>CM062810.1:310084372-311284372 GCA_031772625.1 Pinus tabuliformis | reverse complement strand
TCATGGTTTTTCCTTGAAAATTTTTTGCAGATATTATATATTCATCAAGAGAAGACTCAATGCATAATATAATATTCTAAAGAGTGATAAAGGATAGCATGACAAGAGCAACAATCAAGGTGCAGAAGAGAAGCAAAAATTTCTCCACATGAAGTCTTCAAGTGGGCAGCACTGCATACAGTCATTATAAAAGCATCATTGTAAAAGTTGTATAAGTGTCTATCTACCAAGAATTTAAGAGGAAGTGCTAGGAGTTCTAGGATCATCATTAGGTGGTTGTGTCATAGTTGGGGTTATGGTCTAGTGTGTCTTCTTCTTCTACATCATTCTATATCATTGTAAAGTGGACCATTTTCCCTGGTACAGGAGTCCATTCTTATTTTATTCTTCTATAGGGTGCTAGGCTGGTGTAAGAAGTCACTAACAGGTTTAAGCCTGTGAAAACTTTAGGGTGGTAGGGTGGTGCTAGGGTGAGATGTAGCTCATTGGGTGTTAAGGCATCCGTTCAGTTGACTACTGAAGAATCTCGGGTGTTGGAGCATCCATCTAGTGGGATTTGGAGAAGAATGCTTTTATAGATTCTAGGAAGTTGGAGCTTTCTTTTCAATTGGAGTTGAAGATTAAAGAATTATTAGAAAATCGTTTAGGTGGTTTTTTTCCCAGAGGGGGTTTCCACCTTAAAAAATATGTTCATTTTTGTTCCTTTTGTTTACTACTATCATTGTACAAACACTGATAATAATTGAAGATTAACTAATGCTCTAAAAGATTAATAATAATACTAATTGAAAGGAATATTGATTCCCCCCCCAAGTATTTCCAACAATTGGTATCAAAGCTTGGTTCATTCAATAGCAGATTAACAACTAGAAGGATATCATGGAGCATACCAAGAATGGTGTACCTCTGTTCAATGAAAATAATTATGCACTCTGGAAAGGAAGAATGGAGGTCTATCTCTTAGTGCAAGGTTACAAAGTATGGGACAATGTTCAAAATGGCTTTTCACCAACCGCGGATGAACAAGGTAAGAAGAATTCGGTAAATGATGCAAAAGAAAAGAATATTATTCTTAGTGGACTTATTGAATCTTATTATCATAAGGTGTTGGGTTATAAAACTACCAAAAATGTATGGGACAAGCTTAGAATAAATATGCAGGTGACTTAAATGTCAAAGATAGCTCATCATCCGATGAAGACAATGATAGTGAAGAAGAAGCCAATGATAGAGTATTGTTTACGGCCAAGCACAATAAACAAGAGGTATCAAACAACGAAGAAGAAGGGTTGACCATAGAAGAATTTTCTAAGGAGGCAATCAAGCTTATAAAAGAGCTCAAGGCTAAGAAGATCCATTCCAATACTCTTGAAGAACAAGTTCAAGGTCTTAAAATTGAAGTTAAAGAACACAAATGTATTGAAGAGTCACTTCAAAAGATGTTGGAAGAAAGCAACTAACAAAGGGAAGCATTAGAAGCTGAAGTAGTCTTGCTGCATAAGGAAGTGAAGAAGGGAAACACTGTACAAAACTATGCCAACCGCTCAAGGGTGTTGGAAGAAATCAATAATACAGCGACACGAGACCTCAAGAGAGAAGTCTAACAAAAGCAACAAGAACTCATCACAACATTTTCAAAGATTAGTAGGATCACACAAAAGATGCAGGAAGCAGAAATTGAAAGGAAGGAATTTGATCAAAGATACATATCCGCCATTGACCAAAAGGAAAAGGAATTAGAAACATATTCAATAGAAATAAGTAGGCTTAGGATTGAAAATGAGAAGAAGAAGGAACAGATACAGGTCCTCAATAGAGAAGTAGAGAAGACCACTCTTCTCAAGCTACAGGTTGAGGAGGCAGAAAAAAGAAGGAAGATCTTGAAAAGATGTTTTCAAAAAGATCTTGCTCAAAAGCAAGAAGAACTTGATGCAACCCATGATGAGATCAACAAACTTAAGGGATCACAAAAACAACACTTACAAGATATGATTGATGAAGAAGCAAAAATGAAGGCAATTAAAGATGGTAAAGCTCCATTTGATGAAGGTACAAGCTCCACAACTTCGGAGGATGATTCTAAGAAGGAAGTTGATCAAAGTTAAAATGAAAAGAAGAATGTTGCAACTCCAAAGAACAAGACCGAAGCAATCAAGAATAAAGGACCACAACAAACTACAACACTGCCTCCAAAGAAGAATGAAAAATCTTCCAGGTATGTTTGTTTATTTAATGGTTATTGTTTTTTATGTGCTAACTATGGACATATGGCTAGGGATTGTGAAGTTTTTGACAGGTACAATCATTATCTGCAAAACCCTAGAAGAAAGTTTGTAGGATCATGAGGTAGGTTCAACGATGATTTTGTCAAAAGAGAATACATCCTAGATGGGCCAAATATTGAATGTTTCAAATGCCATAACTATGGCCATAGTGCTCGTGGTTGCAGATATCAGATGGAATTGCCTATGGATAACATTGAATGCTTCAAGTGTCATAACTATGGGCACATGGCTCAAGATTTCAGGAATAAGAAGGTCTGGAAAAGGAAACAGATACAGGAATACAAAGTAGATAACAAGGTTTCAACAGTTATGCTTTCAGGATTTGTAAAAGAAAAAGGTCATGAGGAATTAGCAGTTGCTTCAAATAACAACTCAAGTCAATATGGCCCATTAGGTGACTCCCTATTTTGAACAATCTGGCTTGTTGACGCCTTAATGTTTGTATAGGAGGAGTCTATGCAGCAGCATATGGCACAAGTCTACGATTGATAGGAAGGTAATTTAAACAGGATGGTAGTTCCATTAAAGGTTCAGGGGGATCAAAATAGTTGAAGGATTACAGGTTACCAGAAACAAAGCAAGATTGGTTTGCAAAGGCTATGCATAAGTGGAAGGAATTGATTTCGACGAAACATTTTCACCGGTTGCTAGAATGGAAGCTATCTAGATGTTTCTCGCCTATGCATGTTCAAGAAAAATAAAAGTATACCAAATGGATGTTAAGTCAACATTTCTGAATGGCAAATTAGAAGAAGAAGTTTACATCAAACAACCTGAATTTTTTCTACTATTACAAAAAGAAGACTATTTTTTTAGGTTAAATAAGGCTCTGTATGGTCTCAAGCAGGCTCCCAGAGCATGGTATGCTCATCTTGATGGATATCTATATCAACAAGGGTTCAAGAAAGGTACTGCTGATAGCAATCTTTACACACAAATAGATAATGATAATTTAACAATTGTTGAGTTATATGTGGATGATATAATCTTTGGTAACAATGATGATCGACTAAGTAAGAACTTTTGTACAAAGATGAAAAGTGAATTCGAGATGTCTTTACTTGGTGAGTTGACATACTTCTTAGGGCTTCAGATATCTCAGCAAGAGAAAGGAATATTTATATGTCAAGCCAATTACATCAAGGAAATTCTCAAGAAATTCAAAATGGAAGATTACAAACCCGTCCTTACTCTTATGGTAATAGGTTGCAAATTGAGCATAGATGACTCATCTAAGGATGTGGATAAGAGGTTGTATATATCTATGATTGGTAGTCTTCTATATGTAACAGCCTCCCGACCAGATGTTATGCAAGTAGTTGGACAAGTAGCAAGATTCCAAGTAGCACCAAAAGAATCACATATTATTGTCATCAAAAGAATTCTTCAATATCTAAAGGGCACAACAGAATATGGCTTGTGTTATCCCAAGGGCAACAATCTCATTATTCAATCCTTTACAGATGCAGATTGGGCAGGAAGCATTGATGATTGTCAAAGTACTTATGGAGCAACATTCTATATAGGTGGTTGTCTCGTATCATGGTTGAGCAAAAATAAAACCTCAATCTCGTTATCTACAGTGGAAGCAGAATACATTGTAGCGGAAACTTGTTGTACTCAAGTCCTTTGGATGAAACAAAATTTGCAAGCACTTCAAGTACAATTTAGTGAGCCTATTCCCATCTTCTATGATAACACTAGTGCCATCAGCATCTCCAAGAATCTTGTCATGCATTCAAAAACAAAACACATTTTGTTCAAATATCATTTTTTTAGAGAAAAAGTCGCTGAAAAGAATATCAAATTTGAATATGTTGGTACAAAAGAACAAATCATTGATATCTTCACTAAACCTTTAACTCGTGAAGCATTTGAATATCTTTGCCACAAGCTTGGGATTCTCCCAAGTTTGTAGGAATTTACAAGGTAAGTTCCTCAGACAAAACACCAAATGACACTGCTCACAAATATATCACAGATCAATACACCAGTATTGTTGACGTGGTTAAAACCCTCAAAGAGGGAAACAATCCACGGCCTGAGCCAATGCAACCACTTCAGGCAATTTATTAATAAAAGAATGAAAATTTACATAAGCTTCTCTCATGAACGGTTTCCCTACAAATGACCCTCCATGCTCTTTAAATAGATATCATGGACCAATCAGGTGTTAAACCACGGATCAAGTGTCTATAATACCGAGTAGAGAATGAACAATCAGATCACTACATATTGTGATCATCGGATTGTAAGTTACAAAAGTACATAGTAAAGAAACACATTTTACCTAACTCTACACTAGACCAAGTTATACTTAACTATTTCCTATGTGTTGAAATATCCTAACATCCCCCCTTAAGAACAACTTGGGATAGGATTGAAGGATGTACAAATATGACACAATAGGAGAAGGAAGGAGGCATTAGAGCCTATCCACCCTTAGTGACAACTTCCTGAACTCCAACCATAAATTGAAGTTTCGTAAAATTCACCTCTGTGAGAGCCTTTGTAAAGATGTCTGCAACTTGATCATCTGATGAACAATATTTCACTTCAAGAATATGGCAGTGAATGAGCTTTCGATGAAGTGCATGTGCAGTTCAATGTGTTTGCTGCACTGATGTTGGATTGGATCTTTGTATAGTTGAATAGCACTTTGATTATCACACCAAATTGTGTTGGAAATAATACTGAGAGGGGGGGTGAATCAGTATTATCAAATTCTTTTTAACAAATCTTCCTTATTTATGCTTTGAGTTATTTTTGCATATCAGTACCATAAAATAATGAGCATGAACAAGAAAAACACCAAAGAACACCAGATGTAAGGTGGAAACCCAATGTGGGTGAAAACCACCTGCTGCAATATGTCTCTATCTTCTTTCAAATTAGAAACTCCTTTTACAATGGTTTTGTACTGGTGCAGTCCTTCACCAGTACGCAGGCTGCAACCTGCAGAGAGCTACAACTCTCTCTCGTTTTCCAGTCTTTCCTGGAAGGGAGCTACAACCCCCTACTTCTTTTCATAAAGCATCAAATGATCATCCAGTACATATAAGTTACAGTCCACTACAGTTATCAGATCAGCAATAACAGAACTAACCCAGAACACCTTATCAATCAGAAAAATTAAATCAACAGAAGATTTTAAGACAGATACGCAGTTTTCCCTTCTGTGGCCTGCGTCGCTACGCACTTCACCTTCTGCTTCCCTGCATATACCCGCAGAGATCCTTCTGCCGCACTGCGTGTCCACGCACTGTTCCTTCAACCGCACTGCGTATTGTTACTGCAGGTATGCACCCAGAGACACTATCACGCCGCGTACTGTTACTGCAGGTACGCACCCAGAGATACTATCGCGCCGCGTACTTTTACTGTGCGTACACACCTAAACCTTCGTCGCTCTGCGTACTCACACAGTTCTCCTTCTTCCGCTCTACGTACCCACGCATCTCTCCCGTTTCTGCTCTGCGTACCCACGCAGATCTCTTGTTTTTGCTTTGCGTACCCACGCAACTCTCCTGTTAAACACTTGCGAACTTTTGATTAGGGCCGAATAGGCAGTCCACCAGAGTGGCACAGTTGCTCAGATCTGATCATGCGCTCGAGAGATCACCCTTCACAGATTCGCTTTCAACTTTCCTTACATATAGATCAAGCTTTTAAGACCATAACCCAATATTTCAGATCTTAAGATATTCAAATGCAAAAGATGCTTAGCCAAGTGATCTCCTTTTCTTTATATAGGCAAGCTCCTCCTAAAATCATGGAACAATACCACAAGCTAAAACCATAATAACACAAATACCGTCGGCTAAATACCAAGGGTTAAACATAAGAAACCCCATGTGTGCTTTTCTTTGCCTTGAAATGAGTGCACTGGGGGTACGCACCTCCTGAACGGCTGACCTGCGTATCGGGCCGCGGTCCCTTCACGGTGTACCTGTGGGTACGCATTTTCTGAACTGATCTCCTGCGTACTTCTTAATTTCCAACATATTGAGAGCCTTGCCACGGGTGTTGCCATGAAGTACAACATCTGTAACATATAGCCATACCAGAAACATAATGCCAACAATCTCCCCCTTTGGACTTGATGGCAACCTCAAAAAATTCAGCTTCATTCTCCCCCTTTAACATCAAGGGCAAAGGGTTATGCTCCCCCTAAGAACATGCTCCCCTGAATATGAACCAAATCTGCAACGATGAACCATAATCCACCATGAAAGAGATAGAGACATATTGCAGCTACTTCCATGATCTCCTTCTGTACATCCTCCATAATGCCAACAATGCATTATATGCTCCCCCTGAACCTATGCCATCAATCTTCAACCAATCAGCCACCCAGCACATGTACGCATATACCCCAGATGAACCATGCGTACAACCATCAATCAGAAGAGTTTCAACAATAAGATGATGCATCAACAACCCCCAGCTTTTGCCTGAGGTATTCAAAAGTGTCCCTGGGCAATGGTTTGGTGAGAATATCAGCAACTTGTTCCTTAGAAGGAACATACTCCAACTTGACTTTCTGTTCAAGCACTTGTTCCCGGAGAAAATGATACTTGATTGGTATGTGCTTGGTTTTTGAATGCATGACAGGATTCTTTGAGATGCTGATTGCACTTGTGTTATCACATAAGATGG
Source organism: Pinus tabuliformis (assembly GCA_031772625.1). Classification (NCBI taxonomy): domain Eukaryota; kingdom Viridiplantae; phylum Streptophyta; class Pinopsida; order Pinales; family Pinaceae; genus Pinus; species Pinus tabuliformis. The sequence continues at coordinate 311,277,428 of CM062810.1, read as the reverse complement.
GGATAGGTGGTGTACAAGTGATTTGAAAATCCTGCAAAGTCTGCATCATCCAAAGGAGTTGAGTGCAACAAGATGCAGCAGCAACATATTCTGCTTCAGCTGTAGACAAGGCAATCGAACTCTGTTTCTTGCTGAACCAAGATACCAGTCCGGAACCCATAAAGAACGCACCACCACTTGTGCTTTTCCTGTCATCCACGCTTCCGGCCCAATCTGCATCTGTATAAGCATGAAGTGTGAGATCTGTATCTCTAGGATACCATAAGCCATAATTTTGAGTCCCTTGAAGATATTTGAAAATTCTCTTCACTGCCTGAAGATGAGTCTCCTTCAGATTTGCCTGAAATCTTCCAACTATTCCAATTGCATGCATGATGTCCGGTCGGGTACCTGTCAAATAAAGTAAACTTCCAATCATAAATCTGTAGGTTGGTTGATGTACTGCTGCAGATTCATCATTTGCAGTGAGGCTACATCCTGTGACCATGGGTGTACATATTGGTTTTGCATCTTCCATGCCATATTTCTTCAAAATCTGTTTGAGATACTTGGTTTGAGATAAAAAGATTCCTCCTTCTTTTTGTTGGATTTGCAAACCAAGGAAATATGTCAGTTCTCCTAGCAAGGACATTTCAAATTCTTTTTGCATGACCAAGGCAAAGCTTTGACTCATAGCTTCTTCATTGCTGCCAAAAATAATGTCATCTACATACACAACAAGTATTAGCAATTTGTCATTTTCAACTTTTATATAAATATTGCTATCTGTTGATCCTTTTGAAAAACCTTGTTGATGAAGATATTTGTCCAAACGATAGTACCAAGCCCTTGGAGCTTGTTTGAGACCATAGAGAGCCTTTTTCAATCTGCATACAAGATTTGGATCATTTCCAAGAATGAACCCATCTGGCTGCTCAATGTATACTTCTTCTTCCAAGTCTCCATTCAGAAAGGCTGATTTCACGTCCATTTGAAATACTTTGAAGTTTTGAAAACTTGAGAGAGCAAGGAACATTCGGATGGCCTCAAGTCTTGCAACAGGAGCAAAGGTTTCTTCAAAGTCTATTCCTTCTTGTTGCGCATACCCTTTACAGACAAGTCTGGCCTTGTTTCTAATTACTTCTCCATTTTCATTCAATTTATTTTTGAAGACCCATTTTGTTCCGATAACATTCTTATCCTTTGGTCTAGGAACCAGCTCCCAAGTGTTGTTCTTTTCGATCTGCTCAAGTTCTTCATCCATTGCTTTCACCCAACATTCATCTTTGCATGCCTCTTTCACATTTTGTGGTTCAGTAGAGGAGAGTAATGCCAAATAGCTTGAAGCTTCTGCAACTGTTCTTCTTGTTTGTACACCTGCTTCTTTCTGCCCCATAATCTGAGATTCTGGATGATTCTTCTGAACATATCTGGATGGAGTCTTTTCTTCTATTCTTGTTTGCTCCTCTGGTTCTTCTTGAGGTTCTTCTTCTTCATCATTCTGTCGTTGAGGGTAGCCTTCATCTTCTTCGATGTCTTCATGATGTACTTGCCTAGGAATGTATCCCTTCTCATCAACCACTACATCAATGTTGTCAACAATTCTGCCAAGTCTTTTATTGTAGCATTTGTATGCTTTGCTATGTGGAGAGTAACCAAGAAGAATGCCTTCATCTGCTCTAGGTTCAAGTTTGCCAAGCTGCTCATCAGTATTCTTGATATAGCATTTGCTCCCAAAGATTTTGAAGTGCTTTACCGAAGGAGTCCTACCACTCCAGAGCTCATGAGGAGTTTGAGTGCTGTTCACTCGGACATTTGTTTTGTTGAGAATAACAACCGCAGCATGTGCAGCTTCACCCTAGAAAGTTGCGGGAGTTACTGACTCATCAAGCATAGCACGAGCCATTTGTTGGACTTTTCTGTTCATTCTTTCCACAACTCCATTTTGCTAAGGAGTTCTAGCTATAGAGGATTCTCTTCTTATCCCATGTTCTTCACAGAAATCGAAAAATTCATTTGAGGTAAATTCCCCACCTCTGTCGGATCTGAGGCACTTAATTTTGTGACCTGATTCATTTTCAACCAAGGCTTTGAAGGATTTGAATTTTTCGAATGCTTCATCTTTGTGCTTCATAAGTCCTAACCAGACAAACCTGGAGAAATCGTCAATGAATAATATCAAGTATTCTTCTCCTTGAGGTGTTCTTTTCCTAAATGGACCACATGTATCTGTATGTACTAGCTCAAGAGGCATGCTAGCTGATCCTTCCTTCTCTGGAAAGTTAGTTCTGGTTTGTTTTCCAAACTGACATGATTTGCATATGGTGTTGTCAAGAATTTTGATATCTGGAAGATCGCGAACTGCCTGATATTTGCATGCTTTCCTTATTTGTGAAAAGCTTAGATGTCCCAACCTCTGATGCCATAACCCGTGCTCATCATCCTTGCTCAAATAGCATTTTTGTTGTCCTTCTTCAAATATGTACAGATTATTTGGAGTTCTTTTGCCTTTGATCACTGTTTTACCTGTATCAAGATCACGAACAAGACATCCATTTGATTTGAATATCACCTCGGTTCTTTGATCACACATCTGGCTGACACTTAGAAGATTATGCTTCAATCCATCAACATACAAAACATTTCCAGCCTTGACCTTTTCTTTTAACTGAGCAATGCCTTTTCCTTTTATAGTTGCAGGAGTATCATTTCCAAAAGAAACTTTCTTTCCCTTTTCTAGAGCAGAATATGACTCAAGTTTTTCTTTATCACCTGTCATATGCTTCGAACATCCACTGTCAATGTACCATAGATTTTCCTGTCCCTCTGCATAAAATGCTATCCCACATATTTCTGTTTGTGGTTCCTTTATTCTCCATGTTTTAGTGCTTGAGGCTTGTTCCTTTTTCTACTGAAACCTGCTCCTACATTCAGAATCTTCATGACCAAAGTTATTGCAAATAGAACATTCAACTTCATTTTCAAGAGCCGAAAAGTTGTTATAGGTCCTTTTTGTAATCCCGGTCATACTTCTTTGTTTTTAAGCTTCTCTAGTCATGATTGTTTTATATGCAACACATTGAGCTACTTTATGACCAAAGTTATGACAAGAAAAACATTGTCCATTGAAGAAACTTCTGCGGTTATCAAATCTACCGGCCAAGTGATTGTAATCTCTATTGTCATTCATTCTTGAACCAAATTGAGAAGATTTTACCTATGGCTGGTTGTAGCTTTTGTTCACTCTTAAGACGGATTGCCCCTGATAGTCTTTGTTTGCAATTCGTCCCTGCTTTACCTGATAGTCTCCATTGTGCTTTTGCTCATTACTTTTTACTGCGTCAAGATAACTTTTTGAAGTGGATGCTTGAGAAGTTTCTTCATTATAGCCCAGACCTGTCTTGTTTAGAGGAGAACGCTGTACATTTATAATCTCATCCAGAGTTTCAGATCCTTTGACAAACTTAAGATTAATAGCTTTTGTTTTCTCAATCTCTTTTCTAAGAGCAACAATTTCACCTTCTAATTTTTCAAGATGTTTTTCCTTTTCATCAATTTGAAATTGTAGAGTATCAATGATCATATTCTTTTCTTCTATACATCTCTTGAGTCTAGTAATTTCTTCAAAAAGGTTATCCACATCTATAGCATCCTTATAATCATCATCTTCAAATGCCATTAATAGTTTATATTCATTACCTTGTTCATCTTCATCACTATTTGATAGACCATCACTATCTTCATGAGTGTAGTAGCTTTTCTTATTTGCACCCTGTTTCTTGTTCCATCTAGCAGGTTCCTTTCCTTTATCCTTATAAGGACATTTTGCAGCATAATGACCTACTCTTCCACAAGCAAAGCATTTAAAAGGTAACTTACCTCTGAACCTTCCAGAACCCCTTTGAAGATTTCTGACAAAATTTGATTCTTCTTCTTCTTCTTCTGGTACGTGACTTGCTTCATAATAGTCTCCTTTGCCTGATGCCTTGAAAGCAGCTTCTCTTCTGTCTGATGGACCTCCCTTTCTCATTTCATAAGCAGTTAGAATTCCATGTAGCTGAGACATAGTAAGAATTCGTAGATTTTCCTTTTCTTCTATTGCAGATACTTTAGATTCAAACTTGGGGGACAATGATCTTAGAACCTTTTCGACCACAATAGCCTCTTTTATTTCTTCACCCAAATTTTTCATGCAATTAACAATCTCATCTACCCGAAGAAAATAGTTAGCCACACTTTCATCATTATACATCCTGAGATTCTCATACTGAATCCTGAGAGTTTGAAGTTTAACACGCTTTACCTGTTCGTCTCCTTCGTAGCTTAAGACAATCTTGTCCCATATTTCTTTTGCGGATTTATATTGCATAACCTTTACGAATTCTGTTTGAGATAAGCATCCCAGCAAAGTATTGACTGCTTTAGCATTTGTTTCATATTTCTTCTTTTTGGCCGCATCTGTAGGAGTAGCTGAAGGAAAAGCGTAGCCTGTATCTATGATATCCCAAACTTCTGTACCAAGAGATTGAAGATAGGCAGTAACTCTTACCTTCCAATAATTGAAGTTTGTCCCATCAAAAATTGGTGGCCTGATTGATGCTTCCCTCTCGTAGTTGCTCATGATGAATGATCTTCCTTCAAGCGATCAAGCTTCTCCGAAGAACCTGCTCTGATACCAATTGTTGGAAATAATACTGAGAGGGGGGGTGAATCAGTATTATCAAATTCTTTTTAACAAATCTTCCTTATTTATGCTTTGAGTTATTTTTTCATATCAGTACCATAAAATAATGAGCATGAACAAGAAAAACACCAAAGAACACTAGATGTAAGGTGGAAACCCAATGTGGGTGAAAACCACCTGCTGCAATATGTCTCTATCTTCTTTCAAATTAGAAACTCCTTTTACAATGGTTTTGTACTGGTGCAGTCCTTTACCAGTACGTAGGCTGCAACCTAGAGAGAGCTACAACTCTCTCTCGTTTTCCAGTCTTTCCTGGAAGGGAGCTACAACCCCCTACTTCTTTTCATAAAGCATCAAATGATCATCCAATACATATAAGTTACAGTCCACTACAGTTATCAGATTAGCAATAACAGAACTAACCCAGAACACCTTATCAATCAGAAAAATTCAATCAACAGAAGATCTTAAGATAGATACATAGTTTTCCCTTCTGTGGCTTGCGTCGCTACGCACTTCACCTTCTGCTTCCCTCCGTATACCCACAGAGATCCTTCTGCCGCACTGCATGTCCACGCATTGTTCCTTCAATCGCACTGCGTATTGTTACTGCAGGTACGCACCCAGAGACACTATCGCGCCGCGTACTATTACTGCAGGTACGCACCCAGAGATACTATCGCGCCGCGTACTTTTACTGTGCGTACGCACCTAAACCTTCGTCGCTCTGCGTACCCACACAGTTCTCCTTTTTCTGCTCTGCGTACCCATGCAGCTCTCCCGTTTCTGCTCTGCGTACCCACGCAGATCTCCTGTTTCTGCTCTGCGTACCCACACAGCTCTCCTGTTAAACACCTGCGAACTTCTGATTAGGGCCGAATAGGCAGTCCACCAGAGTGGCACAGTTGGTCAGATCTAATCATGTGCTCGAGAGATCACCCTTCATAGATTCGCTTTCAACTTTCCTTACATATAGATCAAGCTTTTAAGACCATAACCCAATATTTCAGATCTTAAGATATTCAAATGCAAAAGATGCTTAGCCAAGTGATCTCCTTTGCTTTATATAGGCAAGCTCCTCCTAAAATCATGGAACAATACCACGAGCCAAAACCATAATAACACAAATACCGTCGGCTAAATACCAAGGGTTAAACATAAGAAACCCCACGTGTGCTTTTCTATGCCTTGAAATGAGTGCACTGGGGGTACGCACCCCCTGAACGGCTGACCTGCGTATCGGGCCGCGGTCCCTTCACGGTGTACCTGCGGGTACGCACTTTCTGAACTGATCTCCTGCGTACTTCTTAATTTCCAACATATTGAGAGCCTTGCCACGGGTGTTGCCATCAAGTACAACATCTGTAACATATAGCCATACCAGAAACATAATGCCAACAAAGTGTAGTCGGATGCTGCTGCTGAAAGCCAAACTCTGACATGATCTGACGAATCCATAGGGCTTCCTTACTAGCTTCTATAGCACCACGCTAATCTACTTCTGCTAAAGAAAGAGAAATGGCACTTTGTTTCTTGCAAGCCCATGTAATAGGTCCTGAACCAAGAGTGAACACATAACTTGCAATAGACTTCCGATCATCAGGGTCACCAGCCTAATCAGAATCAGTGAAACCAACCAATAGAGGAGATGCTTCTGCACAGTAATAAATCCCAAACTGAACTGTACCTCGAATATAATGAAGTATTCTTTTAGCTGCTTTCCAATCACTTTCATGTGGTTTTTGCATAAATCGAGCAATAAGGCCAACATCAAAGGAAAGGTCAGGACGAGTATGGGTCAAATACAAAAGTTTTCCTACAAGTTGACAATATAAGGTAGCATCAACTTTAGGGGAAGTATAAGTGACTGAAAGTTTGGCTCCAGACTGAAAGGGAGAAGGAGTTGGCTTACAGTCTTCCATGTGAAAATTGCGTAGAAGATCACATGCATACTTGGACTGGGAAAGGGAAATACCTTCGTTGGATTGCAAGACTTGAAGACCAAGAAAATAATGCAAGTGTCCTAAGTCTATCATTTCAAACTTCTTTTAAGGCTAGACTTCACATGGTTTATAAGGTTGGGATCACTACCAGTAAGGATAAGATCATCAACATAAAGAACAAGAATGATAAGAGACTTTCCCACTTTCTTGGTGTAGATAGTATTGTTAGAATGACACCTAGAATGTTAGGAAACCAGCACACAAAAAGATAGAAAGGATAGATCAACGCCTTAGAAATAAGCCTTTTCGAGGGGGCAACCTCCTTTACATTACACAAATGAACAATTCTTAGATGATTCAAATGACAATACCTCCTTTCTATATATAGGAGTCTAAGAGGTCACAATATAACGAAGCCGACCTAACAATAATAATATAAAGGCACAAAAATAACAATAGAGGGATTCTATGGGGCACAATAATAACAATATGGGGAAAATAGGGGCACACCAATATTAATAAGGGATACAACTACAATAGTAATGGGGGAATCACTAGTATTATAGGGACCTAACATGCCCCTCTCCTTCAAAAAAGTGTTGTCCTCAATGCTTGAGTAGTTTTGGATGCTTCTGTATAAAATTCTCATCCTCCCATGTGGAATCTTTAGCGGATAAATTCTTCCACCTGATGAGATACTCTGAAATTGATCGATTTTGTAGCTGTCAATTTCTTGTCTTTGTGACTGCTTCCGGTTCCAATATAATTTTTCCTTCCTCGTCAAGTTTTGGAAATATTGTTTGAACTGGGAGCTTTTCGCCTATAACCTTCTTTAAACATGAAACATGGAAAACTAGGTGCACTCGAGAAGCTGTAGGAAGCTCCAATTTGTATGCCATAGTACCAATCTTTTGTAACACCTTGTACGGACCATAATACTTTGGTGATAATTTATTATCCTTCTTAGCTTGCTTGAGGGACATTTCTTTATATGGTTGTAGCTGTAGGAATACCCAGTCACCTACATTAAAACTTCTTTCGTTGCGATGTTGATCTGCCTGTTGTTTCATTCTATTTTGCACCAACACGAGGTTATCCTTTAAGAGTTGGAGAACTTGTTGTTGATGCTCGATGTGATGTTACACTTCTTGAACCTTAGAAGTTTCTCTTAAATATGATGTGATGGATGGTGGCTGATATCCATAAAGTGCCATAAATGTGGTCACTTTTGTTGCAGTATGGAAGGAAGTGTTATACCACCACTCAGCCAGAGGCAACCGTTTGACCCATTGTGTCTGTTTATCAGATACAAAGCAACGAAAATATCCTTCCAAACATTTTTTACTATCTTAGTTTGCCCATCAGATTGAGGATGATAAGATGAGCTATGAGCTAACTGAGTACCAAGACAAGAAAATAATTTTGTCCAAACATTTCCAGTGAAAATGGGATCTCTGTCACTTACAATAATCTTTTGGTTTCCATATAGCTTTTGAATTATTTCCATAAATGCAGTAGAAACTGTACTGGCTTTAAATGGGTGTGATAATGCACAAAAGTGTGCATACTTGGTAAGTCTGTCAACTACCACCATGATGACACTCTTTCCTTCAGACATGGGTAAACCTGTGATAAAATCCATTGAAACCTCCTCCCAACATTGGCTTGGAATGGATAAAGGTTGTAATAGGCCTGGGATCTTAATTGTTTCAACTTTATTTTGTTGGCAAACCAAACATTCCGCCACAAACTTTTGAATATCCAATTTAAGGCAATCCCAAAAAAATTCCTTCTTAACCCTGTGGTTAGTTTTTAAAAATCATGAGTGCCCTCCTAAGGGAGAAGTGTGCAATTCTATAAGAATCTTTTGTTTGAGTTGGGAATTTTTATAGAGGTATAAGTGATCTTTGTACCATAACGAACCATTTTTCCATCTAAATGTATCAGATATACTGGAATCTTGTTGTAACTTTTGAGTATGTGCCCACACTTCTTCGCCATTCTTCCATTCCTCCCTTAATTCGTTTATCCAGCCTACTTGGATAATAGAAATGGCGCACAACAATGCTTCCACATCCTCATCCTTTCTTGAGAGTGCATCTGCTACAACATTTTTCTTCCCTTTTTTGTAGATGATTTCAAAGTCATAACCCAACATCTTTGTGACCCATTTTTGTTGCTCTTCAAAGGATAATCTTTACTCTAAAAAGTATTTAAGGCTATCATGATCTGTTTTTACCTTGAAGTGTCTTCCCATTAGGTAGGGTCACCATTTCTTAAGTGCATGTAGTATTGCCAACATTTCCTTCTCATAAATAGCTTTGTGTAAATACTTTCCCTTGATTGGAAAACCTTCGAAAGCAATGGGTCTTTCGTCTTGCATTAAAACAACACCAATTCCATTTCCTAAAGCATCACATTCCACAATAAGGGATTTTGTGAAGTCTGGTGCAGCTATGACTGGTGCTTGGCACATTGCCTCTTTAAGATGTTCGAAGGCCTTTTTTGCTTCTGAAGTCCATGAAAATGCATATTTCTTCAATAATGTTGTTAGAGGTGTTGCTATTCTCCCATAATTCTTAACAAACTTGCAATAATACCCTGTCGACCCAAGAAATCCTCACAGATGCTTTATGGATGTGGGGATTTTCCATTCCTCAATGGATTTAATTTTGCTAGGGTCTACTTTGACACCTTCATGAGATACAATATGACCCAGATATTCCACCTCTTGTACTCCAAAGAAACATTTGGAGCTTTTTACTTATAATTGTTTCTCCTCCAATAGTTGTAACACCCTGTCAACATGTTCAACATGATCCTTCCAAGACTTGCTGTAGATTAGTATATCATCAAAAAATACTAACACAAATTTTCTAAGGAAGGGTTTGAATATGGAATTCATCAAACCTTGAAATGTAGAAGGCACATTGGTAAGGCAAAAAGGCATGACCAAAAATTTATAATGACCCTCATGAGTTCTAAATGTTGTTTTCGGAATGTCTTCAGTCTTCATTCTAATTTGATGATATCCTGAACGAAGATCCAACTTGGTGAAGTAAATTGATCGATGCAATTCATCCAATAATTCATCAATGACAGGAATGAGAAAATTATCTTTAATAGTGAGCTTGTTGAGCTCCCTATAATCCAAACACATGCACCATGATCCATCCTTCTTGTGCACCAATACTACTGGAGTAGAGAAATAACTTTGACTAGGTTGAATTATACCAGCCTCTAGCATTTTTGCAACCATACGTTCAATTTCACTCTTTTGGGCATAGGGATATCTGTACGACCTGATGTTTGGAGGAACACTTCCTGGAATCAAATGAATAGCATGATTCTGATCATGAATAGGTGGGAGACCTTTGGGAGTCTCAAATACCTTGGAATGATTGTCCTAGACTTTTTGGAGGTCTAGAGAAATAGATGATTTCGATGTGGACACATCTAGCGAACATAATTGTACAATTACACCTCATTGTTCCTTTTTTAGAAGCTTTGTCATACCATTAGAACTGATTATCTTTCCTGGTTTCCCTGTAATACCCCTTAATTCAACTTCCTTTCCTTCCACATAAAATTTCATGAAAATTTCTTGAAAATTAAAAGCTATTGTACCCAAGGATTGTAGCCATTAGACTCCTAGTACAACATCAACACCACCCATTGGAGTGGAAATAATTTGGCTATTCAATACATATTCTCCCATGGATAGCTTGATATTATGGCACTTTTTAGAGCAATTTATGGTTCCTCCACTTGCAACCATCACTTGACACTCTGGTGTTGGATATAGGAAGCAATTCAATTCTTTTGCTATCTTACAATGAATAAAATTGTGGGTACTTCCTGAATCAATCAACGTTATTACCCTTTTCTTCTTGATATGTCCTTCTATCTTGATAGTTTGAGGAGTGGTAATTCTAGCCAATGCACTACAAGATATGGTTGGATTCATTTCTTCTTTATCTAGGGTTTGTTCCTAGAGTATATCCTCTTCTTTTGACATTTCTTGTTCCTTTTCTTCCTCCTCTTCACAATCTATGTAGAATAATTTCTTCTCAGCACTTATGACCTTTAGTGTATTTGCTATCACAACTGTAACAAAGCCCTTTTTCTCTTTTTTATTCCAATTGTTGTGGTGTCAACCTTATAGGTTGTGGAAGGTTAGGGGCAGAAATGCTTCCATCTTTATAGTTGTGAGTGGTAGGCTTCTTGGTTTCCATAATTTTGCTTTCCATTTTTCTTGCTAACTTGAATGCCTTCTCCAATGAATCAGGTTCCTAAAGGCAAACCTCATGTTGGATATTATCCTTTAAAGTCCCTATGAACACATCAATCCTATGCTCCTCTGGAATATCTTTTACCCTTATGTTCAATTTTTGGAAGTCCTCAATGTGCTCCATCATTGAACCCTTTTGTTTGAGACTTATCAATTGGCTAAAAAAGGTGTTTCTTTTGGTATCCTCATAATGTGTTGTCATTTCTTCCGTAAAAATTGCCCAAGTGACAATTTTTTTATGAGAGCAAAGCCATCAATAGCATACAAACTTATTTTGTTCCAAATATAAAGTTGCAATATGTACCTTTTGTGTGTTTTGCACATTATGGAGATCAAAAAATTGCTTAATCTGTAGTATTCATGTTGCGGGATCTTTGCCATGAAACTTCCTCATATTGATTTTTGGAATATGGTGGGTCTTCATTCCAACATTAGAGTCTATGAAATAATGATTAACATTTCATTTTTTCTCATCATGAGTTTCCTTTAATACCCTTTCACCATTAGTGACCATTTCTTGTAGCAACTTATTCAAATTTATCTTGAATTCTTCCATCTTATCATCCATGCCATTCATCTTAGCTTCCATCTTAGCGTCCATGCCATTCATCTTAGGTTCCATGCCATTCATCTTAACTTGCATGCCATTCATATTAGCTTCCATGCTATTCATCTTGGCTTCATTTACCTTTAGTGAGAGTGAAATTTGTTGTACTTGGTCTTGTAATTTTGATATATCATGTTGCATTTCTTCCTCTTCTTCACGAGTCATGCTAGAGCTTTTAGGTTGCTTACTAGGTGTTTCCATTTTCTTTCTTCAGGGCATTAATTAATGCAAACAATTCTTCACTGTTCCCTTTGAATTCCTTCAAACTAATTTTTCCAACCAATCTTATGCAAAACAAAAAAAAAATTACACACCTTTTTTTTCACTTTGTAAGAGATCGATATTGAATCTGTTGTATCTCTATAGTTGCAGATCTCGAATATCTAAAATCTCATTTTTCAGTAGCCCTTTGAGTCCTCTTTCTAACCCTACAAGTATGATCAAGATTGGATTCTCCAAGGAAGAGTTATGCCAAATCTCCCACGGTGACCTGATTATAGACTAGTTCAGTAGAGCGAACTTGTATGACGTGCCGCGTCTCACTATTTCAACCTTAGGTTCTAAAAATAATACTAAAAAAAACTACAGTCCGTCCTCTTTTTGTAACTTCTTATGAAAATTTAATCTAATATTCAGAGTGAAAGTTATGATGATTTTCCCAAGATGACCTGTTTTAAATGTAATTCGGAGGTCTGCAAAAACCCTAACTTCCTCAGATCATATCTCCGATAATATAGCGCGACAAGCTTTGAAATTTAGACCCGAGGTTCAGCACAATTTTTTCTAATTTTTTTTTCTTTTTTTTTTCTTCTGAAACTTCGTAGAAAAAAAGGTTATAGTGAAAATGCGACGATGTCCTATTTGGAGCAGCGAAACCCTAGAATCCAAAGCTCTGATACCAAATGTTAGGAAACCAGCTCACAAAAAGATAGAAAAGATAGATCAACGCCTTAGAAATAAGCCTCTTTAAGGGGGAAACCTCCTTTACATTACACAAATGAACAATTCTTAGACGATTCAAATGACAAAACCTCCTTTCTATATATAGGAGTCTAAGGGGTCACAATATAACCAAGCCGACTTAACAATAATAATATAAAGGCACAAAAATAATAATAGAGGGATTCTATGGGGCACAGTAATAAAAATATGGGGACAATAGGGGCACAAAAATTTAATAAGGGATACAACTATAATAGTAATGGGGGAATCAATAGTATTATATGGACTTAACATAGAAAATCCAGTTTCTAAAAGAAAGCTATCCATTTTGGCATACCAAGCCCGAGGGGCTTGCTTGAGACCATAAAGGGATTTCTTAAGCTGACATACAAGGCTGGATTCTGTTTGTATAAAGCCAATATGATCCGAATTGGATCCATAGAAGACTATCAAAGAACCATGACTGTATCAGGTCAAACAAATCTATAAAGAATCCAAAACAGTGATCCAAAATACCCTGAACTAGTGGTAATGGCAGCTGACGTGGAACGAAGAGGACCTCGGTCAAAGCGCACTAACTGAGGCCCATGGCGACCGTGCAGGAGGCCAAAGTAGCCCCTGGGAGCCCCAGATCGGGAAATGGAGGTGGATTTTGATCGTTGGGTGAACAGGGCCGAAATGGAGGAAGCCCGAGCACTCGGTCGCATTGGGAACCAGAAGACCACGGGCGGAAAATGAAAAAACGCTAAATGTACAAGGTAGGACCCGCGCTCTGGAAAACCGGTAGTTTTGATTGGGATGCCCTTAAACGATAAGAGGTTTTGGATGAGAGTGGAGTGATTCCATACATCGATCGACAGATGGCAGGCGGAGGTGAGAGAAAACTACCTTTGATCGCGCACTATCGGGCAAGCAAGTCAACAACGCAAAATGTGCTTATGGCATTGGATCTGGAGGGCCTAGATTGGATGTTTGAGATAAAACCCGACGGAGGAAGCGAAATCAACAAGGGAATACATCACATTTTAGAAGGGATTTGGAATTTGTTTTGACTGCCACGGTGGAGGAAAGATTCATCCACGACATAACTGAAGAAATGGATCGACAAAATATGCTGGCGCCATTTAGAGGAGGACAAGTGGCCACTCCCTAAGCATTCATGATGACGCTGAACAGGGAAATCCAAGTGTAGTTACAGAAGGTGAATCAACAGAGGCGAAAGAGGAACTGAACAGGCATATGGATTGAATGGCTAAATCCATGAACATAGACAGTCGAATTAGCGAAGTAAGATAGAAGTTGAGAGACGAAGAAGTGGAATAGTGAACCCAGAGAGGAGGACTGAACATAGAGAACAGTAAAGAAAAGTAGAATAGGACAGAGGTCTAAGCTGACCAGAGGCAACATCGAGCATAAGAGGCTTGAGAGATCCGAGCCGTCCCAAGGAGGATCTGTCTGGGCTAAGCACCACATTGGGTTCTCCCCTGTAGACCTGAAGGTCACAGAGCTGGTAGGAAGAAGAAGTCCGTGTACTCAAGTAGCTTGGGGAATCCGAGAACCACCCTGCCAAGCATAACTTGCTTCAGGATAACTCACATTGAGTCCCTATATTGTAATTTCTCTATTTAAAGGCACAATAAAACAAGGCCACCACTAAACGCTGGACCAGAGATGTAGCCTTGGAGAATAGGGTGAACTCCTTATTAGAATTGCTTGTGTCTTTATGTTTGCTTACTGTATTTCTATATCGTCTTTCCATTTTATTGTTTTTGTATTGGCAATCTGATCGATATGTTGCTTCAATAATACAGAACACACACACCAGCACATGAGTCTGTAATACCTTAGTTTAATAAAAATTTAACTGATGTCACTCATAGGGTGAATATCAGATCAAGTGGTATCAGAGCTCTAGGTTGTAAGGTTAGACAAGCTTGTGTTGGTTTAGCTGTGAATGCTCACAAGGTCAAATCTCAAATTAGGAGAAGGAGAGTTGGTGGAAATTAATCCTGAAATAGGGAGAGTCTATTCTCAGAAGACAATGTTAGAGGAAGGTTCTGTTGGGCCAGACCCTCAATTCATAAAGAGTTTCCTAGCTGTAAAGTCTATGGTATAAGAAATGTAATGAGACTTTAGAAAGAAAAAAGTTGAAGATTCATCAGGTCCTAAACAAGATAAAGAAGAAGATGAGTCTCACTGCCAAGACCACTCCAAAGGAAAGGGGAAAGAGGAAATCTTTCTCACACCTCCTAATAGCCCTGTGCATAATAAGAAAGCATCTTTGATTAAGCTAGATGTTAAATTTGATTTGCCTATATATGATGGAGAGCTAAACACTGAAAAGTTGGACAATTGGATTAGACAAATTGATGTGTATTGCAGGGTACAGAACATAAAATCAGACAAGAGTAAGATTTGGCTGGAAAGCCTATGCCTAGGAGGCACTGCCTTGGTTTGGTGGGAAGGTAGAACCCAAGCTGACATGGAAAGACATGGTAAGAACATCTCTGTCTGGAGTGACTTTGTTTCTGCAATCAAAAAGCAGTTCTATGCATTGGCCTACATGCAACAAGCCATGATGAGTTGGCAAACTCTTCAACAGTTGAAAGGGCAAAGTGTGCAAGGGTATACTCAAGAGTTTAGAAAGAGAGCATTGATGTTGGGTATCTCATTAGACTCACTAGAGACTCTTTTGAAGTACATTAGTGGTCTACACAGCTACATGAGGCATACCATCCTCATGTTTAATCCCACTAGTATAGATGAGGTATCTGTACAAGTTACTCATCTAGAAGCTAGAGGATAGAATGGATATCCAGAAGTTTGGGGACCATCCCAACCCATTGTAAGCAAGAGAAAGGAGAAAAGAAAATAGAAGTGGAAAGTAAGGAAGGCTAACACTGCACAGAAATCCAAAGCTTCATGCACTCACTATAAAAAGGAGGGGCATGATGATGAGTATTGTTGGATTCTACATCCAGAGCTGAGACCTAAGAAGTCCGAGGGCAAGAAGAAGAAGACAGCTATAGCTATTCAAAAAGATTTGGGGTCAGACTCAGTAGATGAAACAACTATAGCAACCACAGGTATAAAAGGTTGTCTACTTTAGAGAATGCTGAAATCAAGAAGGAGGTGTAGGAGTTGCTCAAGAAAGGGTTCATTAGGCCTAGCACATCACCATGTGGATCACCAATCGTTTTGGTGAGAAAGAAAGATGGCTCGTGGAGAATGTGCAATGATTATCGAGCACTGAATAAGATAACAATCAAAAATCGTTATCCCCTTCTTCTCATAGATGATCTTGTAGATCAAGTAAAGGAAGATGCTTATTTCACCAAGTTGGATTTGCACAGTAGATACCATCAGGTCAGAGTTGCAGAGCAAGATGCATGGAAGACTTATTTCAAAACAAAGCAGGGATTTTATGAATGGCTGGTTATGCCTTTTGGCTTAACTAATGCTCTTTCTATTTTCATGAGATTAATGAATGATGTACTTAGACCTTTTCTTGATGATTTTGTTATTGTGTATCTGGATGACATTCTGATTTTTAGTAAAATGTGTGAAGAACATTTAAAGCATGTTAAGTAGACATTAGATGTTTTGAAAAGAGAAAAGCTTTATGTTAAACTCTCAAAATGTGAATTTGGAAAAACATTTCTAAACTACTTGGGTCATATAGTAGGGGGAGGTGAATTAAAAATAGATCCCTCTAAAGTGGTAGTCATTATGAACTGGCCTAAACCTAGGTCTACTACAGAAGTGAGAAGCTTCTTAGGAGCAACACAATATTGGAGGAAGTTCATTTCTAACTTCTCCTTGATTGCAGTTCCCTTACATGCTTTAACAGGATTGGATAAGGTGTTTCAGTGGGGAGGCAAACATCAGAAAGCCTTCGACACCTTGAAAGAGAGAATTAGTACAACAACTGTACTAGCACTGCCAGATTTACAAAGACCATTTGAGATCCAAACTGATGCCAGTGACTATGCCATGGGAGCAGTGTTGACACAACACGGCAAACCCATATGTTATCATTCTGAGACTTTTAATCCTGCAGTAGTTAACTATCCTACATATGATAAGGAATTGTATGCATTAGTTTAGAGTGTGAAAAAGTGGAAATACTATTTAATGGGAAAAGAGACATTAATACATATTGATCATCAACCACTTCAATATCTACACTCCCAAACTAAGTTACAGCAATCAAGACATTACAGATGGATGGGGTTTCTACAACAGTTTCATTTAGTCATCAGATATAAAAAGGGCATACATAACAAGGTTGTAGAAATGTTATCTAGACCCATTATAAATGCATCTACCATACTTAAGCATAATTCTGTGCTACATGAGAGGTACATAGAACAATATGCTCAGGTTATGGACTTTAAAGATGTATATGCAACTTTGAGTCAAGGCAAAAGAGTAGAAGAATTGGACTATCATATGAGGGACTGATTCTTATATCATTGTGGGAAACTCTGCATTCCACAAAACGAGAGAGTAAAGATAATTAGGGAAGCACACACTTCTCTAGTATCAGGTCACTTTGGGGTAAGTAAAATAGTTTGACAACTACAAAGGTTCTGCTATTGGCCGAAAATGAACGAGACAATTTCTAGATATGTAAGAGGGTGTTCCATGTGTGCTAAAATCAAGCCCAGCAAAAAAAAATTAGGCTTGTACACTCCATTTCCAGTTCCTTCTCACCCTTGGGAAAGTGTTTCCATGGATTTTGTTGGAGGACTGCCTAAATCTAGGAAAGGTCATGACTATCTATATGTTGTTGTGGATAGGTTCAGCGAAATGTGTATTTTGATACCTTGTAGTAAACAAATAACAGCTGAACAGACTGCAAAATTTTTCTTTGAAAATGTATGGGTTCATTTTGGATTACCCACTTCCATTGTATCTGATTGAGACACCCGATTTGTGGGGAAGTTTTGGTCAAGTCTATGGGAACTGGTGGACACCAAACTAAAGAAAAGCACAACTTTTCATCCACAAATAGATGGCCAGACAGAAGTAGTAAACAGGACAGTGATCTAGTTACTGAGAGGTTATTGCAGCAAACATCCTAAGCTTTGGGATGAACACTTGTGTTATGTACAACATGCTTACAACAGAGCCAAGCACTCTTCAACACAAAGATCTCCTTTTGAGACCTGTTTTGGTTTCACACCAAGGTCTCCTTTGGATTTTGTCTTTGGTAAAGATACCATGGTTGATGGACACAGTGATGTGGAAAAGGCAACTAGGTTCATTGAATAGATCTAGGAGATCCACCAGGCAGTACAGGAACAACTGAAAAAGAGCCAAGCCAAGTATAAGGCTAGGCATGATAAGCATCAGATGGAGCATAGTTTTCAAGTTGGAGACCAAGTATGGCTATATATCAGCAAGGACAGGATGCAAGGTGAAGGTAAAAATCTAAAGCCTATTAGGTATGGACCTTTTAGGATACTTGAGAAGATTGGTGAAAATTGTTTTCACCTTGATTTACCTGCTTACATGCACATCTACTCAGTCGTAAATGTAGATTGCTTGAGATTGTTTGAACCTTCAATGATTGAAGACCCTGAAGAGCAGAGTCAATTGCCTTCTATCGATGACCTGCTACCTGAATATCTCAATGAGTTGTAGGAAGACATAGTGCTGGACAGGAAGGTAAGGATGACGCACAGGGGAAATGTGGAGTACCTAAGGATTGGACTCCAAGGTTCAAAGCTGAGCAGCGCAAAGTGGATTGAGATTGGACAAGTGAAGAAACAGTATCCTCACTTAGTCGATGCTTGAAAACCAACTTTTGGTGGTCCAAAAGATTTTCTGTGGGAAGGCCATGATCTGAATTGGATCCATAGAAGACTGTCAAAGAACCATGACTGTATCAGGTCAAATAAATCTCTAAAGAATCCAAAATAGTGATCAAAAGTACCCTGAACCAGTGGCAATGGCAGCCAACATGGAATGACGAGGACCTCAGTCAAAGCGCGCTGACCGAGGCCCATGGAAACCACGCAGGAGGCCAAAGTAGCGCCTGGGAGCCTCGGATCAGGAAATGGAGGTGGATTTTGATGCGCGATTAGATTGGGCAAATAGGGCCGAAATGGAGGAAGCCCGAGCACTCAGTTGTGTTGGGAACTAGAGGACCACGGGCGGAAAAGGAAAAAATGCTAAATGTACAAGGCGGGACCCATGCTCTGGAAAACCAGCGGTTTTGATCAGGGCACCCTTAAATGGTAAGAGGTTTTGGATGAGAGCGGAGTGATTCCATACACCAATCGACATGTGGTAGGTGGAGGTGATAGAAAACTGTCATTGATCGCGCACTATCGGTCTAGCAAGTCAACTGCGCGAAACGTGTGTATGGTGTCAGATCTGGAGGGCCCAGATCGGACAACTAGATCACGCCCGATGGAGGAATCAGAATCAACAATGGAATAAGCCATGTTTTAGAAGGGATTTGGAATCTATTTTGACCGCCACAATGGAGGAAAGATTCATCCACGACGTAACTGAAGAAATCTATCGACGAAGTATGCTGGCGCCGTTTAGAGGAGGATAAGTGGCCACTCCCTGAGCGTTCATGATGACGCTGAACAAGGAACTCTAAGCGCAGCTGCAGAAGGTGAATCAACAGAGGCGGAAGAGGAACCAAACAGGCATAGGGATCAAATGGCTAAAGCCATGAACAGAGACAGTCGAATCAGCGAAGTAAGACAGAAGTTGAGAGATGAACAAGTGGAACAGTGAACCCAGAGAGGAGGACTGAACACAGAGAACAGTAAAGAAAAGCAGAAGAGGACAAAGGGCTGAGCTGACCAGAGGTAGCATCGAGAACCAAAGGCTTGAGAGACTCGAGCCGTCCCAGAGAGGATCTGTCAGGGTTGAGCACCACATTGGGCTCTCCCCTATAGACCAGAATGTCACCGAGCTGGTAGGAAGAAGAAGTATGTGTACTCAAGTGGCTTGGGGAATCCAAGAACCACGCTGCCAAGAATAACCTGCTTCAGGAGAACTCACATTGAGTCCCTGTATTGTAATTTCTTTGCCTAAAGGCACAATAAAACAAGGCCACCACTGAAAGCTGTACTAGAGATGTAGCCCTGGAGAATAGGGTGAAATCCTTATTAAAATTTCTTGTGTCTTTATGTTTGCTTACTGTATTTCTCTAATGTCCTTCCATTTTATTGTCTGTGTATTGGCAATCTGATTGATCCGTTGCTTCAATAACATAGATCACACACTAGCACATGAGTCTGTAATACCTTAGTTTAATAAATCTTTAACTGATGTCACTCATAGGGTGAATATCAGATCATAATAGGTTGTTCCATATAGATTTATTCATGCAAGAAGGTAGATTTAACATCCATCTGATGGACTTCCCATTTAAAAGAGGTAGCAAGGGAAATAACAAGGTAGATAGAGTTAATTTTGGAAATAAGGGAGAAGGTTTCAGTATAGTCAATGCCTTCAACTTGTGAAAAACCCTTAGCAACAAGACGAGCTTTATGTTTAGCAACTTTTCCATCTTGTCCATACTTGGTTCTATAAACCCATTTGCATTTAATAAGTTTTTGTCCCTTTGGAAGGGGAACAAGATCCCATGTATATGTTAGCTTTGCTACATAATCCAACATTTGAGGATCAAATGTAGTCTTGATTGGGTTGTTTGCGCACAGAAGGATGCCCAAAAACGGATACAAAGTGCCCCAAAAGCCTTCAAAATCCTCCTAAGGCCTCCACCGATTGAAATGGTTGCAAAGGAAAAGCCATTGGGAGGGCGGAAATACATTATCGGGAGCCAAAAACACTCCAAAACCATGCAAAAATCAAAATCGCAGGCTTAAAGGTCCGAATTCATATCAGCCGTTGGATTTGGCCGATCAATGGTCCAGATCGCGTCGGCATATCACAATCGGAGGAGGCAGGCAGCGGCAGCGATGTGGGACATTGCCGATCAGCGATCGCCGATGGGTGCATCGGCGTATCGGCGGGTTGGAGCATCGGAGCATCGGAGGTATCGGTGGTAGCATAGCGATGCGATATAGCAATTTGATCAGGACCCTCGATTGCACATCCGGATCAACGGCCGAGATCGCATCGCAATATCGCTATCGGGATAGTCAAAGGGCCAGGGCTTTTACATATGATATGCATGCGACCCGATGGGTCGGACCCGACGGCGTTATTAATTCTTTTTTATAGATGTTCGGGTCCACGGCAATATTGCTATCGACGTTTTTAAAGGGGCGGGGCTTTTAAATAAGTTATGTTGTGATGCGATGGGTCGGACCCAACGATTATACAACACTCTATTTCATAAATTTTCAAGTCCGCCAAAGGGAAATTTTTGTGTTTTACAGTGTTTTTTATATATTTTCAAGTATAAGGAGAAATAGAGGATTGGCCGACTATGATATGTGACAGTGATAAAGGGCGGATTCGATAGAAAGTTAAACCATGTTTGACGATTTTTTAAGTCCGAAAGAAGCAGAAATGGGCGGGATTTAGCAATATTGCAGCGTTTCGCTGTTTATGACCTGAACAGACACAATAACAGAAAAGAAACATTCACAACTATTGTCTGAAAAGGACCAGTGCAGGGATTTCATAGGAACGATAGCCACTCCATTGCAGGTTCAGGCGGCTAGCCATCCTTAAAGGAATTGTGCAGTTATGTTACATACCAGAAAAAGGATTCGGCGGAGAGACAACGACCAGCAAACAGAGCCTGAAATGGGAAGGAGAAGGGCCACTACACGCCTCAACCCAAATCAAATAAAATCACGAAGCATTAACAGTCTGGCCATCACAGTAGTCATCCTAACAAACATGATGGGGCATCTTTGGCATGAGGGAGCTCCCATGCATCACAACAGGCCGCCCTAAACATCTGAATATGGTTATTCCTCTGTTAGAAGCGGAAAACCTCCGAGCCATGCCTGCCTACTGAGGGAATCAAACAGCTATGGGATAGATCAGATAAGTCTAAGACTCCGAGCCTTCTAGAGAGCTCAGGAGCATTGTAAAGGGCCTATAAAAGGCAGAAAACTAAATGTAACAAGCGTTCAACTTTTGGAGATTATTCCTCCCCTGTTTTCTCAAGCTTCTCATCTGTAGTCTTTAGTAATACAAGCTTCTTTTGCTGCTACATGTTTAATGCCCATTTCTCTTATGTTCTATGCTTGCACTTGAACAGTTTATTCAGGTTTTCTGTGTGTTTAAGGCCAGATAACTGTCATCTTATCTCTGCTTTGATATACTAGATTTGCAAGCTTCTTTTGCTGCCTATGGCTAGCCATTTATATGTGTGATTATATGTGCATCTGCCAGTATAGTCAGTGAGTTCTTTTACTGCCTGTAGCTAGCCATTCATATAGGTCCATGTATGCTATCTTCTGGCATAGTCAGTGTTCTCCATCTATCCATTAATCTACAAACTATTGAGCATTAGCAGTCTAAAGCCTTGTATTGTTGGGGGTGTTCATGCATGTCTTGAGTGTGAACAGAGCTGGAATGGTTATCCGACTTGATCCAAACCATCTTTCATTCCAATAGTTCAGAGAACAATATTGAAGATTATATGTTACCAGGAATCTCTGATTTACAACCTCAGAGAGTTTCCTGGAGTGATAAGAGTATCATTTGCCAATAATGAATGATATTCTTCATTCATAGCTATGTCCCAATTTTGATGGCCTGAAGCTCCTACAAAGGTGTTAGGATCATAATTAGATGAAGCTTGAGCTAGTAAATAATAGGCTCTATCAAAATGAGAACATGTATGTCACTGATCTGTAGGATCACTAGAAAGAGCACCTGCTGCATCCCGAGTAGCATGGACCCATTTTGGAAGCTGAGGAGTCGAAGGAGGATCCTAAGAAGGTGGGGGAGGATTGTCATCCTCACTGTCATCATATGATGAAGAAATATTTTTAGAAGTAGAATGGATAGAGAGAGGTGGCACATCCGCTGAACTAGGCTTGTAGGTCGATATATTTTCAGCAAAATTCACTTCTCTTCTAATGATAAATTTTTTTGGACATAAGTGGAATAAGTTTGTATCCTTTGAAATCTTCAAAATATCCAACAAAAATACATTTTTCACTCTTAGGTTCTGTTAGGTTCCCATACCAATACGAGTCATAATTTTGAATGGCTAAGGTTAAGCCTTGTAATATGTACATACCTTTGCTTTCTGCAAATGTTTTCCATATTCAAAAAATTAAAAAATGTAAAGAGGGTATGTCCTAAAAGAATAATCAAAGGACAAAAGGAACAAAAAGGTCAAAAAATATGAAACATATGAACCCCAAGAAAAGAAAAAAGAGCATGAAAGTGAGCAAGCCAAAATGCCACTACTATTTACTCTTTGTGCATAATAAATGATTGTGTGCACTTTGTAATTTTTTCCATAATCCATTATGGTTGAAATGTTTAAATTTTGCTATTTCATGTTTTCAATTTCATGTCTATAGATGGAGAATAAAAATCTGGCCAAACAGTGTAACCTTGGTAGATAATTAGATAGGTAGAGTAAATAAAAGGAGCTCATTAGTTTAATCTGAGCCCTTGGATGATATAAAGTTAGAATTAGATAGTTTCTTGCTTTAAAAGAAAATGGATAAGGGTTTGCTAGCCTAAATGGACCCAAATAAAATGAAGAAAAAATGGTAGGATGAGTAAGTGGGTAAGTAGTAGAAAGGTTGCAGAAATATCACGTGATTACATAAAAGCACTTATGTCATTATTTTAAATGAATCTTTCCAATATGCATAAGTAGAGGACAAAGCAAAGGCAATGGTTCACAATGTGATTTATTTAACATCCCCTCATTCATTTTAACCCCTATGACACTCACTAACTTCCCTTTCACAATAAAAATATTAATACCTATAGTTCTTTAAGTCAAAGAGGCTCAGAGCATTTCTCTGACTTTTGGTGGGACCGGACCCTCGGCTTGATGACTTAAGGAGGAAAGGTGTTAAATTCCCTTATAAATCATTCATTCCCCTCACAAAACCCCTTTTCCTAAGGTTAAGTTCTCTTGCCTAGGAAAACCCCTTTATAAACATGTTTTATGTGCAAAACCCACTAAATACATTTATCCTAAGTACTAAGTGTATGTAACGCGCATAAGATTTTACATACCTAAGTACAAACACCCCTTCCGCTCATCTCACCCCATATTAACTTTCTTAATTTTATATATTAATTCCCATTAATACCCTTTCCCGTATGTATATATTAAATCCCTTACATTAATATCTCTAGACCTAGTTTTAACTATAAAACTACGAATTTCACCCAAACCCTGACAAAGCTTATTAACTGATCAATTCGTGATTACGTTAAGTAAAACTTTACAAATCACCCTTGCCGCTTAAGTTTGTCATTAACCCATGCTTAATCACCATACCACCACAATTAACCCATCGACCCCCACCCCTTTTCCCTCCACGCTCGTTTGCAGCGTGATCACCATCTGATCTAAAGGCCCACATCTGACGCTCATAAGCCATTTCAGGTGGGATCATCCGCCAAACAATACCCACCCAAAAAAGTGGTTTTTTGCCCGGCCCTCGATGCTACATGTCATTCAATGAATGGAATTGGGTGACCCCTCCTGAATACCACCAAGCCCACAAAAGCGGTGCGAAATAAACCACTTACCGCCCTCTCACTAAATGAAAAAATTGTCTACTATTCACTTTGTGCCAAAATTTAAAAAAAATCAAACCTTTACCCGTTTAAACACGAAAACCCTAGTTTTGCTCGTTTTCGCCTGTTTGTGCAGTAAAACCCTGTGTAACCCTTCTGCACCACCTGAAGCCTCTACTAACCAATTCAAACATGGTTTACCTCCTGAAAGCACTTTGGACTCACTCCATAGACCTATAAAGCTTGATAAAGCCATTAATGACCCTCCCTGTCAACCCAACATTTTCCTAACAGTTTGTTTTATTTTACAGGTGATCAAAAGACCTCAGACTTGGATAAACAATATTAATACTAGTCATAAGACCTATTTACTCCAAGATTGTTATCAAATATATTCAAAAAGAGATGGAAAATAAACATACAGTTAAAAGACAAGCAAAGGAAACATGAAACTGAATGATTCACTGTTGAAACAGACAGTAAAAACCTACAATATACAGTGAAGGTAAAAGGACACAGTAAATAATAGTCAAAGTGTATCAGGGTTAAAGAGTATCAGATTGAAGACCAATTCAAGTAAAGCAGCTAGCATGAAGACAAACAGTAGGGAAGACAGTCACAAAGCATACAGATTCATGTCAAAGTGAAGAAAGATGAAAAAACAAAACAGTAAAAGTAAACATGGAGGAAGTAAGGGTTAAAGAGAAATGAAAACACTTTAACCAGAAACAATGAAGTTTATCTAAAGTAAAAGTGAAAAATAATTAAAAGAAATTTAAGGTTAAAAGATGAAATCAGAACAGAAATGGTACATTGTTCAGAAATTTCTTGTTTAAGTCATAGTGTTTTAGAAATTAGTTCGGCCAATCTAAGATGAATTTTAAGAAAGTGGAGGAGGTTTGTGTTCATAAAAGACTAATATACAAAAACCTATCTCTCTTTGTACACAAGTATTAGCAAACGTGATATAAGTGCATGTCTCCACAGCCTATTTTTCGGAGTGTGTAAAGTCCTATTTTTGACATCTTTTTGCAGAGAATATTGTGAATTGCTGGAGCTAAGTTTTGGGAAACTGAAAGAGATTTATCTCAAACACATACTTATCTACAATAACCGCTTTCACTTTTTACATATCTATCTCAGAATGAGATATACAAAGGTATCAATGGACCCTAATTTTGCAGAATTGCTGGGGCAGAATGCACAAAGATAGGATGCAGTTAGTGACTTGGATGCCTCATCATCAATTAAGAGTTGCTATAAAAATTGAATTTCTCTTCTTTTCACCCTCAATCCATAAATATATTTCCAAATATATTCATTAGTTTTGAGTGTCCTTTATTTAAGTTCTATTAATGTAAAACAGTTTGAGATATTTGTAAAACCAATCTTGATATTTTTTCAAGATATTTCTGTTTAGAATTTGTATAAATACTTCTTCATTTGAAGTATTTTGTGGGGATTCCATGAAATTTCTATAGAATTTTTCTCTCAAATCAAAGTTCTATTGTATCAATGACTGGATTGGCTTGCTAGATCAAGGAATAAAGATCAGATATTTTACAGGATTCTTGTGTAAAGCAAAATATAAATAAGTATTCTCCTATGTTCAATGCTATTTCCCTTATGTTTTTTCCATAATATTTTGTGTAAATTTCTAAAATCCAAATGTATAACAAGGAATGATATTTCAGAAATTGCTTAAATGCACTCTGTCTTGACTATTTTACATTCTGAATGTTTTCTCCTAAACTATCTTAGCTAGGGAATTCTTAACTGCTCCTTAGCTTCCTTAGTTTCTCCTCTGGTCTATATCAAAGGATTCTTAATTGCCCTTTGCTCATGATCATCCTCAGTTCTTCATTCTAATCCCGGTCCAAGGATTCTTAAGTGCCCTTTCACCCTAGTTAGAATTATTTCACCCATTAGGCCTGAAGATTTGCTTTTTTTCTTTGCTAGATTGCCCTGTGAATATTCCCTTTCATGATCTGGTCCATTTATGCTATCCATTTGTTGACTCCATAGCCCAATGGCTTGAAGACCTAGTTCTATCTATCTTCTCCAAGAATTCCACCACCCAACCTTCAATTCAAAACCAAAACCCCATGAACACTAAGAACTAGCCTAAAATCTCATAAAAACAAATCTAAATCATATAGAGAGAGCCCTCTCTGGACTTAGGTTGGCTAGAGCCTAAGCCTAAAAGTTGGTTTGTGGTTACCCTAGTGATCTCTTTCCTTAACCTTGGGAAATTACTAGGTGATAACAGTTTCTAAAGCTTTATGTTTCTCATCTGGAATATGGGCCCATGCTTTACTTCCAAAAACATGAAAGTGACTTACATCTAGTTTAATTGAGCTCCATGCTTCTTCTGGAGTGATATTCTCTAAAACATTAATAGGAGTGCGATTTATTATGTAATTTGCACAATTAATTACTTTTGCCCAAAAATTAAGACTAATTCCTTTAGATTGAAGCATACAATTAGCCA
The DNA here is from genome assembly GCA_031772625.1 of Pinus tabuliformis. NCBI lineage: Eukaryota > Viridiplantae > Streptophyta > Pinopsida > Pinales > Pinaceae > Pinus > Pinus tabuliformis. The sequence goes on along the minus strand of CM062810.1, from coordinate 311,250,818 downwards.
TTTCCTTTAAGGTGTGATTCTTCCTTTTAGCTACACCATTTTGTTGTGGAGTATATGGAATAGTATGTTGCATTCGAATTCCATTCTTAGTGCAAAAGTTGATGAATTTGTTGTTAACATATTCTCCGCCATTATCAGATCTTAGCTTAAGAATTTGATGTCTAGATTGTTTCTCAACAAATGCCTTAAAGGCCAAGAACATGTTAAATAATTCACTCTTGATTTTTAAGAAGTATACCCAAGTGCATCTGGAGAAATCATCAATGAAAGTTAAGAAATACTTATAGCTAGAGAATGAAAAAACTAGAAGTGGACCACATAAATCACTATGCACAAGCTGTAAAGGGGCTGAGGCGTGCCAAGAGGCACGTTTTTCAAAACTATTCTGATGATTTTTTCCGAGTACACATCTGAAACAAACACCATCTTTGCAAGATACCATTGGAAGACCTGTCACCATATTCTCTTTACATAGATTCTGAAGGGAGCGATAGTTCAAGTGACCAAATTGCTCATGCCAAAGTTTTCTCACTTCATCATTATGAGAAAAAAATACCAAGGGAAGATTTGATGACCCAAAGTTGTTAAACTTATACAACCTTGTAGAATCATTAGCAATGCCAGTAGCTAAAATCCAGGGAAAATTTTAAGAACCCCCCCAAATTTATAAATATAATGAATGGGTGAATCTCCATGGTATATAGGAAAAATGGAAGGCAATTTTATCAATAATATAATATGTATATATAATTTTTTGGCGAATCTCTCACCAGGCATGGCGAATATTTTACTCAATTATAAAATCTTGTAAGATCTTGGCGAGTCTTTCACTAAATAATAAAACTTTGTAAAGTCCTAGTGAATCTTAGCATAGGCTACATGTTGGTTTAATTCCCCCATTTAAATAGGCTACATTCCAGGTGAATACCATGGGTCAATACCATGTGCCATTTTTATTTTTATTAATTCTAATATTAGGGTTAATAATGGTTTTTTGCATGGTATTAATAACAATCTAGTCCATGGTATTTGTCCCATAGTATTTTGGCCATAGGTTTCACCTAAATATAACCCATTTTTTGAGTGTTCGTAAATATAAGGTGACTTATGGAGTAAATATAAAAAAAAATGTTTTATTTGTTTACCATACCTCTCGTATATTTATATTTTTATTAATTTACCATACCTCTTTTACAAATATCGTATTTGGCCCATAGGATTCACTTAAATAAAACCTCTTTCTTGAGCCTTCATAAATAGAACGAGGGTTATGGACTAAATATAGAAAGAGGTTTTATTTATTTACGATACGTCTAGTTTATTTATATTTTTATTTATTTACCATACCTTTTGAGTAAGTATAAAAAGACGTTTTATTTATTTACCATACCTCCACTTTACTTATATTTTTATTTGTTTACACCCTTACATGTATATAAGGTGACTTGTGGAGTAAATATAAAAAATGTTTTATTTATTTACCATACCTCTCATTTATTTATATTTTTATTAATTTACCATACTTCTTTTATAAATATGGTATTTGGCCCATAGGATTCACTTAAGTAAAACCTATTCTTGAAAATGGGCGAATGGATTCACTTAAATAAAACCTATTCTTGAAAATGGGCGAATGGAAGGTTGTAAGTCCTAATTTTAAGGGATAAATTTACATTTTTTACCCTCTCCCTTAAAATAAGGTGGGCTATTTGAGGTGATTTGTAAAAATGTACTATGATACAAAATTTTCGCCCACTAAAAATTTAAAACCCCTTAATTTCGCCAAAGGGCGAACATTCGACCCTAAAATTATCCTTGCTAAAATCTGTCTAGGATCTCTTAGGTCCTTAATTACAACATCGTGAGGTGAAAATTCAACGATTTTACCTTCACCTGAATGAGTTAGCTAATATACAGATAGAAGGTTGCAGGATAAGGTTGGAACACATAATACATCATTGAATTGACCATTGTCTATATGAATAGTTCCAGTGCCTACAACACTAAGAGATCTATCATCGCCAACATATATATTTTTGGTGTTACAATCATTTAAAGAAGAAAAAATGGCTTTGTTTTTGGCCATGTGATATGAAGCTCCATAATCAATGAGCCACTCATGAGAATGAGAAGAAGAAGATACATTTAGTGCATATCTAGACCGAGATGCTTGACAACTAGATGCAGAAAGTGATATTCTTGAAGATGAAGTTGAAGTTGTTGAGTGCTCCAAATGGATGTTATGCTTCTTGATTGCTGCTTCCAAGGCTTTCATCTTCTTAAAGCATTTGGATACTAAGTGGCCATCTCGATTACAAAAGTGGAAATGTCTATCAGTCTTCTTCCCTTTGTTTTTATTTTCCTTGTCATTTTGTTGAAATGATTTTTCGTTTTGAGACTAAAATGGCTTAGGACTCTTGTTTGGTTTAGGACCATTCTTTTTAGGATACAACTTCTTAGGAGTCTTTGAATTTGGTTGCTACTGGGTGGCTAAGGCTTTCTTAGAAGAGTTTCCAAGATTAAGAAGACCAATATGTAAGAGCTTTTCTAGTTCTCTTATTAAAGAATCACAAAAGGCATCAAAGGAAGGGGACTTGTAGTCTTGTCCTTGAGAAATGAAGGCTTCTCTTGTAGAATGGAAGGTGTAAACAAACGCATAGTAGGCTGGTCCCAACTTAGTAAGAATGGAATAGATAAGGTTACCATCTTCTTTCTTAACCTTAACACCTTCCAAGAGAAGTCTAAGGGTCTTGAACTTGGACAAAAAGTCTTCAATGGAAGAAAAATTATTGGGGTCTAATGTAAGCAACTCATTTTCAAGTTGATGGGCTCTAAGTTCATTTTTAATTCCAAAAACTTTAGTGATCTATTTCATTGCTTCATTAGGAGTATTAAGTTCTGCGATATGGAATCTAAGGTCTGGAGAAATATACATCCCTATCAACCCACGTGCTTGATCTTGCCTATTTTCCCATTTGGCTGCCTTATCTTCATCTTTCGGTTTGGTTTCTTGGCCTGAGGCTATTCTGTAAAGACCTTTACTTCTACGTAAATCCACAATGTAGGACCACCATTTGAAGTAGTTGGTGCTATCAAGAATAACTTGGCATGAACTTTCCATTTTAATAGAAACTGAAGTTGTAGATGCTAAAATTAAGTGTTCCAATGGAAAGATCTCGAAAAATTAGGCTGAATAAAAAACAGCTTCAGGATGAAGAAGTTATGGCTTTTTGAAGAAAAATTGTTGAAGATGCCGACGAAGTGCGGGAATGTGCGGAAATGAAGGATAATGTTATATTTAAAAAAGATCTGCCCCCTTTCCAAACTTAATCTAATTAGCTCAACAAAAAGAAAGACTTGAACTCAAGACCTCTATTCTCATAAAGTAGATTTGGACCAAGTGAGCTAGATTAAAAGGTTAGTAATTTTTGGAAAAGAGGAAGGGGTTTTTTTTTGCTTTTTCTTTTTCTTTTTATAAGTCACTGAAGCTTTGGGGTGCGTGCTTACTTGAGAATGTTCTTTTTTTGCCTATAAAACAAATAACACAAAACTCAACACGGACATACAAAAAAAACAAACCTTATGGCTTGAAGTTAGCTTTAGCCGGAAACTAAATATTTTCCTCAATGTTTCTGATTTTCCGAGATCACACTAAGGCGCGGCAGAAAAGAGCATACGCATGAGAAAAATCCTTCCTTTCTATTTCTAATTTTCCTAGATCGCACAAAGCCACGGGGCAAAGAGCATACACAGAAATGAAGGTACAGATCTGGTAACAAAAAAAACAAAGATCTAAATAAACTGAAATAAATAGAGAGACAATAACTAAAAACTGCAAATAAACACTGTATATCTCCAGATCTTAAAAATGACGTAGCTAGGGCTACCGGAAACCTTTTTGCATCAAATGAAAGGGGTTCCTCACTGGAACAGATGCTCCTAACATAGTAGAGCAGACCTCTCAGCCCGAAAGCAGTTAGTAACAATATATCTAGGAATGACAGTCAAATGCAGTTCTACTGGCTTTAGATTTGGATCACCAATGGATGCAGCCCTCAAATAGCTCTGATATCATGTAGGAATTTACAAGGTAATTTCCTTAGACAGAACACCAAAGGACACCACTCACAAATACATCACAGATCAATACACTAGTATTTTTGACGTGGTTAAAACCCTCAAAGAGGGAAACATTCCATGGCTTGAGCCAATGCATCCATTTCAGGCAATTTATTAATAAAAGAATGAAAATTTACATAAGATTCTCTCGTGAACGGTTTCCCTACAAATGACCTTCCATGTTCTTTAAATAGAGATCATGGACCAATCGGGTGCTAAGCCACGGATCAAGTGTTGGTAATACCGAGGAGAGAATGAATGGTCAGATCACTACATATCGTGACCATCGAATTGTAAGTTACAAAAGTACATAGTAAAGAAAAACACTTTACCCAACTCTACACTAGATCAAGTTATACTTAACTATTTCCTATGTGTCAGAATATCCTAAAAAAGTTCTCATTAGATTTTACTTAATCAGAAAATAAAGGGGGAGTGAAAGTGTGTATAGGTTCGTAGGATGGTTGTGTGTTAGAGGGAGTTACCTTTTGTTGTTGATGTCAAAGGGGGGGAGAAGGTAGTAGGAAGAGTTGCCCTGGTTGCAGGGGGAGTACTTATGTTGCCATCAATGCCAAAGGGGGAGATTGTTGATTTAAAGATGATACGAGGTTGTCATTGAAGTCAACCCAAGCAGCACCAAGGATGACCCTGAAATTCCATGGCACATTGGGAATCATTATTCATGTTTTCTCATCTCATAACCATTATAGAAATACTCTACTCAAAAACTTCTTTCTATCGGTATATAGCTCTCCTCGTAATTCCTCACGATTTATAAGTTATTCAAGATTAAAGTTAGTAAGCCCAATTAGTCGGCTAAAACCCCATGGGGTTGGGGCATTAAATTAATCATTGATTTTGGTCATTGAATAGTCAATAATTAATAATTTTTTAAGCTCCTAAAATCCCTCCAAAATTCTCTATAGAAGCCCCTCTCAGCTCTATAAAAAGAAATCTCATATATCCTCCAAAAGTAGTGATCGTGGAATTTTCGCTATAACTTTATTTTTGTGAAGTGTGAGATGCTGAAATTAAAACCCATTTGAGCGGAAATTTTGATGAACGTTGTGATTAAATTTTAGAGCTTGGTTCATTATATTTTATGAGATATGATATGTGGAATTTAGGGTTTTTGTAGGCTCCCGAATTTCATCTCAAATAGGTGACCTTGGGAAAATCGTTATAACTCTCTTGCTGAGAAGCGAATTGGAATTTTGTAAAAAGTGGTGGATATTGCAGAGAATTTAGCTTTCTGTGTAGAAATTTCAGAGTTGAAGGAGGAAAGAATGACACGTGGCACTCTGTACAAGTTCTCTCTACTGAACTAGTCCATAATTAGGTCATTGTGAGAGATTCGGCATAAATTTGTCTTGAAGAATACAAATCAGGTTAGACCCATGGAATTGGAAAGAAGACTCAAAGAGCTACTATAGGACTGGATATCACATATTGGGGATCTCAAATCACAGAGATACATCACATTCAATATCATGCACGTAGAAGCAAAGAAAAAAAAACTAGATCAAGTGTTGTTCAGGGGTGCAAAGGACCAAACTTTCTAGGGCAGCAAAGAGCAAGGTGCAACAGAGGTATGCTCCAGGTAAGTATATTTTGTATATGCATGTTCATATCTTAATTGTTACAAGGAAAAGTGTCTACACAGAACTGCTTATCCCACTAAGGTGTGGTAGCTACCTTAGAAACAAACAAAGTAAAGCTACTTTCATTTTTCCTTTAAGAAATATAGATGAGAGAAGAACAAAGAAGACCAACCTCTGTCTTGCGCTAATCTCCTAGTTCGATTCCTCTCTCTCTTGATAGCCTTTCGCTACTTGCTCCCTTGTACGCCCAGCTTCACAGAGTACCTGTTGGATCACAGTAGCATGACACTATACAAGAACATGGATCTATAATCATAAAGAATCTAGGATCAGATGTAAATTGACCATACAAATGCATAAAACATAAATGACACAAGAGTATGGAGGAAAACTTGAATAGATTTTATTGATAAACAAGAAAGAGCCAAGGGAGTTACAACCAGTTGTTCTGACCCAGCATCATCCTCTCAGCAAGTAAGCCCTTATTCACCTCATACAAAGCTTAGATCACCCAACACTTATGATGTTGTCTCAAGAAACCAACAGCAATTCCTTACAATATGCCAAATTCCAGCCTCTGGATCTCTGGGATGAGGGATCCATATATAGATATTTGTAAGGGAGATGAGTCAGCTTGTGATTTGATTAGTGTCTTCCCTCTGATAGTTCTTGCTTCCACTTGGAGATTGATGATCTCTTACTCATCCTTGGTTGAATTCAGAGAGGCAAGTGTCACAGGAGAAGTTCCTGGAAGATTCCATGCCTCTCCACCTGGCGGAATGACACTGCCATTTGTCACTTCTCACCCATCGCACCCCATAGAAGGGATTTTTGAAATGCAATGCACCCACATAGTGTATTTAGGTGAGATGCAACGCACTTTGCCTATGGAGCAGCTGAAATGATCCTGTTTTGACCAGTTCTCAGCAGTTTTCCATGGAGAACTTCTGGGAGAAGCTGTAATCAGTTGACCTTGTTCCTTTAGGGGTTAGAACAACACTGTTAGGGACTTAGGAGCCCTTGGTTTATGGAAATTTTATGCTTGGGGTTGTAGTGCCCAAAAATGTCTATAACAGTTGCCCCCTAAAGCATGAGGTCGTTAATCTTTTGATGTCGGGTGAAATGATTTATTATGAGGATCCGAAGTTCTTTCAAGCTGAGAGGAGACCTATAATAAGATACAATACAACACATTATCTTCATAATATTTTCATGATCTAGCTGAGGCGGGCATTCCCATGCTCAGCTTTATAAATTCATTTTCATGTACATAGGACAGACAATCGTCTGAGTGTAGACTGATGATTCTGGTAGAGCCATCATCCCTTTGATTGAATGATTATCTGTGCAGCAATGATGTACATTTGATGTCTTTATTTCCCTGAATATATATCGCAGCTCGGATGGATTAAACTAGATCCAAGGTCTTCAATCTCACTCGATCTTCACTCAAAGTACAAGTCAATCCATGTGAGAGATGTTCTGGAGTCGAACATGGAAAGACATTGCCTGATTAACAGCCAATGATGTAAGTTGTTAACAGGCGCGAGAGGAATCACCGATAATGATAATGACCCTCAAGGTACTGCAGTACAATTCACGTGGTGTGAATAAAGGACTTGGCGTCGAACACCACACAAAATCTTTCGGTCGAAGGTCATTGATGTAAGCCTGTCGCTGGAAGTGAGGAACTTTCCATTGACGCATGCAAGCTTCAAAGTACTGAACGGGGTGTTCCTAGATCGACTTCTTGGATAATGAACTGATGTCGACAAGAATCGATCCATCATAGGAGGGCCTTAATGAATCCCACATCAATGACACGGAACGGAGCAAATGATTTTAATGGAGGTGAAAACGATCTGGTGATATAAGGTTCAGGGTGGCGGTCATGAAAGAATGGAGCGTAAATGTATTGTAGCAGGTGAGACACAGGTGAATTCTCTGAATGACTTCTCTTGAACATATCGGTGACACTGACGTGATGGATTGGTAGCATTAACCCCAAATGTGGATGGTGTGATGGGACCATGGTGATGTGACCGGTGAATGAAACAACCCAACCCGACTTGGATGTGGAGTGAAAGTGTCATGTTCAAGAGCGACTTGCTACCAACAAAGTTTCTTCAAGTTTTCTTCCCAATTTTTCCCCAGTCATTGCTGACCAGTACCTCTATTTTTTTCAAGCTTGAGGAGGATAACATATTCTTGTTCTATAATTTGCCCTTCGGGCAAACCCATCGCTATGTTTTAACGAGCCTAGCGATAGTGAAACTCGTTCTTGTCTGCTATGGACAAGTTTGTCGCTATTAAGTTTTAACGAGTTTAACGACAAAGATAACTTGGTCCTTTTCAATTTTAGAGAGTCTGAAAAAGAATGTAAAGGAAACTCCAAAATTCCTTTTTCGTCATCTAATCCCTTAAGTCCAAAAAAGTATAAAACAATATAGAAGGGATGAATTTTCGATACTTTTAACGAGCCGAACAAAACAAGCGCTCGATCTTTTTGTGTAATAATCCCTCAGGTCCAAAAAGATTAAAATCTAAGGGAGGGATAGCACTTCCGGTCCCTTTAACGAGCTGGAGAGGCCAATGGCTCGACAATCTTTTCATATTTTATGAGTCAGTTGAAAAGAGCTTAAAGGAGACTCGTCTTTTGAGGAACAAGTGATAAAATTGGGCAGCAGTTGATTCCAGGTAAGGTTTGGAATTTTCCAATCACGGCAGTGTTACAAGGATGGCTAGTGGGATCACTCTTCGCAGCTGTTCCTCAAAAAGGGTAAACAATCAGATGGAGGTGAATGATCGGCTAATACAGAGTGGAGGTGATGATGAGAACACGACCAGGGATTTAAAGGCTGAAATACTACATTCACGATGGTTATTTACCGGAAATTGGTTCATTTTTTTTTATTGAGCTTAAACACTGGGGAACATTTGCTCATGACTTATGTTTATTTTTTAACGAGCTTGAACTATGTGCTAAAACTGCTCGATTAATCCAGTCGTATAATAAGAATGTCCCATTTTAAAATGGCAATTTTTAGAGTTTTGCCCCACATCCTTTCTTTATGCAAGTTAGGAAATGACCAATCCTACGAGTTTAAAGGGTTAGAGGACCTACAAATTTAAAAAATAAATAGTCGCTCTTCGCTTGCACGCCAAAAGGTTTGCATGCCCCTAGGTATAAAATAAAGTTTCAAGGTCACCTTTCATTCTACCGACAAAACATTTGTTTTATCAGGAAAGGTCTACCTCTTTCAGGTTACCAAAGATTGTTCTATTCACACTGCAAACAAAACACTTCTTCGGCGATGTCTACCGAAATAGACAAAGGTGAGACAATCCACTCACATAACTTTGACGAGGGAATCTTATTCCAGTCTAACCCCCTCTTCCAGTCACGGACGGGAGTACAGTCAAGTCATATATCTCTCGCGGAAACCTACCCTATACCCGAAGTTTTCCTGCCAAAGCAAACCAGGGTGCATGTCCCTTGGGTTTCATTCATGTCCCCCGAATCACTCGTGCTCATCAGGTGGACAGACTGGGGATTGATGAGACATTCCTTGTGTGAAAAGACCATTTAGGGATGGTAAATGACTATTTACTATGCATGATCCGAGAAATGAAAGCTGGTCTACGAGCTTGACCACTCTTCCTTCGTGCGGAAAACACATTACTCTAAAGAGTGATGAGACAATTGCTCCCATGCAATAAATGTAGTCTCGTCCAAGGAGTAGATTATAATCCAGGGGTCCTTGAACCACCATTACGTTCATGTGAACGTTTTTCCCTCTCAATGTTATGGGCACATTGGGAAGGATCCCTAACGGTCGACTGGTTCCTTTGTCAAAGCCTGTTAGATTTCTCATCTCAGGCAAAAGCGATGGCGAACCAAGCGCTTTCCAAGCAGTCGAGGAAAGGATACTCACAGAAGCCCCTTCATCTATGATGGTACCATCCATAACCATTCTATATACTTGAGCAATAATTCGGAATGGTACACTAGCCGGTAAATGGGGTCTGCTTAGTTGATTCCAGTCGAAGGAAACAACTAGGTTGCTTGGAGGTGGGACTGAATAGACAGCCGGGTACGACTTTGACGAACTTCCTTCCTGCGGTAAAGGAATGGGTAAATTGCCCCCATGTTCATCGGAGTCTGTGCTTACGAAAAGAATTTGGACGGTGTCATCCTTATTCTCTTCTGTGACTGTATCATCTGAAGATGGAATCTCTGAAGGAAAGACCGGGTCAACTGCTGCCTCGACCTTTTGAATTTCGTCTGGTATGGGTTCAGATGGTTTGTCTTCAATGATAGATGCTTCGGCCGACCACCTGGGCGGGTCAGCTGGCTTTTCAACTAGTGGCGGACTCGGCAAGAGTTTTTTATATCCAGGAGGAAGTCGTAACGGTGAAACCGGACGATCATCCAAAACTATTTTAGCCTTGTCTAAGAAGGGACAACGATGGACGGCATGGTTGCCTTCGCACAGTTTACAAGGAAATCTATATTTTTCTTTTTGTCCTAGGGCTTCACTTTCACTAGTCGACGGTGTGCTTTCAACATGATCATCAGAGGTTGACGACACCGGGTTGTGCAAACGAGGAGACCAGTCCCTTAAGATCCGAGGGATGCAGGGACAATCTCTATGATAGTGGTCTCCTTTGCAAATGACACATGGTGATTTAGGCCTAGTCGGTGCAGTGTGTGGATTTTCACTAGACGACGCTTGGTTGCCCCCTTTCGCTTTTGGCTCCTTCTTCTTCTTCTCTTTCCTCTTCTTTTCCTTCTTCTTCTGAAGTACTTGATTTTTGGCTTTACCAACCCCATCAAGAGAAGAGGAAGGAGGAGAGGAAGAATTGGAGGAAGTAGAAGGTTGGTGGGTAACTCTGGATTCGTCTAGTTGCTAACTCAATTGTTCAGGAATTACGGTGTTCTGAACGACAGAGGTTGAGAAGAGCCATACGGGCAAGCCGATTGTCAATCTTGGAAGCAGCAATGTGGCCATATGGGGTGCACCAACATCTCCCCAAGAGGAGAAGGGACTAGGATTTCCTCCAAGGGGAATTCCTTGGTTGGTGGGTTCCATTTTCTCAACCTAAGATCAATGTAGGAAAAGGGTGATGATTATTCCGTTTTAAAATAAATTTTAGACGCTTTGACACAACTTGTTTTTTCAATTTTTAAGAGTTGAGAAAAAACAAAAGATGACTCTAGTCGCCTTCGATTTTTAATGAGCCTGAAGTGACAAGTGCTCAAATGGACCTTTTCCGTTAAGGAGTCTGAAAAGGAATGAAAGGGACTGCTCTGGAAATCTAGGTAGAGGGATTACCAAACCAATCGCAAAACTGCAGAATACTTTTTACGGTATGACAACCAATCTTCCCGAATGCTATGTTCAGTGCATTGCGATCGATAGGGCGGCAGACATGGCTTCCTATGGATAAAGGATTAAGCCTATTGTGGTCTCCCAAAATATACTCGACGGTACGTGGGAGCACAAGTTCGTACTGGCACTTATCGTCTCACAGTGGAGGAATCACCCAACCATTAGTGAGAACAACAGTTACTAGGTTTTACAACACCGGAATACGTCTCTAGCCTAGACTTCTAGATGTTGTGCGTTAGGTTCCAAAGCATTGTTAGATTCATTAAATTTATTTTATAGATGATCTTGCTTAAGAAATTTGCCTTTCAGGTTCACCGCAAGATGTAGATGTATAATTCATAAAATGCAATCTAAGATGATAAACACTCTTTTATCTTCTTTGTGCAATGAAAATCCTAGCTACTAAGGAAAGAGAGACAGTATTCTTTCACAAAGAGCAAAGAGCACACTCTAAATGCACTGTCCTAAATCAAACCAATCAAACAGTCTAAATGCAAATGCACATGCATGTATTTGTTTTCGGCTTTCTTAGTAGATGAATGGTAAAAAGAAAGCTAATGCACAAATCTGAATTACTTTTCAAGCGACAATTACTAACAAGTTTCTTTTCAAAATAAAAAATGGAGACTTGCTTTCGACACTAGAAAAACTACAAATTCAGACCAAATACAATAGTAACAGGGTAATCGACTATCAATAGCAACCAAACTCTTTCCTATGACTGAAAACGACACTTGCGACACTTTCAAATCAAAGGACGACAGTACAATTACGTTACTTTTTGCAAAGGAGAACTGAAAATGACTCAACAAATACACAAAAACATTTACAGTTCTTTTGCACAATGGAGGCGGAATAACAGCAAGGAAAAGGGTTTTCAAACAGAGATATACTAATTATAGGCAGGAAAATTCATGAATAGAACTAAAAAGAATGAATCACAAAAACCAAAACTGAACAATGCCTAGTCTGATTAGCGCACCTGTAACACAGGGAATTTGAAATGTAGCGCACCTACTACACTTGGGAAGTGCGTTGAATTTCAGATTCACAGAACAGTACCTGTGCTGGGCAAGAAACGAGAATTTGCTTGGGTTCCGGGTCACAGTTTGCAGTTCTGTTCATGGGTTTTGGCCGAGCAAATGGTAATCAGTAAAGCAACAATCAGGGGTAGATCTAAGGAGGTTACTAGAGCTACCAAAAGGGGCAATCAGAGAGTTTGTAGATCAGTTGTTTAATTTATAAAAAAATCCTAGAGATTGACTGAAGCGACATTTATCTACTTTGCATTTGCATAGAAAATGCAGTTCGAAAGCTACCTGGCTCGACTTCAGGCTCTGTCTGTAAGTTTATAAAATAAGCAACAAGGAAGATAAACAAACAAACTAATTCGTCCCCAGTGCAGTCGCCATTTTGTTACAGGGAAAAGTGTCTACACAGAATTGCTTATCCCACTAAGGTGTGGTAGCTACCTTAGAAACAAACAAAGTAAAGCTACTTTCGTTTTTCCTTTAAGAAATATAGATGAGAGAAGAACAAAGAAGACCAACCTCTGTCTTGCGCTAATCTCCTAGTTCGATTCCTCTCTCTCTTGATAGCCTTTCGCTACTTGCTCCCTTGTACGCCCAGTTTCATAGAGTACCTATTGGATCACAGTAGCATGACACTATACAAGAACATGGATCTATAATCATAAAGAACCTAGGATCAGATGTAAATTGACCATACAAATGCATAAAACATAAATGACACAAGAGTATGGAGGAAAACTTGAATAGCTTTTATTGATAAACAAGAAAGAGCCAAGGGAGTTACAACCAGTTGTTATGACCCAGCATCATCCTCTCAGCAAGTAAGCCCTTCTTCACCTCATACAAAGCTTATATCACCCAACACTTATGATGTTGTCTCAAGAAACCAACAGTAATTCCTTACAATATGCCAAATTCTAGCCTTTGGATCTCCGGGATGAGGGATCCATATATAGATATCTGTAAGGGAGATGAGTCAGCTTGTGATTTGATTAGTGTCTTCCCTCTGATAGTTCTTTCTTCCACTTGGAGATTGATGATCTCTTACTCATCCTTGGCCGAATTCAGAGAGACAAGTGTCACAGGAGAAGTTTCAGGAAGATTCCATGCCTCTCCACCTCGCGGAATGACACTGCCATTTGTCACTTCTCGCCCATTGCACCCCATAGAAGGGATTTTTGAAATGAAACACACCCACATAGTGTATTTAGGTGAGATGCAACGCACTTTGCCTATGGAGCAGCTGAAATGATCCTGTTTTGACCAGTTCTGAGTAGTTTTTCATGGAGAACTTCTGGGAGAAGCTGTAATCAGTTGACCTTGTTCCTTTAGGGGTTAGAACAACACTTCTAGGGACTTAGGAGCCCTTGGTTTATGGACATTTTATGCTTGGGGTTGCAGTGCCCAAAAATGTCTATAAAATTAATTTCATTAGGTTCTTTGTATTCTAATTTGTTGTTTTTGTTTAGCATTGAAATATGCTCTGCAGGATGAGGTAAGTTTTGCTATTATCATGTCATGGGTATTTCCTTGAAGACTTTTTGCAGGTATTATATATTCATCAAGAAAATAATGATTGCATAATCTAATGTTTTGAAGAGTGAGAAAGGGTAGCATGAAAAGAGTAGCAATCAAGGTGCAAAAGAGCAACAAGAAGTTCACCACATGAAGTCTTCAAGTGGGCAGCACTGCATACAATCATTGTAAAAGTATCATTGTACAGAGCCATTGTAAAAGCATCATTGTAAAATTTGTACAAGTGTCTATCTACCAAGAGTTGAAGAGGAACTGCCGAGAGGTCTAGGATCATCATTAGGTGGTTGTGTCATAGTTGGGGTTATGGTCCAGTGTGTCTTCTTCTTCTACATCATTCTATATCATTGTAAAGTGGACCATTTTCCCTAGTATGGGAGTCCATTCTTCTTTTATTCTTCTATAGGGTGTTAGGCTAGTGAAAGAAGTCACCAACAGGTTCAAGCCTGTGAAAACTTCAAGGTGGTACGGTGGTGTTAGGGTGAGTTGTAGCTCATTAGGTGTTGAAGCATTTGTTTAGTTGAATACTGAAGAATCTCGGGTGTTGGAGTGTCCATCCTGTTATCACTCAGGTTGTCCTTAAGCTCTGGAAAAGGATACGGCTGAGGTAACCACAAACCAACTTTGGATTGTAGGTTCTAGCCAACTTGCAATCAGAGAGGGCTCTCTCTTTAAGATTTAGCTTTGTTGAAAAGAATTTTAGGCTAGGTCTTCGAGTTCAGAGGGTTTTTTGTTTTGTTTTTGGTGGGAAAATTGATTTTTCAGGTAGAGAGGTAGAGCATAGTCCAAGGGTTTCGAACCATTGGGCATGGAGTCGAGGAGAAAAACTACTGGTGCTTTTCCTTAATAACAGTGAGGGAAAATGGAGCAAGATAGCTGAGCATGAAACAATGTTTCAGGTTTAAGGGATGGAAAGAAGTGCTAAGTAATGAGAGGCAGTTAAGAATCTCTCAATTATGCTTAACAAGGGAAGATAACGGGGCGCTACCTAGGGGCAGTTAAGAATCCCTAGATAATTGGCAAACACAGGTGAATCGGGGTAAACATGAGCCATAAGGAATTCATATTCATAACCAATTCAATCAGAGGAAAACATAAAGAAATAGCAGAAATTGAGCATAGAGAGTATTTAAACTAATTCTAGGCTATTCTTTCTTTCTGCTATTTAGATAGTGGGAAACAATAAAACAGAGGTAAGATGCACTTATTGCTTCAGGTTGTAGCACAACGATTCCATCTTCATATCTCCATAAACATTCATTCACAACAGACAATTTTCTCTCCAAGCTTTCGGCAATCTTTGATTATGGAAAAACTTAGGTATACACAGCGAGTCACTAGTGAAATTCTCAATTGACCAACCCTTGAAACAATGTAGAGGGCGGTATATATAAGGAAAAACTATCTACAGAGTTCCTTTATTACATCTTGACCTAATCAGGTCTGAAAGAAAAATGATTACTTAACCTAATACTATCCATAAATAAGTGCAAAAAATATCTCGGGCTGCGCTCAGGGCCGCCATATCAAAACTGAGTAAATGATGTTGTCCTTGGTGGCTGGCTGCAGTGTTTTCTGAAATAAATGTGTATGGGTTTCTGCATCTCTGTTGTCTGTCTGCATTTAAAGCTTTAACAGTGATTTTAGGGCAAGGATGGGCTTACGCCTCCTGATTTGACTTTCTGGGGGGGGCTCATCAATGTTCAGGTGCTTCGAGCCCCTAAAAAATCTTGACTGATACTCTTTGGCTCTTCTTCTTCCTCTGATACTCTTTGGCAATAAATTGATGCTGTTCTGACATGCTGTATGTTAAATCATCATTTATTGGCTGCTGTTCAGCCTTTGTTTTCTTCAAAACCGTTTTCTGGTCGTTCCGGCAAGCTTCACGAGGAAAAATTGTTGATTTGGCGCCTTTCGGGCTTGCTGGGGGCCGCAGAATAAAAAGATTCCCTGAAGATTCCCCATTCTAGCCCAAAAAATCTAGTGATGAGCGATTTGCGCCTCATCAAAAACTGCCTTAGAATCTGATTTCGGGGCTCCGAAGTGCGATTTTTTGCCCTTCGCGCCAAAAAGTGCTGATGACGTCAGCATGACGTCACGTTGTACGATGGGTGACGTTAGCGATGATGTCAGCATGATGACATGGCGAGACGACGTCAGCATGATGTCATCATGTACAGACGGTGACGTGGCATGACACGTGGCAAGGGGCCACGCAGGCAGGCGACTCGACATGTGACTGGGCAAAGGGGGGTGACGTAAGCGGTGACTGTGCAGGGGGGTGACGTAAGCGGTGACATCATCGGGCAGGAGGCGGTAAGTGGTTTTGTGGCGCACCACCTTTGGGGGGGAGCGGTTTTTTCAGAGGGGGCTCCGCCACAGCCTAGGAGCTGACGCGTGGCGGGAGGTACGGCGGGAATACCGCCCATCTCCCGGACGCTAACCTTCGGGCTGTTCGGAGATGGGACGGCCCGCCAACCGTCGATCTGGGCGCAGGACGATCGGATGGCTGGCAGCGAATGTGAAGCGGCGAGAAGTTAGGGTGGGGAATATCTGAGGAATATTCCGAATTTAATATGTGCGCGGTGGGTTTAAAACTTAGGTTTATGTGGGTTATGGGTTAAAAAATGCGCGGTGTTAATGTATTTATGCAAAAACTTTGGGTTAGGGGCGGAAAAGGGGGTTTTTGAGGGTTTAGGGCTAGGGGAGAGGTTATTAATCTGGCCAGGTGTCAGATTAATCCCTACTTTGACACGGATGGGCTAAAAACAGCCCCGGATGGACCGTTTTTTCCTGGACTTATAAAAATATGGCTATATTGCCAGGGAGGGGATATTCACATAGGGGAATTTTATATACAAAGTTTTAATAGGGGAAAGGGGAAAAATGATAGGGAGTTATATAATATTGTTAGTGGTTAATATGAAGGTGATAAGCAGGCGCCAAGGTCAGGGACCTTAGGCTAATTTTGGGGAAAAGACTTTGAAATGGAGTCCTTGAGTGAAGTAGATCTTCACCAAGGCAACTGATATGGATGATGATGCAACTGAGAGGAATCAAGCAGATCTTGACCTCTTTGGGAAGTTAGTAAGGGACTTGGGGAATTAGAAGAAAGGGGGAGTTAGTTATGTCCAGCTTTGAGCTCCTTTGCATGAAAACTGCCTGCACTGTGATCTGAAAAGATAAAACACTTTGTACCACAAAATTGATCACAAATTATCATTCTGCAACCACACAGCTACCTACCCAGCCTATTCACCTAACATTTTTTCTTCTTCTTTGGGTGGGTGCACTTAGACTTGCAGACCCAGATTTACAATTTTCTTTTGAATTCTTCCTATCTAGATCTACACTTATTTCTGCCAGGGCCCAGATTAAACAGTTGGGTCCCTTTGATTCTCTACCTATCTACAAATCTGCCAAGATTAAACTGTTTGGACAGATATCATTCTCTATATTCTAAAACAGGAAATTGAAACCTAGGGAGACCAAGATTAAACTGTTTGGACCTCCCTTACATGAAAACTCTTCAAAACTGGAATAGCTTATCAATAATTGGAATCAACAGTAGCATTTGGACTAGCACACTTCATGGCTTTCTTCTTTGGTCTCATCAGGAAATATGGAACACTGCAGCCTGCAAAGTATGACATATTTGGTATGTAAAAATGTCGATCATGAAAAATGATACCCTGTTGCAACAGGAGGCTAACATATCCAGTGGGAACTGGAGAAGAATTCTTTTCTAGATTCTAGGAAGTTGGAGATTTCTTTTCAATTGGAGTTTAAGATTAAAGAATTATTAGAAAAGTGTTTAGGTGGTTTTTGTCCCGGAGGGGGTTTCCACCTTAAAAACTGTGTGCATTTGTGTTCCTTTTGTTTACTGCTATCATTGTACAAACACTGATAATTATTGAAGATTAACTAATGCTCTGAAAGATTAATAATAATACTAATTGAAAGGAATACTGGTTTAGCCCCCCCTCTCAGTATTTCCAACAACTGTCATATAATAAAACCAAACCATTTACCTTGAAGGTGTGTAGTTTGATGTGTCGATTGTGCCAAGAATTTTCACATTTCTTTTGAACCCGCTGATGGAATCCAGCCAAAAATATATCTTCCTTGAGCTCCATTAGTTGCGCAAGCCTTTCTTCTAAGGCTCTGCAGTCCGCCATTCCTATGGAAGCTGCAATGTGTAGACTAGGCAAGATATACTCCACAGGCATGACAACTTCCATGCCATAGACCAACCTAAAAGGTGTCTAACCAATAAGCTTTTTACAAGTAGTTATGTAATCCCATAACACTGTTGGTATGTGCACATCCCAATCATTCTGCTGCACATTGCAAACCTTCATCAATACATTCTCCATTATCTTATTAAAAGACTCAACTGTTCCATTGGCCTGAGGATGATATGGTGTACTATTCTGATGATAAACTTGGAACTCTTCTGTCAACGCGCTGACCGTTTCATTGAGAAAATGTGTACCATGATCACACATCAAAACCTTTGGGAAACCAAACCTAGTCAAAACATATTCGAATAGAAATTTCTTTGTTGTTGCCCCTGTACAGTCCTTCATAGGCTATGCCTCTACCCATCTGGTCAAATATTTGGTTGCGGTAATGATATATTGTGCACCTGTCTTCTTTCGTAGAGGATGGATTGGTCCTAAAAAGTCAATTTCCCATTTCTCAAATGGCTGCAATGAAACTTGTGGATTCAAAGGCACCTCATCCCTCCGCAATGGCCTACCTGTTCTCTGACATGCATTGTATGCCCTACAATACGCTTTAGAATTGTTATGCAATGTCAGCCATCACAACCTAGAGTGCAAAATATTTTGCGTTGTTTCTTTTCTTGCATAATGCCCTCCCACAACTCCTCCATGAGATTCAATGAGGATGTTTTTTCGTTCAAAATCAAGCACGTAACATTGAAGTATCTCATCCGATCCCATCTTACACAAGTTCCCTACAATTACAGAGAAATCAGCAGCATGCACAACCAATTCTTTCTTTTGCTGATTGGTATATCCTTCTGGGGTCGTTCCTGTGGTCAAGAAATGGATAATATCCATGAAGTGATTATTTGCTACGTGCACCACGAAGAGTTTTGCGTCAAGTAGCTCTCCCTCCAAATTGGTAGGCTCTTCTCCTGTTTCAATGTGCGATAGATGGTCTAGTCCTGCGTTCAATCTTGCTAGCTTCACAATTACTTCAAAATCATATTCTTGAAACAACAACAACCATCCGCATATACCCCCCCTCCCCAACACAGGCTTATTAACTAGATATTTTAATGCACAATGCTCTATGTACACCTTGAAATGTCCACCTAGCAGGTAATGTGTAAACTTCTGGAGCGTGTACACCATAGCCAAGCCTTTGCACACTGTCGTCGAATAATTTTTTTAGCCTTAGACGACTTCCTACTCGCAAATGTTATAGGATGATCCAGTTCTCCTTCGCTAGCCTGTGTTAGAACTGCCCCCAACGCAATACACGAGGCATCCACATGCACATGGAATTCCTTCTTCCAATCTGAGAAGACTAGGATCAGCGCGGTGACCATTTTCTTCTTCAGTATATCCAGGCTGTGCTGACATTCTTCATCCCAACAGAATGTAGTGTCCTTCTTCAGTAGCTTTTCCATAGGTGCGGTAATTTGAGCATAAATTTTGATGAACTTTTGTTGCACTAAAAGTTGTCACCTTGACATTCTGCTATCTGTGTGAGTTCATTACCACTCATAATTTCCTCCTCTGCAAGTCTAAAACATCAGTTCCTCATATCAAGTCTAGAAAATAAGAGAAAAGCTCTAAAAAGATTTTAAAACTCTTGTTCCACACTTTCTCTTTGTCTTACCTGTGGTTCCATACCTAATGGTCATGTCTCCTGCACACTTGATCGCACTGTCTCTGTGCTAAAGGTGCGGACCCCTGTAAAAGTTAAAAAGGCACGAGTATACTCTAAAAAAACTCACTTTCAATGATTTTTAGAAGCTTCTGGAAGGAATCTTGAGGTGGCAATTTTGCTCTTTTAGGGTTCATGTAACCCATACCTTAAGGAGCTAATCCCTTGATGTGAGGAGCTTATCCCTTTGAAGGAGGCTTCTATCCCTTCATAGGTGGACTAGTAACCTCCTCCTCTGCACTATAAAAAGAGGCATTGAGCTGGTTACTTGGGAGTTAGAAGCTTAGTATTTTTGAGGTAAAATGCTGCTGGAACTTAGTCTTCTTTAGTTGAGTTTTTATGAGGAGAGATTACATACCTCTAATATCTCATTTGGAAGAGTGCAAGACTTGTCAAAGTAAAGGAAATTCTTGTTTCGAACCCCAAGAAGAACTTGTTCAACATCAAGGCTGAAAAGGTTGTAAAGTTTTTCTACTATTAAAAGTTAATACAAATATATTTGTTTTTCTCAATAAGCTATTAATTCATGGTTTATTTTATGGATTCCTTGATCACCATAATAGACAATATATATATTATTTGCTATTCAGGTGCTATTTAATGTTTGCTTGTTTGTGATTGCAGGTCTTCAAAGGTAACTCTTTCGAACGACTAGAGGATGACTACTACGAACAAGCACTAGATCTAAGGTAGGATCTTAACACCTTTGTAGTATTTACTTATAAATCGCATATGTCTAGAGAAATATAGGTTTTTTTGTACATTTGTTACTAGAATATCTTATGATACTAGGGAGATCGGTCTTGTCCTCAAGATCGATTTATCCGGCCAACAAATTGGCGACTTCGCTGGGGAAAGTATTTGATTTTTGGTTTTCCTTTTTTTTGACTTAAGAAAACTGTTTCTGTTCTGCTTTTTGATTGATGTATACTGGCTTGGGTAGCTTTTAAAATCTGGAAGTATTTTTGTTTTTTTTGAAGTTTTCTGGGGACTGTGCTTTAGCTTTACAGACAATGTAGACATCTCCGCATTTTAGTAAATAGTGCGGGACTGCACCTATTGCTTTTGGAGCCTGTGGACCCTGTTAAAATTTTTCAAAAAACCTAAGATATCTTCTTCTAGTTAAGTTTAGGTTTGTTTTAGGATTTTTAGTGTCTACCTAGATCTATATTTTTCCTGTCAAAAATCTCTTGTGAGTGAGTTTCGATAGTATTTTTGTTTTGAATGATTTTCTAGAAGTTTTGCATGCTTGGAGTGGTTTTCACTTTGTCTTTGCAGTGACTCAAAGACCAGAAGCTTCAGAAACCTTAGATCACCCTGGTGTCCTTTCGTCTTCTTGATGAGTCTGACTTGGTTGTGAAATCTATCCTTTTTGAGAAACAGATTTAGTTTTCTCGTTGCAAATCTTTGAACAAACTTTGTTATAATTTCTGAATTTCATTTTTACAAAAGAATACATATCTGGATGTTTTTTATTGGTTTGTTATTCTGTGCAAATGAATCCTTAGTTTACTGAAAAACTAAGTAAAACATCCTCAAAAAAGAATTGAAGCTTTTATTCAATTAGATTTTAAAAGTTTTTAGATCTCAAAATTAGTTTTTGTAGTTTTGAGTGTTTTTCTAGAACTTGTAGATCTCTTTTGAAGCAAATTGTTTTTTTTTATAGTTTCGAGTTTTGAAAAAGGGAAAGGGATTTATTGTCAGCATTAATTATTTGTCTCATTTTTAGTTCTTATTAAAAACCAAAAATATTTTCTTTCCATTTCCATGTTGAAAGAAAGAATTGTTTCTTAAGAATTGCATTCTCAAATTCTTTCTTTTAGCTAGAATTTCATTAAAAGAAAAACGAATTGCTTATCATTTTAGGTGCATTTTTTTAGTGTTTTTGGAGTCAAGTCTTCAGACCATCAAAGTTTCATTTCCACACCTATTGAATTAAATAACAACCCACAAAATAAATGCTTAATTAAAATTGATCTAGTAATCTTTTCTATTTCTAGGGCTCTTATCATCAATATAGCTTAGGCTAGTATCTTGGAGTAGGGAGTAATTAACTCTCCAAGATAGTTAAAACAAACAAGTAGATAAATCTTGCAGTAGGAAATAAATCCAATTGTAATTGATACATTCTAGGAAGCTTCTCTTAAAGGAGTCAATCATGAGATCATGTCCGAATCTTTGAGACAATCAATTATGTTTCATTGGGAAAGATAGAATATCTGCACGTATTATAAACGGTAGACCTCAAATTAACTATTGTCGAGGAGTTTGGGGTCACTTGTTGGTAAACGTCGGGTTGACCATGTTGAGGAGCCTTCAAGGGGATTGAGCTTTCTTACTCTGCCCTTGCTCGTAGATCGGATCGTAGATTGTTCCCCCAGTTGTATTTTTTGCTGTTGGTAACCTTAGTGTCCATAAACTTAATATTATTTCCTAAGGTGATGGTGAAGGAAAGATCTCACTTTACCTAGAGCAGATGTTGACTAGACTCACTTGGACTCTCTGGGGGGTTCTCTTCACTCGAGATGGTTTTGTGAAGAAACTTGTGCCAGTCTTTTCATTAAGCAGGTTATCGGGATAACTATTCCAACCGCACTTTCTGTATTAAACTTCTACTAACTTGGATTTCATCACCAACTAGTGTTTTTAGTATGGGAAGTTACTGTTTGTGCATGGTTTGAACTCTTAGATTTTTTTTAGGCATGTGATTCAGGTGTTTGTTTCTTTAGAGACTTTAGGTGTTTTTATTGAAATTTTCTTTGTTTGCACGTGATTAATTAATATTTAATCGTGGCCGAATTACTGAGACAATCTCGTAGACTTTAGGGGAAACCTCCTGAGTATACACCAAGCCAACTTGAAGGGCTACAAGCTCTCGTATCACCTAGTGACAGTAGATTTGGATCACTAGAAGCCGGAGAGTCATCTTTAATTTTTCATCCTGATTATCAAATACAAACAACAGAGCATATTCAAGAGCCAATTTCATTTTCTGAAGTTACTGGTAGTATTTCTCCTTCCAGTGAATTAGCTGAAGAACTTGAAATTTCTGAGCCTAACACTAAACCTGCTATTTTGGAACCATCTTTAGGATTTGTTACTCCAACTTCTAGTGATCCTAGTTCACCTAGGGTAAGAAATATCATTACTCAAAATCTTCCTTCCGGCCTCATTTCTATTGAAAAACTTGTTAGTCCAGATGAAGATGTAACTCTTCTCGAAAACCAACAGACTTTAAATCTTAGGGAGCGTGAATCAATATTCTACAGTCCTTTTAGGAGTGACGCTTGGTATTTATCATTGACAAATTTTTTAGAAAACCCGAGTCTTAGTTTTTCACCACCTTGAATTCCTTTTCATCCTACACCAAGAGGTTATTATCCTTCATCGATCATGTCAAGACAATCATCTATGTTTTCCCAATCACCAGAAACATTTTTATCCGATGGTCCTTCTGTTCCTTCGGGTACCAGTGACTCTCTGGTACTTTTTCAAGAGCAACTCCTCGACCAACTGAACAAGAGTTATCATTTGGTAGTAATGGAACTCAAATGTTAAATGCAGAGCAAATCCATATGATGTCTGGTAGTATTCCAAATCCTCAACCTCAAGGTAGTCAGTTACTGCCTGGAGGGCAACCCCAAGGTAGTCAGTTACCGCCTGGGGGGCAACCCTAAGGTAGTCTGTTACCGCTTGGGGGGCAACCTCAAGGTAGTTAGTTACCACCTAGAGGGCTACCTCAAGGTTTTCAACCTTCAGGACAGTACATACCCCAAGTTCAACCCCAGACTCAATACATACCCCAACTTCAACCCCAGATTCAGTATGTGCCTCAGGGTTATCAACCTCAAGGTCAGTACCGAACTCAAGGTTTCCAACCGCCTTCTAGTCAATCATTTTTACAAGGAGCTGGGAATATACTACTTAATTATCAACCCTACATTCAACCACGTTATGGTCCTCCATATGCACAACCTTTTATGGGTCCATACTCTGGAATGAACATGGTGTGGAATCCGTCTCAAACTCAACAGACTATGCAACCTAATGTGCAGTTACTTAATCAACCTAGACAGACTTTGGTTTCTGGTCCAACCCAGCAACCTGTCCAACCTACTGTTCAAATCCTTGCACTTGGTTTAGTTCAACAGCCTGGGCCTAGCACACCTCGTACTCCACCTCAAACTGCTAAAACTACTGCAACTTATGTTCAACCTAAAACACCTGTTTCTGGAGTATCTGTAGCTTCGGTTTCTATTATCCCTGCATTAGTGCAAATTCCTCAAGTCTCTGTGCCACAGTCAGGACCTACAGTTCAGACTTCAGTCCAGATGCCTGCAAGACAAGCTGGTACAAGTACGATTACCACAAGTCAACCGCAATTCATCTATCAACCGTACCAGGGACAGTATCAATTCGGTCCTACTGTTCAAAACCCAGTTTATTACTATCAACCATATCCTGGCTATACTTATCAAAAGCCTCAACAACACCAGTTTGGTCCGGTATTCCAAGAGGTTATAACATTCCTAATGCAAATCCGATTCCAGGTTATCCTGGATATCCTCCTCCTGGAACTGGTCTCATTACTCAAGGTTTTCGTGACCCTAACTGTCAGTTACCATTTATTGCAACTTTGGATTTACCTGATTTGTCGTGCCTTACAAATGATCTGATTTACTATCTTTTGTATTGGTTGCCAATTCCTGGTAAGTTGGCTAGTGATATCCTGAAATTCGAGGGTAAGTCAGGAGAGGATCCATCAAATCACGTTATGACTTATCACCTCTGGTGTGCATCTAATTCAATCATTGATGATTCAATTCGATTGTGTCTTTTTCAACGAACTCTTATTGGTCTTGCCGCCAAATGGTACACTAAGTTACCACGAGGCTCTTTTAATAATTTCAATCAATTAGCCACTGCTTTATTAACTCATTTTCAATTGCCTGTCAGATACAAAAATGGCACGGAACTATTAACTTCAATGAAACAATCCACGTCCACATATATTTCTGATCATATTCATGAATGGCGACGTAGAAGGCATTTGGTGAAAGTTTTCATTTCGGATCAAATTTTAGTAGAATGGTTCATTAAATCATTGTTACCCAAAATCACTGAAGATGTAGCTAAGGGAGGAGTTGTTGCTCAAGAGCAAGTCATTTCTCAGGCTCAGTACCTTGACCTCGTCTATACGCATTTAGGTACTTTACATGAAAAAATCCCTGATCTTCCAAAACATGGTCAAATAACTGTAACTCCTTCAGGGTCTCATGCCGCTGATGGTATGATTGGTTCAGTTAGTACTAAAAGTAAGAATAAATCTTCAAAGAATTCTTCTCCTATAATACCTTTACCAAATTCCCCAAAAGGAGATTCTTCCACTGAAATTTCTGCCGACATCCATGTCGTAGAATCATCTACGACCAAATCAAAATCCGGTAATAAAAAGAAGGGGAAGAAGAAAAACAAACAAAATTCAAAAGTAAAATGGATAAAAATGAATCAGTTGACGAAAAATGGAAACCTCGCTATCCTTGTTTCATTTGCGAAGAGGATCATTTTACCAAAGAATGCCCACATTGAGCAAAGGTTTCAGAATTCGTTAAAGGTTCTCAAATGCCTGCTATCTTGAAGGATCCTTTTCCTACTCAAGATACTAAGATGATTGGTTCTTCC
This sequence comes from Pinus tabuliformis, assembly GCA_031772625.1. Taxonomy (NCBI): domain Eukaryota; kingdom Viridiplantae; phylum Streptophyta; class Pinopsida; order Pinales; family Pinaceae; genus Pinus; species Pinus tabuliformis. The sequence goes on along the minus strand of CM062810.1, from coordinate 311,225,537 downwards.
TCAAATGCCTCAAAAGAACCCATTATGATGATGTCTCATGTCAAGATTGCAACACAATCGCAAGATTATGGTAGTAAAAATCATGTTGGTGGTAAAGAAACAAAATATTCTAATTCGAACACATCAACTACACCTCCTCCTAGTTTTGATCCACTACAGATCAAGAAACCCAACCCTGACTTAGTAATCAAACCGCCTGCTAAAGGTGTACTTCGTAAATCAGCTTTCAATCCACATGCGAGAGCTACTTAGAATTACAACATTGTTGAAGATTTAGCTATTTCCCCTTCAGCAATGTCGGCTTTTGAAGTGCTGCAATCGTGCCCATCACAGCGTAAATTACTATTGTCTGCTATAGGAGATGCAAGATTCAGGATTCGAACTTAATAATCTTCGATTTAGAGAATAGTACACCCCACCTACTTCATCAAAAGGCTTTCCAGTTTCCAGTTTTAGTCAAAAACAGACCTTGCTTTCACACTGTGATTAATGAAGGGGCTTCTACATGTATTATGTTGATCCAATGTTGAAAATCGCTTGGTTCTCCCACACTCAATCAGTCTCCGACAATTCTAAAAGCTTTTGATGGCCGAGGGTTCCATCCTTTTGGTATTTTGTAGGATTTATCTATAGGGGTCGAAGGCAAAACCATAAATCTAGATGTGGAAGTGGTTGATGCCCCTCTAGATTACGACCTTCTCCTGGATCGCAGTTGGTATTATGCTATGACTGCTATTGTTTCATTTGTTTTTTCGGCTTATCAAGTTTCCTCATAATATAAAAATCATTATTATAGACCAACAAACTTATTTCTCATCCGAACCAGCCTCTACAGATAATATTCAGCACATCGGTAAATTGACTATCCCTTACAAGGATGTTGGTATAGGTTTGATTAAAATTTTGGTTTAATGGGAACTTTTTCCTTCCCTCCTCCTAACATATCACCTTCTATTGTAAATATTCATATGATTTCATCGAATACTATTACTTTTGATGATCCTTGGATAGCACCTTCCGATTCTGAGGTGGATTCATTTGATGGTGTGATGCCTTTGAGTCCCTTTGAAATTACATATCAGGCTGTACAGTCATTTTTTGATTCCTATTCAACCGAAACTGATCTTGGCATTCATGTTGAACCCTCAAAGGTTGAAGCTATCGTCAATCTTCCTCCTCCTTCGACTCTTTGCCAACTCCAAAGTTTGCAAGGGAAAGAAATTTTTTTATGTCGTTTCATTCCTAACTACGCAGAGATAACAAAAGGTTTTACCAGGTTGTTAAAATAGAATATTCCATTCTTTTGGGATGAGATCGCTGATCAATCTTTTGATGCACTTAAACATGCGTTAACCCATGTGTCGTTACTGCATCCTCCCAATTACAACCAGGATTATTTTTTGTATCTCGCCGCTTCACATTCCACCATTGGCATGGTTTTAGTTCAGGAAGATGAATTCAACAATGAAGATGTGATTTACCATCTTAGTCAAAATCTACATCCAACTGAGCTTAAATATTCGCATGTGGAGAAATTAGCCTTGGCAGCTATCCAAGTTGTCCAAAGATTTCGTCACTACATCTTATTACACAAAACCACGGTAATTTCTAACTGTAACCCTATAATGTATATCTTGACTAAACAATTGCTAGGGGGCAAGTATTCCAAATGGATAGTTATCTTGTAGGAATTTGACTTGGAATTGAAAAATCCAAGGCAAAGAAATCTTTGGTTTTTTCCAAACTGATGTGTGATTTCCCACGTACTGATACTGAAACTGTGGAGGAATAGCCCATTGCGGATGAATCCTTATTTCTTATCAGTACTCTTGACCCTTGGTATGGAGATATTATTGTTTATCTCCAAACCCAATCATTTCAGCCTGAAATCTCATGATCTCAGCAACCGGAAATACATTTCCAATCCCAACAATACAATATTATTGGTGATACACTTTATCATTGTGGATTGGATTCTGTTTTCTGACATTGTTTAACTCATGAGGAAGCTGAAAAGGTTTTGAATGACTGTCATTCTGGAGCATGTGGCGAACATATGTCTGGGTATGCCACAACCCAAAAGATATTACGGGCTGGTTATTTTTGGCCATCCTTATTCAAAGCTTGTATCTATGCAATCCGAAAATGCCACAATTGTCAAATATTTGATCGTAAAATGCATGCTCCACCCACTCCTCTTCACCATATAATTGATGTCAGTCCTTTCGCAAAGTGGGGCATTGACTTTATTACATGTAACCCTCACTCGGCTGGGGGGCATGCGTATATTATCCTAGCGATAGATTATTTTACTAAGTGGGCCGAGGTAATGCCTACATTTTCGACAGATGGAAAGACTGTTGCAACTTTCGTATTCAATCATATAATTTCTAGATTTGGTGTTCCTCAGACTATTATTACTAATCATGGAAGTCACTTTCAAAATATCATGATGACTGAACTGACAGATCAACTTGGCCTATGCCACGATAGCCTTACTCCGTATTACCCGAAGACTAATGGTCTAGTTGAAGCTATCAATAAATTTTTAGTCTCTATGATCAAACGAATAATTGGTATTCACAAGTCCAATAGGCATACCATGCTATTTTCAGCACTTTTGGGATATCAGACCTCAGTGAAAACATTGACTGGTTTCACTCCTTTTCAACTGGTCTACGTTTTGGAAGTAGTGTTACCTATTGAATGTGAAATTATGTCATTACAATTAGCCATAGAATTACTCCCAGCTACTTCTGTAGGAGAGAAAGGTTTTTTGTACTGAGCTCAGCTAGATGAGAATCGACGCACTGCTGCAATAGAAAACAAAACTCATGCGAAACTAATGAAAGCTTAGTACGACAGGAGTGTTACACCTCGTAATTTTTCAGAAGGAGACCTAGTTTTAGTATATGATCAAGCGAACGATAAGCTAGGGGCTGGAAAATTTGTACCTATGTGGCATGTTCCTTACATTGTTAAGCGAAAGCTGACAAAAGGGGCTTATGAATTGATAGATTTTGACGATGTCTCTTTAAATAAACCCAGAAATGGAATTTATCTGAAGAGATATTATTTTTAAATTCTATGTGGAGATTTTTTTTTAGATTAGTTTCTTTACAACAGGTGTGTTTTAGATTAGAAAAGTGTGCGTAGTTTAGAGAGTGCTCTTATCATTATTCCAGCTTATCTTGATTTTACTCTTGATATTGCAGATGTCGACGTCTCTTCAAACATACATTGGTTTTGCTGATGGTGCTTGTCATAGTACATGGAACATTTCTTCTGCAGCTTGGGTTATCTATTCACCCTCTGATGAGTTAGCGTCTATGCATGGAGTAAGCCTCGGTCAAACAACGAATAACATTACAGAGTATAGTGCAGTGATTAAGTTATTATCTGAATCCATCTTGTTATCACTCAGATTTTCCTTGAAATTGTTGGGAAGAGGAAAGGGGTCTGAGGTAACCACAAACCAACTTTTAGGTATAGAATCTAGCCAATCTATACCTAAAGAGGGCTCTCTCTTTATGATTTAGCTTGCTTTTGAAAGATGTTAGGCTAGTTATGAAGTTTATGGGTTTTGTTTGAGTTTGGGTGGTGAGATTCAGTAGCAGAGGGGTAAGACTAAGTAGCTTAGGCCATTGGGCTAATGGAGTCAAAGAAGATGGCTTAACTGGATTTGGTTTCTTAACAAAAGATGGTTTCACAGAGCAAGATGGTCAAACAGGGAATGAATAACAACTTGGAATAGATGAAATGGGTTTAAAATGGGTGAAGGGCAGTTAAGAATCCTTCAGCCTATTTAAAGAGGGAACTTGAATGATTACTACTAAAGAGCAGTTAAGTATTCTTTAATAAATAATCAAAATGAACAAACTAGAAAACATGAGCAATTAAGATTTCACTGTTTATCCTAATTCAGAAGAAAACATAGAGAATAATAATGATTGAAAATAGAGTGCAATCAAGCATATTCCGAATTACTCTTTTTCGTTTATCATTCAGAAGTGAAACATAGATGATATAATAAACAAAGGAACTTTAAAACATAAGGTATAGAGGACTTATTGATCCAGTGTTTGATTCAAGAAATCTGTGGAAAGTCCTTTGCATCAATTCTTTATCCAACAAGCCATACAAAAGTTGGTCCAACAACACTTTATTCCAAAATAATCAATATTATAACAATGTCTAAGAATCCACACAAAATACTTCAAATGGAGAAGTATTTATACTAATTGTAAACTGAAATATCTTGAAAAAATATCAAGATTAGTTTCACAAATATCTCCAACTATTTACATTAATAGAACTTTAATAAAGGACATTCCAAACTAATGAATCTATTTGGCACTATGTTTATGGATTTATGGTGAAAAAGAAGAGAAATTCGAATTTGGTAGCAACTCTTAGTTGATGATGAGGCATCCCAGTCACTAACTGCATCCTTCCTTTGTGTATTCTGCCCCAGAAAATCGGCAAACTTAGGGTCCAATGATATGCTTGTATATCTCAATACATAAAAGATATGTAAAAAGTGAAAGAGGTTTCAGTATATATGAATGTTTTTGAGATAAACCTCCCTCAATTTCCCAAAATTCATCTCTAGTTGTTCATAATATTCTCTGCAAAAAGATGTCAAAAACATGACTTTTCACAAATTGAAAAATAGGCTGTGAATACATGCACGTATCTCACTTTTGGTAATACCTGTGTAAATAGTGAGAGATATTTTTTTAGATGAGACTATTGGGAACAAAAACCTCCTCCATTTTCTCAAAATACTTCTTGGAGTGGCCACAATAGTTTCTGCAAAACTATGACTTAAACAGGAAATTTCTGAAAATTGTACCATTTCTTTTCTGATTTCATCTTTTAACCTTAAATTCCTTTCAACTGTTTTTCACTTTTACTTTGGATAAAATTCATTGTAGCTGGTGAACGTGTTTTAATCTTTGTTTAACCCTTAATTTCTTCATGTTCACTGTTATTTTTTATTGTTTACTTTTTACTTACCGCTCTGTTTTTTCATCTGTCTTTACTTTGACATGAATTTGTATACTCTATTTTGTAATTGTCTTCCCTGCTGTTTATCTTCATGCTAGCCGATTTACTTGACTTGGTCTTCAATATGATACTCTTTAAACCTGATACACTTTGACTATTCTTTATCGTGTCCTTTTACCTTCACTGCATATTTTAGGTTTTTACTGTCTATTTCAATAGTAAATCATTTTGATAACACTCTTGGAATAAACAGGTCTTATGACTAGTATTAAGACTGTTTATCCAAGGATGTGGTCTTTTGATCACCTGTAAAACAAAACAAATTGTTATGAAAGCATTGGTTTGCACGGGAGGTCGAAAAGGATTCATTTGAGCTTGAGAGCTCTGTGGAGTGAGTCTAGAATGCTTTTTGGGAGGTAAACCATTCTTGAATCGGTTAACAGAGGTTTTAGGTGGCGCAGATGGGTTACATAGGTTTTACTGCATAATCAGGTGAAAATGAGAAAAACTGGGGTTTTTGTGTTTAAATGGGTAAATGGTTGGTATTAGCAGGTGAATGAAAATGACAATTGGTGGCAACTGAATGATGAGACATTTTGTCATTTAGTAGAAGCGGTAAGTGGTTTCTATCGCACCGCTTATGGAGGGGTGGTAGTATTTGGGCTTGTCTGCATGATACCATAGGATGAATGACGTGTGGCAAGGGCACTGTTCACAAAACCACTCTACAATCGCACGCTAACACATGGTCACAATGGGTCGCGCGATATGCATAATAGCTATCGGATGTGAGAGGTATGATCTAATGGTTGACGAGAGATGCGATGTGATAGGGTTTTAACAAAGGTGGGCCCGATGTATTTAAGGATTAATTTAATTATATCCGGAGCGGCGAGATTGGACGGGGAGGCTATTAATTAACCGTGAGGGTTAATTAATCCTTCATTAATGCACTAGGGAATTAAGGGCTGTTAATTAGTTACTGTTTAAATAATTGATTCCGGTTAATGATGTATTATGGTTATAACTAACCAAAGGAGCAGGATATATAGAAATTTGGGATTTTAATAGTTTAAATAATACGGGAGTGGGTGTATATGGGAATTACTTAATAACATAAATTAGTAGTTAATATGACTTTATGAACTGGAAAAGCGATAAGCATAAAACATTAAAATGTGTATTTAAACTTAGGCTAAGGTGAAAAAAGGGTTTTTGTGGAAATATTATAATTTTCCTAAGTAAAATAGGGTTTTACTTAGGAAAAACTTACCCAGATTATGAATGATCTGTATGAAGGGCTATGATAATTACTGAATGATCTTAAGTACTTAGGCTTTATAAATTATTGGGCTGAGGGTCCGGTCTCTCCAGTAGTCAGAGAAATTCTCTGAGCCCCCTAATTTGTTAGATTCCTTAGTACTTAGGGGAAATTAGTGAATATTTAGGGAAAATGAGTAGGGAAGTTAATTATTTTGACTTTGAGTTCATGATGTACTGTCTCCAATGTGAGTTGTGCTTTGTCTAAGTGATGAAAGAAAAAGATTTAAGCATTAAAATTAACCATTCACCACACAGTTTTTTGGCAACCATCATCTACTTACCCTACCTACTATTCTAGCATTTTTACTTCTTTATTAGGGTTCACTTAAACTGGAAAACCCTTATTACACTTTCTTTTCTTTTACATGTAGATATCTATCTAAGTCTAGCCTTATTACATCCAAGGGCTTGGCTTAAACCGTTGAGCTCCTTTTATTCACTCTACCTATCTACTTATTTGCCAAGATTAAATAATTTGGTCAGATTTTATTCTCTATCTCTAAAACATGAGAATGAAAATATGAACTAGTCAAGCTTAATTTGTTTGACTGTTCATCAATTGTGGCATAAGTTAACAAGTTGCACACAATTTGTTTATTACATAAGAGTAAAAGGTAGTGGCATTTAGACTTGCACACTTTCCTTGGTTTTTCTTTTTGGTGGGGTTCATTTTCTTTCACTTTTTTGACCATCTTATTCTTTTTACCCTTTGATTTTTTTTTTAGGGTATACCCTCTTTACATTTTTTAAATTTTTTGATTTTTTAACAATATGGAAAACCTTTGCAACAAGGAAAGGTATGAACATATTACATATCTCATCAAGTCAATCATGAAATATGACACCTATTGGTATAGGAGCATAACACTGGCTCCACTTGGGGATGGATTTTCCTAGTGGAAAGTCAAGAACAACAGGTTAGATGGCCTCCAAATGATTTTGGCTGAACTATGGAATCTTCTTCTGCTTGTTGCTTTATTGTATGCATGACAGTGACACTTCTGAAGCTTAGGGCCTTCTCTTCGAGCTTCAACACCAACAAGTTACTATCCAATCAACACCAAACCTTTATTCTTCCTACTTGAATCCCACTTGATCACCTTGTAACTTAGGTAGGAATCTTCAGTCTTGGTCTTTTTATCAAAAACCTTTTTAAAATTTTCCTGCACAACTTGAGATCTAACCTGAAACTAAAAGGTGCTGCAACCTTCAAACCAAAATAGTAAATCATCAAGACCTTAGGGCCTTTTGATTGGATTCAAATATTTAAGGATTTATTTCATAATCTACTAAAAACTGAATTAAATCAAACTGAAATCCTACCTACTCTATATTATTGAAAATCAGGTTGAATTAAATAATACAAAAATGCCAATGAAGCCAATCAAGCAACTGCAGAAACAAATGAACTGCTTAATTGATTGTTAGTGAAATCAGAAGCATAATTTGATCATGTACCCACATAATCGAAATTGTGATATATAAAGGCCACTGCTAATGTATTTTGTCCTCATACAGAAAACATGTTAAATAATTTGAGTTGAGAAGAACCTCCATATAACCTGCTATAGGATCAATAAAAGCATAAAGTGTGAGACTTTCTTCTGGGCCTTCATTGTCTAATTTATAAGTTGAATCCTCAATACTAAACCCTACAACTAATTCTTCAGTCTTTCTCTTGAAAGCATAATCATCCTCAATCTGCAAATCAAAAGGTAGTACAATTTCCTCATGGTTTGGAGAAGGAAGATTTTGTAAGAATTATTTAGGATCTCAGAAATTATATGACTGAATTTGAGAATGAAAAATTTTAATTTCATTTTCATATTTTTCAACAACTAAATTAAGAAAACACATTTTAGTTTCATGAGAGTATTTTATTATTTTTACAATTATAAATACAACTCTTAGAAAATCTTCATCAAGCTGAAATTTTGATAAATCATCCCTGAATTGATTTAAAACCTCATCAAATGAAAGATTTTCTACAAACCCGGTCATCCTGTCTCACTATTAATGCTTTGGAATATGGATTATTTGGTTGTGGAATTTCTCTGAAATTTGAATCTCTAGATATTTGAACAATGGAGTCTTTACTGTTTGAGGCTTCTTGATTGGAAAATGATCATCAAAAGAGTCAGAAGAATGATGGTTAAATGTGCAAGCATATTTTATATTTACAATTTTAAAAAGAGAATAATTAAAAAAATAATCTAAAATCTTCTCTAAAATACAATATACATTGGAAAACTCTATCAATTTAGAAAGAACATAATGTCTTGGATAACAATCCAAGTTAAAAGCCTGATCTTTTCATATTGTTCTTTCAGGTTCATTCCTCTAGTGGAGTCTTAGTAGTGAAATTGATTTTGGAGTTGCCAGGTGGATGATTTTAACTTTTGTGTGTCTGATCCCTATCCACCATCATAGATCAGATCTAAACCTATAAAACAATTCTGAAGAAAAAGTTAGTTCTCCAGGAAACCAAATTTTGAGTATTTTATGATTATTTTTCTTTTTTTATGAATTTTCAAAACAACTTCTATGATTTCTTTAAGAGGCTTTAGATATGAGATTTAAAATTTCTTAAAGACTTATTTGACAAGAGGAAATGATCAAGTATTTGAAACCAGATGTTCAATCCATAAACTAGACCGGAGATAGACTGAAGCAACATTCATTTACTTATGAAATTGCAAAGCAAGAGCAGTTCAAAGGCTACCTAGCTAACTTCATGCTCCGTCTGTAGCTTATAAAGTAAACAATAGTAACAAACAAATTATTCAGATTTCCCAGTGGATTTGCCACTATGTTATCACTCAGATTTTCCTTGAAGTTGTTGGGAAGAGGAAAGGGGTCCGAGGTAACCACAAACCAGCTTTTAGGTACATAATCTAGCCAATCTATACCCAGAGAGGGCTCTCTCTTTATGATTTAGCTTGGTTTTGAAAAATGTTAAGCTAGTTATGAAGTTTAGGGGTTTTGTTTGAGTTTGGGTGGTGAGATTCAATAACAGATGGGTAAGACTAAGTAGCTTAGGCCATTGGGCTAATGGAGTCAAAGAAGATGGCTTAACTAGATTTGGTTTCTTAACAAAAGATGGTTTCACAGAGCAAGATGGTCAAACAGGGAATGAATAACAACTTGGAATAGATGAAATGGGTTTAAAATGGGTGAAGGGCAGTTAAGAATCCTTCAGCCTATTTAAAGAGGGAACTTGAATGATTACTACTAAAGAGTAGTTAAGTATTCTTTAATAAATAATCAAAATGAATAAACTAGAAAACAGGAGCAATTAAGATTTCACTGTTTATCCTAATTCAGAAGAAAACATGGAGAATAATAACGATTGAAAACAGAGTGAAATAAAGCATATTTTGAATTACTCTTTTTCGTTTATCATTTAGATGTGAAACATAGATGATATAATAAACATGGAAACTTTAAAACATAAGGTATATAGGACTTATTGATTCGGTGTTTGATTCAAGAAATCTGTGGAAAGTCCTTTGCATCAATTATTTATCCAGCAAGCCATAAAAAAGTTGGTCCAGCAGCACTTTATTCCAAAATAATCAATATTATAGCAATGTCTAAGAATCCACAAAAAATACTTCAAATGGAGAAGTATTTATACTAATTGTAAACTGAAATATCTTGAAAAAATATCAATATTAGTTTCACAAATATCTCCAACTATTTACATTAATAGAGCTTTAATAAAGGACATTCCAAACTAATGAATCTATTTGGCACTATGTTTATGGATTTATGGTGACAAAGAAGAGAAAGTCAAATTTGGTAGCAACTCTTAGTTGATGATGAGGCATCCCAGTCACTAACTGCATCCTTCCTTTGTGCATTCTGCCCCAAAAATTCTGCAAACTTAGGGTCCAATGATACGCTTGTATATCTCAATCCGTAATAGATATGTAAAAAGTGAAAGAGGTTTTTGTAGATAGGAATGTTTGTGAGACAAACATATCTTATTTTCCCAAAATTCATCTCCCTCTTGGTAACACCTGTGTAAAACATGAGAGAGGTTTTTGTAGATGAGACTTTTGGGAACAAAACCCTCCTCCAGTTTCTCAAAATACTTCTTGGAAGGCCACAATAGTTTTTGCAAAACTATGACTTAAACAGGAAAATTCTGAAGAATGCACCATTTCTATTTTGATTTCATCTTTTAACCTTAAATTCTTTTCAACTGTTTTTCACTTTTACTTTGGATAAACTTCATTGTAGCTGGTGAAAGTGTTTTCATATTTGTTTAACCCTTAATGTCTTCATGTTTACTGTTTACATTTTACTTTACCACTCCTTTTTTTCAATTGTCTTTACTTTGACATGAATTTGTATACTCTATTTTGTAACTGTCTTCCCTGTTGTTTATCTTCATGCTAGCTAATTTACTTGACTTGGTCTTCAATCTGATACTCTTTAACCCTGATACACTTTGACTGTTCTTTACTATGTCCTTTTACCTTCACTGTATATTGATGAGCCCCAATTTTGGTACAATTTGGGCTCATTTTTGGCCTATTTTGCTTGCTCAAACCATTCATTTTTATTGTTTATGCATACACTTCTTAGTTTATTCATGTTGTTTGTAGGAGAAAGGATAGGCACTTTATCCACGTAGCTAATGCATTGTGATTCCAGGTTTTGGCATTAAAAGGGAGTAAAAGACAACGAAAAGGTGGCAAGGAGACAACGAGTTGGCATTGCTGACATAAGGAGAGGTTGTCCACGGTTTTGGGGGACATTCCTCGTGATCCTCACCAAGAACTCCGAGCCCACTTCAGCCTCCCTCCGAGCTTAATACACGGCCAGCTGTTCTACAGGAACAGCAGTTCAAAACTGCTCTACAGGAAACAGCATTTATGACCATCCTACAGGATCAGCAGTTAAACTATAGATTGAACAGCCGAGCTCCTAGAATCATGGATATCTGTTGGAGCATCGTTTTGTATAAGTATAGAAGCCTTAGCCTTGGTTAGTTTGTTGAAACTCTCGTATTACTATTGTAATTTTGGAGCACAGCTCAAGTTTCGTTCTCTTTTGTAAGCCAATTTTGCATGTTATCAGATTATGAATAAAGAAGGCCACTTTTGAGTTAGTTCTGAGTTTTCTCAAGGAGATATAGCTCTCAGGTGAGGGCCCAACCTGAGAGCCATAGTCCTCCTCCGTGTTGTAATGCATTTACCATTAGTTCCAGCACTTGAGTTTGTTTAGTTTCCTATGCAATTCAGATTTCCAGCTTGTTGGTTTAGTTGTTTTCATTAGCATAGATAGGACTGGTATGATGCTTTGCTTTCAGTATTCGAGTGTGATAGGTTGGTAGAATAAATCTCTTGGAGCTCCATCAAAAACAGGTTGCAAAAGGCTCACTGCCATCTCACCGTTGGGATTGGGGTGTAGACCATGATCAGCCACCAAAAAGAACAACAGTCGTTTCATCTCCACGCAAGTTGCCACATGAACGTTTTTATTGAAAATCCATTCATATATTCTCGACATTGATCCATACTGCACTCTCACGCATTAGTTTCATTTCTTGTTTTCCATTTTGGATTTGTAGGTTTCATGGCATAATAGGTTAATGAATCTCTTGTTTTGATGCACAGGTCATTTGTTTCATTTACGCTGCTCTTTCTCAAGCCACTTCCTTCGTCGTTTTCTCCATCCACCTGCAAGTTCTATTCATTCTCTACCTCACTCACTTGCCCTCCAACTCTCTCATTCCACGTACCGCTCCATTTCCTTCACTCTCGTTGATTTCACCCTTCCAAAACATCAACCCATTGCATGCACCCTTCCTTCGTCTGACTTGCCATTTCCTAAGACATCATTAGGTCCATCTCCATCTCCCTTAGCCTCCCACACCACTCCAACACTCCATCCACTCCTAAAATCTCCACGACCAACCATCCTGTAGACGTGCACAGCCATCCTGTAGAAAACAGAGTATCCTGTAGAATTCCCAGCAGCCTTCCTGTAGGAGGCCATTCACTTCGTTGCCAAGCTTCTGAACGTGAGGGACCTCTGTGGATGGGTGCTGAGGATCCTTAGGAACCTCTCCAAGCCTCCCCAACCTGTCCCACACTTTCCTTCCATCTCCATCCCACCTGCACAATCAAACCCTAGTTAGGCCAAGGTCACAATCATTCCACACACTTAAAGGAAAAACACAAAAACACATTTCTCATGATGCCAGTAGCTTAGACCCATGCATTCATACTTGTTAGAGGCAATGACAGCATTCATAAGAGTTGCACCCACATTCTTTGCATTATAGAGGATAGACTAGTTAAATTAGGGTTCCATAGATTTACATGCTTTAAGTTGCTTTTGATTCAGTTTGTCAAGTAGAGTAGCCTTTCTTTGAAGTTAACTTTCGTCCATCATTGATAAAGCTTCTTCTGTGAGCCTATAGAAGTTGGCTTAAGCCCTAGCGGACTTGTGCCAGCTGACCAAGTGACAGCTGCGACAAGGGCTAGTACTTGTGCATACAGCACCGTCGCTTCCAAGTTTGTACGAACTACCGGGTTGATAAAATTAAGAGACAGGAAGCCCCAGGAGTTGTAGCATTATTGCTACAATACTGGAGCTCACCATCTTTTTGGCGTCGTTGCCGGGGAAGCGTCAGAGTATTAGCACCTGTTGCTTTTCCTCTACTTTCCTACTCTTACCTTCTGCTAAGTAGTTTGCTTCATTTCCATTCTGCAAAAGTAGCATAGACTTTCCTGCTTTCTTAGACTAGTATTTCCTGCTTTCTTAGATTAGTATTTCCTGCTTTCCTAGATTAGTATTTCCTGCTTTCCTAGATTAGTATTTCCTGCTTTCCTAGATTAATATTTCCTGCTTTCCTAGATTAATATTTCCAATTCCGCAAATTTCATTTGAGCAATCTAGTTAGTTGTAGATCACTTTGTTTCAGTTTTGCAGGTACAAGAAAAAAAGCAAAAGCACTAAAAACAGAGAAGAGTCCTTTCCCTTTCATGCCTCGTAGGAACCGAGATAGATCAGGCAAATTCCTACCAAACACCCCCACCACATCACTAAGTCACCCTTCTCTCTTCTTTGGTGACAGTGACCCAGAGGAACCTATAGGTGAACATCCTGAGATATACCAAGACCCTATAGACGAAGAAGAGTTAGAAACCACTCCATCTGAAGCCATGGCTGATAATGGGAGAGAAGATGAGAGAATAGAAGGAGCTTTCCCCATCCGAGAAACCAATGGGGATATGAAAATGAAAAACATTAGCCCCTCTGCCTTGCCTCACTTCCATGGACTGACCACTGAGGATCCGGATACCTTCTTGTTTGATTTTGCTGTCCTTTGTCGAACCTATGACTATACTGAGGATGAGCAAAAGTTGAAGCTTTTCCCTTCCACTCTCAAGGATGCAGCACTACGTTGGTTCATGGGATTACCTGGGAATAGCATCACCACTTGGGCTCAGATGCAGCAAGCCTTCAATACCAAGTATAGGGATTATTGTAGGTCCAAGGAAACCAAGGGAGAAATCTTTCGAATGACCATGGGGAATGATGAGTCTTTAGAGGACTATGAGGAGAGGTTCCAACTTAGCTATAAACGGGCCAGGTGCACACTTGACCCTGAATCCCTCAAGTTGGTTCTACTCCGAGGAGTCCCTGAAGATCTCCTAGACACCCTTCACATGTTAGCTGGGGGGGACATTTACCAACTGCCTTATGAGGACATCAAAACTGTGTTTCGAAATCATTCCAGGGCAGCTAGAAAACGAGGTAGAGGAAACCTCCTCTCCACCGGTGTCCCTTTCTCCAAACATGAGCTTACAAACCAATTAGAAGATCTTAAGAGTGAGGTGAGACATACCATTGCCATGCAGCTGGACACATTCAGGATCCAGCAAAAGAAAGAGGAAGCTGAGAGAGCCTTGGCTGTCTTCTGCCCTAGGTGCACCAGAAGACACCCTAAGAACGAATGTCCATTGCATTCGGTTGACGTGTGTTTCGTTTGTGAGGAGGACCACCCAACAAATCAGTGTCCAACCTTGCCTGGGTTTAAAGCCATGTACCAGGGAACTGAAGCCCCCACTGAACCTCTCTACTTCATCAACCAAAGGAGGCCTCAAGGATCTAGACCTTATCAGCAGGGGATGCAAGGGGCATCTCAAGCTTATTACAACCCCAACCACTTGACTCCCATGCCTTCCTGGGGTCCCCCTGCTCATCCTTCCTGGTCAATGCCTCCTCCATGGTCTTATCCACCTCAGTACCCTACTCAACCTACTTCTCATCCATATCACTCACATACCCAGTCGCAACCTCAATGGAGTGCTCCTCAGTCGGGGTGGAGGCCCCAATACAACACTCCTCCCGCCATTTTGCCTCCACCACCAGTTCAACCTCAGCCTTTACCTCCTGCTCCTCCAAGGCAACCTCAGATGCCTGCTCAACCGAACCCGAACCCCAACAATAGACAGGCTCAGCAGGTATATACTGGGGAGACCTCGTGCCCTACCTATGCTGTGGAGATCCAGGAAATCAATCTTAGATCTGGAAAGATTCTTCCAGATCGCCAGCCTCCTCCCCCAGAGGATGAGGAAAACCATCAGGAGAGTGAACCAAAGCCTACTCCACCCTTTCCTGAGAGATTAACTGCCACCACACAACCGAACCCAGAAGAAGATGAGCTTTTGGGTGAGCTCAAACAGTTGTGTGTTAAAATCCCACTTCTCCAAGCCATCAAGGATGTGCCAATATATAACAAGCTGATTAAGGAGAAGTGTTTCAAACACCCAGGAAGACGGAAGAAAGATGCCTCAACTATCAACGTCATAGGACAACTGTCTGACCTTATGCTAGGACAAGTCATCTGCCCAAAATACCTAGATCCTGGAAGTCCTGTAGTAGATGTACACATCAATGGCACCATTATCCCCCACACCTTGATTGATCTGGGGGCAGCCATCAATGTGATGACCAGGGATACCATGCTTAAACTCAATCTTCAGGGTTCCTTGAGAAAGACTTCGACAGTACTGCAGTTAGCAGATCGCTCCACCGTGACTCCCGAAGGGATTGTGGAGGATGTCTTGGTCTCAATTGATTCTTGGGAATACCCTGCAGATTTCCTGGTCCTGCAACCAAAGGCCAAGCTTACTGGATATCCTCTCATCTTGGGGAGGCCTTGGTTAGCTATTGCAGATGCTTACATAAGTTGTCGGGTAGGGAACATGACCATAAAAAATGGTCCCATGTCCAAGCAGCTAGTCCTATACCCTCCTGCCCAACCTTCTTTAGAGCATGATTTACCACTCTGGTTGGAGGACGGAGAGGAAGACGAGGTGTACTCTGCACCTCTGTGCACCCTAGATACCGCTAGAAGAAATTCTCCTACCGAGGATGATTTAATTGAGACCCTGATCCAGAATCCACCTTCCAGTGCACTATGTTTAGAGAAGTTGGTGGAGGATGCCCAAGCTAGCCCCTTAGTGGACCTTTGTACAACCAGCCCTGTAACTCCCAGAGTCAAAAGTGTGGAGTTTGGCCCTGAGAGAGCGTTAAAGATCAGCTCCTCTCTGTCTCCTTCCCAGGAGAAGGAGTTGTGTAGCCTATTGGCCAACCACTTAGATGCTTTTGCTTGGAGCTATAAGGAGATGAAAGGAGTCCACCCCTCGGTCTGTACCCATCATATATACATCAAAGAGGATTGTAAACCAGTTAGGCAACCCCAGAGGAGAATGAATCCAGCCCTTAAGGACATTGTCAAGGAAGAATTGCAAAAACTGTTGGACGCCGGATTCATTTACCCCATCTCAGATAGTGAATGGGTGTCCCCTCTGGTGTTGGTTCCCAAGAAGAATGGGAAGTGGAGGATCTGTGTAGATTACCGGGAGCTGAACAAAGCTACCAAGAATGACCATTTCCCTCTACCCTTCATAGATCAAGTGTTGGATGGACTGGCAGGAAAGAAGTTCTTCTCTTTCCTGGATGGGTTCAGCGGGTACAATCAAATCCAAATCAGCCCGGAAGACCAAGATAAGACCACCTTCACTTGTCCTTGGGGTACCTTTGCCTACCGAGTCCTTCCCTTTGGGCTATGCAATGCTCCTGCTACTTTTCAAAGAGCTGTCTTGAGCATCTTCTCGGAGTTGGTCCATGATGCAGTGGAAATCTACATGGATGACTTTACCCCTTATGGGGCCAACTTCCAGGAAGCATTGTCCAACTTGGGAAAGGTCCTAACCAAGTGCATCGAGATGAACTTGTCCCTTAGCCCTGAGAAATGTGAATTCCTAATGACTGAAGGGACAGTGCTAGGCCATACCATTTCTTCTCAAGGATTGCAGGTGGATCCTAACAAAATTGCTCTCATCAAGAGGGTTCCACCTCCTCAAAAAGTAAGGGATGTCCGGAGTTTCTTGGGATTAGCAGGATACTACCGGAGGTTCATTAAAGACTTCAGCAAGTTAGCCTCACCGTTGTTTGGTTTGTTGGCAAAAGATGTGGAGTTTAATTGGACTGACGATTGTCAGAAGAGTTTGAATGAATTAAAAGACAAGTTAGTGTCAACTCCAATCCTAAGAGGTCCAAACTGGGCCCTACCTTTCCACATCCACACTGATGCCTCGAACAAAGCCATAGGTGCAGCCTTAGGACAAGTTGAGCAAAAACTTCCATATGCCATTTACTTCGTTAGCAAAAACTTGTCCAAAGCAGAGCTGAATTACACTGTAACCGAGAAGAAATTCTTCGCTGTGGTTCATGCACTGAACAAGTTCCGACATTACATTACTGGTTACCAGACTTTTGTACATACTGACCATGCTGCTATTAGATACTTGATGAATAAACCAGATGTGAATGCTCGTATTATTAGATGGTTACTTTTATTGCAGCAGTTTGATCTAACCATTGTTGATAAACCAGGAAAAGAAAATCTTGTTGCTGACTTCTTGTCTAGATTGGATTTGTCTGCAGATGAGGATGGGACGGTGGATGACCAGATGCCTGATGAGCATCTGTTTGCTATCTCAGTACTCTCTCCATGGTTTGCTGACATAGCAAACTACCTTGTTTCAGCTCAGTTTCCTCCGCACCTCTCTTCAAAAGAGAAGAGCAAAATCATCAGAAAGAGTGCCTCATTTACATGGATTGGGGGCAACCTGTTCAAGCTTGGCCCCGATCAGATCTTAAGGCGTTGTGTAAGGGAGGAGGAAGTCTTTGACATTCTCCTCACCTGTCATGATGGGCCTTGTGGAGGACATTTTGCGGCAAAGAGAACTGCCTTCAAGATCCTGCAGGCAGGCTACTATTGGCCCACACTTCATCAAGATGTCAGAAGATATGTTAGCCAGTGTGACCAATGCCAAAGAATGGGGAAACCGACCCAAAGGGATGAGATGCCTCTCCAACCTCAAGTGACTCTCGAGCCATTTGAGAAGTGGGGCATGGACTTTGTGGGCCCAATCAATCCCTCTTCGAGGCAAAGATCCTACATCATAGTGTGTACTGACTACTTGACAAAGTGGGCAGAGACTAAAGCAATCAAAGCAGCAACTGAAGAAAAGGTGGTTGAGTTCTTAAGAGAGAACATCTTCTACAAGTTTGGCTACCCAAGAGAGCTGGTGACCGATCAAGGGAGCCAGTTCACCTCTAACTTGGTTGAAGATCTATTGGCTCATCACAAGATCAAGCATAGGACTTCCACCCCTTATCATCCTCAAGCCAATGGGCAGGTGGAAGTCACCAATAGAGCTCTAGAAGGGATCTTGACCAAAGTGGTAGACAGCAGCAGAAAAGACTGGGCAGATCGCCTAGTTGAAGCCACATGGGCTTACAACACCACTTGGAAGACCACCACCGGTTTCACACCTTATGAGCTGGTCTATGGGAAGAAAGCTTTGCTGTCCATTGAATTTGAGTATAACACTTTGAGGTTGGCAGCTCAGCTGGACCTAGATCTCAGCCATGCACAGCAAGAAAGGCTATTGCAGCTGAATGGACTGGATGAACACCGCATGCAGGCCCTCCTTCACTCAGAGGTGGTTCAACTTCAGAGGAAGGTGTGGCATGACCAACATCTCCATGACAAGCAATTTCAGCCGGGAGATTAGGCTTTGTTGTATGATTCCAGATTCAAAGATTTCAAGGGGAAGTTGAGAACCAGATGGCTAGGACCATATGTGGTGGAACAGTGCCATGACAATGGATCTGTCCTCATTCGAACCATTGATGAGGAATCCATTCCCATGCTTGTAAATGGGCACCGATTGAAGATCTATAGAAGACCTCTCTCAAGACAAGAGTTTATCAGCACTATGGAGAAATCTGTTTTGGTCACAGAGAAGGGTTCTGCATCCACTTTGGGCATACCCTGAAGGATCTAAAACACAAAAAAAAAAAAAAAAAAAGGGAAAAAATAAAGATCCTTGGGTGAAAACCTCTCTGAGGCGCCCAAGGCAGGCAGTAGGGGTGAAAACCTCATTGAGGCGCTCCTATTGTCTTTCAAGAAAAAAGAGGAAAATAAAGATCCTTGGGTGAAAACCTCTCTGAGGCACCCAAGGCAGGCAGTGGGGGTGAAAACCTCATCGAGGCGCTCCTATTGTCTTTCTAAAAAAAAAAAAAAAAAAAAAAAAAAAAAGAAAAAAAAAAAAAAGAGAAAAAAACAATCAGCACAATAAAAAGGTTTGCATGCAGATGTTCTATGGAGGAGAAGAAGCCTCTCCACTCCAAGCCAGGGGCCTTCATCATGCTAGCAAAGGATGTCATCAGAACCTCCTCCAAGAACAGCAATGTTTTTAAGGTATGTGCAGTTATTATCATGCTTTGGATCTTCTACAGGAGGATACAGTTTTTCTACAGGAACAGACATTCTTCCTACAGGAAGACGTGGATCTTCTACAGGAAAGTGCCAAATTTCTACAGGAAGCTCTGTGTTCTACAGGAAACTTCCTGTAGAAGGTTACGATGGCCGAAATGTGTTTCAAATGAAGATCTAGCGACTGAGGAGTGGATTGAATGCATGCATGTCAATGATGGCACCCCTGAACATTGCCATTATCGTCCTCCACCACCCTCGTCGCCATGCAACCCAGATCCCTGCAGCAGCACACCAAAGTAATCAGTTCTCGTGAGAAAGCACCTGTCAAAGAGAAACTAAGCACCGAGAACCATACCACATCCATGTTGATACATCAGAAGCGCTGGGATCATGATCGAGAAGCCAGAACCGCCAGCATGCAGCATACACCCGAGAAGAAAGAACGGTGACAAGACCCCTCGCGGGGATCCTGTAACAGTTCGACCTGCTCAAGTGAAGACCGTTCACAGCACCGCCATCTGAGATCAAACACGGGCGCATGAACGCAGATCCATCCACTCCATCGCCAGCATCTTGTAACCACGAGCCTACAGGAATGTGCAGCCACATGCGGCAGGTGGATCCATCGCTAAAAAAATCTGGAAATCATGTGCAGCCGCGCGCAGGTAAGTGTTCTAATCCTTCTCTCCATCAAACTGCATGATTATTACTTCGATTTGTTTTGCATGGCATAAAGGTGAATGGTTGAGCGGCCTAAAGGCCAGTGATGGGCCACGTCGGTTAGTAAAGGGATAGTCAGAGGACGAGGTGGCAGCCACGACGAGAGACACACGCAGCAAGCACGTGAAGATCAGTCCCGTCAACCGAGAAGTGAAGTTTAACCGAAAAGGGCGGCGGCAGATCTGTGGGAATGAATGCGGCAACAAACGAATGTGCAGGCGGATGAGGGGTGACGTCACCCAACGGTCCGGCGGGGACAGCTCACCCCCGCGCCATGAGCTGCGCCGATTCAAAATCTAATCGGCTCAATTAAGCGTGTATCTCCATCAACCTCACTTCAAAACTCGAGTAGATCCTCTGCTTACCTCTGCATGTTGACACGCCGAGCTCTCGGCTACCTGAACGCTAGTAAAGCACCTCTCGACCGCCAGCCAGCTAAAAGCTCTTCCCGAAGCCTGCACACTGCTCCTACGGGAACAGTTTCTACAGGAACGCCGTCCTACAGGAAGCAGTTTCTACAGGCACGCGGCTCTACAGGAAGGTGAAGTCTTCACGTAAAAAAGGTGGCAGAAAAGAGGTAACCCTACAACTCCTTCCGCAATTGGTTTTTCAAAAGGTGGCAAGGCAATTAGTCACAGTGTGGTCATAAAAAAATTTGGTTTGCCGTGCCTATACTATCGCTCCTACAGGATAGCTGTATAATCACATTGTGGTCTGAAAATTCATTGCATGTTCTGTCTTTAAGACCGAATTTCCTGTGTATCCACCACCTCGGGTACAAACACTGTGTTCATCATGCTTGGCGGGTTTATCAGGCGAGAGCCCACTAATTCAAATGCATTAAGGAGAAACCCGGCAGTGGTTGAGCTCTTCACTAGAGCACAATGGATGCCTTTCTGTGATAAACTACAGGGCTACGATGAGGAAGTAGCCGAGGAATTTTTGCAGGCTCTGCAGCCTAAATCACAGACGTTGGCCACGGTAACCTTCAGAGGTCTCAGCCTCAAACTCACCCCCGAGCATATCAGTCGGATTACAGAGTTGCCCATGGGTCTGCCGTGGGACAAAGACGAGCGGAAGATGAGCCAGCAAGCAAAGAAGGATTTCTTCACACCTGAGGAAGAATTCTCGGAGGATAAAAATGGGGTAAGAAGGACGAGCCTAACACCACCGTGGAATGAAGTCAGTTTGCAAATAATGAAGTATATTACGTGTGAAGGCCGGTTCAGTATAGTATATGCATATCATTTCCGGCTCCTCACTGAATTAAGGCACAGAATTGACGATCCTGTAGACCAAAAACTAAGCATCCCTTATTATCTTCTACAGTCCCTCATGGAGTGTGCTACCAAACTAAGACAGGGCATCCCTGATCAGATAGCCCATCATGGGTTAATAAAATTGCTTGTGGAAGATGCCTTGCACTCATATAGAGTTCCCCTCTCCTGGGAGTCGTTTAGGAATCTGACACGAGATGGAGACATTAAAATGCTGATCGAAGAGAGTGGCTCCTCCAGCACTGAAGACAAGGAAGAGGTGGCTGAGAAAGAAGAGGATAAAGACAAAGCTGACTCCCCCATCCTGTCAGCAAGAGAATTAAGGTCAAAAAGCAGAAGAGACAGAGTCGGGGAAAGCCACGTCAACCCAATTACCTATCCAGCACTCGCAAGCAAGCAATAGGATCAATCCACCGTAAAAAAAAGAGAAAAAGGGAAGACACCTACCGCTATAGGGGGGGAAAAGCAGGCTTCTACAGGAAGCCCAAAAGCAAAGACCAAGGCTTCTACAGGAAGCCCGACACCGGCGTCTACAGGAAGCACAAGGGTGCAAAAACAGGCTTCTACAGGAAGCCATGCACAACCAAAATCTGAGAAGCGAAAGGTGGATGTTTTAGCCAGAGAGGCAGCGGCCGTATTAGCTGGCCTCAGTACGCCACCTAAGCAAAAGGGAAAAAGGAAGAGGGACCCTCCTCTCTACTTCAAAGCACGGAGGAGTGTTCGGATAAAAACAGGGAAACCACAGCAGCAGTCCAGCAGCCCAATTGTCATTGAGGACACCCCTGTTTCTCCCAAAGACAAATCTCCCTCAAAGGTCATAGTTACCTATGAAAAGGGCAGCCCGAAGAAGAGCACATGGCAAGACCGAGTGGACCTGATGGAAGAGAAGACCCGGCTACAGGAAGCTGAGAACGTCCTACAGGATACCTTAGCTCGACTACAGGAAACCGAACAGAAAGAAGAAGGAGGACCTTCATCACCCAGGGTGGATGAGGTAGAACCCCCTCAAGAAAAAGCAAGAGAGCATATACCTGAACCTAGTCCTTCACCCAATCTGAATTCATATTACACTTTCTTGGAGGCAGGCCAGATCATCCCACAAAAATTCACCGTACCTCTATTCTTCGAATTGGAGCAAGAAAGAGTTCGCTCCCATACCTGGATGCAAATTGCCAAATCAAAGGGGGTAGGGGACATAGGCCCTCTACAAAATCAGCTCAGGGAGGTCAGAAGCGAGTTCACTATGGCTAAACATGTGGCTAGCTGCCAGCAGGCACTTCTACAGGAAGAAAACCAAAAGCTACGGTTACAGCTGCAAGAACTCCAGGCAAAGGCAGGACTATCCTCCAAGGGCATCACATCTGAACAAGAAGGAAGGAAGGAGCTGGCCACCAATATTGAAGGACCAAAAACAGTTCTACAGGAAGAAGAACAACAGTTAAGAATTGAGGTGCAGGCCTTGAAGGAGCAGCTGCAACAAAAGGAGGCGCAATTGGCTTGCATGGCTAGTTGGGCCATGGAAGCCTTGCAGTGCAGACATCTTGCAAAGTCCTATGGGCTGTACTTAAAGGATCGGTGGCTACAATTCCAGATCAACACCCTAGCACAAAGAGGTATTGAGCAAATTCATGACCCACAGCAGTTTACTGAAGTATGCAACACTAGCTCAGCAGAAGATAAAGCTCAGCTAGCAGAATTTTATATCCACAATCTAATTCTGCCCAATGAGGTCTCTTGGGATCCCAATATCGCCTTGGGCGATATGCAACTAATGGCTTTTGCATCTTGGCTGAATCATGAGGATCAGAGAGCCATTGAGGAGAAGTCGGTCATGAACCGGGAAGTGAGTGAACCACTGTATATTCGGCCAGAACTAGGAGATCCGGTTGCCCTCACCTTAGCCCGCCAACAGTTATCCAATGATCCTGCAACTTCCTTGAGATTTATAGATCAGCAAGCCCAAGCAATCGCCCATTTTGAAGACATGGACAGACTCTTGGGAGAAACTGCTGGCCATGCTTGTGCACGTAGATGGCATGCTTTGGCACATAGCTTGAAAATCAGGGAATACCATACCCCGACCAGAATGAGGGAAGCATTTGCAAGGATGGACCTGTACAAGAAATCAGTGCAAAGACTTCCGGCCAGCTGGATTGGCCTCAAACTCAACCCTCCATTGTTGCTAGGATTGGCTGGAGGAGGTGCAGGAAAGGAAGAAAGGGCACAATGGGAAAAAGTGGAAAGTACAGCAGGGTTTCATATCAACCATGAAGACATCACCACAGAAGCTTGGGATGTAAGGGGAGCAATAAAGGCCATGAAGGATGAGGATCTTGACTGAGTTGCTCAAGGATGAGCAAATGGTTCAGCTGGGGGGTGATGATGAGCCCCAATTTTGGTACAATTTGGGCTCATTTTTGGCCTATTTTGCTTGCTCAAACCATTCATTTTTATTGTTTATGCATACACTTCTTAGTTTATTCATGTTGTTTGTAGGAGAAAGGATAGGCACTTTATCCACGTAGCTAATGCATTGTGATTCCAGGTTTTGGCATTAAAAGGGAGCAAAAGACAACGAAAAGGTGGCAAGGAGACAACGAGTTGGCATTGCTGACATAAGGAGAGGTTGTCCACGGTTTTGGGGGACATTCCTCGTGATCCTCACCAAGAACTCTGAGCCCACTTCAGCCTCCCTCCGAGCTTAATACACGGCCAGCTGTTCTACAGGAACAGCAGTTCAAAACTGCTCTACAGGAAACAGCATTTATGACCATCCTACAGGATCAGCAGTTAAACTATAGATTGAACAGCCGAGCTCCTAGAATCATGGATATCTGTTGGAGCATCGTTTTGTATAAGTATATAAGCCTTAGCCTTGGTTAGTTTGTTGAAACTCTCGTATTACTATTGTAATTTTGGAGCACAGCTCAAGTTTCGTTCTCTTTTGTAAGCCAATTTGGCATGTTATCAGATTATGAATAAAGAAGGCCACTTTTGAGTTAGTTCTGAGTTTTCTCAAGGAGCTATAGCTCTCAGGTGAGGGCCCAACCTGAGAGCCATAGTCCTCCTCCATGTTGTAATGCATTTACCATTAGTTCCAGCACTTGATTTTGTTTAGTTTCCTATGCAATTCGGATTTCCAGCTTGTTGGTTTAGTTGTTTTCATTAGCATAGATAGGACTGGTATGATGCTTTGCTTTCAGTATTCGAGTTTGATAGGTTGGTAGAATAAATCTCTTGGAGCTCCATCAAAAACAGGTTGCAAAAGGCTCACTGCCATCTCACCGTTGGGATTGGGGTGTAGACCATGATCAGCCACCAAAAAGAACAGCAGTCGTTTCATCTCCACGCAAGTTGCCACATGAACGTTTTTATTGAAAATCCATTCATATATTCTCGACATTGATCCATACTGCACTCTCACGCATTAGTTTCATTTCTTGTTTTCCATTTCGGATTTGTAGGTTTCATGGCGTAATAGGTTAATGAATCTCTTGTTTTGATGCACAGGTCATTTGTTTCATTTACGCTGCTCTTTCTCAAGCCACTTCCTTCGTTGTTTTCTCCATCCACCTGCAAGTTCTATTCATCCTCTACCTCACTCACTTGCCCTCCAACTCTCTCATTCCACGTACCGCTCCATTTCCTTCACTCTCGTTGATTTCACCCTTCCAAAACATCAACCCATTGCATGCACCCTTCCTTCGTCTGACTTGCCATTTCCTAAGACATCATTAGGTCCATCTCCATCTCCCTTAGCCTCCCACACCACTCCAACACTCCATCCACTCCTAAAATCTCCACGACCAACCATCCTGTAGACGTGCACAGCCATCCTGTAGAAAACAGAGTATCCTGTAGAATTCCCAGCAGCCTTCCTGTAGGAGGCCATTCACTTCGTTGCCAAGCTTCTGAACGTGAGGGACCTCTGTGGATGGGTGCTGAGGATCCTTAGGAACCTCTCCAAGCCTCCCCAACCTGTCCCACACTTTCCTTCCATCTCCATCCCACCTGCACAATCAAACCCTAGTTAGGCCAAGGTCACAATCATTCCACACACTTAAAGGAAAAACACAAAAACACATTTCTCATGATGCCAGTAGATTAGACCCATGCATTCATACTTGTTAGAGGCAATGACAGCATTCATAAGAGTTGCACCCACATTCTTTGCATTATAGAGGATAGACTAGTTAAATTAGGGTTTCATAGATTTACATGCTTTAAGTTGCTTTTGATTCAGTTTGTCAAGTAGAGTAGCCTTTCTTTGAAGTTAACTTTCATCCATCATTGATAAAGCTTCTTCTGTGAGCCTATAGAAGTTGGCTTAAGCCCTAGCGGACTTGTGCCAGCTGACCAAGTGACAGCTGCGACAAGGGCTAGTACTTGTGCATACAGCACCGTCGCTTCCAAGTTTGTACGAACTACCGGGTTGATAAAATTAAGAGACAGGAAGCCCCAGGAGTTGTAGCATTATTGCTACAATACTGGAGCTCACCATATATTTTAGGTTTTTACTGTCTATTTCAACAATAAATCGTTTAATTTCATGTTTCCTCTGCTTGTCTTTTTACTGTATGTTTTATCTTCTATCTCTGTTTGAATAGATTTGATAACACTCTTGGAATAAATAGGTCTTATGACTAGTATTAAGATTGTTTATCCAAGGATGTGGTCTTCTAATCACCTGTAAAACAAAACAAATTGTTAAGAAAGCATTGGTTTGCAGGGGAGGTCGAAAAGGTTTCATTTGAGCTTGAGAGGTCTGTGGAGTGAGTGCAGAATGCTTTTTGGGAGGTAAACCATGCTTGAATTGGTTAACAGAGGCTTTAGGTGGCGTAGATGGGTTACATAGGGTTTCCTGCATAATCAGGTGGAAACGAGCAAAACTGGGGTTTTTGTGTTTAAATGGGTAAATGGTTGGTATTGGCGGGTGAATGAAAGTGACAATTTGTGGCAACTAAATGATGAGACATTTTATCATTTAGTAGAAGCGGTAAGCAGTTTCTATCGCACCACTTATGGAGGGGGGGTGGTATTTGGGCTTGTCCGCACGATACCATAGGATGAATGACACGTGGCAAGGAAACTGTCCACAAAACCGCTCCACGATCGCATGCTAACGTGTGGTCACAAAGGGTCACGCGATATGCATAATAGCCATCGCATGTGAGAGGTATGATCTAACTGTTGACGAGAGATGCGATGTGACGGGGTTTTAACAAAGGCGCGCCTGATGTATTTAAGGATTAATTTAATTATATCGAGAGCGGCGAGATTGGACGGGGAGGCTGCTAATTAACCGTGAGGGTTAATTAATACTTCATTAATGTGGTGGGGAATTAAGGGGTTTTAATTAGCTACTGTTTAACTAATTGATTCTGGTTAATGATGTATTATGGTTATAACTAACCAAAGGAGTGGGATATATAGAAATTTGAGATTTTAATAGTTTAAATAATACGGGAGCGGGTGTATATGGGAATTACTTAATAACATAAATTAGTAGTTAATATGACTTTATGAACTGGAAAAGTGCTAAGCATAAAACATTAAAGTGTGTATTTAAACTTAGGCTAAGGTGAAAAAAGGGTTTTTGTGGAAATATTATAATTTTCCTAAGTAAAATAGGGTTTTACTTAGGAAAAACCTACCCAGGTTATGAATGATTTGTATGGAGGGCTATGATGATTAATGAATCATCTTAAGTACTTAGGCTTTATAAATTATTGGGCCGAGGGTTCGGTCCCTCCAGTAGTTATAGAAATGCTCTAAGCCCCCTAATTTGTTAGATGCCTTGGTACTTATGGGAAATTAGTGAAAATTTAGGGAAAATGAGTAGGGAAGTTAATTATTTTGACTTTGAGTTCATGATGTACTGTCTCCAATGTGAGTTTCACTTTGTCTAAGTGATGAAAGCAAAAGATTTAAGCATTAAAATTAACCATTCACCACACATTTATTCTGCAACCATCATCTACTTACCCTACCTACTTTATCCTAGCATTTTTACTTCTTTATTAGGGTGCACTTAAACTAGCAAACCCTTCTCACACTTTCTTTTCTTTTACATGTAGATATTTATCTAAGTCTAGCCTTATTACATCCAAGGGCTCAGATTAAATTGTTGAGCTCCTTTTATTCACTCTACCTATCTACTTGTCTACCAATATTAAACAATTTGGTCAGATTTTATTCTCTATCTCTAAAACATGAAAATGAAAATATGAACTAGTCAAGCTTAAGCTGTTTGAATGTTCATCAATTGTGACATAAGTTAATAGGCTGCACACAATTTGTTTATTACATAAGAGTAAAAAGTAGTGGCATTTAGACTTGCACACTTTCCTTGGTTTTTCTTTCTGGTGGGGTTCATTTTCTTTCACTTTTTTGACCATCTTATTCTTTTTACCCTTTGATTTTTCTTTTAGGGTATACCTTCTTTACATTTTTAAATTTTTTTGATTTTTTAACAATATGGAAAACCTTTGCAACAAGGAAATGTATGAACATATTACATAGCTCATCAAGTCAATCATGAAATATGACACCTATTGGTATAGGAGCATAACACATCTCATTTGGGATTCAGAGTTTGATTGTTAGGTTGGATTTTGAACTCGTTGTATTACAGCTTAACAGGGTTCATGCCATTAGAAATCTAGTGTTATTAAGGTTATTTTTGAGAGTTCGCCTCTTGGAATGTGAATTTGATTACATTGAATATCAAAATATTCCAAGACATTTAAATACATTAGCAGATGCAATTGATTATAGTATGATAAATAGACATTTACAATAATCAAAATAGTAAATTTAATAACATTCGATAACATGTTACACGAGATAGTCGGTAATAATGATATATCATAGCATAGAAGTGTGTTTCAAAATATACATCGTCTTCGATCATAGGTTGAAAAAACACCTTATGATCGGCAAAAATTCTAATACAAAAAGACAAAGATGTCGTGAGTCTACAAAATCAATCATCCTATCCCTGGCGATGATCACAATAAGAAACTACTGCTTGGGCCACAATACATAGGAACCTCCTAAAAAGTCCTGGGACCCCAATCACATATCTCTGTAACCTAAGTGGAATATCATCTATATCAGTCTCTGGAATATCTAGTGTCAAGCGCTCTAGATGATGCTCCAAGTCGGTTAGGATCTCTGTTGATTGGTCCTATGGGGCTGGTGCTGCTGCAGCTAGTTGTCTCCTCTCATGAGGATGGAGAGCAGCTAGTCGTCATGGACCCACATCTGCATTTAAACTTTTGATTATCAATTTTGGATGATTTAAAATATAAAAAATAAAATAAAACTTAGAAAGTGTTGAAAATGGTTTTTACCTGAATCATCCCATTTCTCTCCTGGTGGAAGAATCATGTCTGGGTCGCCACGGTAATCCATCCTAGTGTATGGAAAGTCCTGAATCACAAAAAGTTGGTTGTTCAACCAATGAAAATATTCAGGCAGAAATCGAACAACCTCTGTGCCCTCAGAGTGACAGGCCATCAAAGCAACCCAACGAACCATTCTAGGCTCTCAAGGAAGACCAGCATCAACAGGAATATGTTGCGAGGCTAACATGGGGATCCTCTCTAGAGCAAAGGTGACTACGATAAATCCATATCCAAAGTTTTTCAGGTTTCCATTCTTTGCTCTGGTTAGTTGGCCTTTCACATTTGCCAACACAGCCTCACACCAGTTGTATATGGTGCCTCGAAAACAGTCTACAGCCATCTGCATCTAGGATCTAGTAGCCACATGCAATGTTGCACTCCCGCATAGTTTGGTAATAGTGAATGTAATAACTCTAAGCTCAGGATGGCTGATGGTTTTAATATCAATCCATTTATCCTTGGGGTCTGCTTGATCATTGCAAAACTCCAATTGGAGACTAGCGACAGACTGGCCACCTGGCCTAGTACTGAAAAGAGATAATTGTTTGCCCCTCTTGGACAAACCAGTAAAGAATTATACGTCTTCTAGCTCGATTTTTATCCGGTGGCCACCAATCACAAACCACTGGTCCTGTGTGTTCCATCTATCTACTAGCCATGTCAAGAGGTCTACTTGGGCCCTCATGCCCTGTATGGCCCGGAACTTATACAATCTGCATGCTCTCAATGCCTGCAATGTGGGCATATCATTCATTGTGGCATAATCTACATCCTCATGCTCGCGTTCTCACCAAATAAGAATTTTGAATGTCCTATAATGCATAAAAAGACATATTAGAACAAGCTTGTTCGAAAAATTTTGGGCAAAAATGGAGAAATTTAAGTTTTAAAATTCATTGCGCGGGGTCTGCACCTACTGCTTACAAATAGTGTGTAGGTCCACACGAGTTGTGAGCAATAGGTGTGGGCCCATGCCTTTTTCCTTTATAGAAAAAATTTGGGGTCGGCAGGGCCCACATGTTTGACTTGCGGACCCCCGCGAGCGATTTTTTAAACCTATTTTTCCTTTAAAAATCAAATTTAAAGCCTAAAATCAAAATGTAAACAAATGAAATGCAGGTTAAGGAGGACGTGGATTACCTGGAGCTGACAGTTTTCAATTCTGACAGATGGATTTTCTAGAATCTTCACAGGAAATTTTTTACCCAAAAGCTCTCACTTCTCACTTTGAACTCAAATGGTAAAAATGAAGTTAGGAAAGCCCTTTATATAAGTGATTTCGAATAAATGAATTTTTAATTTATTTATTTTTCACTTTAAAAAGGTAAATTTTTAAAACATTTTTATTTATCTTAAACAAGTATGTGTAATGTTTTGAGTTTTTGTGCAGAATATTGGATTTTTCGAGAAAATTGATCATTTTTCAACAAAGAGCATACTTTATCACTTTTTCAGACTCTTTCAAAAATTTATGAAAAAGAAAAACATTGGAGTTCTCTTTAAGCCCTTTTTAGACTCTCGAAAATTGAAAAGATTGTCGAGCACTTGATTGTTCGAACTCGTTAAAATAGACGAATAGTCATCCCTTTAGTATAAGTTTACCCCTTTTATGGACTACAATGGACTATTTACGAAAAAGGTATATGTTGACTACTTACGGTCAATAGAGTCCTCTTTAAACCCTTTTCAGACTCGTTAAATATGAAAAGATTGTTGAGCGCTTTTCTTTTCCAGCTCGTTAAAGTATTGGAAGTGTCATCCCTCCTGTATTATTTTATCCTTTTTTGGACCTAAGGGATTATTTTACGAAAAATTACCCCCATGGAGTTTTCTTAAGTTTTTCTTCTGACTCCGTAAAATTGATAAACACTGAGTTTTTCATATACTAGACTCGTTAAAATTTAACAGTAAAGGACCTGTTCAATTTTAAATAGGAACGAACCACTCCTTCTTAGAGTTCCAATTTTAAACTAAGTTGGACTCATCCAAAGGATGAGCTTCTAAACAAGAAAATTTTATCCTCCTCAAGCTTGTCAAAAATAAAGAGGTACTTGCCAGAAATGATGGGGGAAAAGAGAGAAACATGAACCTATTTGTTACAGTTTGTTTTTAAAAAAAAGAAGCCATCAACCACTCTTGAACACGACACTTTTTGTTCATCTGGGTTGGGAAAATCCTTTGCCTAATAGTTAATCAAATCACATTGAAAGTATTCAACTGGTTTCTGGGCATTAGCTTTGGGTCAATTGTCACCAAGCCATCTGCAGTGCCATTATCTGTTCAAGAGAACAGTTCAAACAAACCATTCATCTGTGAGATATTTTTCATCCATTTTGACCATCCCTGAGTTAGTCCTTGCGAATATATTTATTCAAAACTTGATCTATGATTTCGTGTTGTGGGCTTGCCTACGACGGATCGCTTTCTATCCACTTTAGCTCATTATCTAGGAAGTTGATCTAGAAATCATTAGTACCTTGAAAACTGCATGCCCTAATGGCAGCTTTCTCGCCTTCAATGATAGGTTGCATCATTGACCTTCGATTGAATGATTCTATGACATGTTCGACTTCAGCTCATTTATTCACATTTCATGCATTGTACTGAGTACTTTGAGAGCCATTGACATTACTGGTGGTTTCTCTCACACTTGTTAATAGTCCACATCATTGACTGGTAATCAAGTGGTTTCTACCATGTTCAACTTCGACACATTCATTCACATGGATAGAATCGTACTAGTTCGAGAAGCGGAAATCAAGACCCTGGATCTAGTTTCTACCATCCAGGCTGTGAGGAATTTTGTTATTCATTATATAGTGGACTATTCATAAACAGATGGTTGTGTCCATACTGTGTCTACACATGTCTATACTCTTGATGTATTACAAAATCATTCCTGTATCAGAATAGTTTAGTCAGTTTTCTAGTTAGTTTTGATCTGAGTATGGGAATGCCTACCTCAACGATGATATGTCTACATATATATATATATATATATATATATATATATATATATATATATATATATTTTGCATTGAATGTTTTTACAGGTTCTGACTGGGGTGTCCACAAGATGATCCTTGAAATGATAAAGTACTTCACTCTTCATAAATGACAGACTCTATCTTCATCTATTACAGACTTCGCACTTTAGGGGCAATCTGTTGCACTAAAAATTGTCACCTTGACATTCTGCTATCTGTGTGAGTTGATTATCACTCATACTTTCCTCCTCTGCAAGTCTAAAACACCAGTTCCTCATATCAAGTTTGGAAAATAAGAGAAATGCTCTCAAAAGTTTTTAAAACTCTAGTTTCGCACTTTCTGTTTGTCTTACCTATGGTCCCGCACCTAATGGTCATGTCTCCTGTGTACCTGACCGCACTATCTCTGTGTTAAAGGTGCGGACCCCTGTAAAAGTTAAAAAGGCACGAGTATACTCTGAAAAAACTCACTTTCAGTTATTTCTAGAAGCTTCTGGAAGGAATCTTGAGGTGGCAAGTTCGCTCTTTTAAGGTTCATGTAACCCATACCTTAAGGAGCTAATCCCTTGATGTGAGGAGCTTATCCCTTTGAAGGAGGATTCTATCCCTTCATAGGTGGACCAGTAACCTCCTCCTCTGCACTATAAAAAGAAGCATTGAGCTGGTTACTTGGGAGTTAGAAGCTTAGTATTTTTGAGGTAAAATGCTACTGGAACTTAGTCTTCTTTAGTTGAGTTTTTATGAGGAGAGATTACATACCTCTAATATCTCATTTGGAAGAGTGCAAGACTTGTCAAAGTAAAGGAAATTCCTATTTCGGACCCCAGGAAGAACTTGTTCAACATCAAGGCTGAAAAAATTGTAAAGTTTTTCTACTATTCAAAGTTAATACAAATATATTTGTTTTTATCAATAAGCTATTAATTCATGGTTTATTTTATGGATTCCTTGATCACCATAATAGACATGATTTATAATATTTTCTATTCAGGTGCTATTTAATGTTTGTTTGTTTGTGATTGTAGGTCTTCAAAGGTAACTCTTTTGAATGACTAGAGGATGACTACTACGAACAAGCACTGGATCTAAGGTAGGATCTTAACACCTTTGTAGTATTTACTTATAAATCGCATATGTCTAGAGAAAGATAGGTTTGTTTGTCCATTTGTTTCTAGACTATATTCTGATACTAGGGAGACCGGTCTTGTCCGCAAGATCAAGTTATCCAGCCAACAACTTCTTATAGTACCCAGTGTGGCCCAGTGTTGTGCAGTTGTTTAACACTTCTTGGTGCCTCCAAATTAATTATTACAGTGATATTAGAAGGTTCCACCATAAGTCCTTGCCTACATACCACATGACCCAACAAGATTTTGAAAGGGACGCAAAACAAGCATTTCTTCAGGATTAGCGCAATCTGATACCTTTGGCATGTATCCAACATCAATCGCAAACTGGCTACATGGAGCTTTACAAGGTCAAACACTGTCTAATCATCAAAATGTACCTCCAGGAACTTGTGAATGAATTCTTTGAATGCCGCAATGACTACGCACAAGAAGATCACTGACACATTCTTAAGTCCAAAAGGAATCACTGTATAATGGAAACATCCCCACTCTATTGTGAAGGTGGTCTTACTCCTATCTTCTGGCACAATCTTTATATGATGGTATCTAGAGAACCCATCAGTGAATGAGTAGGCCTTGTTCCCTCCAACATTATCCAGTGCTTCATCTGTGAACGGAGTTGGAAAAGGATCATGAACACAAGCATCATTAAGCTTTCTGAGATCTACACAAATCCTTATTTCATCCTTCTGCTTCTTTTCTTGAACTACCATTGGAATCACCCAATCAGATTCCTCCACCGTTTTAATAATTCCTGCTACAAGTATCTTGTCCAACTCCAAGTGGACCTTTTCCTTGTATTTGGGATTAAGGTGATATGGCCTTTTCTTAACGGGCTTCACATCCTATTTCAAAGTAATTTTCATCATTCCCAAATCACCTATGATGCCTTTTAAGTCCGAAACTTTGGTGGGAAATAATTCTTGATATTTACGGAGCAACTCAGCGACCTTATCTATTGTGGCATCATCCTGGTAATCTCCAATCTTTGCAAATTTCGGCTCTGCCTCTGTGCCGATGTTCACTTGTCTAGTCTTTAACGGTGCTGTGATATCTGGATTCTCTATATGTGGTCCTTCCACTTCACAGTGGCCTTTTACCTTTGGGATGTTAATATTCTATGGATCCTCATCATCTCCTTCAATGGTCACATTATAACACTCTAGCGCATGGCAGAGCTAGGTGTTCCAATATGGTTGAATCAATTATAAAGGATCCTGCGGTATTTGGAAGATTGTTGCCTTAACCTCCTGCAGTGCTTCGTTGATGCTTTCGAAACCATCCTCAAAGCTAAAGGTCATAAAAAATCCTTCTCTCAAGATGTCCCACTCCACGGTAGCATGGCAGAGCTCTGTTTCCAAGTACCAATTCATAGGAATGGTGTCCAAAGTGTGACAAAAAATATGCACCCACTCTTGCTGCTGCTCCATTCCGTAAACCTTATTCCATTTTGCTAAATGATTGTGCGGGTCATTTCTCCATCATATTTTTCAATTATCTGAAATTTCAGGTGACCAAACTGCAATCACATCATTCTTCTGTACTCGCACCATTAATCAAAACTGTCTTTATGCGTACCTCACCACCGTGTAGGCGTAATGCACAGTGCCAAATCCAGCACTTGGAAGCGATGCTTCTTAGGAACTTCCCTTTCAAATGCATCCATAAATTTATCTACATCAGTTAGACCATCATAATAAAGAAAACGTCTTACCTCAGATGATACACATCGAAATGATTTAGTCATCATATTACAGTGCAACATAGATACATTGTGCAATATATTCTGCCAATGCTCCAATTCTTCTTTCGAATTTGATGTACAGAAGCTATTGCAGTCCCATGCAATTTGTCCATCAGCTATTGGATTAACCTAATCTTGGTCTCGCACTGTTTTTTTATAGATCTAGTTCAAATCATCATCACCTTCCTCATAGTCCCGGACTGGTTCAGTATAGCGCGATCCTTTTGTAGGGTCCAATGGTACTACTACGCGGAGCGATTTCCTTTCAGACGACATCATCCACTTCTTCAAATTGATTACCCCATTCATGTTGATAGCCTAATCAATTCCTAGGAGTGCGCGGTATGAATCACTGTCATCAACAATCTTTATCACTTCAAAATCAACCAATGCACTCGCACCTTCTATATCTACGTGTTGGAAATATTACTGAGAGGGGGGTGAATCAATATTATGAGATCCATAATTTTATTCCCTAAGTAGATTTATATATGCTACTTCAGTGAAGTGAACTAGGGTGTACACACAACTGTGATTAAAGAAACCAACATATATCCAGAGAACTTGTGATTTAGACAATTTATCATGTCTTGATCTTAAACCAGTACATCAGTAACTTATTAGACAGTGCAGTAAAAGAAGAATAAAGCATCACACATAGGAAACACACATGAACACCAAGATGTAAGGTGGAAACCCAATGTGGGTGAAAACCTCCTGCTGTTGTCGTCTCTGTCTTCTTTTAATAATAGGAAAATATGTTTACAATCTTGTACTGGTGCAGACTCATACCAGTACACAGGCACCCACCTGCAGAAGGCTACAACCTTCTCTCGTTTTCCAGCTTCTACTGGAAGGGAGTTGCAATGCACTAGATCTTGTACTAGCCAATATGTTTACTAGTACGTAAGTGTCGACCTACAGAAGGCTACAACCTTCTTTCTTCTTCCAAGGACCACATTTCATGAATTTTCAGACTGGATACTCGTGGATCACAACACCAAAATCTGAAGGCCACGTTTCATCCAATTTTCATACTGGACCCATCAAAAACTTTTTAAAATTAAACTACATCACCAACATTCAGTTAATCTAAACAATCATATTACTAACACCAAAACATTGTGCTGAACCCAGAACCCTACATCATCATTCAGAACCACTTGTAACATCAAAAATCATGCATTAGAGTGCATACGTTACTTGGCTGAACCCAAACTGCGTGTATATGGTACTTCCATTAATCAAACCTGCATATACCTTCAAAATTACTGCAAACATAAACTTTTGAATCAAGTCTGTACCAACCAGCAATATACTGAATATCTATTGTCAACTTATAGAGCTTTACGTAGGCAGGGACAGAGATCATTTCTTCTCATTTATACAATCAATCAATCAAATGCCAACCTCCTTATGCATTCAGTTTTACATTCAAATCTAAGAAGACTTCATTGACAGACAATAGTAAAACAATAGAATTTGATTAGATAGATCAGTTAGATCTTAAAAAGAATATTTTCTTTTGTGTATGCTACTTGAAAGAATAGAACCTGCGTGTATACGCTCTTTGGCTGAGACGAACCTGCATACAGATTTGCAAATGTTGACTTAGAACTTTGCTACAATTCCAGACTTCAAACGAACCCAGATCATGATAGATAACGAATAAAACAGGCGTAAAACATCAGGTCTAGTCTCAACCAATATCAGATCATTGAAGAATAAGTCATTTCAGGTCTCATGATCCTGATCCAATATTGAACTCAAGGCACACATGAATATTTCAGATCTAGTCCCAAACATAACCCTGCAACATAAATTATACTTCAGATAGAAGTATTCCTTAGAATCTTATTTCTTGCACACCTAGCCTTATGATCTTCTCCTCTTTATATAGCTTTAGGCCCTTTGTCAATACCTTGGACCAAAACCACTTAGGACCAATACCTTGGACCAAAACCACTTAGGACCAATACCTTGGACCAAATACCTAGGGTCAATACCACAGACCAAATACCTTGGACCAATACCTTGGACCAAAACCTTGATTTTCCATCCCATACATGCTTTTCCTTTTGTGAAAGTGCGTGTATACATATACACTCTTTTTGATTTGTGTTCCTGCATGTATACGCTACTTTGACAAATTGAACCAGTGTATACCTCTCTTTCTTCAATCTCTGGAGTCTGATCTATAATCCTTTGTTGTTAACCTGTTGCACTGTGAACTATCATCTATGTTAGTTTCCATCAAGGACAACACCTGTATCATAATGCCAACAATATCCCCCTTTAGACTTGATGGCAACAACAACACCAAGACTCTCCCCCTTTGACATCAAGGGCAAAGGGTGGACCAAGATATCCTCCCCTTTTGATATACATTATGTTGTCCATTCTCCCCCTGAGTACATGCTGAATTCTTTGATTAAGCTCCCCCTTTGTACACGCTAAGATGCACTAAACCATCCATGCGAGGTCTCTTAGCTCTACTATATTCTCTAAAGTTGGAGGCCAACTTGGTCCTCGGTCATGCTCAAATAAAGGCTTATGGTGGTTTCCCTCACCTTCTCCCCTACCTCTATTACCCTCCTTCTGTCTCTATTTCCCATGCCTTTTCGTTGAAAATCATATTAAAGCCCTTTTCAAGCCCGGGCGTTAACACACAAAACCTTATAAAATTATGACCCACCAGACTCCGCGCCTCCATAAACCCACTGCCGTAACCTTGGCCGTTGATCTCCGCTACCTCCGATCCAATGGTTCTTCGCTGCATTCGACGAAAATCCACACGATCTAAACCTCGCCATCCAATCATCTCCACCGCCATCAGACGGCGTTCGCCCCCCTCGCACCCGCAAAATAACACCCCGTTAACGTGAAATGGAGGCAGTTTCTGTCCTTTCCTCGTCACCATGCATCACCTTCTGAATGGTATTGCGTGCCCTTGTACCTTTACCACCCATCATCCGAAAGCGGTGTGATCAATACCACCTACCACCAAAACCGCTTTTCCCACCTGTTAAATCTCATGCGCCTCCTACGTCCGATGACTGTTGGATCTGCCCTCCCAAGATCTAATGGCCCATGCCCACTCTGCCTCCATATCTCCTGATACCCTCCACCAAGTGATTCCTGCTCTCTATCCGTTTGATCCAATGGCTGATGTCTTTCCTCTGCCCTGCTTGTACATTTTCCATGTAGTTTGCTTGCCCTGACCATTTTGTGCAATCGAAGGAGGAAGATGATTGCCTACCAGTACCCGCTGCATTTCCTCCTTAACCACCACATTCAACAGACTGTATAACTG
The DNA here is from genome assembly GCA_031772625.1 of Pinus tabuliformis. Taxonomy (NCBI): domain Eukaryota; kingdom Viridiplantae; phylum Streptophyta; class Pinopsida; order Pinales; family Pinaceae; genus Pinus; species Pinus tabuliformis. Next base: position 311,187,804 of record CM062810.1, on the reverse strand, counting down.
AGAAGAAGAAGGACAAAGCTCGAGCAGATAGCTCCATTCAATAGGTATGGGATTTCATCCTATACGACACTCTACCTGCCCGAGAGGACAAGAGAGCACAGGAAAAGATCACATCCATCAACTATAGCAAGCAATTGCACTCAGATGTTCTACCAGGTAGTTAAAGTGGTTGGTGGTCAATTATGACCCCTCCACACCTAGAATGGTTGAGAGCCTCTGTAATGAAACTCTATATATACCTAAAAACAAGATGTAATCAGGGTTGATGGTTGTTGTTTTAATGTAAGGTTCAACTTCTAGAGACTGTAACTACCTTGATACTTGCAGTGTCTCATCTTCATTTTCAGCTAATACAAGCTTATTTTGCTGTTAATTACTCACTTTCCATTTCTATTCTATTCTAGGTTGTGCCTGATATGCAGTTTTCCTAAACTCTTGATGTTTAGCATTAGAGGAGCTATCATCCTACCTCTGTGTCTAAATCTTGCATGTATCAGTGAATGTGTTAATCAGGTTTCTTTTCACTTAGTGAAAAAGAGATGTCATCCTGTCTATACACTAGGGAATTATATTTGTAGACCTCTTTATTGGTTGCAACCGGCCATCACAAGGTCTTGTGCATCTGCTAGTGTGGTCAGTATTCTCCATATTCACCCAATCTCTGAACTGTGAGTAATTTGTGGTTTAAAGCCTTGTAGTTTGGGGGTGTTCACGCATGTATGGAGTTAAGCACAGTAGAAGTGGTTATCTGGCTTGAATAAACATCATCCCTTCCATTCATCCATTTGCAACAATAAGTTGAATTTGTAATGTTCCTGAGCATCTCCGAGCTACAACCTAGGAGAGTTTCTTGGGGTGATAACATTAATTGGCACAGTTGCATGGGAGAGGAAATTGAAGCTCAACTTCCCTGGGAGAACGACACAAATATAGCTTTGATGATATACAAAGTTTGGACACATTTCTGGTTGTAATAATCTATCTGGCGACTCTACTGGAGAACCAACCTAGTGGCAACTCCACATTTCAGTTCTAGCTCAGTTTGTGAGGCATACCCAGAGAAATCCTTAGAAATCACCAGCTGACCCAGTGCATGACCCTAAGAAGATTGCTAAGCAAAGGAAAACATCACAGAAAGGAGCATCAAGATCAGGTAAGCCTAAGAAATATTATGCATCTCTAAAGAGAAGGTTATAGCTGAGGATATATAGTTTGAAGATATAGAGCCTAGCATTGCTAGTGAAGAAATACCCTCAGAGATTCATAAAGCTCCTTGTTCAGTCCGTTCCCCTTTGGATCTCAGTCCAAAGAAGGCCTCCCATATAGTCCATCATATTCCTTCATGTCTATTGTCTATTCCATTACTTCCTACCATTCAATCTGCCACTATCCTTCCACCTATCCCAGTCATGGCAGGTCAACAAGCTCCCACAAAGATGGAAAGAATTATAGCTGCTAGGTATGGACCCCTAGTCTCTCCTGTTCCTTTGAATTCCATGCTCGTAGGAGAATATCAGAAATATATGCCCAAATTCACTGGTATAGAGGGAGTAACAGCTGAAGAACACCTTGAGTCCTTTTATAATTATGTTGATAACCTAGATAGTGAAGATGATGTGTGGATGAGAGTTTTTGTCTAGAGCCTTGATGGAGAGGCTAGAAAGTGGTTCAGAGAATTACCCCATAGGTCCATATCAGACATCGAAGCATTAGATGATGCATTCTTGAAGAAATGGGGAGATAAGAAATACCTGCTCTATTACCATACAGAGTTTGGAAACCTAAAGATGGAAAATGGGGAATCATTGCCTGATTTTAACAAAAGGTTTAGCCGTATGTATAGTAAGATACCAGCTGAACTAAAGCCTACCCCAACCTCTGCCAAGCTCACTTATGTTAATGCTTTTGACTCTGACATTTGCCTACTTTTGGGAGAAAGAAGATGTGCCACTCTAGCTGAAATATAGGATGCAACGCTAGAGGTAGAATCTAACATCATGGCTACAGAAAAGCTTAAAAGTCATGCTGACAGAAGGAGCCAGAGAGGTGAGGCTTCTTCTTCCTTTGCTTCATCTTCAGAACCCAAATTAGATAAGATGACTAAAATGATAGAGTCTTTAGCTGCTGAGATATCTAAGCTGAAAGTTGAGCAGAGCTCTAGAAAAGCCAGGCTTCCAAACACATTTGCTCCAAGAAATCCAAATCCATTCAGAAGAGCAAATGAACAATTGAAAATCATTCAAAGGGGTAAAGAAGCAAATGAAGAATAGAGAGTTAAGGCTCCCTTCCAAAACGTAGTCATGGAAGAGGAACAAGTTGAAAAAGAGGATGAAATTCATTGCATGGAAGATAAAGGCAATGCTACCTTTTTAACATTGGCCACATACGAAGAATCATTACTCCAAGAACAAACCAGTCAAGAGTGGGACAGAGAGGCTATTATGCAGACTAGAGAGTAGCAAAGATATAATCTAAGGTCAAAAGCAAACAATGTCAAGGAGAACCCTGCCCAAAAGGCTATTGTCCCAACAGATCAATAGAACATCAGATAGAGAAGACCAACAGCTGATCCAGTCATCTTCAAAGCACTAGCTCAAGAGGTAAGAGGTCCTAACAAGTCCCCTTCCCCTTTTAGTTTTGAATCAGATGTCCGGAAGTTAAAAATATTTGTACCTCTTATAGAACTAGTAAAGAGTGAAGTTTTTAGAAAGCCTATCCTTGATGCCCTTGAGCTGAAAGCCTCACAAAACCCCAATGACTATGTCAATTTGCAAGATCATAAGCCTACAGTTGTGCTTAGCCCAATGACTAAACCTTCTGATGATAATTCCCCATCATTTTATGTCTCCTTGACCATTCATGACAAAATCCTCCACAATTTCCTGCTAGACACAGGAGCCAGCCACAATTTGATGCCTAAAGATGTCATGGAAGAGTTCGGCCTTGATATCACTAGATCATATCATGAATTATTCTCATTTTATTCAAGGAAGGTAAAATGCCTAGGATTAATCAAAGACCTGGCCATTACCCTCACTCAGTTGCCCATGAAGAGCATGGTTATGGATATTGTGGTAGCAGATGTCCCTCCCAATTTTGGCATGCTGTTGTCCAGAGGGTGGATTAAGAGACTAGATGGGACATTACAAAATGACTTATCTTATGCCATTGTCCCAGTCTTTGGAGGGGAAAGCAGGAGATTTTACAGAGAAGCACAGCTGGCCTACATCATCAGTGATGAGAGATCCTTCCAATCATCCCATATATGCTATGGACACTGATTTTGGAGCTTGTATTCTCCAAATTGAGGAATCCTATAAGGCCTCAATGTAGATCAAGAAACTAGTAAATTAGGCCGAGGGAGAGCAAGGAAATCAGGTTTGGGAAATGTTATTTGATGGAGCATGTTCTAGGGAGACTGCAGGAACAGGGGTGGTGCTGATATCTCCAGAACAAGAAAGCACACATATGTCTTTTAAGCTGGCCTTTCAAGTTACCAAAAATATAGCAGAGTATGAGGCTCTGATATTAGGTCTAAATGCAGCTAAGGATAGAGGAATCAAGAACATAAAGGTTTTTGGAGATGCTAACCTTATCATTCAGCAAGTAAACAAAAAATTTCAAGCAAAGCACCCAAGGCTGAAAGCATACAAAGATGAGGTATGGAGACTTAAATATTCTTTTGATAATTTTTGTATCTTATATATCCCTAGAGTAAAAAATCAGCTTGCCGATTCCCTTGGTGTGTCTGCTAGCATGTTTATTCCTCCCATGCCTCCCAGACTAGTTCATGAAGTTTAGATGAAATACAGACCATCCTTACCTGATAACATCCAGCATTAGAAAGTTTTTGAAGATGATGATGAAGTGAATAGGTTTTTGCAAGTCATTGATGAATTTTCTGAAATGCAAATTGACCAAGAGAATGAAGCCTTGGAAGAAAATCCCCAATCCCAACTTAGAAACAGAATTGGTAAAGATAGCATTGTCCAACTGTCCAGCAATCATATACCTAAGGGTCTGGTTCCATTAGAAAAGCTGTTTGACCAAAATGATATGCCTTATAAGGTTGTCCAAAAAGAAGACCAATCTGTAGTTTGTAAGCATAATATAGGGAGTCCAGATTAGCCAAGATACATAAATCTATCCACTCATCTGTCTGTTGCCCAGAGTGCTGAATACTGCAATTTAATGAAGAAATTTGCTGATGTCTTTGCCTGGGAATACAGTGACCTGAAAACATATGACAAAAAGATCATCTAGCATAAAATTCCTTTAGAGAAAGACACCATCCCTTTTAATCAGAAGCTGAGGCCCATAAATCCTTTGCTTCTTCCTCTGATTGAAAAGGAAATCAAGAAGTTACTGGCTACCAAAATCATAGTCCCTCTTAGATATTCAAAATGGGTAGCCAATTTGGTAGTCATGAGGAAGAAAAGTGAAGAAATCAGGCTTTGCGTTTATTTCAGAAACTTAAATAAATTCTCTAGGAAAAACAATTATCCTCTACCCAAGATGGAGCATTTTCTACGGAAGGTCTCAGGGGCCAAAGTAATGTCTTTCTTGGATGGATTTTTAGGGTATAACTAGGTTGTTGTACACCCAGATGACCAAGAGAAGACTACATTCACCACTCCTTGGGGCACTTTTATGTATTCCAAGATGCCTTTTGGACTAATGAATGCTAGAGCCACCTTTCAGAGAGCTATGGATATAGTGTTTGTGGGAGAGAAAGGTAAGTTTGTCCTTATCTACCTTGATGATATAACAGTATACTCCAGTAGCCATCAAGACCATTTGCAGCATTTGAAGAAAGTGTTCCTGAAGTGCAGGAGGTTTTGGATTTCAGTCAATCCTAAAAATTCACAGTTTTCTTTAGAAAAGGGCAAGCTGTTAGGACATGTCAGTTCCGTTGCAGGTGTCAAAAATGACCTAGAAAGAGTAAGAGAAATACAGACCTTGTCTGTCCTAAGATCAAAGAAAGACATCTAGTCCTTTCTGGGCAAGATAAATTTTGTAAGGAGGTTTATCCCAAATTTTGCAGAACTTGTAAAGCATATTACCTCCATGTTGAGAAAGGGGTCGGAGATCAAATGGACTGATGCAGCACGAAGATCCTTTGAGTCCATTAAGAAAGCTATTATGGAAGCTCCCACTTTAAGAAGTCCAGATTACAACAAAGAGTTCCATATATTTTCATTTGCCTCTAAAGACACCCTTGCAGCAGTTTTATTGCAAGCAGATGAAGAAGGCTCAGAGCATCCAGTGGCTTTTTTCAGCAAAACATTAAGGGATGCTGAGCTAAAGTATGATATCATTGAGAAACAGGCATATGCTCTTATCAAGTCTTTGAAGGCTTTTAGAATTTACATTTTGCACTCCAAGATAATTGCGTATGTACCCTCTACTTCAATAAAAGATGTTCTAACGCAGCCTGATGCTGATGGAAGAAGGGCTAAATGGATTGCAAAGCTTATTGAATTTAACATAGAATTGAAGCCCACTAAGCTCGTCAGAGGTCAAGGCCTTTCCAGATTAATGGCTGAAGAAAATTGTAGAACACTGGACATAAATCTCATAAGCACAATTTCAGAAAATGGTCAGATAGAAGAAGAAACAGCTGAACTAGGGAAAAGATAGTCATTGGCAAAAAATTTAGCTTCTTGTGATTGGTACTCTGCAATAGCTCAATTCTTGTTGAAGCTAGAAATTCCTCCAGGCCTTAGTTCAAGCCAAGCCAGAACTATTAAGCTCAGGGCAGCCAAATATTGCATTCATGAAAACCTGCTCTACTGGAGGGACCCTTATGGAATTCTTTTGAGGTACCTAGACAAAGAACAATCCATAGAAGTGATGTAGTAGTTCCATTCCAGCATATGTGGAGGACATCATTATTAGAAAACTACATCTCATAAAATAAGTGATGCAGCAGTTCCATTCCAGCATATGTGGAGGACATCATTATTAGAAAACTACATCTCATAAAATCCTCAGAGCTGGATACTATTGGCCTACCTTATTTTCTGATGTCTTTTTATTTGTTAAATCATGTGACAGGTGCCAAAGATTTGAAGGAAAACAACAATTGAAGTCCCTGCCCTTAAAACCCATATATGCTAGTGGCCCTTTCTAGCAGTGAGGCTTGGATTTCATCAGAGAAATGAATCCACATTCTAGTGGCCAGCACAGATGGATATTAGTAGCCACATATTACTTCACTAAATGGATTGAGGCCATCCTGACCAGATAGGTTGACCATAATGTGGTCATGAAGTTCTTGATAGAGAATATCTTCACCAGATTTGGATGTCCACATAAATTGGTTACAGATAATGCAGCAGCCTTTAGGGCAAAATAATTGGTGGACATGTGTGACTCAATGGGCATTAAGCTAGTTCATTCCACCTCATACTACCCTCAAGGCAATGGTCTAGCAGAATCTTCCAATAAAAGCCTGATAAGGATAATTAAAAAGCTGTTGGAAGACAACAAAAAGAATTGGGATTCTAAACTCAAGTATGCACTGTGGGCTGACAGAGTAACCACCAAGAAATCCACTGGGAATTCTCCATTCAAGTTGGTATATGGCACTGAAGCTATATTCCCAATTCAGTTAACCATCCCAGTGGAAAAATTCTTGCAAGAAGAGCAAGATGAGGAAGAAGACATGGCAAAAAGGATCACTGATTTAGCAGGGGTACATCAAATCAGAGAACAACTGGTTGAAAGGTACGTGGCACACCAGAAGAAGATCAAGGAAGCCTTTGATAGAAGTACAAAAATAGATAACTTTCAGGTCAGGGACTTAGTTCTTAAGTGGGATGCACTGAAAGAGAAGAAAGGCAACCATGGGAAGTTTGATGCTTTTTGGACATGGCCTTTTATCATTTCTCAGATCCAAGGGAACAATACCTTCATGCTGCAAAGTATGGAAGGGGAGACAGTTTTTGATGGCCCAATTAATGGGCGTTTTCTAAAAATTTATGTTATTTAAGGTCTTTTGGCCTTAAAATTATAGATATGTTGTTCTATCTATTTTAGTATATGCTCAGTTAGACTCCATGCCCAATGGAACACTAGGAAATTTTGCTAATTTGTTTTCATAGAAAAGGCAATGATCTATAGTTCTTGAGACCTCATAGGGAGGATCTCATCCCCAGAAGGAGCCAGTGTTAGCTCTGCTATATTCTCTAAAGCTGGAGGCCAACTTGGTCCTTGGTCGTGCTCAAAGAAAGGCTTATGGTGGTTGCCCTCACCTTCTCCCCTACCTCTCTTGCCCTCCTTCTGTCTCTATTTCCCATGCCTTTTCATTGAAAATCATATTAAAGCCCTTTTCAAGCCCGGGCATTAACACACAAAACCTTATAAAATTATGACCCGCCAGACTCCGCGCCTCCATAAACCCACCGCTGTAACCTTGGCCGTTGATCTCCGCTACCTCCAATCCAATGGTTATCTGCCACATTTGATGAAAATCCACGCGATCTAATCCCCACCATCCGATCATCTCCACCACCATCGGACGGTGTTCGCCCCCCTCGCGCCCGCAAAATAACGCCGCATTAATGTGCGATGGAGGGCGGTTTCCGTCCTTTCCTCATCGCCACGCGTCACCTTCTGAATGGTATCATGCACCCTTGTACCTTTACCGCCCATCATCTGAAAGCGGTGCAATCAATACCACCTACCGCCAAAACTGCTTTTCCCGCCCGTTAAATCCCGTGCGCCTCCTCCGTCTGATGACCATTGGATCTGCCCTCCCGAGATCCAACAGCCTGCGCCCACTCCGCCTCCGTATCTCCTGATACCTTCCATCGAGTGATTCTTGCCATCTATCCATTTGATGTAATGGTTGATGTCTTTCCTCTTCCCTGCTCGTACATTTGCCATGCAGTCCGCTTGCCCTGACCATTCCGTGCACCTGAAGGACGAAGACGACCGCCTACCAGTACCCGATGCATTTCCTCCTCAACCACCACATTCAACAGACTGTATACCCAAGAAGAAGAAGGACAAAGCTTGAGTAGATAGCTCCATTCAATAGGTATGGGATTTCATCCTATACGACACTCTACCTACCTGAGAGGACAACAGAGCGCAGGAAAAGATGACATCCATCAACTACAGCAAGAAATTGCACTTAGAAGTTCTGCCAGGTAGTTAAAGCAGTTGGTGGTCAATTATGACCCCTCCACACCTAGAATGGCCGAGTGCCTCTGTAATGAAACTCTATATATACCCAGAAACAAGATGTAATCAAGGTTGATGGTTTTTGTTTTGATGTAAGGTTCAATTTCTGGAGATTGTAACTACCTTGATACTTGCAGCGTCTCATCTTCATTTTAAGCTAATATAAGCTTATTTTGCTGTTAATTTCCCACTTTCCATTTCTATTCTATTCTAGGCTATGCTTGATATGCAATTTTCCTGAACTCTTGCTGTTTAGCATTAGAGGAGTTGTCATCCTACCTCTGTGTCTAAATCTTGCATGTATCAGTGAATGTGTTAATCAGGTTTCTTTTCACTTAGTGTCAGAGAGCTGTCATCTTGTCTGTACACTAGGGAATTAGATTTGTAGATCTCTTTAATGGTTGCAACCGGCCATCACAAGGTCTTGTGCATTTGCTAGTGTGGTCAGTATTCTCCATATTCACCCAATCTCTGAACTGTGAGTAATTGGTGGTCTAAAACCTTGTAGTCTGGGGGTGTTCACACATGTCTATAGTTAAGCATAGTAGAAGTGGTTATCTGTCCTGAATAAAAATCATCCCTTCCATTCATCCATTTGCAACAATAAGTTGAATTTGTAATGTTCCCGAGCATCTCTGAGCTACAACTTAGGAGAGTTTCTTGGGGTGATAACAAGGTCCGTGCTCCCCCTGAGCATATGCAAAGTTTGCAAAAAAATATTTTTCAAAAGAATAACATGACTCTATAACTTGACTAAGTGAGTATGACCTTCCTATCACCAATGACTCATACATACATCAATATCCCAACCAAGTAGGGATACAAATTACATCATTTGTCCAATAGGACTCATTCAAATTTTTGAGACATCATATCACACCCTAGACTTTTAGATGAATTAAGCAACAAGTGGTATAAATACCTGAAGCCATAGATGGACTCAGCAACCATAATTCCAACAATGCAGAATGCGAGTGAAGGCTAATGCTCCCCTTGAACCTGTGCTACCTGTGTATTGTTAACAAGTCATTAATCAAGGCATATTTGTCAGTCAGATAAAAATTAATGAACAAATCATATCGTTAGACTGTAATCATCAACATTAGACAAAGCACCCATATCAGAGTCTGACCCATTGTTTTTCCTATCAGAAAAACATATACGCTTCTTCAGCCACCAAAACCTGCGTGTATATGCGACTATACTTCATGAAACACGCGTATAATAACCTTCTTCTGAAAAACTGGATTTTAATAGCAAGATGATGCAACAACTACTCCTAGATTTTGTTTGAGATATTCAAATGTTTCTCTAGGCAGTGGTTTAATCAATATATTAGCAACCTATTCTTTGGAGGGAACATACTCCAATTTGACCTTTTGTTCAAGCACTTATTCTCGTAGAAAATGGTACTTGATGGGTATGTGCTTGGTCTTGGAGTGCATGACTGGATTCTTTGAAATACTGATGGCACTTGTATTATCACATAGAATGGAGATGGGTGGAGTACATGTGATCTGAATGTCTTGCAAAGTTTGCATCATCCAAAGTAGTTGTGTGCAACAAGATGTAGCAGCCACATATTCTGCTTTAGATGTAGATAAAGCAATTGAACTTTGTTTCTTGCTTAACCAAGACACTAACTTGGAACCCATATAGAATGCACCACCACTAGTGATTTTTCTATCATCAACACTTCTTGCCCAATCTGCATCTCTAGGATACCATAGTCCAAAGTCCTGAGTTCCTTGAAGATATTTGAAAATTATTTTGACTGCCTAAAGGTGTGATTCCTTTGGACTTTCTTGGAATCCTCCAACTATTCCTACTGCATGCATGATGTTAGGTCGGGTACCTGTTAGATAAAATAGACCACCAATCATGGATCTGTAAGTTGGTTGATGTACTGCTGTTGATTCATCATTTGAGTTGAGACTGCATCCTATTACCATTGGGGTACATACAGGTTTAGAATATTTCATTTCATACTTTTTCAAGATCTATTTGAGATATTTGGTTTGTGAAAGAAAAATACCATCTTTAGTTTGTTGAACTGGTAGACCAAGAAAATAGGTAAGTTCACCAAGCAAGGAAATTTCAAATTCTTGTTGCATTACTGAAGCAAAATTATGACTCATGGATTCTTCATTGCTACCAAAAATGATATCATCAACATAAACAATAATAATTAGCAATTTATCAGTTTCAATCTTTGTACATAGATTTCTATCTATAGAACCTTTTGTAAAACCTTGTTGGTGTAGATATTTGTTAAGGCGGTAATACCAGACCCTTGGAGCCTATTTCAGACCATAGAGAGAATTTTTGAGTCTGCATATAAGTTTTGCATCATTTCCAAGAATGAATCTTTCTTTCTGTTCAATATAAACTTCTTCTTCTAAATCTCCATTAAGGAAGGCTGATTTTACATCCATTTGGTATACTTTGAATTTCTGAAAGCTGGAAAGATCAAGAAACATCCTTATGGCTTCAAGTTTGGAAATAGGTGCAAAATTTTCTTCAAAATCTATACCTTCTTGATGAGCATACCCTTTACAAACAAGTCTGGCCTTGTTTCTAATGGCTTCTCCATTTTCATTCAGATTTTTATTGAATATCCATTTAGTTCCTATAATATTTTTATCATGAGGTCCAGGAACTAATTCCCAAGTATCATTCTTTTCAATTTTCTCAAGTTCTTCATCCATGGCCTTGACCCAACATTCATCTTTGCATGCTTCATTTACATTTTGAGGTTCGGTGGAGGATAGTAGAGCTAGATAGCTTGAGGTCCCTGTAATAGTTATTCTTGTCTATACACCTACCTCCTTTTCCCCTGAAATTTGAGTTTCTGGATGATTTTTCTGAACATACCTTGACAGAGTCTTTTCTTCTACCATTATATCTTCTTCTAGTGCTTCATTGGTTTCTTCTTCAATATAATTTTGATTTGATGTGGGAAAGTAATCCCCATCTTCCTCATTGTCATAATCTTCTGTTGATTTTATCTGTTTTGGATTTTTGCATGCTTCCTCCACTACAACATCATTACTTTCAACAATTTTTCCAAGTCTTTTATTATAACATTTATATCCTTTACATCTGGAAGAATAACCAAGAAGAATACCTTCATCTACTCTAGGTTCAAACTTACCAAGTTTTTCATCAGTCCTTTTAAGAAAACATTTGCTTCCAAAAACTTTAAAGTATTTTACAGTAGGAGTCTTACCATACCAAAGTTCATGTGGAGTTTGAGTGCTATTTGCCTAAACATTTGCTTTGTTGAGAATAGTCATGGCAGCGAATGCAGCTTCACCCCAAAAGGTAGCAGGAGTTCCAGGTTCATCTAGCATAGCTCGAGCCATATGTTGAACTGTTTTGTTCATCCTTTCTACCACACCATTTTGCTGAGGAGTTCTTGCAGTGAAGAATTGCCTTTTTATTCCATGTTGTTCACAAAAGTCAAATAATTCATCCAATGTAAATTCCCCTCCTCGATCAGATCTGAGGCATTTGATTGTTCGATCTGATTCATTTTCAACCAAAGCTTTGAAGGCTTGTAACTTTTCAAATGCTTCATCTTTATGCTTTAGAAGACCTATCCAACACATTCTGGAAAAATCATCAATGAACAAAATAAAGTATTCTTCTCCATGAGGTGAATTTTTCCTTGTTGGTCCACATAAATCAATATGGACAAGTTCAAGAGGCTTACTAGCTGACCCTTCTTTTTCCATGAAGTGAACTCTGGTTTTCTTACTGATTTGACATGGTTTTCATATTGTATTTTCTGGGATGATAATATCTGGAAGATCACGAATAGCCTTGAGTCTGCATGCTTTTCGTATTTGAGTAAAGCTTAGATGTCCCAATCTTCTATGCCATATCCAGTTTTCATCATTTTTAGTTAGATAGCACTATACTTCTCCTCCTTTGAGTGTGTATAAGTTGTTTGGAGTTCTTGTACCTTTTATCACGGTCTCTTATGTATCAAGCTCATGAACAACACATCCATTTGATCAAAACACCATTTCATTTCCTTGATCACACATTTGACTGACACTCAACAGGTTGTGATTTAAACCATCTACATACATAACATTTCCATCTTTAACCTTTTCTTTTAGGAAAATATAACCTTTACCTTTTATGAAAGCTGGAGTGTCATTTCCAAATGAGACATTCTTTTCATTTTCTAGGGCATTATATGAGTGAAGTTTCTCTTTGTCACTTGTCATGTGTTTGGTGCATCCACTGTCGATGTACCATTGATTTTCTTGTGCTTATGCATACAAGGCTATACCACATCTTTCTGTTTGAGATTCTTTCATTCTCCATATCTTGGGATTTAATGGCATTTGCTCATTTTGAGGTGTTTGCCCAAATTTGCTCTTGCATTCAGATTCTTCATGACCAAAGTTGTTACAGATTGAGCATTCTTTTTCATTTTAAAGAGGAGAAAAGTTATTATAGGAACTTCTCTTGATCCCTATTATATTCCTTTGATTTCGTGCTACTTTAGTCATGATGGTTTTGCAAGCAACGCATTGAGCAGCTTTGTGCCCAAAATTATGACATGAAAAACATTGCCCATTAAAGAAGTTTTTGCGACTATCAAATATATTTATCTGTTTCTTGTAGTTTCTATTGATATTCATCTTTGGAGCAAATTGCATATGATTTTCCTAAGGTTGGTTGTGGCTTCTATTGATATTCATCCTTGGAGAAAATTGAGTATGATTTACCTGGTGATCAGCTTTATGCCTTTGCTAATGATTGTCATATTGTTCACTGGTCTTTGCTGCATCAAGATAGATTTTGGTGGAGGTTGACGACTTCTATGATAGAGATGCTTCTTCAGCATATCCAATACCTATCTTTATCAGAGGAGAATGATGAACTTTGATAATTTCATTTAAAGTTTCCGATCCTTTAGCAAATCTAAGATTGAGAGATTTTGTTTTCTCAAGATCTTTTCTTAGACCCACAATTTCACATTCTAGTTTTTCATTGTGTTTTTCTTTTTCAGCAAGTTGGTATGTCAAGGTATATATGATCATATTCTTTTCTTCTAAACAGATTTTGAGTTTATAGATTTCTTCATGAAAGTTTTTCTCTTCTAAAGCATCCCAAAAATCATCATAATCATAAGCCACGAGAAGTCTATAATCATCACTATTAGATAAAGCATCACTATCCTCTTCTAAACTATCCCAAAAATCATCGTTATCATAAGCCATGAGAAGTCTGTAATCTTGTCCAGTTTCATCTTCATCACTATTAGATAAACCATCGCTATCTTCATGAGTATAGTAACTCCTTCTATTCACAACTTGTTTCCTATTCCCTTTTGCATATTCCTTTCCATTTTCATATTTAGCTTTATGAGGACATCTGGCAGCATAATGACCGACCCTACCACAAGCAAAGCATTTGAAAGGTAGCTTACCTCTGAACTTTCCAGAACCCCATTGAAGCTTCTTGACAAAATTTACCTCATCTTCTTCTTCTGAAATGTGTCCTACTTCATTGTGTTCTTCCATTTCTGTTCCTTTTGCTCAAGCTTTAAGTGCAACTTCTCTCATATCTGATGGACCTCCTTTTCTCATCTCAAAAGCAATTAGGATTCTGTGAAGCTGTGTCATAGGTATATTCTGCAGATCCTATTTTTCTTCTATGGCAAACACTTTTGATTCAAATATAGTATACAAGGATCTCAAAATTTTCTCAACTAAGGTAACTTCCTTTATTTCTTCACCCAGATTCTTCATACAATTAACAACCTCATCTATACGTAAGAAGTAACTAGCTATACTCTCATCACTATGCATCTTAATAGTTTAATACTGAATTCTGAGAGTTTGAAGCTTGGCACGTTTTACCTAAGAGTCTCCTTCATAGCTCTAAATGATTTTGTCCCATATCTCTTTGGCTGATTTGAGCTGCATGACTTTGAAAAACTCTGATTGTGATAAAATTCCCAATAAAGTATTGACAACTTTGGCATTGGTTTCATATTGCTTTCTACCTTCTGTGTCTGTAGGAATTGCTGTTGGAAATGAATATCCTCCTTCAACAATTTCCCAAACATTTGTTCCAAGAGATTGTACATAGGTTTTGGTTCTTATTTTCCAATAAAAAAAGTTGCTCCCATTGAAGACTGGCGGTCTGATGGATCACATGCTTTCGTGATTATTGATCTTGATGGATCTCCCTTCAAGTGATCAAGCTTCTTCTAAAGCACCTGCTCTGATACCAATTGTTGGAAATAATATTGCGAGGGGGGTGAATAATTATTATGAGATCAATAATTTTATTTCCCAAATAGATTTATATACGCTACTTCAGTGAAGTGAACTAGTGTGTACACGCAACTGTGATTAAAGAAACCAGTGTATATATAGAGAACTTGTGATTTAGAGAATTTATCATGTGTTGATCTTAAACCAGTACATTGGTAACTTATTAGACAGTGTAGTAAAAGCAGAATAAAGCATCACACATAAGCAACACACATGAACACTAAGATTTAAGGTGGAAACCCAATGTGGGTGAAATCCACCTGCCGCTATCGTCTCTATCTTCTTTTAATAATAAGAAAATCTATTTACAATCTTGTACTGGTGCAGACTCATACCAGTGCGCAGTCACCCACCTGCAGAAGGCTACGAACCTTCTCTCATTTTCCAGCTTCTATTGGAAGGGAGTTGCAGCCCCCTAGCTCTTGTACTAGCCAATATGTTTACTACTACATAGGCACCGACCTACATAAGGCTACGACCTTCTTTCTTCTTCCAGGGATCACGTTTCTTGAATTTTCAGACTAGATACTCCTAGATCACAACACCAAAATCTGAAGGCCATGTTTCATCCAATTTTCATCATCAACCAACATTCAGTTAATCTGAACAATCAGATCATTGACACCAGAATACTATACTAAACCCACAACCCTGCATCATCATTCAGAACCAGTTGCAACCTCAAAAATCATGCATTAGAGTGTATACGCTACTTGGCTGAACCCAAATTGCATGTATACACTACTTCCGTTAATCATACCTGCATATACCTTCAAAACTACTGCAAACATAAACTTTTGAATCAAGTCTGTACCAACCAGCAATATACTAAATATCTACTGTTAACTTACAGAGCTTTACACAGGCAAGGAAAAATATCACTTCTTCTCATTTATACAATCAATCAATCAAATGCCAGCCTCCTTATGCGTTCAGTTTAACATTCAGATCTAAGAAGAATTCATTAATAGACAACAGTAAAACAACAATATTTGATCAGATAGATCAATCATATCTGAAAAAGAAGCTTTTCTTTTTTATACGTTACTTGAAAGAATATAACTTGTGTGTATACACTCTTTGGCTGAGACGAACCTGGGTATAGATCTGCAAATATTGACTGAGGACTTTGCTGCAATTCCAGACTTCAGAAAAACCCAAATCATGATAGATAACGAATAAAACGGGCAAAAAACATCAGATCTAGTCTCAACAAATATTAGATCATTCAAGAATAAGTCATGTCAAGTCTCATGATCCTGTTCCAATATTGAACTCAAGGTGCACATGAATATTTTAGATCTAGTCCCAAACATAACCCTGCAACATAAAATATACTTCATATAGAAGTATTCCTTTGAATCTTATTGCTTACACACCTGGCCTTATGATCTTCTCCTCTTTATATAGCTTTAGGCCCTTTGTCAATACCTTGGACCAAAACCACTTAGGACCAATACCTTGGACCGAGGGTCAATACCACAGACCAAATACCTTGGACCAATACCTTGGACCAAAACCTTGATTTTCCATCCCATACACACTTTTCCTTTTGTGAAAGTGTGTGTATATGTATACGCTTGTTTTTATCTGTGTTCCCGCATGTATATGCTACTTTGATAAAGTAAACCAACATATACCTCTCTTTATTCAATCTCTAGAGTTTGATCTGTAATCCTTTATTGTTAACCTATTGCACTGTGAACTGTCACCTATGTGAGTTGCCATCAAGGACAACACCTGTATCATGATGCCAACACTACGGTCACTCCATGCAATCTCCCCATAGGGATAATCTTCTATTGATTTTCCATTCTCAATTGAATTGGAGACCACTGCAGCATAGGCCTCCCCATTCTTTCCCATGTCTGTATAGGCAAAACATTCGCATCCGACCCTAGATCCAAAATAACTTGATCCATCTCATACTCTCCTATTTGCATGGTAAACCTCACCTCACGCCCAATTCCTGTCTTGTGTTTGCCTATCTTTTTGACTACGTGATGTCCTTCAGGAGCACCTTCCTTACCAGCACACTTATTTATCAGTTCTTAAAGCCATTTCACCTCCTTTTTGTTGTGCAACAGCTTCATACAAGTCTCCAAGAAAGTGGTAAGCATGTAGGGGTCAACCTCTTCATCTAGCTTGTCGTGACTTCCTGCAGTAGAGGCCTCAGCGAAAATTTTCTTTTCTTCCATGAACATTTCCTTCACATGCTCTAAATCAAACCCAACCTCCTTTTCTAGAGCCTTGAAAACCCGCTCACTTTCTTTAGGTTGCTTTCCTTTATCATCACCAGTCATCATGCCGCTTCGCAACACAATATTCACATTGGGATCCTCCTCGTGGGGCTCGACCCTCATCATCTGTAGATTCTGGGTAGGCTACTGAGGTTGCACCTTCTTCTCATGCATCTTAGCTATTAGTATAGGGAATTCTTCTATTGCATGGTCAAATTGAGTGCAGTACCTGCACGATGGTCATGTCTGGCTCATACACTCCCATGCGTAGTGTCTTGACACTTTGCAATTGCAGAAAGTAACTTGTCCCCGACCTCTACTAGGTCCTCCTCTTCATCGGCCTTGTCCATGCCCCTGATATCCTCCACGCTCTCTCCAAGTGCCTTGATTAAGAGGTTGAGTTTCTATTTACATTCGATATGTGGGCATCCTTTCCATCATTAATTCATAGCTATGACAGTTACACTCATCGTGGCCCACCTATTTACATAAATTGCAGAATAATTGTTGTGGCATTTGTACAAATTTCTGTAGCAAATGAAAATATTTGTAACATGACTTCTAGCTACCTGACAGATAGTCCACCATAGCGTGGGCCATGTACTTAGTCCCGCGACAGCCTCCTGTCTTAGGGGCATTGACCCTCCCCCTGTAATATAATTCGAAAAAACAAGGCAGTGATCTTTATCATACCCTTGGCCTTTACATTTTAGGCACCAAACTTCTTCGCACACCTTCAGTCGAGCAACTTTTTCCTTCTTCAAGCTTTGCATCTCCAAGCAGAGGTTCTCCAAGCAGAGGTTCTACCTACTAAACTCCCAAAGCAGTGTCCTGGATAGGTGTCTCATGTAATCTCATCGCAATTTCCAGGGCTTCCGCCTGGGTCCCTATCTTTTGTTACAATTAAGCAACCCTTAGGTGGGGTAGAAGTGAGGCTACAAACCATTCGTGGTGCTAACTATCCATGAGATTCATGTTAGCTTCATGGATATAGCACTTCAGTCTCTGATCTAGCTCCCAAGGTGTTTTGCTAGGCCTCATCATGATTTCCTTGAATCTAGTGACTGATTGCGATTCAAACTTGGGCCTATCAAATTCCTTATTCAGAGTAGTCTGAGTGTCCGCTAATGATGCCAATGGGTTATCGGTGAAGTACTTAATGTACCATGTCAACGCATGATCTTGTAGAGCAGTAACCAACTGCGCTTTCTTTATATTATCATCCGTAATATTCTATGTCATCCATATAGCCTTTGCAACGAACCAAAAATGATTTGGGTCCTCACTTCCCAAGCCCTTGAAAATGGGAAACTTCATGGTATTCAACATATTGAACGGTGGCAGAGGTGGTGGTGGTGTGGGTGAAGGTGTATGTTGTGGAGGTGAAGATGGAGGTGGTATGGGCGGATGAGGTATTCGTGTAAAACCCTTCTTTCTCAAGTTTATAGGGCTTCGCAGTGAGGCCTGTACTGCTCCCTCATCATCACTCAAAGGAGGTTCTATCAATGTGTTGTATTCAGGACCTTCTCTCTCTAGATTTCTAAAGAATCGTCCACTTCACATAGATCCAACCATCAAGGCAGTGGCATAACCCACTTTTCACATAAGAGAATTTTAATCCAAGTATTCAAAGATTTCAAATACTTACCTCACGATCCTTTGAAAAAGTGTCGCTCTGTTATACAGTAGCTGACTCAGGTATCAACCGTGAATTCTTTCACAAATCCTCCTATGGCTCGATCAAACCAGTGATCGACAGTGCATGCGATCTTATCTTCAGAAGCTTCCAACCTTTGCAGTAGCTTTGTGGTCCACACTATTGGATCGTCAAGCCTCCACCTTCCTTGGCTCTCTGCCAATTTAGCCATCCACTTGTACAGTTTGATTGGGAAGGTAACGAAGAAAATTTTGTGTATTTCTGTGTATAGATACCTATCCAACCACTATTCTTTTTCCAGGTGTGAATTTCTTTTCTCTTGTGCCATGGATTCGTGGATCTCTCTGTCCAACCACTTCTCAATTTATTTCTTTGTTGGATTCTAGTGATGCGACATCACACATCTCTTTATGCAGATCCCTGTCCCGGCAACGAAACCATTTGTTGGCTTAGGGGGTCCTAACCGAGGTTCAGAGTTAGTTGCACCAAACAAATCCCTACACTACTGGCCTTTTTAGCATCAATCCGTGGAGTGCAAACTGAACTCCCACCCGAATCAGTATGGGGGTATTTTGGAACCAAGTTTCTGAACCTAGAGATCAGCGTGATGTCGATTTACGCTGTAAATATTCCTTCGTACAGATCGATAAGCCTTTATGGCTTATCTATATAACTCCCTTTAATCAGCTTCTAGACCTCCGTGAAGGTCTATGACTGTCTTTCGTAGACCTTGAACAGGCTAAACAACTACTTACACGTATCAAAGATTACTCTTAACCTAGCAATTACTCATATCGGCCTAAGTGTTTGATAACTTTAACATACAACAAGATAATCTTCACATAAATAGTTAGCATCAATTGTGTTCATATAATAGTATAAATCATGTAAAGTCACGCATCAATACATAATTATTTCATAAACCCATCATAACATAAAGCACATTCTTATAAAACCAAAGTAAGAGATAAACATGGGTATTTCTCCAACAATCTTATTTATTAATATTCAGTTCAGCATACAGACTCAAGACTTCCCCACGCACTCAACTGCAGGGGTTTGCACCCTCATCTCTAGACTCTACTCTAGGCCTCTAAACACACAGATGCATATCCTTTCTTCTACTCTAAAACTTCTACGATCTTCCTTCTACTGACCCATTACATTCATCTTCATCTTCTATTTCTTGCCTTATACATCCTAAGACACACCTATTTATACAATCCCATGGTCCGTGGACCATGGGTAGATCCTCAAAAAGCCGACTTGACTTACATAAAGAAGGGTAAAACCCTTTATGATTCTTTAACGAACAACGCAATCCACGACCACAATTTGCGGAGAATTTACATTTTTATACAACAAAACTTGGGCTTTTGCCCCAAAATTGACCCTAGGGGACCCCATCCCAACAATATATGGTAAATCCTGGAGGGTGGAGTCTTGGTTAGGGCCTAGTGATCCACTGTAGATTGTGCTAAAGCCCAAAGACTAGAGTCTCAGTTAGGGCCTAGTGATATGGTGTAGATTGCGGTAAAGCCTAAAGACTAGGATATAGAAAATTTCCTCATAGTGTAGGTGGAGAAATCTAGTGGAATCCATGCTTGTTTTGGCCTAGTGATTTGGTGGAGATTGTGGTAAAACCTGTTACTACATGTTTATTGTTTTGACATGGTGTGGATTGCAGTAAATCTTGGTTCTATTGATGAGGGTTAGGTAGTTTAGCCTTGGGATGCCCTGGTTGGTTCTTTTGGTTTGAGTCCCACATTCATGCTTAGAATATGGCACGGGGGTGATTGGCTGAAGAGAGATTTGGCCTAGCCAATGGTCAGGTGGAACATGGTAGTCCCGTACTGGGTTGGATTTTGCATTCATTAATAAAAGGTTCTTTCATTGGTACCTTATGTGTAAATCTACTGGATTATATGTCGACTCTATGGCTTATGTATCCTTGATATTTCTGATGTTATTATGTTGGTTATGAGCATGTATTATGACAATGATTATGTATGGATCTCCTCATGTTTTGATTTATAAATGAATGAAAAATGTATTTATGACATAATGGATGATAAGGCAACTAATGATATAAGGGAACAATGCTTTTTAGTGTTTCTTAGGTAAGTATGAGACCCCTATGCTCAGTTATGTTGTTAAGACCTGTAGATTTCATATTTGTGATATGTTTGACGAAATGCCTATCATGGCTAGTAGGGGTCCACTCAAGTCCTTGTTCAAGTAATTGCATTTGTATCATTATTTTGTTGTTATCTTTCAGTTTTGAAAGTGTCATTAATTTATGGGTAGTGACCTGGGCTCTCAGCTTGAAATAGTTACACAAATATCAGAGTCACATAAATAGGAATGAGGAGAAAACTCCCTAGACACACCCATGCCTTGTGGGAGAAACTGGAGCCTCCCAGACACACCCTTGTCCATTTCAAGGGATTTTCTAGGGGTTTAATGGTCTAAAAACGTAGTGGGACCTATGGACTGGTCAGGGGGATGACTGGGAAGACTTATGGGAGTCATGTAGTAGGTATAGAAGGTATTTTTTGTGGGTTTCCATTGATTCTACTTCCTTAAGGTCACCTAGGAGGTTTAATCCCATTATAGTGGCCTCTTGTCGCATATTTTCCTGGTTGGCTAGTTACTTGGGTGGATGTGGGATGAGGGTGCTACAAGAGCTCAACACCAGAGTTAGACAATGAAAACTATTCAGAGGATGATTTAGATAAGTATTTACTTATGGATTTTGGAAAAGAATCCAAGAAACAAAGTATTATGGAATCTGAAGAAGAAGAAGAAAAAGGAATAACAGACCTTGAAGAGGAACTCATCAGTGCTCTTGATAAGTTAAAGAAAGTAAGGAAAAAAATAAGCAGCTGAAGGAATAACTACAACGTGTTGTATAAAGTATGTATAACTCTGATAATGAGGAGCTTTCTTATCAAACAAAAGAACTTGAAAAAGCTATCAAGAGCAAATGTAGTTTAGTCCTTCTACTAGAAGAAAACAAGGAACATGAGAGAAAATAGAAGAAGAGAACAAGAAATTAAAATAGGAGCTGCTCAAGTTAAGGAAGGAAATGACATCAAAGACATGTAAGGATGATATTTTCTCTTTGAAACTTAGACTGGAAGAAGTTAAATGAAAGAAATAGTTTCTTCAAGGCTTGATCCATGAATGGGAAGAGAACTGTCAGATTCCGTAAGAAGAGGTTGTTTCTCTAAGAGCAAATCTTGAGGGAATTAAGACCAAGAAGGGTTTAAATGGAAATTTTGCAAAAGGCACCAGGAAAATAGATTAGATTCTAAATATTCAAATGCCCTTGGGAATCAAAACAGGTATGGGATACTAAAAAACATAGGAATATTCTATAGAGAAGATGAACTTCAGGTCTGCAAGATTCGAAGAATCACAGAACTATGCAAAGAAGAATCAAGAAATAATAAATGAAGACAAAAGAGTAGAAAGGAAAATTGGAGATCATCAATGGAGAACCAATCAATCAGCCATAAAACCAAGGTACCTTTATGCACAATCTCATAAGACTTCCAACAATAGGAATGCCTATTTATTTTATGGCCATTGTTATAAGTTTCATATCTTTGGACATAAAGCTCTTGATTGTAGAAGGACCAAAGTTGAAAGAGATGAAAATATTAGATATAATAAGTATCAGAATTTTAGATCTCAAAAATCCCCTCTCATAGATTGAAATGTCTTCTCTTCCCTGTTAAGAGAAGTATAATTCTTCAAATGTAATAATTTTGGAGCACAGCAAGTGAGTGCAGAAGCATGTTTGAATACCTATCTAACTCCCAATATATTGGACAATTGACTATCCAAAAAGATAAGGGGAGCTAGAAATGAAAGTATAGAAAGAGCATGGAGTCTGGAGTTTCTCTACCAGCTCATGATCAAGAGAACATAAGGTATACGAGAAGTGGTTGTTCCAAGAATATGGCTAGGGATAAAAGAAAATTCCTGTCACTAAATTAAAAGGAGAGAGGAAATGATGCCACCTTTGGAAACAATTCTCCAACAAGAATCAAGGGTAAAGGCATAGTCAATCTCTATTAAAAGACAAGAGCACAAAATGTGTTATATGTGGAAGGTATCAAGCACAATCTACTTAGTGTTAGCCAAATGTGTGATAATGGCTATGATGTGACCTTTCGATCCAAAGACTATGAGATCCACAACACGAAGAATGGAAAGTTTGCGGGAAAAGAAATCAGATCCCACAGTAATGTATATGTTTTTGATGATTCCATGGTTAATTGTTATTTAAGGAAAATGAATGAAGCATGATTGTGGGACAATAGGCTTGGGCATATGAATTTTTACTGTTTGATAAAAGTTAGCAAAATGGGAGATGTGAGAGGATTACCGAGACTGTCAAGACTTGGTAACTCAATCTGCAAGTCATGTATTTTGGCAAACAGACTAGGACTCATTTCAAGTCAAAACAATTCTCCTCATCTAGACCACTGGAGCTCATTAACATAGATATCTGTGGCCCAACTAGAGAAAAATACCAAAAGGAGAAAGGTATTTCATGTTGCTCATTGATGATTTTACCTGGGCCACTTGAATTGTGCTCTTAAAAGAAAATTTGGAAGCATTTAAGCATTTAAAAAAAAAAATCTCAAGTAGAAAATGAGAAAGACTTAAAGATAAAATGCTTAAGATTATACAAAGGAGGGGAGTACACTTCAAGAGAGTTTGAAGAATTATATGAAGAGAACGACATCAGGAGGCAATACTTAGTGGATAGAACTCCAAAAATAAAATGTAGTGGAGAGAAATAACATAACATCTAGGAAATAGATAGAGCAATGTTGGATGAAGCAGACGTGTCTCACATCTTCTGGGGAGAAGTAACACAAGAAACAGTGTACCTGTTAAACAAAACTCAACTCAGGCCTAATAGTAATAAAAATCCCTATGACTTTTGGAAGGGAAGACCTGGATCAGTTAAAAACCTCAATGTGTTTGGGAGCAAGTGCTTCATCAAAAGGAATGATAAGAATCATGGAAAATTTGACTGTAACTCTGACGAGGGAATATTACTCGGGTACTTTACTCGAAGTAAAGGATATAATTGTTACAACAAGTGGACAAAGAAGATTGAGGATTGCATTGATGTAAGATTAGATGAAATAGATTCACAACATGAGTCCTGTAAAAGAAATATGAACTCAGGTGATGAAGAAAATGCAGATATGAGGTCTGCAAATCTAGAAGAAACAGATTCAGATAGTGAAGGTGAGGAAACAAGCACAACCCTAAGGCCAAAGAAATCTTGCATGTGTGTATAGAAAGAACATCCTCAAAGTTAGATACTCAGAGATCAAAGACATGGTTTTCAAAATAGGAGGAAATTTGTTGGCAATAAAATTTATACAAGTCTTGCTCTGTTGTCACAGATTGAACCCAAGAATCTCAGCCAAGTAAGTTAGGAAAAGTTTTGGGTGAAAGCTATGAATGAAGAACTTGACCAAATTGAAAATAATGACACTTGGGAGCTTGTTCCAATGCCTAAAGAGAAAAGTATTATTGGAACCAAATGGGGTTTCAAAATAAATTTGAATCAGTAGGGTTAAGTAATCAGGAGTAAGGCTTGATTGGTCTACAAAGGGTATGCCCAAATATAGGGGGTATATTTTGAGGAAACCTTTGCACTAGTGGCAAGCCTGGAAGCTATCAGAATCTTTCTTTCTCTTTCTTGCGATAAAAAAATCAAGGTATATCAGATGGATGTGAAGTCTTCATTTATCAATGGAGATCTAGAAGAAGAATTTTATATTTAGCAACCAATAGGATTTATATTCACCACAGATGAAGGGTTTGTATGCAAATTGAAAAATGCTCTATATGGACTGAAATAGGCCCCCAAATCTTGGTATGAAAGGCTAGATAAATACCTCTAGCAAAAATTCTTCAAGAAAGGTATGTTTGACAACAATTTATACATAAATTTTGAAGGGGGGCATCTACTAATATGTGGATGATATAATCTTTGGCAGTGCCATGGAACAATTTGGGTATCAATTCGCAAAATGTATGCAGGAAGAGTTTGAAATGTCTAGGGTAGGATATTTTTCTTTCTTCCTGGGTTTGAAAATCTCTCAGTATCAAAGTGGAGAGTTAATGTCCTAATCCAAATACCTTCGAGAATCCCTGAAGAAATTCAGAATGGAAGATTACAAGCCAGTGAGCACACCTATGGTTAGAGGTTGCAAATTGTGAAAATAATATAAAACACCATTGGTAAATCCAAATGAATACAGATCCATGATAGGAATATTATTGTATCTTACAACTTCAAGGCCATACATCATGCAAGTTGTGGGTCTTTTGACCATATTTCAGGCCTTCCCATGTGAAACTCATGTTGTTGTCAAAAGTATTTTCAAATGTCTTCAAGGAATAGTAGAATATGGACTGTGGTATGATAAGAGAAAACAATTTATGTTGAAGGCCTACACTGATGCTGACTGGGCTGGAAATCTTGATGATAGGAAAAGAACCTCTAGTGCATCTTTCTTCTTGGGGAAATTCTTGGTGTCATGGGTCAACAAGAAAAAAGACTCCATTTCTTTATCATCTGCTAAAACAAAGTATATTATTGTTGCTACCCGTTGCATGTAGATTCTATGGATGAAGCAGAATTTAAAAGATATTCAGTTAGAGCTAATTGATCCTATTCCAATTATGTGTGATAATACAAGTGCCGTCAACACCTCCAAAAATACAGTCATGCATTCAAAGACTAAGCATATTCCTATCAAGTTCCACTTCTTAAGGGAATCAGTTGTAGCCAATGTTGTCAGACTTGAATACATGGCCACGAAAGATCCATTTGTAGATATATTTACTAAGCGACTTACAAGATAACCCTTTGAATATATCAGGCACTGGATAGGATTTGTGACTCCTCCTTCCAAATGACTCCATTTTGGTAGGTGTTGGTAGCTAATCAGCACGTGGGATCAATGGAAGAGTAGGATATAGTAGTTTACGGGGAGCATTCAAGAAGTATTCTTTTCCATTAATGTCAAAGGGGGAGAATATTATTGGGGCATTAGAGAAGACCATGCCTAGCCTGAGGTGGAGCTTAATCAGAGAAGACCATGCCTAGTTTCATGGGGAGCTTATGGTGTGTCCATGAATTCCAAAGGTGGATATTGTTGGACAATTGACAGTGTCTCGATGGCTAGTGGTTGTGATAATGTTGGTCTTGATGTTAGTAGGATCAACATTATGGTGATTGGTAGTCCAGGCTCAGGAGAAATCTTATGATAGTTAAAGGCTTCATGTAGAGAATCATCAGAATAGCAAGCTTGCTAAGGAAGCCATAAAAATATGACTATGATGGTTGGGATTTTGAGATTACAGGCACATAGAAGAAGGGTTAGGGAGAAATGAATGTGTGATATTTTTCATACATTTTCTATGTATCAAATGGGCTCAAAGCTTACATCAGACCATCTCCATTCAGAAATGCTCTGAAATGGATTTCCAATGTTGTGTGGAAGTCTAGAAATGGACTCCTAGATGAAACGTTATGGTCTGCTGAAGTCATGGTTTTTTTGAAGTCCTATGTAGGCCGATATATCAGAAGGTAGAGGTCATCAGAACATTGAAGCAGGATATATCGCAGGCTAGCAGAGAGGAAGGAAGAATATCAGAGGTCAGACCACATTGGGACATGATAACTGTTATAGACATTTTTGGGCACTGCAACCCCAATCATATATGTCCATAAAACAAGGGCTTCTGAGTCCCTAAAAGTGTTGTTTCATGCCCTAAAGGAACAAGGTCAGCTGATTACATCATCTCCCAGAAGTTCTCCACGGAAAACTACTCAGAACTGGTCAAAAATGGACCATATAGGTTGCTCAGATCTAAGGGTGTGATGCATCTCATCTGCCCAATGTAAAAGGTGCGATGCATACTGGAAATCCCTTCTGTAGGGTGCGATGGGCAAGAATGGACAAATGGCAGAGATAGTTTGTGAGGTGGATGATCATGGAATCTTCCAGAAACTTCTCCTGTGACACTTGACTCTCTGAATTCACCCAAGGATGAGTAATAGATCATCAATCTCCAAGTGGAATCAAGAACTATCATATAGAAGACACTAATCAAAATTCTAGAAGCTGACTCACCTCCCTGCAATCATCTATATATGGATCCGTCATCCCAGAGACCCAGAGGCTGGAATTTTGTATCTTGTAAGGAAGTGCTGTTGATTTCCTGGTGGAATATCATAGTGTTGGGTGATCTAAGCTTTTCATGAGGTGAAGAAGGGCTTTCATGCTGCGAGGATGATGCTGGGTCAAATCAATGGGTTGTAATCCTCTCTTCTAATCTTTACATCAATAAAGCTATTCAAGTTTTCCTCCACATTCTTGTATGTCTGATAGTATATGAATTTGTGTGATCAATATATATCTGGTCCTATATTGCTTATGATTGTAGATCCCTTCACTTTGAAGGTATTATGCTACTTTGACTTTACAGGTACTCTTTGAAGTGGAGTGGTCAAGGGAGAAGTGGCAAAGACCTGTTGGTGAGGAGAAGGAACAAGCAAAGAACTGAGCGAAAGATTGAGGTTGGTATTCTTTGATCCTCTCCTATCTACTTCTCATAAAGGAAAATGAAAGTAACTTTAATCTGTTTGTTTCTAAGATATCTACCCGTCTTAGTGGGACTAGCAGCTCTGCATAGACACTAGATTTCCCGATAACAAAATGGCGACTCTGCTGGGGAGCGAATAGCTTGTTTGCTTGTTTATACTTGTTTTCTTTATAAATTTACAGACGGAGCCTGAAGTTAAGCCAGCTAGCCTTCGAACTGCATTTGCTATGCAAGTGCAAAGTAGATCAATGCTGCTTCAATCTATCTTCAGGTTTTGTTTATAAACTGAACAATCGATTTTCAAACATCCTAATTGCCCTAGTGGTGGCTCTAGTAACCTCATTAGATCAGCCCCTGTGATTTCTATTTACTGACTATCATTTTCTCGGCCTAAATCCCTAAACTAAGCTGCAAACTGTGACCAAGAACCAAGTTGAAGTCTCGTCCCTAGATCATCGCACTTTCTCCTCTTGGGAATCTGGAGGCATTGCACCTCCCATGTGTAGTAGATGCGCTGCATCACACTTTCCCTGTGTTGCAGGTGCACTGATTAGATAAGACCTCTTCTGCTTCCAAATTTTGGTTTCTTTGTTCACTCTCTTCAGCTTTTTTAAGGAGTTTTGTTGTCTGTGATCAGTATACCACTATGGAAACTCCCTTCCTTTGCATGATTCCGCCTCCATAGTACAAAGAATTGTGAATTTTTTTATGTATTGTGTGCCATTTACAGTTCTCTTTTACAAAAAGTAGCGTAATCAAACTGTCGTCTTTTGATTTGGAAGTGTCGCAAGTGTTGTTTTCAGTTAAAGAAAAGAATCCTATCATTCTTGATGGTTGATTATATAGTTGCTCTTGTATTTGATTTGAATTAGTAGTTTTTCAAGTGTCGAAAGCAGTTTTCAATTCAAAGTCACAAAGTGGCGTCACTATCTTCCTTTCCTTTTTGAAGAGAAATTTGTTAGTACTGTCGCTTTTAAAAGATAATTCAGATTTGTACTCAGCATTCTTTATGTCATTCACACATTAAGAAAGTGGAAAACAAATACATGCATGTGCATTTGCATTTAGACTACTTGTTCATTTGATTTAGGACAGTGCATCTAGTATGTGCTCTCCGCTCTATGTTGAAAGAATATCATCTCTCTTTCTTTAGTAGCTAGGATTTTCATTGCAAAAAGAAGATTAAACGATTGTTTATCATCTTAGATTGCATTTTAGGAATTATATATCTACATCACACGGTGAACCTGAAAGGAAAATTTCTTAAGAAAGATCAACTGTAAAATAAATTCAATGAACATAAAAACGCTTTGGAACCTAACACACAACATTTAGAAGTCTAGGCGAGAGACGTATTTCGGCGTCGTAAAGCCTGGTAACTATCGCTTTCATTGTTGGTTGGGTGATTCCTCCTCTTTGAGACGACAAGTGCCAGTACGGACTTGTTCTCCCACGTACCGTCTAGTATATATTGGGAGACCACAATAGGCTATATCCTTTATCCATAGGAAGCTATGTCTGCCGCCCTATCAATCGCAATGCACTGAACACAACATTCGGGAAGATTGACTACCGTATCGTAAAAAGTATTCTGCAGTTTTGCGATTGGTTTGGTAATCCCTCTGTCTAGATTTCCATAGTAGTCTCTTTCATTCCTTTTCAAACTCCTTAAAAGAAAAGGTCCATCTGAGCACTTGTCACTTGAGGCTCATTAAAAATCGAAGGCGACTAGAGTCATCTTTTTTTTTCTCGACTCTTAAAATTGAAAAAGCAGGTTGTGTCATAGTGTCTAAAATTTATTTTAATCGAAATAACGTCACTGTTCCCTCGTTGGTCTTAAGTTGAGAAAATGAAGTCCACCAACCAAGGATTTCCCCTTGGAGGAAATCCTAGTCCTTTCTCCTCTTGGGGAGATGTTGGTGCACCCCATATGGCCACATTGTCACTTCCAGGATTGACGATTGGCTTGCCAATATGGCTCTTCTCAACCTCCATCGTTCAAAATACCATGATTCCTAAAAAATCAAGTCAACAACTAGATGATACTAGAGTTACCCCCCAACCTTCTACTTTGTCCATTTCTCCCTATCCTCCTTCCTCTTTGCTTGATGAAGCTGGTAAAGAAAAAAATCAAGTAACTAAGAAGGAGAAGAAGGGGAAGGAGAAGAAGGAAAAGAAGAAGAAGGAGCCAAAGGAAAAAAGGGGTAACCACACATCATCTAGCGAAAATCCACACACGGCACCGTCCAGACCTAAATATCCATGTGTCATTTGCAAAGGGGACCACTATCATCGAGATTGTCCTTATATCCCCTGGATCTTAAGGGACTGGTCTCCTCGTTTGCACAATCTGGTGTCATCAACCTCTGATGATCATGTTGAAAGCACACCATCAACTAGTGAAAACGAAGTCTCTGGACAGAAAGGAAGATGTAAATTTCCTTGCAAACTGTGTGAAGGCAATCATGCCATCCACCATTGTCCCTTCCTGGACGAAGCTAAAAGAGTCTTGGATAACCATGCCACTTCACCACTGTGGCTTCCTCTTGGATACAAGAAACTCTTGTCGAGTCCATCGCTAGTTGAAAATCTAACCGACACAACTTTGTGGTCGATCGAAGCATCTATTGTTGAAGATAAACCCGCCGAATCCATACCAGACAAAAGTTAAAAGGTTGAGGCGGCAGTCGATCCAGTCTTGTCTTCAAAAGGTCCATCTTCAAATGATACAATCACCGAAGAGAATGAGAATGACACCGTTCAAATTATTTTCGTAAAAATAGACTCCGATGAACATGGGGGAAATCTACCCATTCCTTTACCACAGGAAGGAAGTTCGTCAGAGTCATACCCAACTGTTTATTTGGTCCCACCTCTGAGCAACCTAGTCATTTCCTTCGATTGGAATCTACTAGGCAGACCCCGTTTACCGGCTAGTGTACCATTCCGAATCATTGTTTAAACCTACAGAATGGTCATGGTCGGTACCATCATAAATGAGGGGGCTTCTATGAGTATCCTTTCCTCAACTGCTTGGAAAGTGCTTGGTTCACCATCGCTTCAGCCTGAGATGAGAAATCTAATAGGGTTTGATAAAGGAACCTGTCGACCGTTAGGGATCCTTCCAAGTTTGCCTATAACCTTGAGAGGGAAAACCATGTATTTGAACGTAATGGTAGTCCAAGGACCTTTAGGTTATAATTTTCTCCTTGGGCGCGACTATATTTATAACATGGGAGCCATTGTCTCCTCACTCTTTCGAGTAATGTGTTTTCTGCATGAAGGCCGAGTGGTCCAGCTCGTAGACCAGCTTTCGTTCCCCGGATCACACATAGCTAATAGTCAAATACCATCCCTCAGTGGTACTTTCATGCAAGTAATGTCTCATCAATCTCCAGTCCATCCACCTGAAGAACGCAAGTAATTCGGTGGCCTTGACTAAAACCCACGGGGCATGCACCCTGGTCTGCTTCGGCAAAAAAACTTTAGGTATAGGGTAGGTTTCTGTAGAGGATATATGACTAGTCTGACACACCCGTCCATATAGGAAAATGGGATTAGACTGGAATAAGTTACCTCTGTTAGAAGGTAGGCCTTTCCCAATAGAACGAATGTTTTGTCTGCAAATTGAAGGGTAACCTAGAAAAAGTAGGCCTTTCCCGATAGAACAATTGTTTTTTCTGCAAATTGAGGGGTAACATGGTAATATCTACTTCGCTATACCTGGGGGCATGCAAACCTTTTGTGCGCAAGTGAAAAGTGACCAGCGTAATGCTAACTCCATAGTTTCGCTAACTTCAACTGCTTAAGTTGGGTGAGTGGTCGAATCGACCGTTCGCCTTCGCAGGGGCCAAATGGCACCGGCGAAATAAAGGAAAAAAATTCCTACCTAACCTTAGTAGTTAACTAACCCCTAGGAAAATAGTTGGTTGTTCCTAGCTTGCATGCAAGAGGCAGCGGAGCAAAGTTTTGAATGGTGCAAGCTCCCTAAAAATTGAACCTATCGATGAGACATCCTTATTATACGACTGGCATGAACAATTTTTATGTGAAGTTCAAGCTTGTTAAAAATTAAACCTAAGCAATGACGAAACGTTCCCCGCAGAGTTTACACTCATTAAAAAATGAACCAACCTCTGGTAAATAACCATTGCGAACGCATTATCATCAGCTTTTTGAGCCTTGGTCATGTTATTACCATCACCTCCACTCTGTTTTAGTCGATCATTCGCCTCCATTTGATTGTTTACCCATTTTGAGGAACAGTTGCGAAGAGTGATTTTGTTAGCCATCCTTGTGACACTGCCATGATTGGAAAATTCCAAACCTTACTTGGAATTAGCTGCTACCTGAAAATATCACTTGTTCCTCAAGAGACGAGTCTCCTTTAAGCTCTTTTCGTCTGACTCGTAAAATATGAAAAGATTGCTGAGCAGTTGGCCTCTCCAGCTTGTTAAAGCTACCGTGAGTGCTATCCCTCCTCTATATTTTAATATTTTTGGACCTGAGGGATTATTACACAAAACGATCGAGCGCTTGTCTTGTTCCACTCGTTAAAACTATCGAAAATTCATCCCTTTCGTATTATTTTATACTTTTTCAGACTTAAGGGATAACATGATGAAAAAGGATCACTAGAGTTTCCTTTCCGTCCCTTTTCAGACTCTCTAAAATTGAAAAAGGACTGAGTTGTCTTTGTCATTAAACTCGTTAAAACTAATAGCGACAAACTTGTTCATGCAGACAAGAACGAGTTTCACTATCGCTAAGCTCATTAAAACATAGCGACAGGTTTTCCCAAAGGGAAAATTATAGAACAAGCATATGTTATCCTCCTCAAGCTTGATAAAAATAAAGAGGTATTGGTCAGCAATGACTGGGGAAAATTTGGGAAGAAAACTTGAAGAAACTTTATTGGTAGCGAGTCGCTCTTGAACATGACACGTTCGCTCCATCACCATGATTGAGTCAGGTTGGGTTATTCCGTTCACCAGTCATATTACCACTGGTCCACCGTACCATCCATATTTGGGGTTAACGCTACTAATCCATTTCAGTGTCGCCGATATGTTCAAGAGAAGTCGATCAGAGAATTCACCAACACATCTTGTGTCTCATCCGCTGCAATACCTTTACGCTTCATTCTTTCATGACCGCCACCATGAACCTTGTATCATTAGAACGTTTTCACCTCCAAACGTCATTTGCTCCGCTCTGTTTCATAGATGTGGGATTCATTAAGGCCCTCCTACGATGGGTCACTTCTTGTCGACATCAGTTCATTATCCAAGAAGTTGACCTAGGAACAACCCTTTTAGTACTTTGAAGCTTGCATGCCTCAATGGCAAGTTTCTCACTTTCGGCGACAGGTTTACATCAATGGCCTTTGACCGAGAGATTTTGCGTGGTGTTCAACACCAAGTCCCATTTTCACACCACGTGAATTGTACTGTCGTACCTTGAGGGTCATCATCATTATCGGTGATTCCTCTCGCGCATGTTAACAACTTACATCATTGGTTGGAATCAAGCAATGTCTTTCCATGTTCGACTCTAGAACATTTTTCACATGGATCGACTTGTACTTCGGGTGAAGATTGGATGAGTTTGAAGACCCCGGATCTAGTTTCATCCATCCAAGCTGCGATATATTTAGGAAAATAAAGACATCAAATGTACATCATTGTTGCACAGATGATCATCCGAATCAAAGGATGATGGCTCTATCAGAATCATCAGTCTGCCACACAGACGTTCATCTGTCCTATGTACATGAAAATGAATTTATAAAGCTGAGCATGGGAATGCCTACCTTAGCTAGATCATGAAAATTTTATGAAGATAATGCATTGTATTGTATCTTATTACAGGTTACCTTCCAGTTCGAAAAACCTCGGATCCTCATGATAAAGAATTTCACCCGACATCAAAAGATTAACGACCTCATTCTTTAGGGGGAAACTGTTATAGACATTTTTGGGCACTGCAACCCCAATCATATATGTCCATAAAAAAAGGGCTTCTAAGTCCCTAAAAGTGTTGTTTCATGCCCTAAAGGAACAAGGTCAGCTGATTACATCATCTCCCAGAAGTTCTCCACAGAAAACTGCTTAGAACTGGTCAAAACTGGACCATACAGGTTGCTCAGTGCTAAGGGTGCGATGCATCTCACCTGCCCAATGTAAAAGGTGCGATGCATACTGGAAAGCCCTTCTGTAGGGTGTGATGGGCGAGAATGGACAAATGGCAGAGACAGTTTGAGAGGTGGATGATCATGGAATCTTCTAGAAACTTCTCTTGTGACACTTGCCTCTCTGAATTCACCTAGGGATGAGTAAGAGATCATCAATCTCCAAGTGGAATCAATAACTATTAGAGAGAAGACACTAATCAAAATCCCAAAAGATGACTCACCTCCCTACAATCATCTATATATGGATCCCTCATCCCAGAGATCCAGAGGCTGGAATTTTGTATCTTGTAAGGAAGTGTTGTTGGTTTCCTGGTGGAATATCATAGTGTTGGGTGACCTAAGCTTTTCATGAGGTGAAGAAGGGCTTTCATGCTGGGAGGATGATGTTGGGTCAGATCAATGGGTTGTAATCCTCTCTTTTAATCTTTACATCAATAAAGCTATTCAAGTTTTCCTCCACATTCTTTTATGTCTGATAGTATATGCATTTGTGTAGCCAATATATATCTGGTCCTATATTGCTTATGATTGTAGATCTTTGCACTTTGAAGGTATTATGCTGCTTTGACTTTACAGGTACTCTTTGAAGCGGAGTGGTTAAGGGAGAAGCAGCAAAGACCTATCGGTGAGGAGAAGGAACAAGCAAAGAACCGAGAGAAAGATCGAGGTTGGTATTCTTTGATCCTCTCCTATATACTTCTCATAAATGAAAACGAAAGTAACTTTAATCTGTTTGTTTCTAAGATAGCTACCCGTCTTAGTGGGACTAGCAGCTCTGCATAGACACTATATTTCCTGATAACAATAACAAAACCCAAGAGCAGGGTATATTGGATATTGGAATATCAGAACCTCGGAGCAAGTCATATCGAGATATCAAAATCTAAATTTCATCGAAATATTAGAGGTCAAGGCATATTATAATATTACAACTTCTTAACATCCATATTTTGAGAAGTTACAATATTCATTGCTGCCAATATTTTTAAAGCGCCGAGGGATGCTTAGTAGAATTAAAAAAGGATTTTGTTGCAAAACCAAGGCTAATCGGGACTCTTTCTCTCTCCTCCAGTAGGAGAGATGGTGGCATGTCATTGGCTCCGAGAAGCTGAAGTGGAAATTTATGTCAGCATTATGTGATAGTACAGTGGAAACATGGAATCTTGTTTTGGCACTTTCGGTGGCCCAATGGTGAAAATCAAGGTGGCACATGTCACCACTTAGGAGTCACCATATGTAGAAGTGACGTCAGCATATTAGAGGTCAGTATATCGGAGAATGAGGACATTGTAACTCCTGTGAAAATGGCATTTGGAAAGTTGCGATATATAAGGGCTTTGATATTATCTAGCACG
This sequence comes from Pinus tabuliformis, assembly GCA_031772625.1. Lineage (NCBI taxonomy): Eukaryota > Viridiplantae > Streptophyta > Pinopsida > Pinales > Pinaceae > Pinus > Pinus tabuliformis. The sequence goes on along the minus strand of CM062810.1, from coordinate 311,153,215 downwards.
TGGTTGTATAGAGGTCAAAGGAACCAAGGGATAAATAGAGGGAGCTAAGACACAATCGAGACTTTGCAGAAGTTACGATACAGATGGGCTCTAATATAAAGCTACATTGGTAAGCTATTTCGATGGCCACAGGCCTAGTCATACGAGAAAGTAAACACCCAAGGAGATAAGTGCCAAGGGGGCTAAGGATATTGGGACTGTGTAATATCGTAACATTTTGTTTGTTTAAGTTATGATATGAGGGTGTTCCAATGAAACCAATACAGTGAGTTAAATGGATGAATGGGTCGGGAGATGAATATTAAATGCATATTAGTAGAGTTAGTTTATGAAGTTAGCTTTATCTACAGAAGGCGTAGAGACAAGGGAACGAGGAAAACATTTAACAAAGAAGAAATGAAGGCATGGAGAAAGAAATCATCTGCTTCACATGCACATCTGGTAGATCTAAATGAGGAACAAAGTGGCCATTCCTAAGTGTTGTCAAGCTCTGTGGAGCAATGAATAAGAATGAGAGTCACGCTAGAGTGTAAAATACACATGATATTAGATTCTCGATATGGAGGATTATGCACAGATTCAATGGATAATCCGTCATCCCATCTTTGTGTTTAAGTCCATGGTAGATCTCAACCAGCAGATGCAACAGTAGTAGGAGGAGCCATACTGAGATACAATCAGGCAGTATGGACATAGGCAGGAGAGACATCATTGTGTACTGTGCATCAGAGGATCAAAATCATCGATTTCATCGAGTAATTATGGGGGAGAAGAGCATATTGTTGAAGTGCTAAGGTATGAGAGCTATGAGAGTATAGAGTGTGTTGAGTAGTGAAAGCAGAGGGATTGTTATGAGAATATCAATGTAAGAAGAGCTTAAGATTGTGTAATAGAGAGCCCGTGGGAGAGAAGGCAGAGTGTTGAGGATATGTTTTTGTGAGAAGTGGGCAAAGAGAAGTTGTATGACGCCAAGGGGAGTTTTTGGAACAACAGTTGACTGAGGAAAAAAGTTGTTTCTGCAGTCAACCTGATTGGTATTTTCATAATTGTATATGCCTATGTTTATAGTTTGAAAATTGTATGAAATAGTAGAACAGTGGAAAGAGCAGGTTGTATCCTGCATTCATAAGAGGTTGGTGATTCTTGGCACGTTGTTTCTTTATAACCTAAGGGGGTTGGTGCCTCTTGTGAGCGGGTTTTCACAAAGCAACTTATGTAATTAAGTAGGTGCTTAATTTACATCATAAACAAACAACAATTTTGTGGTTTTTTCCCTCGGTTTCCAAGTGAAAACACTAGTGTCAAAATGTGTGTGATGCTCATGTGATTGGTTGTATGAACATATCAATTCTCTCATAATTAATAGGAAATAAAAAGGGCTAAAATCATATTCATGAAAAATATTTAACAATCTCATTATTACTGATCCCCCCTCGAGTAATTCCTTATTCAAATAGAGATTGCGAATTGCGGAGTTGAAAGGGGTAACTACTAGCCATGATTATGCAGATATTCCCCTGAAAGAGAGAGAAAAATGACATATCTAAGTGCTAGGGAAGGAAGGAATGTAGATTGGATTGAGGGGAAGCTAGATTAGTGAAAACTAAGTGCATAAAATAAACATGAAACATGAAAAACTAACATGCATAAAATGACTGAGCAACAACAATTGCTAGTGGGAAAAAAACAAGAAGTTTATGTGATGCTTAGAAAATTTGAACAATGGACTGAACCAACACTTTCCCAAGATAATAATAGTAAAAAATTTGGCAACCATGAAAAGAAACAAGAAAAATAGCACTCATAGAAGAAAAAGCGACAAAAGCAACACAAAAATCGACAAAAAGTGACACATGCACAACTCACCCAGTAAATAGCCACAAAATTAGCCGAAAGTTCCTTGATCTCATTGAGAAGGATAAAAATCTAATATTGAATGTGGAAATGATCACTAGAGACATCTATTAAATAGATCTAGTTGGGTTAGGTTTTATGATGTACATGCCTAAAATCAAGTGTCACTTGTATGAAATTCATAATTAGCAACCTAGTGGACCTAATCAGAGATAATTAGGAAATCCATATATTTTAGGGATGAAAGATTATCCTTTTCTATGAAACTTCCTATTCACACTGAAAGAGAGGACTACATAATCAAGGGATTTTGAAATCCCTTGCCTTAGTGAATTATGCAGTTTCTGACTGGAGGACGAGGCTTAGTGAAAATTTTTGAGCTCAATGACTACCTGCCTTCCAAGATTGCGTAGTTATGAACCTCAAGGTGCTAGCATAGTTTCCAAAGATAGTGGAATACATAATCCCAAGAGGGAAGGAAGGAAAGAAGTGCAAGATCAAGGAAGGAAAGGCTTGTGTTATAAAATGGTCAGTTAAGATCAAACTAAGTTATGACAAGCTCTACATGCAAAGATAAGTCTTCAAATTCGGACAAAATATGTGATGGCATTGAAATATGGGTCCTTGTGGATAGAAGGTAGGCTCCAAAATTAAGGCATGTGAAAACGTTTTGAGGGGAGTTGTAGTGGCTATAATAGAAATATAAACAAATCCATTCACATAAAACTTTTCTTACAAAATGTGGCATAGGAAGGTCTTCAATAAGGACATTGGTTTGGATTTATGGAGAGAATGAAATGAAATAAAATTAAAAAAAAAAAAATAGAGATACAATAAATCTTGAATTATGTTCGTAAATGGAATGTGTTGAAATTATAAATATTGCAAAATGAAACCAACTCACTCAAATGGTGGTAGCTTATCTCTAAGAAGAGATGTGACAACTATGTGCATTCACCAAATATTATTACAATGAGGATGAAAGATCGTGTTTAACATAAATCAGTAATGAGGAAACCCTAAAAATTCAAAAATATAACTTTTTGAGATGAAACACCAAAAGGTTTGTGGCCCCAATGGGGTTAGTAAGTACATCAAATTGTTGGGGTTGTAACTTTTGCATACAATGTCAGTTTGGTGTGCTCGTTTACTCATTGGAAAGGTATAGCTAAGAAGAAAACATTCTGACCAATCCCAAGCCATGCATATGTCTATATACTAGGCCCTTTCCATGTCAACAAAATATCATTTAGGGCCTCAAAACGGTCCTACAAATGTATGACCCAAAAAACTATAGAAAAAAATGTGAAGATGGACAATTATGCTTTGAGCTAGTCACATAGGTGGGTGGCCACTTATATCCACCTATATTAGTCCTTCCCCCTAGGAAGAAATGGTATCCATTGTGTTGAGGACCCCATTATATGGGGAAATTTGTATTCATCTTGTCCTTGGGTGAGTTGCTTGCCTTGGTGAAAGAGATACCCTTCTTTGACAACCTAGTAAACACGGATCCTATATTGGCGAGTGACCTTAACCTATGATTCCATGCTATTATTAATGGTTTCCTATTCCATGTAGTTAGGGTTTCTCTCTGCCATTTCCAACTACTCTACTATCTTTGATGTGTCTAATAATGGTTGAAAGTATGGCTGAAGGAGATCTACATTGACCACTAGGTGTAAGCTAAAGAAGGTGGGAATACTTAGCTCAAAATCATTGTCATTCATAGTCTTGGTGATGGTGTAAGGTCCATAGTGATGTGGAAAAATATTTCAATGGGGTCTTCTAAGGTTTTCTTTCTACAAATGTAACCAAACCTTGTCTCCCACCTACAATTTTTGTGGCACCTAGTGTTGATCATGGCACTACTGGTACTTAGCATTAGCTTGTTGTAAAATATCATGTGCCTAATGAAGAATTTTCTAAATCCATTGAACAAATTTGGTGGTATTTTTAGCCTTAGAGTGAGCATGAGAAGACTCCACCAACGGGTCGTGCTACATCAATAGGACCCAATAGTTGAAATTCTAGGCCCACATGAAAAGGATTATGGTTGGTTGAACTATGGAAGGCTTTGTTGTAGTTGTGTTGAAAATAGGAGATACTTTCATCCCATGTGTGTAGAAGCTTGGAGTTGTACATATGCAAGATATGCATGATAATCATGTTGATGAGCTCTATTTGGCCACCACTTTGGTAGTGGAAGTAGTGGATTTGATGACTTTGGTGTCCAATAATGACCAAAGTGTCACCCACTACGTGCTTAGGAACCTATTGAGGCCTCAAAAAATCCCCTTATTATTTCTCAAAAATAAGGGGGCCCTCATGTAAATTTTGAAAATATTGCTTTGGTTTGCCTTTGTCTTCCTATTTTGGGTTATTCTTGGGTTTCATAATTTTCTATTTTTGATATTTCTATTGTGTTCTCCTCATCAAGACCTTCCTACAAATATGAAATTTTCCTTATTTTGATTCCCACATGAAAAGTTATGGTTGTTTGAATTTTTGCATTTTTCCATTTGTTTGATGAGGTGGCATAACATGTTGTAGCACACCTCACATGGGAAAAAAATTATAGGCGTCATCTCTACATTGACTTCCATGTATAATTGCATCCTATCCAACTTAGAATCCAAGCATTCTTTTCCACCTTCCACGTCGCATTATTATATAGAAAACACACCATCATTTATCCATGTTAGCATCTTACCCACATGCCAGGTATGCCATCTCATTGCCCATCCACTCCTTGATGTGAACCATTTCCATTTTTTGGTGATGTTGCGATGGTGTTGTGGTGGGAAATGACTTAATATCATATTAATTTTGTTCCACCTCACCATTGCACCTAAGAATCTGTTGAAATATGGCAACAAGAATATTCCAATTTAATTTGTCCTTGAATTAAATTGTGAATTAAAATCAAATTTAGTCTTAACAACTACTTGGAAAAAATAAATTAATTAGTTGGATAAATTCAAGTTATAAGTCTTTCTGAAGTCATGCAAGAGTTATCCCTTATATTAAGGAGATAAGATTGAGTTATATTTTAGTTGTAATTAGTTAACTCAGTTTACTGAATTAAGTCTAGTTGAATTAGTTCCAAACTGTTTGAGGAACTAATAGTAAGTTAACAGTCAGTAGATGCATTAATGCAGTCAACTAGTGCTACTAAACTTAACTAAAGATTCCCTCATTAGAAACTCATGCATGTCTATTCCGAGAAAGATCCAGTTGAGATTAATGTTCAAGGATAGTGTACTATCAGTTGCATGTGTTTTCTCATGGAGAAAAATCATGCATGCAATCAAGGATTCATCCTTGAGGATTGCGCAGTTTTGAAGGCTAGTTTCCCACTTGGTAATAGGAAAAATCATCCACAAGGAATAGCGCAAGGAAATAGGATCTTGGAGGGCAGAGAGGAAGGCTGGAGAGAAGCCAAGATTTCCTGTGAGCATCTATGAGGATTGTATTGAGAGCTGGCTAGCTGTGAGAGCTAAGGCTTTGTATAATTCCTATGTATTTCTACCATGTATGATAATACAATAGTGTGGGGTTTTATCTGAGACTTTCCCCAAAGTCTTTTCATGTGTATTGTGCCATTGATTCTTCTTCTTCTAGTTATATTGTTTAGCTTGATCTTTAAGCTTCCGCAAATTGATAGTAGAAGTAGATTATAGTATTCTGCTTTGATTTATATTGCATTATCGGGTTAACCTATCAAATATTTTCTACATGGTATCAAAGTTGTGAACAATATACTGAGAAGAGAATTCTAAGTTTGAAGTTTGGGGTTGCAGTTGCAAATCAAATTCATATCATACTTCAAGGTTGGCCAATGGCGTTATATGGCTTGAGACTCAAGTATGCCTTGGAAGGTAGCTCAAATTACATAGCACGGAAATATAGAATGGAGGTTGTATTAGAAGACAATGGCTTGAAGGAATTCATTGATCAAGAAATCCCAAAGCTAGCTTCAACTAATGCACAAGATTTCGTTGAGTGGAAGAAGTGTGTGGCAACGGCGAGCAAGATCATCCTTGAGGGAGTTCAAGACCATATTGTCTCGAGTCTCCATGGGAATGATACTACATTTTCAATGTGGAAGACATTGAAGGACCTCTACCAGAACAGTAGCAACTAGAGAAAATTGGTGCTCAAGGATAAGCTTCGAAGAATCAAGATGGATAAGGGTGATACTATTTCCACATATCTGAACAAGCTCACCACCTGCAGAGATGAGCTTGGAAGTGTGGGAATAACTACTGCCGATGATGATATGGTGAGCCTCACTCTCCTTGCCATTCCAAATAGTTGTAATAGCTACCAGGACTCTATGAATGGAAGGGAGAAACTGTCGGATTGTGAATGACTGTGGTCGGATCTTATGCAGGAGGAGATCAGGAGGAGCACACAAGATGGTTCTTCATCCAACAATGATGATGAAGAAAAATTGGCTTTAGCAAGCAAGGAAAGGAAAGGGAAGGTGAAGGCTTCCCATTTCAAATCGAATTCTTCTCATGGAGGGAAGAAGGGTGACATGTCTAAAGATGCTTTAATTGTCACAAGATGGGACATTATGTGACTAATTTCCCATCGAAGAAGTCCAAGAAGGGATCCTCGGAAGGATCGAAAGGTGAGGCATTAGCCTCTTAGTTCGAAATGGACTTTACCCTCATCACATGCATGGTGTCATCGATGATGGGTTGTGTTTGGTATCTTGATAGCAGAGCCTCATTCCACATGATCGGTGATAAAAATTTATTCAGTTCCTTGGAGGAGAAAGACCTCAAGATGCGCATAGAGATGAGTGATGAAGGTATAGTGTTTCAGGAGTGGGCACGGTTTCTTTTCAGAGGGAGCATGGATCTCCTCTCAACTTGACAGATGTGATGTATGTGCCTAGACTAAAGAAGAACTTGGTATCGGTCGTGATGTTGGAGGACAAAGGCTACGATGTTGTCTTTAGTAAAGGAAAGGTGTTCCTAAGACACATAGCCACGAATCAGACCAAGAGGATAGTGATTCAGGTGAAGAATCTCTATAAACTAGAGGTAGATGATCGTGCAGCGTTGAGTACGAAAGCAGAATTGGTGCAATGCCAAGATATTGGCGAGTTATGGCATAGGCGGTTTGGCCATTTGCATCATGGGGCTTTGAAGATAATGTAACAGATATCTACAGGTCTTCCCAAAGGTAAACTTGAGCAATTTGACACATGAAAAGGTTGTACCTTGGGAAAGTACACCAAGTCTTCCTTTCATGATTGAGATAGTCAAGCAGAGGCTGTCTTAGAGTGAGTTCATATTGATTTGTGTGGACCATTCTCGATAGCATCCACAATGAAGAAAAGGTATTATGTGATTTTCATTGATGACTATTCTCGTAAATGCTGGATTTATTTCATGCACAAGGACCAAACCTTCACAAAGTTTTGTGAGTTCAAAACTTTGATCGAGAAAGAGTCAGGGAAGAAGATCAAGGCATTGAGAAGTGACAATGGTGGAGAATATGTCTCTCAAGGATTTAAGGATTTTTGTGCAGCGGAAGGAATTAAACGAGAGTTGATGGCACCTCACAACCCATAGCAGAATGGGGTGGCTGAGAGGAAGAATAGAACTATTGTAGGGGTATCATGGGCAATGCTACATGACCAAGGCCTACCACTTCAATTGTGGGCTAAGGCATGTAACACAACAGTCTATTTGAAGTATAGAAGCTCGCATCGCATACTTGGGATGAAGACACCAGAGGAAGCTTTCTCCAGTGAGAGACTAGATGTGGGTCACTACAAGATCTTTGGCTCATTGGTATATTTCCATGTGACAAAGGATGCATGGAAGAAGCTTGAGCCGACAACAGAGTTGGGGATATTTGTGGGGTACACTGATACACCTCACAACTATCGAGTGTACTTACCTACCAATTGGAGGACAGTGGTTCGCAGAGATCTCAAGTTTGATGAGCAGAAGGCCATGTGAGTTTCCCTTGAGAGGGAGCTCCAGCTATAGGCTTTGGAGGAACTATTGGTTCCTAAGGAGGAGGAGTCTCAAACTGATCTGGATAAGCCACATGCAGAGGTTCCAGGAATGGACACATCCACTCAAGCAAAGTCTTCCAGAGATGGACGGAAGCACACAAGGGAAGTTGACAAATTGTTGGAGGATGCGAGAGAGAATGTGGGAGCACCATCTTCTCAATGCAGACAGAGGAGGTCACCTGAGAGGTACACTGGATATATGGCCCTTGCTTGGGAAAGTGTTGAGACTGAGCCATCTTACTTTGAGGAAGCAGTGCAACAGTCAATTTCGGTTGATTATATGGTGGAGGAGTATGACTCCATAGTTCATAACAGTGTCTGGGATGTGGTTTTGAGACTGGAGAACAAGTCAGTTGTGAGTTCCCATTGGCTTTACAAGGTAAAGCAAGCTGTTGATGGTAGTGTGGAGAAGCATAAGGCAAGATTTTTTGCCCATTTTTCACAGGTCAAGAGGATCATGTTGTTGCAGTATATTTTGACAGAGGAGCAAGATACTAACATTTTGACAAAGGCATTGTCAAAGTGTAAATTCGAGTTTCATACAGACAAGATCAGAGTGGCAGATAATCCCTTTCTTGTTGAGAGGGAGTGTTGAAATATGGCAACAAAAATATTCCAATTTAATTTGTCCTTGAATTAAATTGTGAATTGAAATCGAATTTAATCTTAACAGCTACTTGGAAATAATTAATTTATTTATTTAAATTAATTAATTGGATAAATTCAAGTTAGAAATCTTTCTGAAGTCATGCAAGAGTTATCCCTTAAATTAAGAAGAAAAGATTGAGTTATATTTGAGTTGTAATTAGTTAACTTAGTTTACTGACTTAAGTCCAGTTAAATTAGTTCCAAACTATTTGAGGAACTAATAGTGAGTTAATAGTCAGTTGATGCATTAATGCATTCAACTAGTGCTACTCCAACTAACTGAAGATTCCCTCATCAGAAACTCATGCATGTCTACTCTGAGAAAGACCCAGTTGAGATTAATGTTCAAGGACAATGTATTATTAGTTTCATGTGATTTCTCATGGATAAAACACATGCATGCAGTCAAAGATTCATCCTTGAGGATTGTGCAGTTTTGAAGGCTGGTTTTCCACTTGGTAATAGGAAAAATCATCCACAAGGAACATCGCAAGGAAATAGGAGCTTGGAGAGTAGAGAGGAAGGCTGGAGAGAAGCCAAGATTGCATGTGGGTTGGCTAGATGTGAGAGCTAAGGCTTTGTATAATTCCTATGTATTCCCACCATGTATGATAATACAATAATGTGGGGTTTTATCTGAGACTTTCCCCAAAGTATTTTCATGTGTATTGTGCCATTGATTCTTCTTCTTCTGGTTATATTGTTCAGCTCGATCTTTAAGATTCTGCAAATTGATAGTAGAAGTAGGGTATAGTATTCTGATTTGATTTATATTGCATTATTGGGTTAACCTATCACAGATATTCTATAGAATCTACATGGGTTCCATGATGCACCATATGTTAATTGGGGCTTTTCAAGTTTGATTTTATACCTAACCTAATTTTATTAGATAAACACAATCAAAATGAGTCTCTCATTTTGGAGCCCAAGGTAGATTGGCACAATGGTGCGAAGATAGATATTTTAATCCATTAGAGCTTATATAACATACATGATTTGTTTTATTTTATTTTATTCTACCTACCACCTCCACGTACACTCTACCACAAAGTTAACCATAGTTTGGTGCCACTACACTACACCCTAACTGGGGTTTATTGCTATGAGTTTCTGAGTGCTACTGGAATGAGTTTCTAATTGTTTTGGCGCAATGGTACGATCTAAGAAGGTGATGAAGTGTGTTGTCAATTTTTCTAGAACATGTAGAAAAAGTGCTTTAGGAGATATAGACAGCTTCCTAGAGACAACCTCTGGGTTGATTATAGACCAGTTCCTAGGAAATATTAGATGGAGGATTGCTTTGGAAGTTTATCAGTGAGGCTTTCTACTAAAGTCGAATTATCATGTAGTTGGAAAAAGAGAATAAAGGGGGCTTGGTTCAATATCCATTCATCAAGGTAGAATCAAGACAATACATGGATCCAAATGTTTAGGGGGTAAATCGGGCCAACCTCAAAGAGAAATGTTTGCTTCTGGTGGCAAACAAACAACAACAGGCAACTTAATATTGAAATTGTAGTAAAGTGAAAAGGAGAAAATAAAGGAGGGAATTCAGTACATAGGGTTTATTGCAATGCAGAATCCTAAGCCACGAGGTTCTAGCAGAAATATGGAAGAGGGAGGAGATGAAAGAGCAAAAAGAGTGGAGAAAAAATTAAAGTTTCATGCCATATACCTCATGGGTACCTTTATCAGGAAATAGCATGAGTAAATTTGTGATCATACAATTACTGCAGGTTAATTGAATAACACAAGTAAATCTGTCTTGCAAATAGGTATTGTAGGTTATAGACTAACACAAGTAAATCTATCTTATACACATGTATTGTTTGCTATTTAGTAGTCTAGATAAATCCATGAATCAGAGAGAAATCGATAGCTTCATTACACTATTTCAGAGAAAGAAAAACACATATGAAATTAGATTTACAAAGAGGAAACATATTATGCATTGATCTTCCTGGAATCACCAGAATATTTTCATTAATACTTGAAGGGTCCTAATAACTAGTCCATTACATTTAGTAATGTATCGCTATGGTCCCTCATGAAAAGGAAAATAGAACCAAAGTGGAATCACAAAATTTGGACCACTGCGAGTGCAGAATTATGGAACCTCTATTAAGTGTTTCTTCACCCTATTTATAAGGAGAGGGAGAGCTTGGAATCAATAGTTACAAAAATCTCAACCAAGGGCCAGTTGTCCAATTGACTATCTATCTTGGTGTGCCAAAATGATTGTAAAGGATTTGATTCCTTTCTTGAAAGTACACAAAAATTACAGAATAATAGAAAAAGGAAAATGAAAAGATGATGGAGGAAGTATCCATATGCCATTTCTGATATTGCCCCTGATCAGGCCACGTATTTGCCTTGGTGTGCTTCTCTTGCTACTCGATCGGTTCCTATCGCCTTTGCCTTACTATTTGACTTCTCCACTCTCTGGAGTTGGTAGCGATCAATTTTGTTTGCTTGTTCCAAAGAAGAACCAGAGATTGTCTTAGTAGTCCTTCACAATATGACAAAGTGGAGCTCCATGCTGAGCCAGTAAGTCTTTCGGAGTCCCCTATCTCCATTTTCTCTCTAAATTCATGCAAGTGAAATGGTCAAATTCATTCCTATGGTTATTATTGTCCTAGGTTTCTTTTTAAATAGGCTTCCACAGACTCAACCCATGTCAATTTCCCACTACTCCATGTCTGCATTCAATGCCTTAGCTGCTGACCCATACACCTTCAAAGCTTTGTACCGTACTATCAAGACATCACTGCATTGAGAGTTTTAGTCTCAAAAACATTATAAAATAGTGAGCTCTGATGTCCCTTGGCCCCCTTTGGTTTAACGCCCTATTGCAATTCTCATCATATGACCAGGATAAGTCACCTGGTGCTTAGACTTCAGTCACTAAGGCCCTTTTTTTTGGCTCAGGCGCTATTTTTCCTTTGCAAATGGTTTAGTGCCCCTAGTCCTTTAAGTTCCTCTTGCTTGAGGGCTAACCCTTAGATTGGATCCCCACAATCAGCATTTTCAAATCGGGGATTTAACTTGGAGTGATGCGAAATTTTAATTTTTACAATCTCCGATCACCCTCTGTGCTTAGCCCTTGGTTTCTTTGGCTCTTTATGTGACTGTAGGCCAGCCCCCGTATCGGATCCCCTTTATTGGTGAATCACAATCGAAGGTTTTACTTTGTGTAACAACATGCCTCAACCTGCAAACGTCGATTTGTGATCTCCGATGTGACATCACCCTCTGCCACATGTCACCTTGTCAGTGGTGACACATGTCACCCTATTTTGGCCCCTTATGACCCCTCAAAATGTTGAATCTGCATTCCATGTGTCCGTTGTACTTCCATGTCATGCTAACATTAGATATACCATGTCCCTTATCGGGACCAATCTTATGTTGCCACGCATCCCATTGGAGTAGAGAGAAGAGGCCCTGTCCTGCCTGGTTTTACATCAAGCCCTTTGTTAACCTGCATTAGGCCCTCCCCTATGCTTTAACATTGAAGGCACAATCTCAACACTTTAACACTATCGGTGTTTGCTGATCACAACTTTGTTAAGCTTGACACTTTGAAAATGTGCATGATCGATCGTCGATATGGATTATACCCACCAACTTTCGATATGTCGATATCACCCTAGACCGCTGATGTGTGGGACCTCCGATATGTCAGGACTTTCTATTTGGAGGATCACCGATATGCTAGGACTGGGGATTTTACACTTAGGCATTTTCTCCCCTTTTTTTTTTCAAAGGGAAACTTCAATCGGCTCTAGCTTTTGATTATGGAGTCTATTCTAGGACTTCCACATACCATTGGAAAGCTAATTATGAGTACTATCCAATATAGATGGTCTTGTTTAGCTTTGAGAGATTTTGTGGCTTGGAAGATGGATTCATAATTCACTTTTATTTTTCACTTTCGGCAACTGAAAACGCATTTTGCAATGAGTGACAACATTGGCTCCAACTGGGGGCAGTGCCTTGCTAGAAAGGTGCTGAGAACCTACAAGCCAATAGCCTTCACCATTAGCCATGGATTCAAGAACATAATTCATCTATACAACCTGAAAATCTCCATGGGAATTTATTTGCTGGGAGTTCTTTCCTCATAAAACTGAAATGTAGAAATACAAATTCTCACAACTGGAAATTAAATGCTCAGCTAGTGATCTTATTTATATACAACTCCTACTTAGGTATAAGGCATCAATTCACCTAAGTGTGGTCAACCCTCCAATGAAACCAACCTGGCATCAAATTACTAGACCTTATGCCTCCATGTTGCTAAAATTTAAAAATTAAAACAAGCATGCACCATGAATAGTCTTCAAACAAAAAACCTAATAGATGCTCTAGAAATAACCTATGATGCTGACCAAAGAATGTGCTCATGTAATTAGCTATAAGGTCATAGAATTGACAAGAAGAATTTGTAGCTACCATATTTCCATGAAACATCTGCTAACCAATATCTTCTTGGTCAGGGAAGCCACAAATATTATTCAACTCCTTAGCCTTAGATTTTTCAAGAAACATTTGTTGCTGGAAGCCTTCTCCCCACTTGCTAGTAAACCACTCCTTTTGAACATTCGTAACCATATCATCCTCCTTCCAATAATATGAATCATAAATTGGAGGAGGTTCTTAAACTTGTCCTCCAGGAGAAGGATGTGAATCATGGATTTTAGCCTCTTTGTTGACCTCCTAGTGGGCCTCCTCTTCTTGTGTGTCTTCCCATGACTGGGATTTTGTGGCTTTGTATTAGTTGACTCTCTATCAGATTCATATAAATCATAAGAAGGAGAATAATCAAATTCGGCTGAATAAGATCTCTGAGGTTTATTTGTAGCTTGATGATGTTTCCTTCTTTGCTTTCTTGATCATTTGGTGATGCTTCTTGAAGCGAATAGATGTTTTCTTGGAGCGGAGGTCCACAAACATATTCAACAAGGTCATTAACCTCAATAATATCTTCATCATTGAAATATGCACAACATTTTTCAAATAGACCATCCGATGGATATAATCTTTTGAAATAATTATTGAATGGCATATGAAAATTCTTTAAGGAAGATATGCTGCCACAATGTATTGTTCTGTACCAAATTCTAAAATCATCTTCTAAAGAGTATATGAACAATTTCACTTGTGCATCTTAAAAATAATACCTTGTTGTTCTATGCATTCATGAAAATCCTTAAGGTGTTGGTCCAGACTTCTATTTGTGTTTCCACTGAATCTAGGGAAATGGGTATTCCATTCGTGAAATGAATGGACATGCTTGGGATAAAAAAAATAGAATAAAAAGCGAGTGCAGCAAATTGGTTGGCTAGGAATGCAAGAATGGCCATTTTGAAAACCCCCTAGGTGAGTGATCTCAGTTTCAAAGGTAAGGAAATTTTTTGGTTGCTTTAGCATCAGAGTGAGTATGGGGCTGCTTGAAAGCCAAAATGATCAAATAGAGATATGGACAATGGAGTCACCAGGATGTTTACCATAAAATTGAAATAGTGCAGTCACCAAGGTGAGAGATATTCAAACCACACTTCCCCTTGCTCACCTAACAAAGGGAATGTAAAAAAAATTCATACCCAAGGAAAAATATTATAATATTTTCCCTGACATCGGTGCCAGAAAGATGTTTTCACTTTATCTAACACCTGTAGAAAAAGTGCTTCAAGAGATATAAAAATATTCCTATAGACATCCCCTGGGTTGATTGTAGACCAGTGCCTAAGACATGTTAGATGGAGCAGTGCTTTGGAAGTTTATCAGTGAGGCTTTTTGATGCACTCCAATTACCATGTAGTTGGAAAAAGAGAATAAAGGGGGCTTGGTTCAATAACCCTTCATCAAGGTAGACTCAAGCCAATACATGGATCCAAATGTTCAAGGGGTAAATCAGGCCAACCTCAAAGAGAAATGTTTGGTTCTAGTGGCCGACACAGAACAACAAGTAGCTTAATATTGACGTTGTAGTAAAGTAAAGAGGAAAAATGGAAGGAGTGAATTCAATGCGTAGGGCTGATTGTAATGTAGAATCCTAATACATGATGTTCCAACAGAAATATGGAAGAGGGAGCAGATGAAAGAGTGGAAAGAGTGGAGCACAAATAAAGGATGTTACACAGTAATTTGCCACTGTTTTCATCCCAGTCTTCCTACTATGTCATGTGTCCAAATTCATTCATGCTCATGATAGACAAATTCTCTCTGATGTTGCCAAATGACCCACTTTTCCTAAGTTATATGCCTCATCGCGTCTATTGGCTAAATAAATGCACTGAAGGGCGCTCTTAAAGAGTCCGGAAGCGCTGCCATCATGGAAGTACACCTGATTCCCGTGATGGTATGATTTTATGTGCCAGAGCGAGGTCGTTTGTAATGTTCAGCGATGACCTAACTAGCTACGTTGTTCAATAGTGATGTTAGCGTAGAAGATCAGTTATGCCCCCGTGATGATCCAGATTGGGCGAATTTGTTCCAACAGTCGGCCTTCCAGATGACTCCAGACCTGGTTGTTGGCATAGTTTATGTCTCCCTCCTTTCTCTGGTATGGTTCTTCCGTCATTTGTGCTACCTTCCTTGGAGATAAGCTCACTCTTCCACCTTTCGTGGAGACTCCTTCTCTTATTTAAACTCTCACCATTGCTATGTGCTGCTAGTTTTTGGAATGGTTGCTGATAGTTGGCTAGTGGAGTAGTGCTGTTAGTGTTTGTGAGTTTGCTAGATAGCTGGTGTGAGTGTGACAAGTGTGGGATTGTTGATAGCTTGTGGAAGGTTGTGAAGTGCCCTTAATCTTGTGTAAAACTTGTGAGTGAGAGAGATTTGTATGTTGGGATATCCATCTTCAAAGAGTGAATTCTTGAGGAATATGTTGGTTGGATCCCTTTTGAGAAGGCTTGTGACATTAAGACTTTGGTTGTAAGCTTACTCTTATTTCATTATTAATGCAATCAATGATGTTTTCCTATGTCTTGTATGTAATGTACTTGATAGCTCATGACTTCTTGACTTTGTGAGTAAATAGATCATTGTTGTTCTGGTTACGTGCTTTGTTGTATTTCATTTGCATTGTTTCAGGTTGATTACTCGTTAGGAGAAGGAAGTAGAAGCTGGAGAAGTGCAACGGAACTCCATCGACCACCAGTTGAGGTAGGCCTCCAACTATGACTGTTTAAGGAAAGCTATTGTTGATATGTCCTTGTTTGTGACTAGACCCACTCTAGGGCTAGAGGGGTTGCCTTTGTCCGCAGAGGGAACACTTTCCTGCATCACAAATTGGCGACTCCGCTGGGGAGATTTGGCCTTTGTTCTTTTCTTGTTTACTCTTGTCTTGATTTGTGTTTTGGTCTCTTTTGAAGTTTTGGGGATTAGTTACTGGTCTTCTGAGTTTCCTGGCCTGATCTGGGAACACCCCTATTTGATTGAAGGATTGATTGTCTTTGATTTGGGAGTTTTTGGTTCGTCTGTTACTGTTTTAAACATCATCACGGCTTTAAATTTAACAGTCGCGCTGTCATTGCGTCTGCCCTTTTGTAATATCTTGTTCATCGCATTATTATGCCTAACAGTCGTGACGGTTCTGTAAATCAGACCATCGCGGAAAAGTCGTGTACTTCCGTGCTGACATCGCTCTGTTGTTGCAGCGTGTTCTTTATTAGTGCTTGTTGCTTTGTATTACCCGCGCTAATTGCTGTAGAATTGATTTTTTCAATTCTGCCTCCTGAGTCCATCAGTCCTGCTAGTCCCTTGTTGTTCTCACTTGTTTGATGACTTGTTTGTCACTGTTTATAGTTTGAGGCACTCTCTTGTGAGCTTTATTGAATGAATCTTGTTTTCTTACTTCTGTGACCTAGTTTCATTGTTGCAAGTCTCTTGGATCAGTTTCGCTTGGTTTCTTGTTTGCTCAAAGATTCATTTGCAGTTTGTTGTTGGTTTGATTGAGCCTTCCCCTTTTCTTGTTTTTGGTTGATTGTTTAGTGACTGTTATTGAACCAATCTCTGGCATTGATTCGATTTCTCTTCACTACCCTGAACATAGATCACAATTATTTGGATCAACCATTTTTCCACACTAGCTTGTTGCTTATTTGCTTCTTTTAGAACTAGAGACAATAAAATCAAAAGGATTGCATTCATTTAGTATATGAAAGTGAAAGTGAATTTGCATTTCAAGTCCACATATTGGAAAATGAATGTTTAAATCTCTCATTAGTAGTATCCGTGCACTTTAGGAATTGATGTCTGCTTACAGTGAGTGACTATTTTGTTGTCTTGGTTTTCTTAGTCTGGGAATGATCTCTCTACCCTCCCGTAGGTAGGTGTTCATCGAAAAAAAAGGATATTTCATTCATTCTAGCTGCATCCTAGGATTTTTTATATACATACGATAAGGCCTGAAAACTGAAACATAATCCAAGATGAACTCTAAAATGAACTGAATAAATATAACAACACATTGGAACATAACACACACTATTTAGAGGTCTAGGCTAGAGACGTGCTCCAGCGTCGTTAAACCTAGTCACTTTTGTTTCCACTCAAGGTTGGGTGATTCCTCCTTCTGTGACTCAATGATGGTCTAGCACGGAATTGTGCTCCCATGTACCGTCGAGTATATGCTGGGAGACCCCACTACGTTATCATCCTTTATCCATAGGAAGCCGTGTCTACCACCTTACAAGCCGTAATGCACCAAACACAGCATTCGGGAAGATTGATTGCCATACAGAAAGTCCTTGGTTTTCATATGACTGCAAGGTGTATATGCAATTTTACGGATTTGTTTGGTAAACCTTTTGCCTAGTTCTCTAGAGTAGTCACTTTCATTCCTTTTCGGACTCCCTAAAAGAAAAGGTCCATCTGAGCACTTGTCACTTTAGGCTCATTAAATATTCGAAGGTGACTAGAGTCATATTTTTGTCCTTTTCTCAACTCTTTAAAGATGAAAAGGTCAAGTTCTGTTCCCATGTCTTAAAATTTATTCGGCCACGATTCCCATTTACCCTGTTAGATCTAGTTTGCATTAGCTTGAGTAGGGTCCTTTCTTGTTAGTTTTCCTAGGGATTTTTGAATCATCATCCCGGTAGAATCACTGGTCCCGTCTCCCATTCCAGGTGACCAAAGGTTTCCTTCTTCTGTTGCTCCTGAGGTACCGGTTGTTAGTGATACTCTCCCTATTATTTCGAGTATCCAACCGATTAACTCTTGCGCTCCAGAGGACGAGACTTATGATATTCACTGGAACCCCGTTTGGGAGCCTTCCAAAGAAGATATTCCTGGTACTCCTCCTAACGTTTCTATCCCAATGTCTTCTTCTGATATGGAGGACACATCCCCTGTCACGAGTGAAGAATCCGTTGCGATGAGTGGTAAAATTCCCACCTCAATGGAAACTACACCTTTTCGTATCACCCCTCCTGGTGTTACATTGCCTTTACGCTATGAGGCTCTGAGGGATGTTATGGGTTCTAGGACCATCACTCCGACCTCACAGTCTTTTATTCCTCAAATTCACAATGTGTCTGTCACCTTAGTCCCGACTATTCCAACTGTCTGTGTGGCTTCTTCGACCCCCGTGGTTAGTGCCATTACTGCATCCTCAGTTATGACCACTGTTGCTGGACCTTCTTCCGGGTCGGCAAATAGTGGCCCATCGGCATCTGTATCCGGAGTTGTTGATCCTACACTAAGTGCCCCACCTTCTTCTGGTTTCATTCCAGCAAGGGGGGCATATGATCAATATCTGCATGCTCTTCAGAATCCGGATCCTCAAAATCCGTTTCATTATTATGATTCTAGAGGGGCTCATCTCTATCACCACGGACCTTTGCCACCTCAGCCTGTGGTTGAGGTCACGGTCCCATTATCCGTTTCTTGGACCACCACTGGTTATGGCGGTGGCCAAGTATCGCCCGCACATCTTCAAGGACCACCTTACCAAGGCCAACCATCTTACGTGCAACCCTCTTATAGGCAGTAGCATTACGGGCAGTCTTATCCAAGGCAACCTGGAGGCCCACAAGGACAACCCTTCCAGGGACAACCTTTAGCCTTTGGTGGTTCGTCTTTTACCTATTTCATGCAACCTTCTGGTAATCTGGGACAACCTTACATGCAACAAGGCCAACCTGGTGTCTAGCAAGGCTACCCTTCTCGGCAAGTCGGGCAACCCTACGTTCAGCAAGGCCAACCGACTGTCCAGTCTGGTCAACCATCTGGACAAGTTGGCCAGCCTCAAATCCAATCAGGTCAACCAACTGTCCAGTCTGCTTAGCCATCTGGTCCATCAGGACAGCCCTCAGTTGTGCAAGGACAACCCAACACCCAGCAAGTTCAACCTTTTGGGCAAATGGGTCAATCTCAGTCTCAACTAGGTCAACCTTCCAGCAAGATGGCTCAACCTCAAATCTCTCAAGGACATCCATCTGGGCCTGCTCAACCAGGCACTCAAATGATTGTTGCTTCTCAAGCTCAACCTAGTTTTCAGCCCCAGGCTGGGCTCCAGACCCAATCCGGTCTTCAAATGCAGGTTGGATCTCAATCCCAATCGGCCTATCAAACGCAACCTACCTCCCAGGCTCAGTTTGGAGCCCAGCCACCTTATGGTTTCCAGCAATCCCAAGGGCAAACTCAATTTGCCCCGTATAAAACTTATCAACAACTATAGGTAAGTCCTTATCAGAATTACCAGCAACCTTATGTTGCTCCTGCAGGCCAAGTTGGTAATCAATGGAATTATGGGGGGCAAATCCAGGGTCAGCCATCCTATAACCCCTATGGACAAAATCACTATGGACAAAACCCTCTTGGGCCAAATTCGTCCAGACAAAATCAATGGGGGGCAATTAGTAGCTAGCTGGAACTCTGGTACTATCTCCTACCCGCGGCCTCAAATGTCCTTTAACCCTCAATTACCCCTTTTAGCAACGTTGGAATTACTGGATGTGTCCAAACTGATAAATCATCCTATTCTTCATAATCCGTATTGGCCCCTGGTTCTAACTAAGTTTCCCAGTGATTGTCCCAAATTCAATGGTAAAGATGGAGAAGATCCCCAAGCTCACGTCATGACTTATCATCTATGGTGCTTGTCGAATTCGTGGCTTGATGATTCCATCCGGCTCCACCTTTTCCAAAGGACCCTCACTAGCTCTGCTGCTAAATGGTATATTGAGTTAGCTTGTGGATCTTTTCAGGATTTTAACTCATTGGTTATGGCATTTTTAACTCATTTTCAGTTTCCGATTCGATATGAAACTGGCACACACCTCTTGACATCCTTAAAACAAACAACGGCTACACATATCTCCGATCATATCCATGAATGGAGATGGCATCGCCGTTTGATTAAGTTTTGGATTCCCAATCAGCTTCTCACCGACTGGTTCACGACCTCATTCGTCGGTCCGATAGCACAGGACATTGCTATGGGGGCATGTGTAACTAAAGAGCAAGCTATTGCGCGCACTCAGTACCTTGACTTGGTTTACTCCCAGTCCGGTACGCTATATGATTATTTGCCTGATGCCCCGAGACCCTGAACTTCCAAAGCCCCACCAACACCATTCTTTGACGGTGTCATTGGTTCTGTTAATCCGTCTTCTAAGAAATCTTCTGCAAACCCTAGGAAGCAAAAGTCGAACGCTCCGAATGAGAATACTTCTTAGGCTGCATCCAATTCTAGTAGTACTTCCGAGGTTAACACCATCCAGTCCACCACGGCAGACAAAGCCTCGAAAGGAAAGAAGAAGGGAAAAGGAAAGAATAAAGCAGATCAACTTAAGCAGGATTCCCCTAAACCTCCACCTCAGGAAGGTACCAAATGCAAGCCCAAGTATCCTTGTCTTATCTGTGATGAGGATCACTGTACCAAAGACTGCCCAAGGTAGCCTAAAGTTAGTCGTTTGTTGAAAGGTGCTCTCGGGACTCCTGCTATGCTCAAAGAGCCTTTTCCCTCGCAGCAAACACAAATGGTGGTTGATCCATCTCAATCCTCTTCTCCCTTTAGTTCTCAAGTGTTTATGGCTGGGATGATTCCCATCCAAATTAGTACTCGGGAAAAATAGTATTCGTCACCTGCTGGGAAAGAGCCTGAGGTTCCCTCTAGTGCTCCTTCGCCCAGTTCTGGCCCGCTCCACATCGAGTGACCTAGTACTGAGGTGCCCATCCAACCCCCTCCTAAAGGTGTACTCAAGAAATCTTCTTACAACCCTAATGCTCGTGCTGCCCAGCACTATAACATCGTTGAGGACTTAGTCCAGGCTCCATCCGCTATGTCCGCTCTAGAAGTTCTCTAGAGTTGCCTCTCTTAGAGGAAGTCCTTGCTATCAGCCATCGGTGGCATAGACCCGGCTGACTCGAATCTGATTACTTTTGACCTAGAAAGCCATATACCGAGATTGCCTCACCAAATTGCCTTCCTTATTCAGGTTATCATCAATTCCAAAATGATTCATCATATAGTCATTGATGAAGGCACTTCGACTTGTATCATGTCTGTTGCCTGTTGGAAGGCTATTGGTTCTCCGACTCTGAGCCAGTCTCCTACGACTTTGGAAGCCTTTGATGGAAGAGAGTCCTGCCCTTATGGTATCCTCCAACGTTTGCCAATTACTTTGGAAGGGAAGACGGTAGAAGCGGAAGTTGAAGTTGTTGATGCTAATCTTACTTACAAGCTCCTTCTGGGACACAGCTGGACATATGCCATGCAAGCGGTGGCTTCATCTCTATTTCATGTCATTCATTTCCCTCATCAAGGGAAGATTGTCACAGTAGACCAGCTATCTTTCTTCGCCTCCTCTTCCGAAGGCAACGTGCCTTTTGTGGAGCATACCTCTATCCCATGTGAGAGTGTGGGAGCTGGACTTTTTAAAGATCCTGCCCTTATGGGTGCTTTTTCACTCCCACCTTTGAACATCGCTCCTATTAATATGGTTTCTATTCGTTCTGATCTTTGGGTTCTTCCTCCCACTGATCAGATAGATTCATTGGGAAATGAGATGCCGTTGAGTCCTGCTGGGCTCAACTACCTAAAAATTGTTACTACATTGGCTCCGCCTTCTGAACTTGCTCTTTCGAGTAGGGCTCTCGACTCGTACGCTTATTCCCCTTGGCTTGGAGATGATGCTTCTTTAGACCCTTTAAAGGAAATATTTCCTTCTGATGAAGCTATTATTGAGACCATGTCTCTCGAGGAACCCCCTTGGTCCGATCATCACCATCGTTCCTCGTTTCTCCCTACCCACCAGGAAATGCTTACCTGTCTCGAGCGGTTTGCTCCTTGTCTCCCATCCCAACCCCTTCAGACACCCGTTAAAGTTCATCAAGTGTCTTCTAAAGGGAACATGGGGAACATCACACAAACCTAGCTAATCGACATCTTTGTTAAACCAGGGATTGTCGAGCATATCCATGTCAGAGTAACTTGTACTCTGGAGGAGATTCAGCTCTATACTGATCTTTTTCGCGAATTTCATGATGTCTTTGCTTGGTCTTATGAAGAAATGCTTGACATCGATCCCAGCATTGTGGTGCATGAGATACCTATGTATCTGGGTGCTAAGCCTGTCCACCAGCGTCTACGCCCCGTGCACCTCTGAAAGGCTGCAGTTATTAAAGTGGAAGTTGAAAAGCTTCTTAAGGCTAGTTTTATTTACCCCATCCCACTCACAGATTGGGTCTCCAATATCGTCCCTGTGACTAAAAAATAGGGCACTATCCAAGTCTGTGTTGATTATTGTGATATTAGCTTGGCCTGTCCTAAAGATAACTTCCCCACACCCTTCATTGACCATGTCATTGACGAGTGTGATGGGAGTGAAATGTATTCATTCATGGACGGTTTTTCTAGATATAACCAGATTAATATTGTGCTCGCAGATCAGCACAAGATTGCCTTTATCTGTCTGTGGGGCACTTTCGCCTACAAAAAGCTCCCTTTCAGCTTGAAAAATGCCAGTGCTACCTTCCAACGCGTAATGTCTTATGCATTCCATGATATTTGACACATTGTACAACTGTACCTGGATGATCTACCAGCTCATTCAGTAAAGTGCAAGGACCATCCCTCCCATCTTCGCGAAATCTTTCTCCGCTGTCGACACTATCGTATTAGGCTTAATCCTCATAAGTGTGTCTTCTGTGTTGAGTCAGGCAGACTTCTCGGGTTTATCATCTCCTGAGAGGGCATCCATTTGGATCCCCTTAAAAGTCAAGGCTATTCTGAATCTTCCTCCCCCTACCTCTTTGCAGCAATTGCAGAGCTTGCAGGGCAAAGCGAATTTTTTACGACAATTCATTCCGAACTATGCCGAAGTGGCCAAAGGTTTCACATGGTTATTGAACTGGGATACCCCTTTTCATTGGGATGACGCTGCTCAAGAGTCCTTTGAGCGTCTCAAGGTTCTCCTTGTTTCGGCTCCATTGTTGCGTCCTTTGAATTATCATCACGACTACACTCTGTATTTGGCCATTGCCGATACCTCTATTGGCATGGTTCTTGTTCAAGATGATGATGATGACACCGAGCATGTCATTTATTATCTCAGCCGCAATCTTCTAGATATGGAAACTTGATATGCTTACGTCAAGAATTTGGCATTGGCCGCTGTTTATGCCGTCCAACGTTTCCACCATTATACCTTGTTGTGTACTATGACAGTGGTTTCTGATTGCAACACGATGACATACATCCTATCACATCAGCTGATGGGGGGCAAGTACTCGAAGTTGATCGTTATCCTCCAAGACTTCGACTTGGAATTCACCACCGCCAATTCTAAAAAATCCCTCATTTTTTCTGAGCTACTTTGCTCTTTGTCATCTTCTTTTGCGCCCTCTCGGTTAGAGGACCATATTCCGGACGAAACTCTGTTCCTAATTAGCACCCTCGATCCCTGGTACGGGGATATCATTGTCTATCTACAGACGTCCTCTTTTCATCCTGATGTGTCCAAGGATGCTTGGCAACAGATTCATCATTAGTCTCAGCCCTACCGTATTATTCGGGACACCCTGTACCATCTTTGCGCCAACTCTGTTCTCCGCCGATGCTTAACATTTGAGGAAGCTGAGCGAGTTTAAAGTGACTGCCATTCTGGCGCTTGTGGTGGTCACATGTCTGGATATGCTACTGCTCAAAAGATCCTCCGCGCCGGTTATTTCTGGCCCTCCATCTTTAAGGACTGCATTCTTACCGTCCGCTCCTGTCATGAATGCTAGATATACCAGCGGAAGATGCATGTGTCCCCTGCT
This sequence comes from Pinus tabuliformis, assembly GCA_031772625.1. Lineage (NCBI taxonomy): Eukaryota > Viridiplantae > Streptophyta > Pinopsida > Pinales > Pinaceae > Pinus > Pinus tabuliformis. The sequence goes on along the minus strand of CM062810.1, from coordinate 311,129,394 downwards.
CCATTGCACCCTGTTGTTACCATCAGCCCTTTTGCCAAATGGGGCATTGATTATATGACCTATAACCCTCGCTCGACCGGGGGGCATGGGTATATCATCGTTGTCGTTGATTATTTCACAAAATGGGTTGAGGTGATGCCCACATTATTTGAAGATGGTTACACAGTGATGCAATTTTTGTTTAATCATGTTATTTCACGGTTCGGAGTCCCTCGGGCTATTGTCACTGATCACGGGAAGCATTTCCATAATCACATGATGACTGAGCTAACAACCCAGCTAGGCTTGCGGCATGATAGCTCGACTCCATACTATCCTTAGGCCAATGGCCAAGTAGAAGCCATCAACAAGGTTCTAGTTACGATGCTTCAACGTACCGTTGGCATGCACATGTCTAACTAGCACTTGATGTTGTTCTCCACCTTGTGGGCCTACCGAACCTCTGTGAAGGATGCCACCAGTTTCACTACATTTCAATTAGTTTATAGGCTAGAGGCTACCCTTCCAATCGAGTGCGAGATCCCTTCTTTGAAATTAGCTGTCGAATTACTCCCCAACACTACTCCAGTAGAAGAATGCCTTCTTTACCTAGAACGGCTAGACGAGACCCGTCAGCTAGCCTCTCTAGCTATTGAAGCACAGAAAAAGAGAGTGAAAAATCACTTCGATCATACTGTCCATCCTCGTTCTTTTGTTGAAGGAGATTTAGTCCTGCTCTATGAGCAAGTGAATGATAAGCTAGGGGCAGGCAAATTCGAGCCCATGTGGCACGGGCCTTATATTGTAAAGAGAGTTTTGCAGAAAGGGGCCTATGAGCTAATTGATTATGAAGGGAATCCTCTCGATAAGCCCCAGAATGGGCTTTACTTGAAAAAGTATTATGCGTGAATTTCATGCACTTTGATTTGTACATACGTGTGTTTTTAGCAGGTGTGTTGTGTGTGTATGTTTTGGCTTGGTGTGTAGGCGTGATTGCTGCTTATTATGTCTTTTGATTCTTGTGCAAATGTTTGGTGCACCCTACATTGGTTTCACTGATGGTGCCTGCCGCAGTACCCGCAACTTGTCCTCTACGGCATGGGTGATCTACAATCCTCATGGTGAGTTGATAGACCTTCAAGGTGTTTGTTTAGGTTTCACCACGAACAATGTTGCTGAATATAGTCCTATTATTGAGTTACTGGTCGAGGCGATTAATCTCGGTATTCGTACATTGCTTGTGAACCTAGACTCTCAGCTTGTCGTCCACCAGCTCAATGGGCGATATTCCGTCAGAGACCATCGGATTTTAAGGTTGTATTTATGTGTTAAATTGTTAGAGAGGAATTTTTATTTCATTACATATCAGCATATTCCACGACGATTAAACACGTTAACTGATGCATTGGCTAATCATGTATTAGATAGACATTTGCGTAACATGTAATCAAAACAGCATACAAGAAGCATGTAAAACACAATAATAAACCATAGGAATATGTATATATATATATATATATATATATATATATATATATATCGTGTGGCGCACCGAGGCGCTCAAAAAATAAGTGTACATGTCCCAATAGAGTCTGTGTTCTCCATACATCTGAGACACATGTCTCTCAAAAAATCACCAGCAGGAAATAAAAACCTAGGTGTCTACTGCGGTGGGTTATGCTCCCTATAGCATACCACCGCCCGTGCCACTCGCCTCAACAGGCGGTGCACCCTGGGTTCCACTCCTACTATGTGGATCTAGAATGTTATGGGGACCTCCTCGATCCCCACGTAATCTAGAATCCCCGCTGTCAGGTCCTCGAGGTTTCGGGCCACCGTTTCCACCATATCATCAGTTGGAGGAGCCAAGGCTAGTGCCGCAATGCCCTGCGTATCCCTCCGTGCCTCTGGAGCCAGCCCGACGGGTCCCACTGGTCCTACATCTACAAACCATAACATTCGTCATTAGGACATATACATGAAAAAATTCAAAAAACATCATAAAAATAATAATGCAAAAAATGTGATCAAGTGTCTTACCACCGTCATCCCACTGCTCTCTAGCAGGCAGCTGCATGTCAGGATCTCTGTGGAAGTCCATGCTAGCATATGGCCAATCCTCCACGAAGATCGTCTGGCACTCCAGCCACTCTCAGAACAATGTCCCCCATGCCACTGGTCATCCACCACCTCCTCGTGGCATGACATGTGCCCACCGTGTGGCCCTAGTCTCACGTGGTCTGGGCAGATCCAAATCCATGTCCTGTATCTGGAGTGCCAGCACCCGCTCCAGCATAAGCGAGACTAAGATGGATCCATAACCAAACTACTTCGTCTCTCCTTGACGATAGTTGGTGAGTTTCCTCTTCATGTTTGCCGTCATCGTTTCCACCCAGTTAAACATGGTTGGATTGAGACATTCGAGAGCAAGCCGGAGATGGTTCCTCGAAGCCTCATGTTGGGCTTGGGAGCCCGCTGCCCATGTCACCATGAAAAGCATAGCACGAAGGACTACATCATCCACTGTTGGGATTTCCACCTTCCCACTTGTCTTGCGTGCCCGTGGGCACACTTGAGCCATCAGCATCTCTAAGGAATCACCCTCGGGTCAGTGCCCCTCTAGAATGGGCCTCTCACCTTGATGGGACAGCTCGGTCAAAAAATATATGTCTGTAGCATCAAACTCGATATCCCGGCCTCAGATGATGAATTTCCCATCTGTGGGATTCCAGGCCCGGATCAGTAGCTCCAGCAAATTAGTTTGTGATCGGAGATGCGGAGTTAGGAAGAACTTGAGCAATCCGCATGCTCGTAATGCATTTCGGCACCCCGCATTGGTGAAAGCTTCTATGTCATTATCATCATGCGTCCGCTCTTGCCAGACAAATGCCATTGTCACCTGCATGGCGAGAAAAATTGAATTAGCACTTCGTTCAACAAATTCAACGCGTAATTTGCATAAAAAATAAGTTCACATCGTCATCGCATCTGTTTTTAAAATAGACGCGATGACGTGAGGTCGCTAGTTGTATTTTTTCGTGGCCATCATGGAAGTACATCACTTTTCTGCGATGACCGGAGCGCATTATGTGTCAATTTTTTCGGCCATCATGGACCCAAAGGCTATAAGCTCGGTCCAAAAACCCACCTTAACCAACATATTTAACATTCAAAATGCATGAAAAAGGTATGGAATTGAAGCGCAGGACAAGGACTAATTACCTGGAACAAGTTTCGGGGTGAATGATGGACGAACAAAGCCGAATTTAGCTCGCAAACTTTGGTGCTCCAAAATGCTCCACAGTGAAATGAATAGTAACTATGGTAAAAATGGTTGGATTAACCCCTTTTTATAGTAATTTTTGGAAATTTGGAAATTATATTTTGTAAATGTGGGTTTTTTCTCATTTCTTGTCGCATGGTTAGTCAAACTATTGTTTTTAACTATGTTTCTATGTATATTGTTCATTTTATATCGAATGGGTTCACGTTTGACATGCTTTGTGCAGAGCTACAGGTAGTGGAATTCGTGTACACTTGATCTGAAAAGTCGCCTTTAAGCTCTTTTCCAACTTAAAAAATGAAAAGATAGCCGAGTTGTTCCTCTTGACTCATTAAAAGAAGTAAGGGGCAATCGCCTTTAAGCTCTTTTCCAACCGTGTAAAAACGAAAAGATTGTCGGGCCTTTGTCATTTCAGGCTCGTTATTGGTTCCAAAATGATGTGATTCCGACCACTTTTCTACTTTTTCGGGTCGAAGTCACTAGTTACAAAATGTACTCCTCGATCGCAATGGTCGGGCGGTTCTTTCAAGTATCGTTTTATACTTTTTCGAGCTCGAGAGACACAAATTTATGAAAAGGGACCCCCCTGGAGTTTTCTTTTCTGTGTCTTTTTCAAACTCTCTAAACATGAAAAAGACTCTGAGTTTTACCTATGTTGGACTCGTTAAATCCTGACGACATTGGACTCATCACCATGACGAGACTCAAGCTTCTCCTTCCTAGGTCTCGTTAAATTATTACTAGGTTGGACTCAACAACAGGTTTATCATTGATTGTCTATGGTAGCTAGTCACTCTTGAACATCGACACTTTTGCTTCTTGTCGGGTTGGGACATCCATACATCATCATTTGGCCTTCTGCGGGTTTGGGTTGTCATTTAGCCTTATTCCATCTGATTCATGCCATCTCCATCGAGCCTCTGATCCCTTGGTATTTGAATGCTACCACCCTCCAGAGTCGTGTCGCCGACATGTTCAAGAGTATAATCCTTCTGCAGTTTACACCCTTGCCTTCTCCTCTGATACTCTGTTTCGCCATCTACCACTTGTTCCTTATCTCATGTCGTTGATGGGGGAAACATTATGGCCCTCCTGCGACAGGTCATCTCCTGTCGACATCAGCTCATTATCCAGGAGATTGATCTAGAGATCCCCTTTGGTACCTTAGAAATTGCATGCCTCAATGGCAAGTTCTTTGCACCTGACGGTCGACTTTCATCATTGGTCGTCGATTGGGTGATTCCATGAGTGTTCGACTTTAGCTCCTTTTTCACACTTCGTGGATTGTGCTAGACAGTACCTTGAGAACCATTGGCATTATTGGTGGTTTCTCTCGCACTTGTTAACGGTTTTCATCATTGACCGGTAATCAAGCAAATTTCTATCATGCTCGACCTCAGCACATCTATTCGCATGTTAGAATATGTACTATGATCGGATGGGTTCAAGACCCCGAACTCAGATTACATATGTTCGGGCTGCGTGGATTGGTTTATGATTACATGACTCATTGATGGATGGCTGCGACCATACCTTTATCATCATCATGGTCTCATTAGTTGGATGGCTGCATCCATACCACAGACCTATTTCGTATGTCTTTTGGATGGCTGCACCCATGCCTAGACTACATGTACTTCATTATCAAAGATATCAGTTATACTTGCGTACAGGTTCTTCCGGATGGTGTTACAACTTAGCCAGTTTCGTAAAGAATTTCACCCCTCCCACTATCTCGGGCTTCATACTTTAGGGGGCATTTGTTACATAGTAATTTGTCACTGTCTTCATCCCAGTCTTCCTACTGTGTCATGTGTCCAAAGTCATTCATGCTCATGATAGAAAAATGGTCTCTGATGTTGCCAAATGACCCACTTTTCCTAAGTTATCTACCTCATCGCATCTGTTAGCTAAATAAACGTGTTGAAGGGCTCTCTTAAATAGTCTGAAAGTGCTTCCATCACGAAAGTACACCTGATTCCCATGATGGTCCGATTTTATGTGCCAATGTGAGGTCGTTTGTAATCTTCAGCGATGACTTGACTAGCTACATTGTTCAATAGCGATGTCAGTGCAGAAGATCAGTTATGCCCCCGTGATGATCTAGATTGGGCGAATTTGTTCCAACAGTCGGCCTTCCAGATGAATCCAAACCTAGTTGTTGGCATTGTTTATGTCGCCCTCCTTTCTCTGGTATGGTTGTTCCATCATTTGTGCTACCTTCCTTGGAGATAAGCTCACTCTTACACCTTTTGTTGAGACTCCCTCTCTTATTTAAACTCTCACCATTGCTATGTGCTACTAGTTTTTGGAATGGATGCTGATAGTTGGCTAGTCAAACAGTGCTGTTAGTGTTTGTGAGTTTGCTAGATAGCTGGTGTGAGTGTGACAAGTGTGGGATTGTTGATAGCTTGTGGAAGGTTGTGAAGTGCCCTTAATCTTGTGTAAAACTTGTGAGTGAGAGAGATTTGTATTTTGGGAGATCCATCTTCAAAGAGTGAATGCTTGAGGAATATGCTGGCTAGATCCCTTCTGAGAAGGCTTGTGACGTCAAGACTTTGGTTGTAAGCTTACTCTAATTTCATTATTAATGCAATCAATGATGTTTTCCTATGTCTTGTATGTAATGTACTTGATAGCTCATGAATTCTTGACTTTGTGAGTAAATAGATCATTGTTGTTTCGCTTATGTGCTTTGTTGTATTTCCTTTGCATTGTTTCAGGTTGATTACTCATTAGAAGAAGGAAGCGGAAGCTGGAGAAGCGCAACGGAACTCCATCAACCACCGGTTGAGGTAGGCCTCCAACTATGACTTTTTAAGGAAAGCTATTGTTGATCTTTCCTTGTTTGTGACTAGACCCACTCTAGGGCTAGAGGGGTTGCCTCTATCTGCAGAGGGAACACTTTCCTGCATCACAAAGGTTTCATGCCATATAACTCATGGGTACCTTTGTCACCAAAAAACATGAGTAAATTTGTGCTCATACAGGTACTGCAGGTTAATGTAATAACACAAGTAAATCTATCTTCTACACAGGTACTGTAGGTTATAGACTAACACAAGTAAATCTGTCTTATAGATAGGTATTTTTCACTATTTAGTAGCCTAGATAAATACATGAATCAAAGAGAAAACGACAGCTTCGTTACACTATTTTAGAGAAAGAAAAAAACATATGAAATGTGATTTGAAAAGAGGAAACATACTGCGCATTGATTTGTTTGGAATCACGAGAATAGTTTCATTAATACTTGAAGGGTCCAAATAACCAGTCCATTACATTCAGCAGTGTATCACTCTAGTCCGTCATGAATAGGAAATTAGAACCAAAGTGGAATCACAGAATTTGGACCACTGCGGGTGAAAAATTTCGGAACCTCTATTAAGTGTTTCTTCCCCATATTTATAAGGAGAGGAGGAGCTTTGAATCAATAGTTAAAAAAATCTCAACCTAGGTCTAGTTGTCCAATTGAATATGTGTCATGGCGTGTGATAGCTCTGTGGCCCAAAATGATTGTAAAGGATTTGTTTCCTTTCTTGAAAATACACAAAAATTACAGAATAATAGAAAACGCAAAACAAAAAGATGATGGAGGAAGTATCCCTATGCCATTATTGAGATTGCCCCTAATTAGGCCACGTCTTTGCCTTGGTGTGCTTCTCCTTCTGCTCGGTTGGTTCCTCTCGCTTTCGCCTTAACTACTTAGCTTCTCCACTCTTTCGTGTTGGTAGCAATCAACTGTGTTTACTTGTTCCAGAGTAGAATGAGAGATTTTCCTAGCAGTGCTTCACAATATGACTTAGTGGACCTCCATGTTGAGCCATTAAGCCTTTTTGAGTCTCTTATCTCCATTTACTCTCTGAAGTCATGGAAGCGCAGTGGTCAAATTCATTCCTATGGTTATTGTTTTCCTGGGTTTCTTATTACAAAGGCTTCCATAGGATCAACTCATATCAATTTCCCACTGCTCCATGCCTACATTCAATGCGTTAGCTGCCAACTGATATGCCTTCAAAGCTCTGTACCATACTATTGAGGCATCATTGCATCAAGACTTTTAGTATTAAAAACATTATAAAATAGTCAACTTTGATGTCCCTTGGCCCTGTTTGGTTTAGCACATTATTGCATTTCTCATCACATGGCTGTGAGAGTGACCTTGTGCTTAGCCTTGAGTCGCTAAGAACCTTTGTTCTAGAATGGGAGCTACTTTTCATTTGTAAATGGTTTAGCGCCCCTGGTCGTTTAAGTTCCTCTTGCTTGAGAGCTAGCCCTTAGATCAAAGCCCCTCAATCAGCGTTTTCAAATCGGGGATTTAACTTGGAGTGGTGCGACATTTTAATTTTAACAATTGTTGACAATCCTCTGTGCTTATCCCTTAGTTTCTTTGGCTCTTTATGTTACTATGGGACAACCCCTGTATTGTAACCCCTTTATCAATGAATCACAATCGTAGGTTTTACTTTGTGTAACAACATGTCTTAACTTGCAAATGCTGATTTGCGATATCCAATGTGACATCATCCTCTCCTGTGTGTCCCATTGTGAGTGGTGACATGTGTCGCCCTGTTTTGGCCCCTTATGACCCGTCAAAATGTTGAATTTGCATTCAATGTGTCCACCCTACTACCACGTCATGTTGACGTCAGCTATCCCATGTCCCTTATCGGGACCAATCTTACATTTCCACGCGTCCTATTTGAGGAGAGAGAAGAGGCCCGATCCAACCTAGTTTTACATTGAAATCCTTCGTTAACCTCCATTAGGCCCTCCCTAGTGCTTTAACACTGAAGGAACAATCCCGATGCTTTAACACTATCGGCGTTCACTGATCGCAACTTTGTTAAGATTGACACTTTGAAAACATCAATCATCGATCGCTGATATGGCCTAGACCCTCTGACTGTCGATATGCCAATATCACTCTAGACATCCAATGTGTGGGGCCTCTGATATGTCAGGACTTCTGATTTGCAGGATCACCGATATGCTGGGACTCGGGATTTTACACTTAGGCGTTTTCTCCTTGTTTTTTTATTTTCAAATGAAAACTTCAATCTGCTCTAGCTTTTGATTCCGGAGTCCATTCTAGGACTTCCACATACCGTTGGAAAGCTAATTTCGAGAAATATCCAATGGAGATGGTACTATTTGGCTTTGAGAGATTATGTAGCTTAAAATATGGCTTCATACTTAACTATTCTTTTGCACTTTGGGAAACTGAAATAGCATTTTGCAGTGAGTGATGACATTGGCTTCAACTAGGGACAGTGCCTTGCCGGCAAGGTGCTGAGAACCTGTAGACTAGTATCCTTCACCATTAGGAATGGAGTCAAAAATATAATGAATCTATAAAACCAGAAAATATGTGGGACTTTATCTGTGAGGAGTTCTTTCCTCATAAAACTGAAACGTAGAAATACAAATTCTAACAACTGGAAATTAAATGCTTAGCTAGTGAGCTTATTTATATACAACTCCTACTTATGTATAGGGCATCAATTCACCTAAGTGCAGTTAATCCTCCAATGACACCAAACCAACATCAGAGGACTGGACCTTATGCCTCCATGTTGTTGAAATTTAAAAATCAAAACAATCATGCACCATGAGAAGTCTTCAAACAAAAAACCTAATACATGCTCTAGAAATAACCTTTACTACTGACCAAAGAATGTACTCATGTAATAATCTATAAGGTCATAGAACTGACAAGAATAATTTGCAGCTTTCCTATTTCCATGAAACATTTGCTAACCAATATCTTCTTCGTAAGGGAAGCCACAAATATTGTTCAACTCGTCAGCCTTAGATTATTAAAGAAAATCTTGTTGCTGGAAGCCTTTTCCCCACTTCCTGGTAAACCACTCCCTTTGAACATACATAACCATCTCATCCTCCTCTGAATAATATGAATCATAAATTAGAAGAGGTTCTTGAACTTGTTCTCAAGGCAAAGGATGTGAATCGTGGACTGTAGCCTCTTTGTTGAGCTCCTCGTGGGCCTCCTCTTCTTGTGTGTCTTCCCATGACTGGGTTTGTTGTGGCTCTGCATCACTTGACTCTCCATTAGAGTCATATACATCATAAGAAGGATAATCAACAAATTCAGTCGAATAATATCTCTAAGGGTTTATTTTCAGCTCGATGATGTTTCCTTCTTTTCTTTCTTGATCATTGGGTGATGCTTCTTGATGCGAGTAGTTGTTTTCATGGAGTGGAGATCCACAAACATCTTTAACAGGGTCATTAACCTGAGGAATATCTTCATTATTGAAATATGCACATAAATTTTCAAATAGAGCATCCGATGGATATAATATTTTGCAATAATGATTGAATTCCATATGAAAATTCTTTAAGGAAGATACATTGCCACAAGGTATTGTTCTGTACCAAATTCTAAAATCGTCTTCTAAAGAGTACATGAAAAATTTCACTTACGCATCTTCAAAAATAATACCCTTTTTTTCCATGCATTCATGAGAATCCTGAAGGCATTGATCCAACCTTCTATCTGTGTTTCCACTAAATCTAGGAAAATAGGTATTCCATTCATGAAATGAAGGGTCATGATTGGGATAACCAAAAATAGAAGAAAAATACAGTGGGGCAAATTGGTTGGTCAGGAATGTAGGAATGGCCATTTTGAAAACTCCCTAGGTGAGTGATCTCAATTTCAAAGGTAGGGAAAGTTTTCGGCTGCTTTAGTAGTAGAGTGAGTATGAGGCTACTTGAAAGTGTTGGCTTGTTGGGGCTTGACCCAGGTTTAGAAGTGATTTAGCCAAACAAATCTCGAAACTACCAGCCCTTTTGGCAATAGTCAATAGTGCGCGAACTAAGGTCTCACCTGAGGTAGTATGGGAGGGTGTTGGAACTAGGTTTCCACACCCTAGGGATGTCTTCATGAAGTCTGGGAAGTTCACAAACTGAACCTGTGTGCTTGTGCTGCTCCGCACAGCCATTTGTCCTTCGCAGCTTGTGCAACTACTTCTGCGTAGCTCTGTAAAGAGCGCAAAGAGGTTTTGTCTAGATCCTTATTCCTTATTGTGCTTTTATTATAGATCTTAACTTAATTATGTGGGCCCAATATTCTCATTAATCATTCAACATTCATAACAAGTGCACGCAATCATAAACTGTAAAGAGATGCATAAATATAATAGAAGCATAGACACAGAATATTCCAAAATCAACTTATCTTTTATTAATTCTCTATCCAAGTACAATCCCAACTCTGCCCTGCGCACTCAACTGCAGGGGTCCGCGCACACAACTGCAGACTCTACAAGGCCTCTGTGCACTTAGCTGTAGAGCCTCTTACTACTACTACAACCCAAGACTTAGACTTATAGACTTAGAGCTAATTCGTCATCCCCAAACTTAAGACTTCCTTTACACTTAGAGCCTCACCTTATTTATAAAATCCCATGGTCCGCGGACCATGGGTAGGCCAACACACTTTACATTAAATTATATTATCTTAGGGCGGACAACCCTAGACTCTCACGCTCCGCGCCCACATTTCACGGGGTCTTTACAATACACTTGACCAAAATTCGGGCTTCAAGCCCCAAAAGCATACTATGGGGGGATTAGCTACCTAACAGGCCCTCAACACAATCATCCTGAATTGTCCCGAGACACTCTGCTGGTGTGGCGATCCTTGCGCAAAGTCCATCCAACTGTGCTTGTGTGGCACGAAGGTCCGCAACCCACCATGTTGTCGTCCTCTGGATCTGCTCCATTTCTAGTTTTGAATCATCTGCGTCTGACTTGATTCTCTACTTTGATGCCAGCTTCTAGTACTTGTGTTTATAGTCCTACACCTCTATCCGGCTTGTTGGGTCACAAAGACTATGCTGTGGTTAGTTAGTCAGACAGCTAGCCCACCCATGTAGGGCTTCAGGCGACTGCCATTTACTCTTCTTGGGAAGGGCTCTCCATTGAGTTTGACTAGCTGGACCACGCCTTTGTCTGTGACCTCCTTTACCACATACGGTCCCAACCAATGCATTCTGAATTTTCTAGGAAATTTTTCAAACTTGTTGTCATACAGTAACATTAAATTGTTTACCTTGAATGTGCGCAACTTGATATGGTGATTGTGTTAGGCTTTCTCGCACTGTTTTTGGACCTGCTGATGGAATCCCACTAGAAACCGTTCTTCCTTGAGTTCTTCCAACTGCACAAGTCTCTCTTCCAAGGCTTCGCGGTCCGACATGCCTGACCCTGGTTTGAGAGTGATCTTCATCATCCCTAAGTCGCTAATGATCCCCTTTAAGTCTGTGATTTTGGTTAGGAACAAATCTTGGTATTCATGGAGTAACTTGGCAACCTTAGCTACCTTAGCATCATGCCAATAGTCCCCAAGTGTTGCGTACTTTGGCTCCGTGTCTATATTAAGGTTTACCTACTTTGTTTTTGGGAGCGCAGAGATGTCAGGATCCTCAATTTATGGTCCTCGAACTTCGCGACACCCTTCAGTTTTTGGAATATTAATATTTCGGGGGTCGTCATCCTCCTCCTCTACTTGTATGTTATAAAATTCTAGGGCACTGCTTAATTGGGTTGCCCATGTCGGTTGAACTACTTCCCGTGGTTCTTGTGGTATTTTGAAGATGGCATCTTTTACGGTTTGCAGTGTGTTGTCAACAGTATCCAACCATCGGTCTTCAAATGTGAATGTTAACAAAAATCCCTCGTGCAAGACATCCAATTCACCCGTACCCTGTCGGAGTTCTGTCTCGGTATACCAATTCATGGGTATGACATCCAGGGTATGGTAGAATAAGTGTACCCATTTAGGCTAAGGTTCTTCTCCATAGGCCTTGGTCCATTTCATGAGGTAAGTGCATGGGTCATCGTGTCCTTCGTATTTATCTGCTATCCATAGTGGCAGTTTCACAAATCGTAGGTGCATCATCCTCCTACAGTTGCGCCAGTTTTCAACATTTCCTTGATGTGTTCCCCACTAGCGCAAAGGTGTCGAATGCAGCGCCCACTTCAATGCATCGAATCACTATTGTTCCGATACTGCACTCTCAAAATTGCTCAAGAATTCATCCACTACTATCAATCCATCATATGTTGGCAGATCTCGGGCCTGGGTTGTTATGCAATGCAGTGATCTAGTCATCATGTTGCAATTCAACGTTGTCACTTCATTCAACCGATTGTGCCAGTGTTTGTCTTCTTCATCTGAATCTGAGGTGCAAGAACTTGCGCGCTCCGACGAGATCCTTCCATCTGCAGTCAGATTCACCCAATCCTAATCGTCTGCAGTTATCTTGTAGATACAATCCAGCTCATCGTCGCTTCCATCGTCACGCACAGGTTTGGTGTAGTGTGTTCCTTCGGTTGGGTCTAGTGGAACATGTATGCGAAGGGACTTTTTCTCGAATATCATCTTCCGCTTCTTCAGGTTGATGACTCCATTCATATCAGTGGCCTAGTCTATTCCTAGCAACGTAGGATAAGGATTGTTGTCATCGATAATCTCTATTACTTCAAAGTCTGTCTGTGTGCTCACGCCTTCGATATCAACTGTTACCCCTTGCAACCATCCCATGGGTAAAATCTTCTATTGGTTCACCATTCGTAATTGAATAGAGGACCACTATAACACGGGCCTGTCCATGTGTTCCCATGTCTGCTTTGTTGACACATTCACATCCTAACTTAGGTCTATGATTACCTGATCCATTTCATACTTGCCAATTTACGTCTTCAATCTCATTTCCCTCCCAGTGCGCAATGCATGCTTTCCTAGTTTACGAACTACACCTGGTTCCCTTGACCTTGCGCACCTAGTGATCAACTCCTGTAGTCCCTTAACTACCTTATTATTGCATAACAGTTTCATGCATGTCTCTAGAAAGGTAGAAAACATAGAAGGATCCATTCCTGGCTCTGGTTGATCCTTACTACCTGAAGTGGAGGCTTTCGCGAAGCTCCTCTTAGCTTCCATGAACGTCTCCTTTGTGTGTTCTAAGTCAAACTCAGGTTCCTTTGTAGGAGCATTGCGAACCCATGTATCATTCTCAGGCTACTTCCCCTTATCTTTTGCTGTAGTCGCACCGCTTCTGAGCACTATATTCACATTTGGGTCTTCTTCGCGCGATTCAGACCTCATCATTTGAATATTTTGAGTCAGAGTAGGCTAGAGTACCCCTTTCTCGCGTGTATGTGCGATCAGCGTAGGACAATCTACCATTTCAAGATCAAACTGAGCCTAGTATGAATAGGATACTCTCTTCGGGTTGGTACAATCACGGGCGTAGTGCCCTGGTCCTCCACAATTGTAACAAATTAACTGTCCACGGCCCCTTCCTCACCCCATTCCTCCTCGTCCTCGACCTTGCCCGTGAAATCCACCGTGCGCCATTCCCGCCAGTGGGTTGAGGGCTCCTGTTTCTATCTACATCCAATCGGCTGGGGTCCAATCCATCATTAACTCGTAGCTACGATAAGTACGCTCGTCGTGTTCTACTAGCCTTTAGAAATTACAAAACAACTGCTGGGGAATCTGTGTATACTTCTGCAACAAATGACAATTATTTGTTTTGTTCTTTCCTCCTATTTGACAGATTACACACCATAACATGAGTGTCGCACTCAGCCCTACCTGTGCCTCTGGTCTCAATGGCATTGGCCCCCCTCCTACCAAGTAGTTCGCGAATACTTGACAGTGATCCTTGTCATGGCCCTGGCCTTTGCATTTTATGCACCACACTTCCTCGCATGCCCTTGGCCATGGTGCCCTATCCTACTTCAAGCTCTGCATTTCTAGGTAGAGATTCTGTAGTTGCGCATGGATTTGTTGAATTCCCAGCCCCAGATCCTGTATCGGTGTCTCATGCAACCTCATCGCCATTTCCAATGCTTCAGCCTGGGTAGCAAGTTTCTGTTGCGACAATGCCATCCTCAGGTGTGGTGTTAGAGATGCCACAAACCATGTGTGATGTTGTGCATCCGTGAGCATCATATTAGCCTCACAGATCATACTCTTCAGCCGCTAATCCAAATCCTAGGAGGTCTCACTTGGAAGCATCACGATCTCTTTAAATCCAATGATTGACTGTGTCTCTGATTTCAGCCAGCTAAATTCTCTGTTCAGTGCATTCTGGATCTCTGCTATTCCTACATTTGGGTGATCATTAGAATGCTTGATATACCATGTCAACGCGCGATCCTACAGTGCACTCACCAATGTAGGCTTTTTAATGTTGTCGTCCATGACCCCTTATGCTTCCCATACAGCTCTTACCACGAACCAAAACTGGTCCGGATCCTCATTCCCTACTCCTTAACTGTGGGATTGAGGAAGGTGGAGTCGGTGGGGATGGAGGTGAAGGAGGTGCAACGGGTGGTGGCGTAAGTGGAGGTGATAACCTCGGAATGTGTTGCCTTATCAAACTGACTGCACTTCTCAGAGAGACCTGAGTGAGCTCTTCCTCGCTTTCTCGCGAAGGTGATATTAAGGGACTGTTTTCTAATCCCTCGCCACCTTTATAGATCTTTCAACTCCGCGTCGTTCCAAACATTAATGTATTCGCATAACCTGCTTTTCATATAACATCATCTTAATCCATGTATCCAAAGATTTAATGTACCTACCTTGAAGTCCCTTGATAAAACGTTGTTCTACTTCATTGTAGCTCACGGTCGTGTCTATCACAAATTTAGTGATAAACCCCCCTATTATTCGGTCAAGCCAATGGTCCATAGCTCGCACGATCTTATCTTCTGATGCCTCTGTCTGCACACTAACTTCGGAGACCACACTATCGGTTGGTTGAGCTTACACCTTCCCTGACTGTCGGCTAACTTCATGATCCACTCATACAGTTCAGAAGGAAATGATGCGAAGAAGATCTCGTGGATTTCCGTATACACGTAGTGATCCGGTGACCTTTTCTCGAATACCTACGGAGTCCTGTTTTCCTGCGTCACAAACTTGTGAATTTTCTTATCCAACCACTCTTCAATTTCCTTCTTCGTTTGGTTCCAATGATACAACATCAGACATCCCTTAGGCAGATCCCTGTCCTGGCAACAAAACCATTTGTTGGCTTATTGGGGCCTGACCCAGGTTTAGAAGGGATTTAGCCAAACAAATCTCGAAACTACTGGCCCTTTCGGCAACAGTTCGCGGTGCGTAGACTGAGGTCTTACCCGATGTAGTATGGCAGGGTGTTGGAACTAGGTTTTTGCACCCTAGGGATGTCTTGATGAAGTCTGGGAAGTTCGCCAACTGAACCTGCGCACTTGTGCTGCTCCGTGTAGTCGTTTGTCTTTCGCAACTTCTGCAGCTGCTTCCGAGTAGCTCTGTAAAGAGCACGAAGAGGTGTTGTCTAGATCCTTATTCCTTACCATGCTTTTATTATAGATCTTAACTTAATTATGTGGGCCCAATATTCTCATTAATCATTCAACATTCATAACAAGTGCGCGGAATCATAAACTGTAAAGAGTTGCATAAATATAACAGAAGCATAGACACAAAATATTCCAAAATCAACTTATCTTTTATTAATTCTCTGTCCAAGTATAGTCCCAACTCTACCCTGCGCACTCAGTTTCAGGGGTTCATTCACACAGTTGTGGACTCTACCAGGCCTCTACGCGCTTAACTGTAGAGCCTCTTACTATTACTACAACCCAAGAATCGGACTTACAGACTCAGAGCATCCCCAAACTTAATACTTCCTTTACACTTAGAGCCTCACTTTATTTATACAATCACATGGTCCACGGACCATGGGTAGGCCGACACACTTAACATTGAATTTTATTATCTTAGGGCGGACAACACTAGACTCTCACGCTCCGTGCCCACATTTCGCGGGGTCTTTACATTACACTTGACAAAAATTCGGGCTTCAAGCCCCAAAAACATACTATGGGGGAATATGCTACCCAACAGAAAGCCAAGATGATCAAATAGAGATATGGATAGTGGAGTCGCCAAGGTGAGAGATCTTCAACCCACACTTCCCTTTCTCACCTACCAGAGGGAATGTAGAAATTTGTCATACCCATGGGAAAATATTTTAATCCATTCCCCAGCAATGGCACGAGAAATATGTTGTTGCTTTTTCTCGCACCTGTAGCACAAGTGCTTAAGGAGATATAGAAAGCTTCCAAGAGATAGTCTTTGGGTTGATTGTAGACTAGTGCCTAGTACATCTTAGATGGAGGATTGCTTTGGAAATTTATTAGTGAGGCTTTTTGCTGCACTCCAATTATCATGTAGTTGGAAAAAGAGAATAAAGGGGGCTTGGTTCAATAACCCTTCATCAAGGTAGATTCAAGCCACTACATGGATCCAAATGTTAAGGAGGTAAATCGAGCCAACCTCAAAGAGAAATTTCTGGTTCTGGTGACTGACACACAACAATAGGCAACTTAATATTGAATTTGTAGTAAAGTGAAGAGGAGGAAATGAAGGAGGAAATTTGATGCGTAGGGCTGATTGTAATGCAGAACCCAAAGACACGATATTGCAGCAAAAATATGGAAGAGGAAGGAGATGAAAGAGCGGAAAGATTGGAGCGCAAATAAAGGTTTCATGCCATATACCTCATGGGTACCTTTATCACCAAACAACATGCATAAATATGTGCTCATGCATGTATTGCAGGTTAATCGAATAAAACAAGTAAATCTGTCTTGTACACAGGTACTGTAGGTTATAGACAAACACAGGTAATTATTTCTTATACACAGGTATTGTTCGATATTTAGCAGCCTAGATAAATCCATGAATCACAGAGAAACCGACAGGTTCATTACACTATTTAAGAGAAAGAAAAACAAATATGAAATCAGATTTACCAAGAGGAAACATACTTCACATTGATCTTCTTGGAATCACTAGAATAGTTTCATTAATAATTGAAGGGTCCAAATAACTAGTCCATTACATTTAACAATGTATCACTCTAGTCCCTCATGAACAGGAAATTAGAATCAAAGTGGAATCACATAATTTGGACCATTGCGGGTGCAGAATTACAGAACCTCTATTAAGTGCTTCTTCCCCCTATTTATAAGGAGAGGGGGAGCTTTGAATCAATAGTTGCAAAAATATTAGCCAAGGGTTAGTTGTCCAATTGAGTATCTTTCTTGGCATGCGATATCTCTGTGGCCCAAAATGATTGTAAAGGATTTGATTCGTTTCTTGAAAATACACAGAATTTACAGAATAATAGAAAAAGTAAAATGGAAAGATGATGGAGGAAGTATCCCTATGCAATTTCTGAGATTTCCCCTGATCAAGCCACGTGTTTGCCTTGGTGTGCTTCTCCTGCTACTTGACTGGTTCCTATAGCTTTCACCTTAACTGCCTGGCTTCTCCACTCTCTAGAGTTGGTAGCGATCAACTGCATTTGCTTGTTTTAGAGAAGAACCAGAGAGTGTCTTGGCAGTCCTTCACAATATGGCTGAGTGGAGCTCCATGCTAATCCATTAAGTCTTTCTAAGTCCCATATCTTCATTTACTCTCTGAAATCATGCAAGTGAAATGGTCAAATTCATTCCTATGGTTATTATTGTCCTGGGTTTCTTGTTACAAAGGCTTCCACATGATCAACCCATATCAATTTCCCACTACTCCATGCTTTCATTCAATGCCCTAGCTACCAACCCATACACCTTCAAATCTTTGTACCATACTATCAGGACATCACTGCATTGAGACTTTTAGTCTTAAAACCATTATAAAACAGTGAGATCTGATGTCCCTTGGCCCCCTTTGCTTAAGCGCCTTATTGTAGTTCTCATCATATGACTGGGAGCAGTGACCTGGTGCTTAGCCTTGAGTGGTTAAGGCCCTTTGTTCTGACCCAAGGGATACTTTTCCTTTGTAAGTGGTTTAGCTCCCCTTGTCCTTTAAGTTCCTCTTGCTTGAGGGCCAACCCTTAGATAGAAGCCCCTCAATAGGCATTTTCAAATTGGGGATTTAACTTGGAGCGATGCGACATTTTTATTTCCCCAATTGTCGATCGCCCTCTGTGCTTAGCCCTTGGTTTCTTTGGCTCTTTAAGTGACTTCGGGCCAGCCTCTATATCTGATCCCCTTTTTCGGTAGATGACAATCGGAGGTTTTACTTTGTGTAACAACATGCCTCAACCTACAAACACCGATTTGTGAACTCTGATGTGACATTATCCTCTGCCACATGTCACGTTGTGAGTGGTGACACATGTCACCCTATTTGGGCCCCTGATGATCTCTCAAAATGTGGAATCTACATGTGATGTGTCTATCATATTGCCACGTCATGCTGACGTCAGCTATCCCATGTCACTTAACGGGACCAATCTTACATTGCCACGTGTCTCGTTGGAGGAGAGAGAAGAGGCCCGGTCCTGCGGGTTTTATGTTGAAATCCTTTGTTAACCTACATTAGGCCCTCCCTGGAACTTTAACACTGAAGGCACAATCTCGGTGCTTTAACACAATCAGCGTTCGTTGATCGCAACTTTGTTAAGATTGACACTTTGAAAACACTGATCATTGATTGCTGATATGGCCTGGACCCGCTGACTACCGATATGACAATATCACTCTAGACCTTTGATGTGTGGGACCTCTGATATGTCGGGACTTTGGATTTGTTGGATTGCTGATATGGCGAGACCCGAGATTTTACACTTACTAGGCATTTTTTTCTTTTTTTCTGATTTTCAAAGGGAGACTTCATTCTTCTCTAGCTTTTGATTCCAGAGTCCATTCTGGAATTTCCACATACCATTGGAAAGCTAATTCCCAACGCTATCCAATGGAGATGGTCCAATTTATGTTTGAGAGCTGATGTGGATTAGAATATGGCTTCATACTTCACTGTTGTTTTTCACTTTGGGCAATTGAAAACGGATTTTGCAGTGAGGGACAACAATGAGGGACAACAAAGAGATGAAAGAATGTTTTAAATGTTACATGGTTTATTTGTTACATATTTATATTTTATTATGTTATGAGCTCCACGTTGATTTCTCCACAATAAAAGTCTTTTGCGGATTAGTCTGATTATGGGTTGATTTTTTATTATATTTTATTACTCAAATTTTGCAATATCTGTTGGGTTAAATTGTTATCATGCACTCTCTCCACTATGTTTCTATTATATGTTCACACAAACTACTATGACCCACAAAAAGTATATAAACCATTCAAAAATATTATAAATTCATGCATGTGGAATTTTCAAATTAACCGAACTTATATGTACATTATAAATTATATATAATAAATGTTGATTCATGCCAGTATGGGAAAGGTGGTTTTGAGGCCCTTTATTATTAATATTTTAATGAAGTCCACGATAGATTTATAAATAAAATGAAATATGTTCAAAATCCTCTGACCTCCCAGATCTACCCATCTGTTATTTGGTTAAGATTGAAATATAATTTCGTTATTACGTTCGAAACGTAACACAAAAAGTTATTATTAAAGTTTGAATTTGTTCCCACAGGTGAAAAATTGGGACATTTGCAAATCTTGTTGAACAAATTATAGAGTTTTAAAAAAGAATTTCCACCAATAGAACATAATCCATATGCAACCAAAAAAGAAATATATCAAGACAAAAATTAGAGCGGTTGTGATGCATAAAAGAACAAAGAAAAATTGGTAAAATTCCAGAAAAACCTCGCTAGAGAACCCAAACTGAAGGCAAAACTAAAACAAACAAAACAAATCCTTTGTTTAATGAAGTTAGATCCAGATGTGAACTCGATAATTGGTATTTTCAATTCAAATGGAGATCCAAATTTTATTTTTCCAGACATACTTCAATTATGTTCGAATGTATTATTTAAAAGGGATGGAGTGGAGGATGAGGGGGAGGTTTTTGGAGACAAGAGATTGCTAGCATGACTTTTGGATTTCAGAGGTTGAACCTGCAAATGGAGGATTTTGTAGGTGGGCAGATTGAGTTGATTGCATGATAGAAATTTTTCTATCACAATTTTCTTCCTAATCGATTAATTGTATATTTGTACACTATTATCTAGTTTACAAGACCTATAGAAGTCTTTGAGGTTCATGTTTTATTCAGATTTGATATTGTTATATTTTTTAATATAATAAAAGCTTTACATTATGTTGAACAATTTCACTCTCGATATATACAAGTTTATATATTGTGCATTGTTTTTGTTTATTGAGACTTGTGTACTTAAAACCGATGATCAATTATCTGTCGTGGTTGGTTTGAATTTGTTAATCTTTGAATATGAGTATACATATTAGTAAATTCCTAGTAAATGCTTATAAGGATGTGTATTAAATTGTATTTGATCTAATTCTTGTATGGTTATGCGAACTATTTCCATAATTTGATGGCATATGCTGGTCTCATTTTCGATTTATCTTAATCCTTCATGTTGAGCAAGAACATGTAGCTCTATATTTTCTTAGTAACTATTTATTAAGATAAGGAATAAATGTGTTTTCAATAATTAAGTTTTTTTCGAAGAAAAACACTCATAATTTCATTCATAATAAAATCGTGAAATGATATTTTGCATATACACCCACACATTGGAATTTGAAAACGTACGCCAAGAACTTTATCGGTCATTTCCCTAGTACGCTGTATTCAATTTCCATAATCATTCACTCGTACTGTCACACCCTGCAATTAATTGCTCTGTTTTTCAAGGTGTACCAGTAATTATTATCCTTTCACCCCGCAGCCACCATGCTAATAATATTGTCATCGTCAGTTGGGTTGCTGTTACTCTCTCCCCTACCAGCTAATTGTACCCTTTGTGTTGATCTAGTTCTTACAGCGATGGGTGGACTGGCTGTGTGCCATGAACCGGAGGGCACGACAATGGTCAGAAATAATCCAGAGGTATGGAAGGTCTTCAAAAATGTAGGGTGGAACATTTATTTTTACAGGTTGCAAGGATTTAACGAGGCAATTGCAATTGAATTCGCACTCAATTTAGAAGAAGAGAGCTCTCAGGTCCGGGGGATAGAAATCCCTGTCACAGAAGAAACCGTTGCAGAGGTCAGCGAGTTACCCCAGCAGGGGCATAAATGGCTTTCACGGAGAACTGCCCTTCTGGAGTTCCCCAAACCATTCTTACAGGCTGGAGAAAACGTTGTGCAGAAGGGCTAGGGGTATGACCGAAACACATTACCACACCCATGGGGTGAGGTAGCAGGCTTTGTAATGAGATACATAACCTATGAGGGGAGGTATACCACCATGTTTAAATACCATTTCAGAATACTGGCTCACCTCTGGTTCCCATAGGCGGAAGCTTTCTCATTGAATATGCCTTTCTTCCTGTTAAGAAGTATCCAGCTGATGTTGTACTCTACTCGGTGTTCTCAAAAAGTGGCAACAACCATTACCAACCATGGCTTGGTCTAGCTACTAGTCATGCATGCAATTGGTCAATTTCAATCCTGTGGGAAACATTCCTAGATTCTGCAGAGGAAGAAATAATAGCTGCTCGAGATGCTAGAGAGGAAGAGCCGGAAGCAATGGAGGAAGGAACCGAAGCAGAGGATGAATATATAGATCAAGAGGAACCGAAGGAAATGGAGATGGAACTTGAAGCGCAGGAACAGAATCAGGAATGTGAACTAGGAGAGATAGTCAAGGCTACTCCACAAGAACCAGCCTCAACCTCGAAACCAATGGAAGAATAAGTGCTGCAGCAAGGTGCCAATATAGAAAGGGCCACTAGCACCACGACCCAGGCTGTCCTTCAAGAATCAGCCTCGAATATGGAGCTAGTAGAGCGAAGCAGTAGCACTATAATAAGCAAAGAGGGACCACATCAGGTTGAGGTGGAGGAATCCATTAATATTATAGCCTGGGGTGTCCCACAAGAACCACCCTCGACCGTAGAACCAATGGAGGAAGAACCAGAATGAGAAGGGCCCGAAGTTGAAAGAACTGTGGGGCCAACAGAAGAAGAGGATAGGGGTTCAATGGATGGAATCGATGTGATTATGCAAGAATCCATCTGGACTAATGTTGTGCTAGAAAAAACAACGCCAGCATCATCTATTCAAGAAATGCCAGGTATGGAAGGTGGTGTCCCACAAGAACCACCATCAACCTATCTGGCTTTGGAAACCACAGAGGAAGTAAATGTCGGGATTGATGTTGTTCCACAAGAGCTAGCGTCAACCTCAGAACTAGGAACTGCATAGGCAAGGGTTTTAGCCCAGAGCAAAGTCGCTACAGACAGAGGAAAAGAGTTAGAGACCACAGCTGGGGTCAAGATAGATCAGGTAGAAGAATTCTTTCAATTTTCCTCTTACTTCTCCATTCCAAAAGGGGCAAGGGTGTCTCGCTTTGCCTAACATACAGAAGGGGATGTGGCCGTTTCGCTGATTTTGAAATATGATAGCTTGAAGAAGGGACCAGCTGCCACAGGCTTGTTGGCCACAAACCCTCACAGAGACCTTTCTCAAGGACCCAGAACAAAGGAAGAGACAGATGTTTTTGACACAAGGGAACCTGGAAGGGAAAATGTGGCTAAACCACTGATGGACGTTCACTGAGTAAGCCTACCACCTATTGAGATAGCTTCACAACAGGGCGAGGAAGGAGACAGTAAGGAAATGACTACTCCCCAGATAGAGAAACCAATCAAAGAAGCCCCATCGAGTAACCCTGTGGATACTCCC
The DNA here is from genome assembly GCA_031772625.1 of Pinus tabuliformis. NCBI lineage: Eukaryota > Viridiplantae > Streptophyta > Pinopsida > Pinales > Pinaceae > Pinus > Pinus tabuliformis. The sequence goes on along the minus strand of CM062810.1, from coordinate 311,106,461 downwards.
TCGGGTAAATCACCACCTGTCGAACCAGCTGCAGTACCAGATGAGGTTGTGGTTAAACAAGAATGGGTGGAGTTGTGTGAACAATGAAGGCTGCCCATGAAGAAGAAATATTAGCTTCAGTTCAAAGAAATGATGCGACTCAAAACAGAGATTAAGAAACTGAGGAAACAAATGCACCGGTTGAAGAACCAAGTGAAGAAATATAAGCGGCGAGCTAAGAAGCCCAAACCCATGACGATCGAAGTAGAGATGTAGGTATAGGAAGTGGCAAAAACTTTTGTTACCACTCAGACAGACTTGATAGAATATTTGTTTGAGGGCCGAGAATTTTCTTTGTCTGCTAAAGTTTAGACTTGGAAATCCACCATGGCACGATATCAGAATGAAGCTAAGAAAGCCTAAGAGCGAGCATCCACGACTATCTTTGAATATGTAGAGAACATTGATATAATGTGACTGAGGCATGTAAAGCAACAATTCAAGGTGGAACATCTGGAAGGACAAGTGGCAAAGTTAAAAGCCGATAAAGAGCAGATGCTCCATTTAGCACAGGAAGCAATGGCATGTCGACCTCCTACTTCCTATTACTCTTTATTTTTGCATGAGAGATTTCTTTTCTTTTGTTTGGAAAGCATCCAGAAGGAAATTAGTCATGAGATTGAGGATGGTGTACAGTTCCTCCAGATATTGAGAGCCCATGATGTGCCAACTCAACACTTGATGTGCAAACTTTATATGCATGGGTATCTCTTGCGGGTTGAGAGAGAATTTAATCCAATTCCATATGTGGGGGACATTCATTTAAGGGCCCTCACCTCTTACACTCTTAATTAGATAAGTTGGCAGAAGGATTCTGACACATTCGAGTCAAATTAGGCTACGAAGCCTTTTATGGTAAGAGGAGAACTTGAGAGATCAGTGACTATGTATAATAAGCACACTACATTATCACCCAAAAGTGGTGCATCGACCTCTGCATCAAACAATTATTCACGTTTCAGGTTGAGGCCCTGGATAGTTGTTAGAAGAGGTGGAAGATGTCACCCACATCTGTTCGGAACAGGGGATCATTTGAAGCACCAAATTTTGCACGGGAACTCAGCAGGGTGCCAAGATATGTGGCGTGCATCCAAACTTGTGGGGCCCGATGGATGGGAATTCGATTCCAGTACCCCATTCTATGGCTACCAACGGAACACTACACCCTAGCCGATAATGTACCAAATGATTGGTGGAAGGAAGTTCTCCTCTCAGAAGGGTTCAAGGTTCCAAGAACAGAAATGGCCGAGGAATATGATCTCGCCTAGCTTCAGGAAGCACACAGCCTATCCAACCTAGACCTGCAGATATGGCAAGCTGCACGAGGGCATGGAGAAGGCTAGTTCGGGGGAGATGTTGGGTACCAAATTGGTCTATCTTTTCCTTGCATTTCCACTCCTCTTTTCACCATTTTTGCATTCATTTGCATATATTCACTGCGTAACATTATGAGGTAATTCCCCTTTATCATCTCTTGGGATATTTAATGAATGAAGTAGAGTCATGAAATTTTTTACCTACATAAACCACTAAAACTTGTGATGACTGCAAATTATGAAGCATAGGTGTTGACCGCGCAGCATATCGCAGCAGTTCTACGATTCACAACAGCTGACTGACCATGACAAAACAACATAGCTGATTGCAGCTACTCTCAACCCATTTTTGACCATTCCTATTCTTAGTTCTCCTAGCTCTAGTGCTGTGATACAACTGATGTATATATTTGGGCATAGAGTTGCCAAGTTTTGGGGAGAATTATTCTCCTTTGTATTGTACAAAAGACAGGTCATTCTTGTATCAAGGGGAATGACATTGTAACAGTATTATTCAGATTAATATGATATAACCCTTTTGTTGATCTATCATTCGCTGTGATTAACACAACCCTGATCAGAGAGCTGGGGCCGCTCTTTTGATCAGGTGTTGCGTGTTTCCTTTTGTTGTGTGTATTTTCTATTCGTTGTGTTTATTTCTTGGTGCTGCTACAGATCTCTTAGATAATTGTGAATACCTTTTTACATTATGCAATTGAGTTTTACTTCTGTCTCAGCAATTTTTTGACTGTCAATCATGAACCCTTGGTTGAGGGCAGATCATAACCTTGCCCCTGCATATACCTTGCGTGTTGCCTTGAAAGGAATACACACCTGGATTGATACATTTATGTAGGAAAGGAGTGGATAAATTATTCATATCTGGATACGAACATGTACCCCACCATTGTGTGGGTGTAGCTCACAGTGCCAAATCTAACGCTTGGAAGTGGTGATGCTCAGGGACTTCAAATTCAAATGCATCCAAAAACTTATCCACATTAGTTAAACCATGATAATAAGGTAAGTTCCTTACCTCTGATGAAATGGAGCACAGCGATTTGGTCATCATGTTGCAGTGTAGTGTAGATACTTCATGCAAATGATTATGCCAGTGCCCAAACTCTTAATCTAAATCAAAGGTGCAAGAACTCTCTCAGTCCCATGCAATTCGTCCATCTTCCATTGGATTGATCCAGTCCTGGTCTCGCATTGTTATCTTGTAAATATGATCTAGTTCATATTCACTTTCTTCATAGTCGCGGATTGGTTCAGTGTAGCGCGACCCTTCTGTAGGGTCCAACAACACTACAACTCGAATCGTTTTCCTCTGCTAGTTTGCCATTATGAGTTGGATTGGAGATAAATATAGCACAGGTCTCCCCATTCTTTCCCATGTTTGTTTAGGAAAAAATTCGCATCAGATCCTAGATCCAAAATGACCTGGTCCATCTCGTATTCCCCTATCTGCGTGGTGAGCCTCATTTCACGCCCCATTCTTGCCTTATGCTTACCAATTTTTCTAACCACATATTGTCCATAAAGGACATTCTCTTTGTTGGCACACTTGTTTATTAAATCTTGCAGGCCCCTCACAACTTTTCTATCGAGCAAAATTTTCATGCAGCTCTCCAAGAACGTGGTAAGGACAAAGGGATCAACCTCTGTAGGTGCGCTGGTGTCTTGCATCTTTTCCTAACCTCTTGAGGTGGATGCCTCAGCGAAGATTTTCTTGGCCTACATAAATTTTCCCCTCGCATGCTCCAGATCAAAACTAACTTCCTTTTCTGCAGCCTTGTGGACCCATCCATCCCCTTTAGGTTGTTTTCCCTTATCATCGCCAGTCGTTATTCCACTCCTCAACACTATATTCACATTCTGATCTTCTTTGCAGGGCTCAAACCTCATCATTTGTAAGTTTTGTGTAGTTTGCTGAGGCCCTAGCCTTCTTTTCCTACATCTTAGCTATCAACACAGGGAATTCTTCTATAGTGTGGTCTTTATCATTTTCCCTGGAAATGGCATCACCCTTTTTTCACACAGCTAAATTGTAATCTATGTTTTCAGAGATCTTAAATACTTAGCTCACGGTCCATCAAAAAACCTTCGCTCTGCCTCACTATAGATGAATGAGGTATCAACTATGAATTCTATAACAAATGCTCCTATAATTCAATCGAGCCAGTGATCGACAGCGTGCATGATCTTATCTGCAGAAGCTTCGAATCGCTGCACTAGCACTAGAGTCCACACTATTGGATCGTAAAGCTTCCACCTCCCTTGGCCATCTACCAACTTAACTAACCACTCATATAATTCGATTTTAAGGTGCAGAAGAAAATTTTATGCATTTCCGTATAAAATATCTATCCGACCACTGTTCTTTTGACAGGCGTGGATTCCTGTTTTCCCGCGCTGCGAATTCGTGAATCTTTCTGTCCAACCACTTTTCAATTTCCTTCTTGGTCATATTCCAGTGATGCGACATCACACATATCCTTAAGCAGATCCCGGTCCCGAAAAAGGGACCATTTGTTGGCTTAGGGGGTCCTGACCCAGGTTCAGAGTTAGTTGCGCCAACCAATGAAACCTTACACTACTGGCCCTCTCGGCAACAACCCGCATAGCGCAAGCTGCAATCTTGCCCGAAGCAGTATTGGCAGATGCTGGAACCAAGTTTCCACATCCAGAGATCAATGTGATTTCTTTTAGCACCGTAGATCTACCTTCGAGCAGATCTATAAGCCCTTAGGGGTCGGTACTACAACTCTATTAAAACAGCATTCAGACCTTCACGAACATCTACAATTAGTCTTTTCAGACCCTTGATAGTCTATTAATCCACTTATGCACACCAGAAAACAACATTAGATTAGTGTTCGCATAGATCTACTTAAGTTATTCGGTAAACATAACAAAATTCAACACAGTCCTCGTGGAATTAAATAAACATGCTTGCGTACATAATTTAACAGTTATTCAATAGAATCGCGCATCATTGGATCAATATTTCATACACAATATTCCTTCACAGCATATATTGAAAGCGGAAATAAAGAGCAATAAACATATATACACATAATTTCTTCAATAATATTCTTTATTGATCTTTAGTCGAGTTTACAGACTTGACACTACCCTGCGCACTCATCTATAGGGGTTCGTACACTCATCTGGGGACTCTACCTAGGCCTCTGCGTACTCAGCTACAAAGCCTTTCTCTCCTATTTGACCCACTTCTCTGCGCTAATACTTCCAATATTTCATTTGTTATCCATCATGACCTTCGATCTCTACCTTAGACTCTCTAAGACACACGTAATTATAGCTCTTTACATAAACAAAGGGCTAAAACCCCTTTGACTCCTAACCATCTACGCTCTCCGCATCCACAAATCGTGAAGAATTTACATCATTTACAAAATTACATCAAAACTTGGGTTTTCTTAACCCCAAAACTGACCTAGGGGATCCCATCCCAACACATAGCCTATTCACCTAATCTAATATGATGGTATGTGGTATCAAAAAATGTGTCCACACTCGTTCGAAGAAGAGATTCACTATGGAATCTTTTGTGATATTCTTCTTGCAGGTTGTGATGATGGACATATTATAAAATCAATAAACAACCGCAAAGACACAGCCATTTCCCTACTCGGTTGAAGGAAGAAAAAACATGTAGTATATCAATATGGATTCCTAGGTGTTGACAATGATATAAATCTTCCAACAAAGGGGGTCACCCCTATATGAAGTCCCAACTAGATGTCACACTATTTATAGTAGAAGCCCCATGAGGATAATAGGCCCGACCATCATTACTCTTAGATATTTTCCTTGGCCGCAATTATCAACATAAGTGATTATGCAAGAACCTTTGAAACAAGTAAGTAAGTTGACACTATGAGGTATGCAATTGTAATGTATATAAGGTTATTTCATGGATGGAAAAGAAAGAGTGAGCCTCTAGAAAAACCATAATAGTACTTTCCTAAAAGAGACATAGAAGAGCATAGAAGAATCGTTAATTAACCTAAAAGTATTTGACAAGATAAAAATGATCATAAAAGCAAGTAACAATGCACATTCAACAAGATGCATATTAAAGCCAATGAAATAGTTCATTTTCATTAGTATATGTAAAAATAAATATACATCGCAAATAATGAAACAATAACCTTACAATCATTCACGGCATATGAATGAAAGTGCACCAGCTCCAAGAGCTTCATATATTAAGTGAAAGTTCCAAGATACATGATTACAACGATGCAACACTACCCCCAATAGTGGAACATTAAGTCACCACTTGCTCCTCCAAACAATGATTTCCTCTCCTATGCCAAGCTAGAGAAGCCAGGGTGAAAAGTCTTGTTTCTTTAGGCATGAGGGATTATGTAGAAATTAATGTGTAGATTCAAAACTACTCATGAAATTTACTAAATCAGAAGACTTTAAGATACTCTAATAATCTGTAGAAGTCAATTCAGCATGTAGAACACAAATCATAGACATGCAAAAAGGAAACATCACACATTCACAAAGATTTATTTAGGGGAAACCAACTGCTCAAAACCCATTCCTATTTGTATTGCATTAATCAAATTATAGAGATGAAATACATATGCTTTCTCAAGCCTGAGCACACCCTGCAAGTTTATAGTCTATCCCTCTGCCCAACTAACTGACTCTGGAAAACAGTTAGGCAATTTTCAAGCCCTCCAATCTCCTATTTCCTTATGTTGTTCCTTTAGTAAATTTCCCCCTATTATTTAGTAATTTCCCACTATTGAATTGTAAAAATCCTCTAGGTCCTTCCTATGACTACATGCACAACCTGTACACATTGGAATATGCTACAACTGATAGTACATTGACTTGGAATCTCAATCTCATTTGCGTAACTCGAAGTATCTGAATGCAACAATTATTTTGGGCTGATTAATCAGTTAATTGGTAGATCACTGAGTGTGGTTGAAGTTCCACTTCCACAACTTAACCTCTACTAGTTCTTATGTCAGTTAGAACTAGTTTAACTGACAATAACTCAAATTAAGTGAAATAGATTTCTACAAATTAGAAATCAATAATATTGAATTGAACTCAAGCTTCCCAAACTCAAATTAAATGATTTAACTGAGTGACAAGTGCCATGTCACCTCAGTTAACTACCTCCAAGCTTTCTTAGGAAATAAAAATTTGAATTTTCCCTAGTTTGTCCAAGGAAAAGTCAAAATGATATTTTCCTGCTACATTTTCAACACCCCCTCTCAGCAATAAAGGGATTATCAACCACCCATGTCCTGCACTTGTGGAACTCAAACTTACCTCTTGACAAGGCCTTTATAAAAATGTCAACATCTTGTTACTCTGTCGGAATGTACTGCAACAACATAATCTGCCTCTACACACTACTCCATAGATGGTGATACTAGATATAAATATGCTTTGATTGATCATGAAAAGTAGTATTTTCAAAGAGTTTGATGCAACTTTGATTATAATAGTAAATCAAATTTGGGTCCATCATCTGATTAAATAATCCAACAAGTATCTTTCTCATCCAAATCATCTTGAATTCTGCTTGAAATGCATCCATGTATTCTGCTTCTATCGAGCTGAGTGCAACAAATATTTTCTTTCTGTTGTACAAAGAAACCATTGTGGACCCAACACTAAAAATTCCACCTGATGTACTCTTCCGGTCTAATGGACTTCCTGCCTAATATGCATCTATGAAGCCACACAACTTCACTCCCTCTGTCCATCTCTACCAAAGTCCGAACTAGGTAGTGCCTTTAAGGTACGGAAGAACATGCTTAACTGCTTTCCAAAATAGTTTGGTTTGCCTAACCATAGATTGGATAAGATGGTTGACTACAAAGAACATATTTGATCACGTTTTCACAAGATACATGAGTTAACCCACCAAATACTGGTAAAAAGTCACATCCACTTCCTCACTTAAAGTGGCATACTCTTTCCTCTAGTTGGTCACTAGAGGAGTCTCCATGGGTTTTCACCTATCCATGTGGAACCTCTGAAGTATATCATTGGCATACTTTCCCTGAGAGACAAATAGTTCCCAATTACCTTGCTATACTTCCAATCCAAGAAAGTAGTGTGTGAGGCCCATGTCCTTCATCTCAAACTCTCTCGACAATAATAAAAAATTACCTTCTACCAAAATATGATAGAGGTTTTCATCTGCTTCACTTTTGGTGAAGCTAAAACCAGTGAGATAATCATCGATCCTAGTGTACCAAGCACAAGGTGCTTGCTTGAGACCATACAATGCACACTTAAGTTTGCACACATGAGATTCTCGATCAAAAGTATTGAAGCCTTTTGGTTTCTTGATATACACTTCCTCCTAAATAAATCCATTGTGCAATGTATTTTTCACATCCATCTGATGGATCCTTAACCCCATCTGTGCAACCAAAGCAAGGATTGATATAATGGATGATTACCTTGATACAAGAGTAAAGGTCTCCTCATAGTCAATCCTCACAACCTGAGAGTACCCTTTAGCCAAAAATTTGGTCTTGTACGTTTCTATGCTTTCATTTGCTGCATGTTTGACCTTGATGATCCATCCTAAGCCCACAACTAATTTTTCCACTAATCTTGGGACCACTTCCCAAACACTATTCTTTACAATGGATTCTTACTCCTCCACCATTGCATCAACCCATTACAGTTTCTATACTTCTTCCTCAAAAGAGGATAGCTCACTACAAGCTCAATCATTAGAGCTATGTAGCTATTGTATCGATCTGGTGACCTTCTCTACCTGCACTAATTTGAAGGAGCACCCACATTCTCCCCCACATCCTTCAAAAGTCTCTTATCTTCCCTGGTTCTCTTCCTACCTTATCTGGATGATTTTGTTTGGCTGGGTGTCTCCATTCTCTGCTCCTCAACTTGTGGCTTCTCCACAACATCCTGAGGCTCCTCCTTTGGAGCTAAAAGCTCCTCCTCTAGTGGGATCTTAAGCTACCTCTCAAGAGAGCATTGCATGGCTTTGTCTTCATAAAATTTTACATCCCTTCACACAACTATCATTCCGAGGGATGGAAAAAACACATGGTATTTGTGGGGAGTTTTTGTGTAACCCACAAATACCCCCAAATTTGCTATCAACCCTAACTTCTTCCTTGTTTCTTTGGAGACATGGCAGTAAACAGAGGCTCCACAAAATACTAAAGTGCGAGACATCCAACTTCCTCCCCAAGAAATCCTCCTATGGTGTAATCATGCCATGAATTCGATGAGGACTCCTGTTTTGCAAATAGACTGTTGTGTTGCATGCTTTAGCCCACAGGTCTAGAGGTAGGCTTTGGTCATGCAACATCACCCTTGTTTCTCCCACAATGTTGCAGTTATTCCTCTCAGACACCCCTTTCTTCTATGGGTTGTGGTGTGCTTTCAACTCTTGTCAAGTGCCTTATTTTGCACATAAATTTTTAAACTCATTCGACACATACTCTCCTCCACTATCGCACCTGAGAGTCGTCACCTTCTTCTCCATTTCTTTCTTGACCAGTGCCTTGAACTCCACAAAATTGGATAAAGTCTCATCCTTCTTCGGCATGAAGAAGATCTAACACTTTGTGACAAATCATCAATAAAGATGACAAAATATTTGTTCCTAGTAGTGGAGGATGTTGAGAAAGGTCCACAAACATCAGACTGGATCCTTTCAAAGACTGCATATGCTCTGTTGTCCCAATCATGGAAAGTGGTTTTTGTGTACTTCCTCAATATACACCCTTTGCATGTATCCTGCTTCTCTAGTGCTCATTTAGGGAGGCCAATGGTTATCTTCTGCATGATCTTCAAAGTGACATGATGCAAATGACCAAGTCTTCTTTTCAAAGTTCATCGACATCACAACTCTGCACCTTCTCTATCTTTCTGCTCAATGCAACACAATCCTCCACATATATCTTGTAGAGTTTTTCCACACGAACCTCGATATTCTTCACCTATCCTGTGGCTATGTATCTCAGGAATGCATTTCCTTTGATGAAGATCACATCAAAACCACAGTGTTCCAAAATTGCAACGGAAACAATATTCTTCTTTAGACTCGAAACAAACATCACATCCTTGAGTCTAAGAGAAGAGCTTGACTCCCTCTAAAAGGTGACTATTCCAATCCTAGTCACATTGTACCTTCCATCATCTCCCATATCGATGTGTATCTCGATATATTTCTCCTCCAAATAATTGAAAAAATATCTATTCCCCGTCATATGGAACAAGGCACCATTGTCCAAGTACCACAAGCTCACCATCATTGTGCTATCCATGCATGCAATGAGAGTAAATACAAGCTCAAATTGTGAGGCAAAATCTTCACCTTCCACTCCTCTTGACGTCTTCTTGATTGTCTTCTTGTGTGGACATTTCGTGGCATAGTGCTCGAATTCATGACAGTGAAAGCACTTGATTTTGGACAAATATTTCTTCTTGCTCCCTTGACTAGATTCTGGTTTGGATTGGAATTTCTTCTTGTTCCCTTTCTTTGCCTTTGCATCCAAGGCACAATTCTCTTCATTCTCACCTTTGGATGAAGTTGTGTCTCTAGTATTCTACCTTATTTTCTCCTATACCAAATTGGACCATAGGCATTCCTAATTTGGTATTTTTTCCGTCCCATTCACTGAATATTGGTAGTTGGATAGCTCTTGGGAAGGTCTAGAATGGCTAGTCTTACCAAATAATCCTTTACTACAGTAACACCAATTTGACCAATTTCATCATGACATTGTGTAAACTTGCTAAGGTACTGAGGAATGGTCTCATTCTTTTACATCTTGATATTTCGAAGCTTTTCCTTGAGTGCTAGATTCCTCTGGTAACTACTATTCTGGAACAGAGTTATCAATGTTTGCCACATTTCATACAAAATCTATTTCATGTGGATACTTGAGACAATATGGTCTTGTACTCCCTCCAATATCTTTCTCCTCACCTTGGATACATAGTTCTTCCATTTTGCTAGATCCTGAACATCAGATGTTGTTGGTTTCAAAATATCATTATCAATGAATTCCTTCAACCCATTATCTTCCAGCACTGCCTCCATGTGGTCCTTCAAAGAAACATAATTCAAGCTTCCCGCAAGGGAATACTCGAGCCTTAGTCTATATAAATTCATCCTTCTAGCTCTGAATAATTGATCCTGTAAATCCAACCCTCCTGTAATAACAACTTTGAAATCTCTTGTCTACAGTGAATCCAGCTATGATACCATGTAGAAATTAATGTGTAGATTCATGATTGCTCATGAAATTTACTAAATAACAAGACCTAAAGCTACTCTACAGATCTGCAGAATTTAATTCACCATCTAGAACACAAATCATATACATGCAAAAGGAAACATCACACATGCAAAGATACTTATCTAGGGAAAAGAAACTACTCAAAACCCCTTCCTATTTGTATTGCATTGATCAAAGAATGTAGATGAAATACATATGCTTGCTCAAGCCAGAGCACACCCTACAATTGTATAATTTATACATCTACCTGCCTGACTGACTCTAGCCAACAGTTAGTCAATTTTCAAGCCCTCCAAGCTCCTATTTCCTTACGATGTTCCTCCAGGAAATTGGCCCCTATTATTTAGGAATTTCCCACTACTGAATTGTGCAATTAATCTAGGTCCTTCCTCTGACTACATGCACCACCTGTACATATTAGAATATGTTACAACTGATAGCACACTACCTTAGAATATCTATATCAACTGGGTAACTTGAATTCTCCACCTGCAACAATTATTTTGGGTTGATTGATCAGTTAGCTGGTTGATCACTGAATTTGGTTGAAGTTCCACTTCCACAACTTGACCTCCAATAGTTCTTCTGATAGTTAGAAGTAGTTTAACTGACAATAAATCAAATTAACTTAAATAGATTGCTAAAAAATATAAATCAATCATATTGAACTGAACTCAAGCTTCCCCAACTGAAATTAATTGAGTTATTGAGTGACAAGTGCCATGTCACCTAAGTTAACTACCTCCAAAATTTCTGCTAAAATTGAAATTCGAATTTCCTCTAGTTTGAGCAAGGCAATGTCAAACTCAGATTTTCTTGCTGCATTTTCAACAATTTATTTATAAAGAAATGGGGTGACTCTTCATCTCCCATGTGACTCTTGGATTCCCTCATGACTCTTGAGCTTCTAAGTAACCTTTGAACTCCTACATGAATCTAGGACTTGCTAGTGACACTTCATGTTCCATGTGTGTCCCTTGGTCTTCCACACATTTTACATTTTATCATTTTTGAAATTAAATAGTTATATTTCACCAATAATGTGGAAATAATACATGGAATAAAACAATACTCTTGTGTTAACACTTTGAGGAGTTTTAATTTGTTGACTATGGCACGAACTTCCTTGTAATGTATCAGTCATAAGTTCTTTGCTTTGCTGCCATGTCTTCAATCCTTCATGCTAGATCTAGCTTGTACATCATATTCACCCTCCAAAGGGTCTGAATGAAATTTTTAACCTTCAAAGTCAATATGAGTTTCCATTTATCCATCATAATCTAGAATTCCTTTATTCTTGCATGGTAACATCTTTGAGTCTTGTCTCCACAAGTGTCCTTCTTGTAACCTCTTATTGCTAACCTCCTTTAACATCATCTTGCCATGATAAGGTGATATCACCTGCAGATGAAGTTCAATCATGACAAGACAACATCAGTTCAATAATCACCTATTCTATCTCTATTTACACATGTAACATGCTGACTATGATAGGACATTACGCAAGAACCTAAGGGAAAGGTTCTAGGAATTGTGCAATTGGGCACTGCAGGGACCAAGGGATTACCATTTTGTCCACTCAAACTATGTAATGCACAAAGAGGAAGCCTCGTCAAGGTATTGCAAAGTGGGCAAGTCTAAGAGACAAGGGTGATGAGCTTGCTCACTAATGATGCACAGTGCATCGTGTTCAAGGCAGAGGAAGTATGGATTTCACATTTGAGATTTCCAAGGAATGAAGGATGACCCAAATGTCCACTAGAACTATTGAATGTGAAATCGAGGTAAGATAAGACAAGGAAATATGAAATAGGCTGGTCCAATCACCAAGAGTTGCAATACTTAGCCACTGTAACTACACAATACGTAGTGATTGAGGGGAAGACTCTGGGATTATGTAGTTGGGTTCAACAATGACCTAAAGATGGACCTACTTCGCACTAGAATTGTGTAATGTCAAATAGGAGGAACAATTACTAAACGCAAACGATTGGTGTAAGTAGTGGAAGGTTAGGTCAATATACCTTGAGGATTCTCACTACATAATGAAGGGAATGGAACCTATGTCTTGCACAATTTGTCATTACTATGAGATAAAGAATTCCTTACTATGAACTAGAAGTGCTCAATGTGTAATACATGACATAACTAGTCAATGCTTTTTGTAGTGAGGTAGTACAAGCAGGAAGGTTTCAGTGACTATGTCTGAAATGGCTTAATGTGAAATAATGGGAATTGTCTTCAAGAAAGGATCATTGGATAGGTCCAGGAGGTAAGAGTTTCATCACTAAGGATTTTGAATGCACAATTCTCATAACCTGGTGGAGGGTCAGTTATTTTGTAACTTACACCTAGTGGGAGGAGCAAGAAGAGCTCCAAAATGGATAAGTGTGGGATTAGTGGACCAAGAGAGAGACAAAGACATCCAAATAAGTCCCAAACAAATATCACACACATGTATACCATAAAATAAAAGGTAAACACATGTACATTAGCCGACACTGAAACCTATAGATTGAAACAACAACAAAGTGACACTTGTTTCTGAGTGTGACAGTTCAAATGTAAGATTGCAACATTTAAATACAAGTTTATGATACATGTGTTTACTGTAGTCAAGGTATGCTCTATGCCAATGGAAATTTTCCAACACACATTCTAATGATAAATAACATAAACTAGTGCAAGAGGGCATGTTGGAGCTGCCTCTAAAGAGTGTGCCATACTATTATTAAGATGTATAAAAATAGGTGAAGTTGGTGCATGCTAGAGTGGAATCGACACAACCACATAAAGAAAACACAAATGACACATACGATAAGGAAAATAGGAAAAAAAGAGACTTGTGAAAGATAGAGCAAGAAAAAATGACACATGTAATAGAAAAAGAAAGTAAAAGTGACATTTGAGAAAGAAAAACTACTAGTTGAGAAACTCACTCAAAAGATGAAGCATTTGCAACCACGAGTGAGAGGATGCTCCTTATATTCCAACAATACGTAAAGCTCAAAATAAAAATATTAATTTGAAGATGAGCTCTGGGCTAGACTCTTTACATAGGGAAAGCAAACATGTAGTTATGATTAAGATTTATGAGGGTTCTTAGCGCATGTTGGGAAACTAGGAGTCAAGAGTGAAATGATTGCGACTAAGCGGTGTGACAGTATTGGCTTGAAGAAGTATACTCTTCACAATAAAAAAAGAGTTTGTGATTATTACTTACAGACGATTCTCTTACACTATCACTAAGAACTGCATAATCTGATGTCCACTAGGAGTGCACAATGACTGCCTCAAGGAACTGCGTAGTCACTGTCTCAAAAAACTACACAATCACTAGCACAAAGGACTGCACAATCATTGTCGCTAAGAGCTGTGTAATCAATATCACTAGGTACTATGTATTTACTGGCACCAAGAGTTATGCAATCATTGCCATTGTCAATTGTGCTTAGCATATCTTAGGATGTATTCTTATGAAAACATCGAGAGATGGGCATGTGAAAACAAGTGGTTCGACATTTAGAATTCTCAATGTAATACTTAAACACTTGAACAACATGACCAATCACGAATTTAATGGCTTGAAATGAAAGATCGCATGACGATAAGAAGGCTCTAAAATTTGGATGTAGGCAAAATTTTTAAGGGTGTTTGTCACAGTGAGAACACCAGGGCATATCAAGAGTAGGCATAGGGTGGTACATGCCTTGCATATTAATGGATAATATTTAAATGGTGCAAGAAATTAGTACCTAATATACTTGTTGAAGTCCTTTTAAATATTTTACCAATAGGAATACGTTTGTAGCATGGCCACTATATTTTCTACACCAAAGTGTCATGACATCCAACTATAGTGAGCTTCCCAAATCATCTATGAATGCTCACTTGAAGGAACAGGGAGATGGCCCAAATGGCATAATATTTTGTCCTAAATATGAAAGTTAGTGATAATCATTCTTGTACTCATAATTTGATGGGTGATAGAAAAGTCAAGATCATTCTCATAGAGTTAGTGCCACCCAGAGGCCTCATGTCTACATGAGTGGAGTGTTGAACAAAAGTAATACTGAGAGGTGGGGGGGTGAATCAGTATTACATAAACATTATAAAAATTTCTGCAATTAAAACTTAGTCATAAATTCACTTCAACAAATGTGACAAGATCATGCACATGAGAAACACAAACAATCATCACATGTAGACACTTTGATTTTAGGTGGAAAAACCCCCATCTAGGACAAAAAACCACCAAATTATTTTCTTCTTCTTCCTATTATCTATTTATTCAAAATATTATTGTTTACATTACATAATCTAGCCATCACTAGTAATGGATCACCCACCCCTTGACTGAAATGAGAAATGTTTTCCACAACCAACTTGGGGCACCCACTTCTATAATATAATATCAACATGCACTTAGCTTGAAGCCCCTACTCCAAGTACAAACAATTCTACAACAAGATAATATAATTTAGAACTGAAAACACTATTGCATAAAAAAAACTATCATGAAATAAGCACACTCATGTAGCCATAATTTCACACTCCAAATGAGAGGAAAATTATCTCCACACACACTCTCTAAACTGATCTTCAATCTTTGCTCACAAATTTGAAACACTAGTGATGAATAGTATCTAAAGCACAACACACAACTGAAGCTTTGAACTCATTTCTACAATCACTGGTTTGTGCACTTTCTCTACATGCACACTCACTCACTCACACTACTAGAGAACCAACCAAATGAGCAAATTTCCTTTTGATATTTGTAAATTCTAGAGATGGTTAAGTCAATAAATTATTCAGATGATGGATCTTTCCCAAAACCTTTTCACATGCTTCATATTTGATAGAGATAGGATTCTTGACAAAATCAAGCCACTTACTCCACTAAACTTTTGATATTTTCAAATTTGATCAACTTCTAGAGGCCCCACGAGTTGTCTTGACCTTTCTTCTAGAAAATTCTGATCATGAGCTTCTCCAAAAACAAAATGATTTCAATTTTGTGCACAGAATCCAGAGTAAATTTCGTGTATCCTTTCAGTCACATCAAAATGATTGTGAAAAAATTACTATAGTTTCATGCACAACATTGATAGCCAACAACTAAGGCCTTTTGGTCTCACACATAACCCATCATCCATGCGACTGGGGTAGAGCATAATGTAAAACAAGAGATATTTCCCTCAAACTTGTAGCAGAGCTTCAGGGGTTCATGTCAACCTACATAGTAGCCTTCCAATCCCATCATGACATTAAGAAACCAATTTCATGACTCAACAAAATTCCACACACAACATCAACTAGAGTTGTATGAAAGTTGTAGCTCAACTTCATGTGAGGCCTTATTACATCATCACACCTATTTTACAAAACTTGTAAGACTATTACAACACTTTAAATCAGCATGAAGACCCTCAATATTTATACAATAGACTCAAGATGATACATAGGGACACATGATTACATGACTTACAATAGGTGACATCAATGGAAACACAAACATGCCAACAAACTACCCCTTTACCAATGATATCAACCTATAGCTTCTAAGGATAAAGATTACAATTACATACAACAATCTGAAGTTGAGAACATAAAAAACTTACTCTCTCTTTGTCGTGGCAGAAAAATTCGTTTGTGCGGACACAACTGACCTCCCTAGGAGTCTAAACTCTCTAGCGACAAACAAGACAAAATAGAGTGATCTTTCTCTAAATACCTCTTTTAAAACATGAAAACTACAAGTGTTTAGGCTTACCTTATTCCAAAACGCGGTTGTTGTAGTCCGTCCTTGCCGATCCGGATGAGCTCCTCCTTCACATCAATTCCTGCAACCACAAACAATCAAACAATTACCAAGCACTTGCATTTCATATAATAAAACATATATTTAACATGCAGACCAAGGAACACATGAAATAACTCATTAACACAAGCTATTGAGAAAAATAAACCAGTTTGTATTAATAACGAAACAAAGAAACTCTTACAACCTGGCCTTGGTGTTGTGCAAGTTCCTCCCGGGGTCCATCAAGGGTTTTCCTCTACTTTGACAAAGCTCACCCACTTCCAAGTAGAATCAAGCAAAGACAATCTCTCCTCACAAGGTTCTAAATGGGAGTCCTAATTCCTGCAGCATTTACCCAAAGAAAATGTATAGCTCCAACCTCCCCTCCCTCTGGCTCAACGTCTTTATTTATAGTGCTGTAAAGAGGTTATTCAGGTCCACCATCAATGGGATAATCCCCCTCTTTGGGTGGGATAGCTCCCTTATTGATGGGATAAGTTCCCCCTTAATAGAGATACATGAACCAACTGGAGGCGCATCCAAATCATCAAACCGACCTCTAGAAAGTTCTAGAAGTAACCACAAGTAACTTTTTAAGATGAAACTCGCGCATTTTGCCTTTTACAGAAGGACGCACCTGTCCCTTAACATACAGAGCGTCCAAGGACGCACCTTTTGTGAACATGGTCAGCGTCCCCGCAGGTAAGGCTAGAGAGAACCTGCGACCCCAGAGATAAACATATTTTTGACAAGACTTTCTCTCTTCTTTGAGTTTGAGATGGATAACAGAGGCATAAGACTTGCCTAAGAGGGTAGCATGACTGTTGATTTGAGCCATACTAACTGTCAGTGGTCATGGTGACATTTTTTAGTGTAACAGATTGCCCCCTAAAGTGCGAAGCCTGGAATAGATTTAGGGTTTTGTAATTCTAGGAAGGGTGAAGCGCTTTATCATTTCAAGGATTGTCTTGTGGATGGCCTGGTTGGAACCTGCAATTTTCAACACAAAATACATGGATAAGATTATATCATCACTGAGGTAGGCATTCCCATACTCAGATTCAAAACTTTAACTAATGGACTAACTATTCTGATACAGGAATGATCTTGCAGTACATCATTTTTATAGACTTTTGTAGACACAGTATGGACGCAGCCATCTGTTTATGATTAGTCTACATAGATAATGAATACAAAACTCCTCGCAGCCTGGATGGTAGAAACTAGATCCAGGGTCTTCACTTCTACTTCCCGAATTGGTACGATTCTAGCCATGTGATTAAATGATTCGATGTCGAACATGTTAGAAACCACTTGATTACCAGTCGATGATGCAAACTGTTAACAAGCGTGAGAGAAACCACCAGTAATGTCAATGGTTCTCAAAGTACCAAGCACAACCCGTGAAACGTGAATAGATGTTTTGATGTCGAACACTTCACGGAATCCTTTGATCGAAAGTCAATGATGTAAACTGACGTCAAAGGCGAGAAACCTGCCATTGATGCATGCAGACTTCAAGGTACTGTCGATTCCTAAGTCATCTTTCTAGATAATGTGTCGATGTCGATAGAAAGCGACCTGTTGCAGGCAAGCCCGCAACACGAAATCATTGTTCAAGTTGAAGAAATGTTGCTGTAAGGACTGACTCAGGGATGGTCAAATGGATGACAAGTATTTTGCAGATGAAAGTTTTGCTTGCAGACCTCTTGAACACATAACGACACGACAGATGGCTTGGTGACGAATAACTCAAAGTTAATCCCCGGAACCCGGTTAAAGACTTTCAAAGTGGTTTGATCAACTGTGAGGTAAAAGATTTCCCAACCCAGGTGAATGAAAAAGTGTCGTGTTCAAGAGTGGTAATAAAGTTTCTTTTGAGACAAAAGGTAACAAACAGGTTTATTCTTCTCTCTTTTCCCCCACCATTTCTGGCAAGTACCTCTTTATTTTTAACAAGCTTGAGGAGGATAACATATGCTTGATTATAAGCTCATCCTTCGGACGAGTCCAACCTAGTTTAAATTCGAACCCTAGGAAGGAGTGGTTCGTTCCTGTTTGTAATTGAACAGGTCCTCTACTGTAAAAGTTTAACGAGCCCAGTATAGGAGAAACTCGGTGTTTTTCAATTTTAGAGAGTCTGAAAAACTTAAGAAGACTCCACGTTGAACTTTTTCGTACATTTGTGTCCCTCAAGCCCGAAAAAGTATAAAATAATACCTGGGGGAACCGCTTGATCTTGCGACCAAGGAGTACTTTCATAATAGTGTCGTTGACCTGAAAAGTAAAAAGTGATCAAGAACACGTCGTTTTATTTCCTTATCGAGTTTGAAACGACAAAAACCCGGCAATCTTTTCCTGATTTTGCGGTCAGAAAAGAGCTAAAAGGGGACCGTCTTTTAATTCCGTTTTAACGAGTGTAAAAGAAACGCTCGGCGATCTTTTCATGTTTTAGGAGTCAGAAAAGGGCTTAAAAGAGAACTCCAAGGTTTCACTTTTTCGTAAATTTTAACGAGTTCGAAAAAGGGATAAAAATGTACTCATGGTTTTCACTTTTTCATAAATTTTAATGAGTTCGAAAAAATGATAAAAATGTACTCATATGGCCGACTTTCAATTTAATTTACGAGCAGGAAAAGACGGAAATAACTCGGCTTTTTTATTTGTTTTACGAGAATGAAAAATAGCAAAATAATCTCGAGATTTTCATGAGTTTAACGAGTCTTGAAAATAACTGAAATTGACTCGAGATAGGTTTCATTTTTACAAAAGCTTGAAACAGAGAAAAACTATGCTTCAAAGTAGTTTCATTTTTACACAAGCTTGAAACAGAGATAAAACTGTGCTTGTTATAAGTTCACATGCCCCCAGCATAATGATGCAAAACTAGGTACATGCCCCCCAAGCTGCATTGCATTCAATGAGGTGGATGGAATGAAGCTTTACTTTCAAGATCTGAGAAAGACTTGTGGGAGTTGTTTCATTTTTTAGTGAGGTTGACACAAGAAAAGAACTATCCTCAAAACCCTTGTTTCATTTTTTAAACGAGCTTGACACAAGATAAGGAACTATGCTCATAACTACTCTCTACAATCTACCTAACAAAAACTTTACTCTAAAAACCTTGATTCATTTTTTAACAAGCTTGACACAAGACAAGGAACTATGCTCTAAAATCCTTGATTCATTTTTTAATGAGCTTGACACAAGACAAGGAACTATGCTCATGACTACTATCTAGAATCTACCTACTTAACCTACCCTTGTTTCATTTCTTAACGAGCTTGACACAAGACAAGGAACTATGCTCAAAAAGTTCGCATTCCCCCAGCATAATGATGCAAAGCAAGGGACATGCCCCCCCAGGCTTCATTGCATTCAACCGGCTGGATGAAATGAAGGTTTACTTTCAATATTTAACTTGAAAAGGGAGTTGTTTCATTTTTAAGGAGGTTGAAACAAGAAAAGAACTATCCTCATACCTGATTCATTTTTGAACGAGGTTGACTCAATAACAGGAACTGTCCTCAAACCTGATTCATTTTTTAACGAGGTTGACTCAGTAACAGGAACTATCCTCGCACCCTATTTTCTACAATCTACCTACATATCCTAAAATCTACCTGATTCATTTTTTAATGAGGTTGACTCAGTAAAAGAACTATCCTCTAACACACTGATTCATTTTTTAACGAGGTTGACACAGTAAAAGGAACCTTCCTCGTTACATCCAATTTCATTTTTTAATGAGGTTGAGAGAGGAACAAACTATCCTCGTCCCTGATTCATTTTTTAATGAGGTTGACTCAGTAAAAAGAACTATCCTCTGACCAACTGATTCATTTTTTAACGAGGTTGACACAGTAAAAGGAACTTTCCTCGTACACACTGATTCATTTTTTAACGAGGTTGACTCAGTAAAAGGAACTTCCCTCACAACTCCTTGTTTCATCTTTTAATGAGCTTGACACAAGACAAGGAACTATGCTCATGACTTCCAGTTTCATTTTTTAATGAGGTTGAGACTAGAAGAAACTATCCTCACGCTAACCTGTTTCATTTTTTAACGAGGTTGATACAAGAAAAAACTATCCTCGTACTCACTGATTCATTTTTTAACGAGGTTGACACAGTAAAAGGAACTTTCCTCGTACCATCCAATTTCATTTTTTAACGAGGTTGAGAGAGGAACAAACTATCCTCGTACTCACTGATTCATTTTTTAACGAGGTTGACACAGTAAAAGGAACTTTCCTCGTACCATCCAATTTCATTTTTTAACGAGGTTGAGAGAGGAACAAACTATCCTCGTACTCACTGATTCATTTTTTAACGAGGTTGACACAGTAAAAGGAACTTTCCTCGTACCATCCAATTTCATTTTTTAACGAGGTTGAGAGAGGAACAAACTATCCTCGTACTCACTGATTCATTTTTTAACGAGGTTGACACAGTAAAAAAACTTTCCTCGGACACACTGATTCATTTTTTAACGAGGTCGAAACAGTAAAAGGAACTTTCCTCGAACACACTGATTCATTTTTTAACGAGGTCGACACAGTAAAAGGAACTTTCCTCGAACACACTGATCATGGCTTCCAACTGGAAGAAAGACATGTCAATGGACACACCTTGATCATGGCTTCCAAGAGGTCTTCATCAGAAGGAAGAATACTCCTCTGGAAGGAACACATGTCAAGGGACTCAAAAGGGATAAGAACATCGTGTTCAAATAATCCCATAGAGTTTTCCATGTCAATTACCGGATCTAAATCAACAGTGAGAGGCTCACTTACATCGGTAACTGAAAACATGGGACTAGTTGCCACATAATTAACCCGTGGCAGGGTAGATACCACTTTAGAATCAGGAACATTTAGGGGTGTCATATTATTGGTAGTTGAAAAAAAACTAGGGAACGAAAGCTGGTCTACAGTCACAATACTGCCATTGTGAGGGAAAGACATCACGCGAAAGAGTGTCGATACGACAGCTTTCATTGCATAAACATAGTCTCGCCCAAGGAGTAAATTGAAATCCAAGGGACCTCGAACTACCATAAGATCAATACAGACAGTTTTACCTTCCAAGGTAAGAGAAAACTTAGGAAGGATCCCTAAAGGTTCACTAATGGTTCTGTTAAAAGCTTTCAGATTCTGCGTAATAGGCGCAAGCTGAGGGGAACCCAAAGCTTGCCAAACAGTTGAGGATAAAATACTGACAGAAGCACCTTCATCTACCTGAGTACGATGTATGTCCCTACCACCAGCCTTGACAATGATTTGGAAAGGGATGGAGGAAGGAAGACGAGGTTCTGTCAGTCTATTCCAATCAAAGGAAAAGACCTCAGTGCTTGGAGGGGGTTCTGTAGAAACAGGTGAAATGCCCCCCGGCATAGAAGAATCTGATGTAACAAGAAGAACATTAGCGGTATGAAGTTCACTTTCTAAATGGAAAGTGGGATCGACCGAATGTGAAATTGAATCGACCACTTGATCAACTAATGGATCATCAACCTGAGTGACATGAGTTTCACTCTCCAATGGAAGAGTGCGATTGACTGTTCTTGAATTTAGATC
Organism: Pinus tabuliformis; assembly: GCA_031772625.1. NCBI lineage: Eukaryota > Viridiplantae > Streptophyta > Pinopsida > Pinales > Pinaceae > Pinus > Pinus tabuliformis. The sequence continues at coordinate 311,084,422 of CM062810.1, read as the reverse complement.
AATCATTCCGTCAGTTGACGGCAAGTTGGGAGAAAGTTTACGGTAACCAATCGGAAATTCTTGCTGTGGAACAGTAAGGTTTTCCAATAATGTTGAGGCTTCATCCATGTGAGGGCAAATGTGAGTTTGATGACTCCCTTTGCATAACTTACAAGGAAACCTAACTTTACCTTTTTTCCCAGGAACCTGACTATCACTGGTTGATGGATCAACGGAAAGTTGATGGGATTTTTCTGACCATACTTCCAAGACCTTTGGAATACCAGGACAATTGACAAGGAAGTGGTCACCCTTACAAAGCCTGCAAGGGTATTTGGGTTTACAATGCATGTCGGAATTTTCCTCAACACAACTAACACTTACAGCCATGGTTGGTTGGTTGACTTCTTTCTTATCTTGCTTCTTCTTCTTCTTCTTCTTCTTCTTCCCTTTCTTCTTCTTCTTAGCCTCCTGGTTACTAACATCAAGGCTTTTACCAGGCGAAGAGGAAGAAATGGAGGAAGAAAAATTAGGCGAAGAAGGTAAAGGGTCAACAGAAGGTTGGTGATGTTGAGATGGTGAACTCTGTTGAGGTGAAGCATCCGGTTGAGATGGAACAATTGGAGTATTTTGGGCCAACGAAGTTGAAAATAACTATATCGGTAAACCTATTGTAAATCCAGGTAATGACAAAGTAGCCATGTAAGGAGGACCAACATTTCCAAAGTAAGGAAAAGTACTAGGATTCTCATTAGGAGGGGTTCCTAGATTGATAAATTCCGGAGCATTTGCCATTATATTCAACTTCAGTGAATTTTATTAACAATTTAAAACTAAAATTAACAATTCACAATTCACACCTAACAACTAAAATTCACACCTATGGTCTCTAAAAGTAAAAACAAACAAATTAACACGTGCTATCAAATCTAGGAGTCAAACCACACACAAACAGTAAGCTCTCCGGACCGAAAACACTAGTTGGTGATGAAGCCCAACCTTGCAGAATTCAGTACAGAAATGGCGGGTGGAACAGTTACCCCGGCAACCTGCTTAATGAATAGACCGGCACAAGTTCCTCCACTTTAACCGTCTCGAAGTGAAGTGAACCCCCCGGAAAATCCAAGTGAGTATAACCGACGTCTGCTCCAGGTACAGTGGGACCTTCCCTCCACCGTCACCTCGGTAGAACCCTAAAGATTATGGTCACTAAAGTTACCAATCACAACAATTACACCTGGGGGAACAGTCTAAACTCCGACAGCACGCAAGGGCAGAGTAACAAGCTCAATCCCCTTACCGGCTCCTTGACAATAATCCAAGGTTTACCGATAAGTGACCCCTGGCTCCTCGACAATGGTTAATCCGATGTTTACCGTTTGTAATACGTACTGTTTGGCGTCGTTCCCAACGAGGGGGGAATGATCCCCTCACTGGTTCGGACACGAGCTCATGCTTCTCCTTTAAGAGGAGCTTTCCCAGAGTGCAATTGAAACAATTGGATTTATTCTACTCAAGATAAACTATCTGTTTGGTTTTGTAGTCTTGGAGAGTTAAGTACTCACCTACTCCAAGACCCTAGCCTAAGCTATGTTGGTGTTTCAGAGCCCTAGAAATGTAAAAATTACTAGATGAATTTTAATTAAGCGCTGTGTTATTAAGGCTGTTATTACTCAAATGGGTAAATGGAGATGAAACCAATGGTGTTATGACCCGACTCAACTGAATGCAATCGAATATGATAATGCAATCCTTTCAATTCGATGAATCCTAACTAGAGTAAGGAGAGAGTTTCCATTCACTTCCAACAATGCAAAAAATTGATCACTAAGAGAAAATATAACAAATTCTCTAATGCACTAATTTCATCAAGAAAAACTAATGCAAATCAATTCCAAACCATTTTTTTTTCTTTATTTTTGTGTAAATTTAAATCAAAGAAAGTTGATCTAAATCTACGATTGATTTTTCAGAATGTAAACTATGCAAATGTGATCTATGCACAATTCACTTGAAAAGTATGCAAATGTAATCTATGCACATTTTTCATTCATATTCCGAAAAGGAGAATTCTAATTATGCAAATGTGATCTATGCAAGAGAATTCTCAAACACAAGATGATTCTAATGTAATCTAAGAACCAATCAAGTGCAAGTCGAGAAAATTGGGTGAGAGTTCCAAAGATCAAAAAATAAAAACACTCAAAGGCGATTAACACTCATACACAATTTAGCCCCCCCCGGCGAATGAGGGGGAAATTTTTTTGCAAAAACAAAAGCAAAAAGATGCAAAATTGTGAAAAGACTGAGAGAAACCTCCAAGTAATGACCAAAGGAAATCAAATTAAGAATTTCTCAAAAAAGAGACTCAAAACACCCAATTGATGAAAGCTAAAAGTAGGAATGCTAATGAAACAAGTTCAGGTGAAAATTTTTGACAGGGTACTAAAGGATCTGGGCAGAAAACACTAAGAAAAACCAAAATCTAAAAGCAATTAAAGCAAAAATGGAGTTTTCCTAAATTTTTACAGGAAGACGCAGGCAACCCGTTAGAACAGGCGCGGGCCCGCTCTGTGCAAACGGCAACAGCGCGTCCAAAGATGCACTGTGCAGTACTCAGAGGGTGCGTCCTTCTGGAAAAGTTAAGAAAAACCAAATCTAACTAAATCTAAAGCTAAGCCACCCAAATACTAATTCTCACAGTCAAAAACCAGAAAATAAAAATGATTTTCTCAGAGCAAAGTTCACACAAAGGAAAAGACTTTCACATTAATGGATTCCCCAGTGGAGTCGCCAATTTGTCGTGGCGGAAAAAGTCGTTTGTGCGGACACAACTGACCTCCCTAGGAGTCTAAACTCTCTAGCGACAAACAAGACAAAATGGAGTGATCTTTCTCTAAATACCTCTTTTAAAACATGAAAACTACAAGTGTTTAGGCTTACCTTATTCCAAAACGCGGTTGTTGTAGTCCGTCCTTGCCGATCCGGATGAGCTCCTCCTTCACATCAATTCCTGCAACCACAAACAATCAAACAATTACCAAGCACTTGCATTTCATATAATAAAACATATATTTAACATGCAGACCAAGGAACACATGAAATAACTCATTAACACAAGCTATTGAGAAAAATAAACCAGTTTGTATTAATAACGAAACAAAGAAACTCTTACAACCTGGCCTTGGTGTTGTGCAAGTTCCTCCCGGGGTCCATCAAGGGTTTTCCTCTACTTTGACAAAGCTCACCCACTTCCAAGTAGAATCAAGCAAAGACAATCTCTCCTCACAAGGTTCTAAATGGGAGTCCTAATTCCTGCAGCATTTACCCAAAGAAAATGTATAGCTCCAACCTCCCCTCCCTCTGGCTCAATGTCTTTATTTATAGTGTTGTAAAGAGGTTATTCAGGTCCACCATCAATGGGATAATCCCCCTCTTTGGGTGGGATAGCTCCCTTATTGATGGGATAAGTTCCCCCTTAATAGAGATACATGAACCAACTGGAGGCGCATCCAAATCATCAAACCGACCTCTAGAAAGTTCTAGAAGTAACCACAAGTAACTTTTTAAGATGAAACTCGCGCATTTTGCCTTTTACAGAAGGACGCACCTGTCCCTTAACATACAGAGCGTCCAAGGACGAACCTTTTGTGAACATGGTCAGCGTCCCCGCAGGTAAGGCTAGAGAGAACCTGCGACCCCAGAGATAAACATATTTTTGACAAGACTTTCTCTCTTCTTTGAGTTTGAGATGGATAACAGAGGCATAAGACTTGCCTAAGAGGGTAGCATGACTGTTGATTTGAGCCATACTAACTGTAAGTGGTCATGGTGACATTTTTTAGTGTAACACTCTTCCCCTTTGACATCAATGGAAAGGGGTTTTACACGGAAAGAGAAAATACATAAGACAATGTGACACATACCCAAGGATGAAGTACTCCCCCTGATAGGCTACAAGAAATACTCCCCCTGAGCTGCTGAACATTCTCCCCTTGAATATATTTGAGATAATTCCATCATAAGGAAGCAATATACAAGAATAAGCAATCCATCTTGGGATGATGAAGAAGAAGAAAGCAAACAATTCATAGTGCTTTGAAAGGCATACAAAAAACCAGCCACCACCCATTCTCCAAATTTTGTAGCTGAAATTGCTCTTGGTGGCAGCCATACGACAACTAACTCCATGGAAAACTCTTCAATGCCTTCGAAAATGCATAACGCCCATTTTCTCTCTAAGATATTTAAATTTCTCCCTTGGAAGTGGCTTCGTGAATATATTTGCAATTTTTTCATTTGAAGCAATATATTCCAACCTTACAACTTTGTTGACCACTTGTTCTCTTAGAAAATTATATTTGATTGGTATGTGCTTGGTCTTGAAATGAAGAAACAATTTTTTTGAGATTCTTATTGCACTTGTGTTGTCTACCATGATGGGAAGAGGCTCTTCATACTGAACATGCATTTCTTTAATAATTTTCTTCATCCATAATATGTGTGTACAAAAATTGGTTGTTTCTATATATTCAAATTCAATAGTGGACAAATAGATAGAACATTGTTTCTTGCTTTCCCAAGAGCCAAACAATCTCCCAAAAAGTGAGTTTCTCTTGAAGTACTTTTTTTATCATCAATACTACCAACCTAATCAACATCAGTAAAAGTAACCAAATTGAAATGTTTACCTTTGGGATACCATAATCCATAGTCAAGAGTGTTTTGAAGGTACTTGAAGATCCTTTTTACTGCATTAAGATGAGTCACCTTGGGATTAGCTTGAAATCTTGAGACCAATCCTACATCTTGCATAATATCAGGTTTAAAAGTAGTTAGATACAATAAGCTACCAAGCATGGAATGATACATGGAATGATTTACTGCTAGTGATTCATCATCTTTACTCAATTTGCAACCTGTTACCAAGGGAATGCACACTAGTTAGCAATCTTCCATGCCAAGTTTTTAAATTTATCTCTAAGATAATTTGATTGAGAAATAAAAATTCCTTTATCATCTTCAATAACCTTCAAACCAAGGAATAAAGTAAGCTCACCCAACATTGACATCTCAAATTATTTTTGCATTTCTTGTGCAAAATTTTGGCCCATCTCCTCCAAATTTCTCCCAAAAATAATATCATCTACATACATAACAATTATTAGAAAATTATCACCTTCAAATTTGATATATAAATTGTTGTTCGTGGATCCGTTTTTGAAGCCTTGTTTTTGTAGATGTTTTTTATAGATTTTCATACCACACCCTTGGAGCTTATTTCAAGCCATAAAGGGCCCTTTTCAACTTGCACACTTGATTCTCATCATCACCCAATAAAATACCTTAAGGATGTTCTATACAAACTTCCTCTTATAGATCACCATTCAATAAAGATGATTTAACATCCATTTGGTAAACTTTAATTGTATTGAAGCGTGTAAAATCGAACAACATTATTATTGCATCTATTCTAGCTACAGGTGCAAAAGTTTCATCAAATTCAATACCTTCTACTTGAGTATACCCTTTGCAGAAAAGCCTTGATTTGTTCCTTACCAACTTCCCTTATTCATTTAGATTTATCTTGAACACCCACTTGGTTCCAATGATGTTGTTTTCCTTTAGCCTTGGCACAAGCTCCCATGTATTGTTCTTGTCAATCTGATCTAACACTTCATTCATTTCCTTCACCTAGTTTTGATTGTCTCTAGCCTCATTGATGTTTTTGGGATTTATTTGAGACAATAATGCATAATGTGTTTGATTGAAGCTATCCAATAATTTTATCCTTGTTTGCACTCCAAACTCTTTGTCCCCAAGAATTTGACTTTCCAGGTGCTTCTTTTGAATGTGAATAGGTGGATCTTTCTTTGAAGTGGAGGTACTCTTTCCTTCTTCCTCTTCTTCATCCTTATCAAAAATTTCTTGATCCTCATGTTCTATGAAATCATGATCAGCTACAACATCTTTGGAATCATTAGATTTAGGAAAATTTTCATCAACAACAATATCAATATCTTCAATTACCGTTTTGGTTCTCTTGTTGTAGCATTTGTATCCAAGTTTATCTTTCGTCCTCTTGATGTAGAATTTGCTTCCAAATATTTCGAAGTGGTCAAATTTTGTTGGTCTTCCTTTCCACAACTCATATGGAGTTTTTTCACTATTAGGCCTAAGAATAACTCTATTGGCCAAATATATTGTTGTGTAAGTCGCTTCTCCCCAAAAATTATCTAACACATCAGCTTCATCTAACATAGTTTGTGCCATATCTTGGACAAACCTGCTTTTCGTCTCCACTACACCATTTTGTTGTGGTGTTCTAGCTATGGAGTATTGCCTCTTGATCCCATGCACATCACAAAAATCATTAAATTCCTTGGACATGAACACACCTCCTCTATCAAATCTAAGACACTTTATTTTCAAATCAACGTCATTTTCCATAAGTTCTTTAAAATACTTAAATTTGTTGAAATCTTCAAATTTTTATTTCATGAGCGTAATCCAGGTGGCTCTAGTGAATTCATCAACAAATAATATGAAATATCTCTCACCTCTTAGATTTTTCTTCCTTGTAGGACAACATACATTTTTATGCACTAGCTCCAATGGTCTGCTTGTAGTGAACTCCTTGGATTTGAAATGCGCTCTTGTTTGTTTCCCAAATTGGCATGACTTACATATTGTGTTATCTGGTTTAGCCAACCTTGGTAATACTATAACTGCTCCATTCTTGCTAATTTTTATCATATTATAAAAAATAAAATGACCCAATCTTCTATTTTGTGGCCAATATTCTTCTATTTTTCTCATGTAGAAATTGTGTCTAGTGTCATAAAAATATGCATGTTGTTATCACTTCTAATGGCCTTTGCCACCAACTTTCCTAATTTTGCATTTATGATCTCACACTCTTTAGATATAAAAGTCACCTCATGCCCATTATCACACATCTGACTCACACTGGGGAGATTGTGCTTCAAAACATCAACATATAACAAATTTTGAGATTTGGTATTCTTGTCCAATCTATTTTTTTCTTTGCCTCTGATGGGAACTGTTGCATCATTTCCAAAACTAACATTTCCTTTTTTATACTCTTTTAGTTGTAGGAATTTTATCTTATCACTCATCATATGTTTGGAGCATCCACTATCAATCAGTGATTGCTCATGATGATCATAAGCTATCGAAATAAAGCTTACAATTTTCATAATTTTGAGCCTTCTTCTTCCATGTTCTCACAACTTTCTACTAATTATATTTCTCTTGTGTGTGTTGCATGAAGTTGTTTGGAAATCTAGATCTTCACTCGCTAGTTTTGTGACCAAAGTTATTGCATTCGGAACACTTGATCTCATTCTTTAGATGTGGAGAAAAGGAATTATTTCCACTAGCATGCAAAAGCATTTGGTCCTTGAGAAACTCTTGATCTATCAACATTTCTTCTAGGAAACATCTTCAACCTATAATTTATGGCCTTGTGTCCAAAATTATTAAATGAAAAATAATAACCATAAAATAGTTGAGGATACCTGACTTTTTGTTGCCATGATGGAGGAGTGAAATTTGTCTTCACTTGTTGATTTTCTATTGATTTGAGTTCAGCTTCATTATTTTTTACACTCTTGTTGGTTACTGTAACATTTTCTTGATTTTCCTTTCCTTATAAAGCATCTACATACCCAGTACTTCGTTGATCTTTGACATTTTGTAGAGTAGGCATGAAGCCCAAACCATTTTTGTCCTCTGGTGACCTTTGCATATTGAGAATATCTTTGCAACGCTTCAGATCCCTTCACAAATTTAGGATTTAAATGTGCTTTAGTTTATGATTTTGATAGATTTGCCTTTAATGCAACAATTTCTTCCTCAAGTTTGTGACAATTTTCTTTCCATTCTTCTAGTTGATTTGGGATCACATTTTCTTTCATTTTTGTCTCTTCCAATTGTCTCTTTAAGCAGATGATGGGCTTTTCATGGGTGCATACAATTGGAGCTCCACCAATATTCTTCTTCAAAGATTCATTTTCTATTTCCAACTTGGCCAATTCTTTTTTTTGAACCACAATTTGTTGCAAGAAAATTTCTTTGAATTTATCAATTTCACCTAACTCTGTATTTAGAGAATTATCAACCAAAGGAGGCTTATTCTCCTTTATATTGTGTATTTCTTCCTTCAACAACTTGTTTTTGTTTCTAGCCTTGCTTAGCTCATCAAGTGCAGTAATGAGCTCACCTTCATAACCAATCTCTCCATCCTCAATATCTTATTAATATTTGGAATCAAAATCCATAAGAACACATTCATTGTTCCCTTCTTCTTTGGATGAATATTTTTCACCACTTTCTTTTGAAATATCACTTTATTCTTTTGAGTACTATCTCCATCTCTTCTGGGCTTTACCTTTTTTAAATTTCTAAGTTTTACCCATGCTCTTCATCTCCTTATGCTTCTCCTCCTTTTCACTTACTTTTTGTGGACACTTTGTAGCAAAATGTCCAAATTCTCCACATTTGAAGCACTTGAAGGGTAGCTTTTCTTTATACTTTTATGAACCTCTCTTTAATTTATTTGTAAACTGAGAAAATTGTTCATCGGATTCACTACTAGAATAATATTCCTCTTCCTTGATTTTCTTTGGAAGTTTCTTGAGATTTTTGGTAAGAGCCTTGACCTTCTTGGGGTCCATGAATGCAAGTTCACTAGACTCAAATTTCTCTTCTATAATGCGCATCTCATAAGCTATGATAATTCCAAGAAATTCCTCTACAGTAAGAGTGCTCAAGTCAGACATCATCTCAATAACAAAAATATTTGGGTTAAATCTTGCTGGTAAAGACCTCAATATTTTCTAAATAACGACCTCATCTTCAAATATTTCATCTATGTTCTTGATCAGATTTGTCATTTTTTCAACCCTTCGGAAATATTCTCCACTAGATTCATCTTCTTTCATTTTCAAGCTCTCAAACCTCATCCAATAGGTTTGTATATTCGTTTTCTTCACCTTCTTATCACCTTCATAGCTATTCTCACGTTTGTCCCAAACATATTTGGTTGATTTATGATGCATGAATTTTATCAGCTTATCCTTGCTAAGCCCTATCAAAATAACATTTCTAGCATTGCCATTGTTTTGAAAAATATTCTTTCCATCAGGGTCTAAAGGAAGCACACCAGGAACAACATATCTGGTCACCACAGTAGAATAAACATCAACCCCTAAACTCATTATATTCCATTTCATTCTCATCTTCCATAAATTGTAGTTCTCACTGTAAAAAACTGGAAGCTTCACATCATGGCCAACCATTTTTCCTTCTCAATATCTCCTTTAAGCGATCAAGTTGTAGGAAAGGAGCTGATGTTGATACCAATTGTTAAAAAAAGTAATACTAAGAGGGGGGGGTGAATCAATATTATGAAAATATTATAAAAAATTTGCAATTAAAACTTATTCATAAATTCACTTCAACAAATGTAATAAGATTATGCACATGAAAAATGAAAATAACTGTCACATGTAGACACTTGGATTTTAGGTTGAAAAACCCACCTCTAGGGAAAAAAACCACTGATCTGTTTCATGCTTCTTCTTATTATCTATTGGTTCAAAATATTCTCATTTACATTATATCAGCTAACCACCACTAGCAATCGAGCACCCACCCCTTGGCTGAAATGAGAAATTTTGGCCACAACCAACTTGGAGCACCCACTCCTATAATAGACAATCAAAATGCACTTAGCTTGATTCCCCTACTCCAAGTACAAATAATTCTACAACAAGATAATATAATTTAGAATTGAAAACACTTCTTCATAAATAAAAATATCATTAAAAAAGAACACTCAGCGGCTACAATTTCACACTCCAAATGAGAAAAATTCTCTCCACACACACTCTCCAAACTAATATTCAATATTTTCTTACAACTTTGAAACACTATTGATGAATAGCCTTTGAATAACATTGCAATATTGAAGCTATGAAATCATTGCTACAATCATTGGTTTGTGTACATTCTCTACATGCATACTCACTCACTCACTCTACTATAGAACCAACCAAATGAGAAATTATCCTTCTCATATTTGTAAATTATGGAGATGGTGAATACATTTTTTAGATGATGGAGCTTTCCAAAACTCTTTTCACACACTTCATACTTGATATAGATAGGCTTCTTGACCAAATAAATCCATTTACTCTACTAAAATTTTGATATTTTCAAATTTGATTAACTTCTATTGTCCCAACGACTTGTCTTCACCTTTTTTTTTTTTTAAATTCTGATCATGAGGTTCCCCTAAAAGAAAATCAATTATGCATGTGAAATTCAGAGTGAATTTCATGTATCCTTTTAGTCACATAGATAAGACAGTGAAAATTTCACTTCAATTGCGCACACAACACTGAAAACCATCTACAGAGGCCTTTTTGTGACACACATAACCCACCATCCATGCAACTGGGGCAGAGCATAATGTAAAACAAGATATATTTCCCTCAAACTTTCAGTAGAGCTTCAGGGGGTCATGTCAACCAACAAAGTATCCTTCCAATCCCATCATGACATTAAGAAACCAACTGCATGACTCAACAAAAATCCCCACACAACATTAACTAGACTTCTATGAAAGTTGTGGCTCAACTTTGAATGAGGCCTTATTACATCATGACACCTCTTCTATAGACATGCTGATGGTGCTGGACCTACCAACATTCAAGGGGTCTCCTTGATATGTGGTCCCAATTAGACGTCACATCATTCGGGATAGGAGCCCCATCTGGAATATGGCTCAGTTGCTAGTTTCTTAAATATTTTCCTTAGCTCTAATAGTTAGCAAGAGAGAGGAATGCAGGTGTTCCTTTGAAAAGCAAGTAAGTGTGCCTGGTGAGTGTTTGGTCATAAGTGTGTCAAGGTTCTTCTACTACGTGGGGAAAATAAATTGAGGCTCTAAGAGAGAGGTAATAATACCACTCTAGTAGAAACACATACAAAAAATAGATATACGTCTAACATCCAATAGAATAGTCCGCAAAGATGTGATGAGAATTGCAACCATTACAACACATTCTCAATATGATAGAACTAAAATAACTGAAATAGTTCAACTAATTTAGTACAGGTGAAAAAAACATGAATCATAAACATTTACATAATAGTATTACAAACATTCATAATCCATGCATGAAGAACATGTTGGACATCAGGTTTCATATATTAAATAAATATCCCAAGACACATGTATACATCGAGCACCACTAACTCTAATAGTGGAGCATTGGAGCCACCACTTTCTCCTCAAAAGAACTAGTTTGTGTCTCTAATGCCTTGCGGGAGGAGCCAAGGTGAAAATTCCTTTGCTCATACAATGAGGGTGTATATATAACTAATGGGGTGATGTTTCACCTTCCTTGTGACTCTTTGACTACCCTCATGAATATTTAACTTCTTGTGACTTTTCAACTTTACATAAATCTTCATTTTTTGTATATTTCCTTTGGACTTCCACTTTACAATACATTTTCGAATAGTAAATTACATAATCCACAATAATGATGTGGCATATGATGAATTATGACATGACAAGACATGAAACTAATGACATGGACCTCTTGATGACATGGAAATTTCAATCCATTCTTATTGCTCCTTGCTATGTGTTTACCTCGGAATCCTCTTCTATCCACCTCCATGTGGCTTAGAGGTAAGGAGTCTTTGGTGATATTAGGTCTTGAGTTGTGGTTGAAAAATGGTGTACCTTTGCTTTCTCTTGATTGATCGACTTGTGTAATCATCTAGAAATATGTCTTTCAGTATGTTCCCTTCTCCATATCCTTCTTCATCATCCTATCATGGATTGATATAGTACCTGCATTTGCAATTCACTCATGACAAGACAACATCAGTTTGATAAACCCCTAGTCTAAGATGTTGCATGTTGATCCATTGACTGAACCAAAACTAGGTGGTAGGCTAAGGAAGAGGCTTAGTGATTGTGAAATTGTGTAGTTCAGGAAGTTAGGGGTGAATCTTGAGCCTTGAGACTACGTAATGCACAGTTCAAACTGAATTGAGGAAGAAAATTATGCATTTTCGGATCTCAGTGAGCTAGGCTTAAGGGTTGATAATTGATTCAGGTTGCTGTGTAGTTATGGAAGGTAGAGAAGACCTAGTGATTGAAAAATTTCATAGTTCAAGAGCTCAATGGTTGGTCCTAAGCATAGAGACTGTGTAGTGCACAGTTGGGTCCAGGATGGAGGGCTAAATTGCACAATTTTGCAGGCCAATGTCTAGGATTGTGCACTAAAACTGCTTAGTGCACAGTCCTGGGAAGAAGAAACTATGCATTGCATAGTGTCAAGAGGTAGGGTTGCAACTTGAGGGTTGGAACTACACAATGTGTAATCTAGGAGGGTCGAATGAGGCTAAGTTGCTTGGTCGCAAAGTTTTTCCGAATTTGACTAAGTGTGAGATCGGTGAAGTTGATGTTAAAAATGATGAAACTCGACTATGATCACACATTTAGAACAATTGATGACACAACAATGTAGATCATCCAAGACACATGAACAACCTACTTCCTTGAGTGCAACAACTTTGTGATCACCTACAACAAGTGTAACACTAAAGACACACTTTGTGACAATTGTGACGACACGTGCGACAATGCTTAAAACTTTGGGAATAAGTGTGATGGATTTTTACATGGTGAGATGAACTCATTTTAAAAAATATAACCCCTTAAAACCACCAAAACCAGCTTATATACATTGTGTGACACTTAACATGTGAAATACGACACTTTGTTGTTCTCACAAAAGGGACCAAAACATTTAGTGAAAACACATTGAATGTACTTCAATTTTTGCGATGACAATATACAAGACCAAGGTAGGCTCTAAAATTTGGTGTAGGCCAAAATTTTGGAGGGTGTTATAGCAACAACAACACTTGGTGACATACTGGTAGAATTCCATATTATCTATCTTGGTTGAATATTTTGTGTAGGGTCTTAATTCTTCAGGGAGTATTGATTCATCATGCATATCACTTTGGCCTCCCCACTTACCCTGTGAATAAACATGGCCCTTTTGTACCTTCTCGTTTGAACAAAATCATAAGATTCAGAAATATCGCAATGTTTCAAACTGGAAATGGTAGTGTAGTTCATGAGCCTTAGATTTTCGGAGTATAGTTTTTCATCCTTGGTGTTGCTCTGCTACCAGCATGCCAAGATAGTACTCCGACATAGTCACTATAGGAACAAAAACATTACTCTGCTGCCGTTGATCCTGGACAGTACCCCAATGGAGTTTCTTTCTTCACCTCTTTACGCAAGAAGCTTTTCTCTTCTTTTGACTTTATTTATATATTTAAAGAGGATTGTGCATTAGAACTTATTTATCTTATGGGCAGAAGAGGGATTCCAGCTTATTCATAGAAGGAAAGGTCATTCCTTCATAGAAGCATATAAATGCATATGATTTAGGATTGCTTGTTTAGATTTTCCCCTTTTCCTCTTCTGCTGATTGGATAAGCATGAAAAAGCCAAAACATAAAAAATCAAATGTGGCATAAGGTTCCCTGAGTAGTCACAAGTATCATGGTTTGACCAAAACTCTCCTTACAGACGGATCATTTTTTCCGTCGGAACTTCATTAACCAAAATATGCAACGAACACAAGGAAGGAGGACTGAATGTTAGCCAAATGTTGTGGTGTCACAAGAATCTTTTCCATTCAGCCACACACAAAGAAGTGAGAAAACACGTTCACATAATATGCTTATTTACATAACAAAACAAAACACAATACCAAACCAATAAGAAAGGAAAGAAACTATGTACATATGGCATGGTACAGCCCTAGATCATCATTGAAAATAATTTTTCAACTCTTGTCCATTAACAGGAAGAGATTCAATCTTCTCGTCTAGTGATTGAAGATGATCTGATCCACACATATTGGAACTTAGTGTGTTTTCCTTTGTCCTCGTGGGCTTTGTCTCACTTCAAGACTAGGTCACCCACACCAAATTCATTTTTCCTTGTAGACTTCTTGTCAAACCACCTCTTGATATGAATCTGGTGAAGTGAAATTTTATTTTTCTTTTTGTATTTCTTCCAAGGACTTGTGAAGTGTGCCTATCCAATGCTGAACCATTAAGCTTGGATTTACCTAGGATTCTTGTGAAAGCTGGAGGGAAGGAAAGTAGATGTTGGTGGGTAGTATGGCTTCTTTTTTTTACAGCAAGGAGTAAGTAGATGTATTTAGAGAAGGTTTTGTTTGACTCAGTCATCCCATAGGGTATTCCCCAAAGCGGAGTCCCAGTTCCTCTATTCAGAGAAAGTGGTCTTCTTGATAATGCGAATGAGGTTTTTATTTGTAGACTCAATAAGAAAATTTCCCTATAGATAGTAATTAGCTAAATTTTTAAATACAATTCCATTTTCCAATGCAAAAACATATAATCTTATCTATGAAAAATATATTCCATTATAAAAAACAAGTGAAGTTGAAATGCCAAACCTGGAAATGATATTTTTTTTAAGGGGAGCTGATGACTTCCTCGTCATTCACTTGTTTCAGTGCAATTTCTTCTTCCCGCTGCATGAATATGTCTGTAGCAGTGAGAATATACTGGCATTACTTTGATGAGTGTGGGAAAATCTCACTAATCACATCTAGTCCTGATCCAGGTGGATATTGGTGGCCACCTGCCAAGTCCACCTGGACCCCCACCATTGTCTTTCTCAGCATTTTCAGTTTCCTTAATTGTAGCACAACTTACTATTTTTAGCAGTTTTTCGGGTCCTGAACTTCCGGAGCCATTTTGAGGCCCTAAACGACGTTTTTTAGGGAATCCGGGGGCAACATGGGTCCATGGAATGGACCGATGTTGCCCATTCCAACAATGATAGTGCTCGGATAGATCTTTCTAATGAGCTATTGTACGCGTCAAACGAAGATCATATGCCAAAGTTACGACCCCGGGAAGTTGATGTACCAACTTACCCCCAAACGGGGCCCACAGTTTGGCGTTTCATCTCCTAGGGTTAGGTTTTGGAATGTTAAGGGTTTTCCATTGTTTCTCAACAATAAATAGGCCTTCGAGCCTCATTGTAACACAGTTTAGAGGCATGTAGCCATCACATCTCTTCTCAGAGATAAGCTACCATCGCCCTAGCTGGTTTATTTCCACTTCTGGTTGTAAGCATATTTCAGTATCTTCCATTAATGAAATGAAGTATTATTTCCGCTGCATCTTTGTGTACATGGTTATCTCTGTAATTTATCGGCGCTCCATTCTGGAGAACAATGAAATCAAGAGGCGGATTCAGGAGCTCCTACAGAAAGGTCACATCCGTCCGAGTTCATCGCCCTGTGGGAGCCCGATCGTGTTGGTACAAAAGAAGGATGGGACATGGAGACTCTGTATTGACTATCGAGCACTGAACAAGATCACTGTCCGTAATAGGTACCCGATCCCACGGATTGATGACCTCCTAGACCAACTAAAGGGGGCGAAATATTTCAGCAAGATCGATCTGAAGTCAGGATATCACCAGGTACCAATCGAACCCTCAGATGTGTGGAAGACTGCCTTCAAATCCAAGGAGGGCCTCTTCGAATGGTTGGTCATGCCTTTCGGATTGACGAATGCTCCTGCAACCTTTATGAGGCTAATGGATGACATCTTGCGGCCATTCACCAACTCCTTTGTAGTAGTATACTTGGATGACATTCTGATCTTCAGCCAGAGTTGGGAAGAGCACCTCCACCACATCCGACAGGTTCTCCAAACACTGCGGCAACACAAGCTATGTGCCAATTTGGAGAAATGCACTTTTGGCATGACTGAGGTTCAGTATCTGGGATACATCATTGATGAGCAGGGGGTGCGTGTCAATCCAGCCAAGGTCCAAGTCATTCGGGATTGGCCCTCTCCAACCACTCTAACAGAGCTCCCTAGCTTTCTAGGTCTTGCCAACTTCTACCGCAGGTTTGTGCTGGGGTTTTCTCATATTTCTTGGCCCTTGAGTCAAGTCACCAAGGGAGGGGCGAAAGCAAAATTCTTTTGGTCTGAAACTCAACAGAAGGCATTCAGGGAGTTGAAGGATCACCTCTGCACGGCACCAGTGCTCGCGTTACCAGATTTACAACAACCATTTGAGGTCGAGACATATGCCTCTGACTATGCTATTGGGGCAGTCCTTACTCAACATGGACATCCAGTGGCATATCACAGTGAAACGCTTTCAGACACAGTCTGGAAGTACCCCACTTATGATAAAGAGATGTATTCCATTGTACAGGCCTGCCGACAATGGAAGCATTACATTTTGGGGAAGGAAACGGTCATCCACACAGACCACCGACCCCTGCAGTTCATACAGACCCAAGGGAAATTGCAGAATGATCGCCATCAGAAATGGTCTACATACCTGCAACAGTTTCACTTGAATATCAAGTATAAAAAGGGCAGCACCAATAATGTTGCAGATTGCCTTAGTCGACCACCGATCATGGCGCTGACCACCGTGCTCAACTCTTGTGGGCACGAGACTTCTGATTGGCCACTTCTCTACAAAAGCGACCCAGAATTTGGCCACACATACCAGACACTCTTGGAGGGTCGGAATGTTGCAGATTTTCACCTCCAGGATGCCCTATTATGCCACCTCGGTCACCTTTGTGTTCCTTCAAGCGAGCGTGCCAAGATGATTTGGGAAGCACACTACAGTCGAGCTGCTGGGCATTTCGGGGTCGAGAAAACAGTGGCAGTACTGCAAAATTATTTCTATTGGCCGAATCTTCGACAGGATGTTGGGAAGTACATCCGATCATGTACTGCCTGTGCCATTGCCAAACCAACCATTAAGAAGCAAGGCCTCTACACCCCGTTGCCTACCCCTAGTCGACCTTGGGAATCCATCTCCATATATTACATGTCAGGCCTTCCTTCCACTAAGCATGGAAATGACTGTGTTTTTGTGGTCGTCGACAGGTTCTCGAAGATGGCCATTATGGTGGCCTGCAAGAAGAATATCACAGCAAAAGCCACTGCTAAACTCTTCTTTGAACGAGTGTGGGTGCACTTTGGGATACCACAGTCTATCATCTCAGATCGGGACAGTCAGTTTCTCAGCACATTTTGGTCCAGTCTCTGGTCAATGCTGGACACCAAACTCACGAAGTCCACAGCCTTCCATCCTCAAACTGATGGCCAGACAGAGGTTGTCAATAGGATGATTGTGCACATTCTGCGCATGTATAACTCAAAGCATCCACGCACATGGGACGAGAGCCTCCCCTATGTTCAGCACAGCTACAACCGAGCTCTTCACAGCTCCACTGGCCATAGCCCTTTTTAGGTGGGTTTGGGATTCCAGCCACTATGCCCCATTGATGTGGCCATGCCACTTGCAGCTACTCACATGAATTCAGCTCATGTCCAGTCCGAAACAGATAAGGCCACTAGCTTCATTGAGCGCATCCAACATATTCGCCAGCAGGTCCATGACATTCTTGAGAAATCAAATGCCAAGTACAAGTAGCGACATGATCAACATCGGGTGCCACACAAGTTTCAGGTGGGCGACAAAGTCTGGTTG
Organism: Pinus tabuliformis; assembly: GCA_031772625.1. Classification (NCBI taxonomy): domain Eukaryota; kingdom Viridiplantae; phylum Streptophyta; class Pinopsida; order Pinales; family Pinaceae; genus Pinus; species Pinus tabuliformis. The sequence goes on along the minus strand of CM062810.1, from coordinate 311,066,808 downwards.
CATTTGCAAAAGGAACGCCTTACTGGAGCCTATCGTAAATTGAGACCACTCTGATATGGTCCTTACACCATTACTAAGGCTATGGGAGACAATGCATTTGAGCTCAGCATTCCCCCATTCCTTGGCCTACACCCAGTGTTCAATGTGGACCACCTTCGGCCATACTTTCCACCATTGCTAGACACATCCGACATTGCAGAACAGCTCAAACCCACAGAATTAAATCCAGATTGCATGGAACAAGCTGCAACTGATCGAATCATGGACACACAGATCAAGCACACTCGCCAACAGAATATCCAACTGTATCGAGTTGTCAAAGCAGGCCAACTCCTTCAGCAGGGCAAGTGGCTCACCAGGGAACAAGTTCAGCAGAAGTTTTCGCATCTCATGGAGGAGCTCAACGCAATGGAGACCATTGCTTCCTAAGGGGGGAGGAATGATCCAGGTGGATATTGGTGGCCACCTGCCAAGTCCACCTGGACCCCCACCATTGTCTTTCTCAGCATTTTCAGTTTCCTTAATTGTAGCACAACTTACTATTTTTAGCAGTTTTTCGGGTCCTGAACTTCCAGAGCCGTTTTGAGGCCCTAAACGACGTTTTTTGGGGAATCTGGGGGCAACATGGATCCATGGAATGGACCGATGTTGCCCATTCCAACAATTATAGTTCTCGGATAGATCTTTCTAATGAGCTATTGTACGCGTCAAACGGAGATCATATGCCAAAGTTACGACCCCGGGAAGTTGATGTACCAACTTACCCCCAAACGGGGCCCACAGTTTGGCGTTTCATCTCCTAGGGTTAGGTTTTGGAATGTTAAGGGTTTTCCATTGTTTCTCAACAATAAATAGGCCTTCGAGCCTCATTGTAACACAATTCAGAGGCATGTAGCCATCACATCTCTTCTCAGAGATAAGCTACCATCGCCCTAGCTGGTTTATTTCCACTTCTGTTGTAAGCATATTTCAGTATTTTCCATTAATGAAATGAAGTATTATTTCCGCTGCATCTTTGTGTACATGGTTATCTCTGTAATTTGTTGCGTTCCTGTTTAAATCCGGATCAAGTCCCCATTATTGAAATGGTTCTTCCATTGCAATAGGATGCACCAAGGCGACTGACTTCTTTCCTCTATAGGCACACTTTTGACAGAATGGACACTTGCAGGCATAGGCATGAGAATATTTGAATAAAATGGGCCAATATAATTTGGTTTGCATAAATTTATGCATTGTTGTGTCACCCACAGAGTGTTCCCTGGCTGGTCCATGGTGGAGATCACGTAGTACTTTCTCTGAATCGTGTACTTCCAAGCACCTGAGAAATACTCCATTATGGTGCTTTATGGAGAGCACCCCATGCACCAACTGATAATATAATTCTTTCAGTCTGAGTGCCATCTTCTTCTATGTGGATAAGTGTGAGGGAAAGGTTTCATACTCAAGATACTGGCACATGCCAACATACCAATAGTTTGCGGTAATAGTGGGGGAAGATCGCTCAACATTATACATTTCAATTTCTTACTTCCATCTAGATGGATCTTCTTATTTTACATCCACCACTATTGCTACTAACCGACATAGAGAGTGGAACTTAATCATGTGAACTAGTTTTAACTCTAAAGCATACTCTTGTAGGCCCATCATAAAATTTTCTCTCCTCTCACCCAACTCTTTTTGAACAAACAACAATCTGACTACTGGGTGTGGCAAAAAGATAATAAAATAATTCTTCAATAGGTAGGGATGAAAGTGTTTCACCACCTTATAGGATGCATATGCTTTCTTATCAATGGCGGCTTAGTTAAGTTTAGGTCCTTGTAGACTGGCACTGATGAATGATATTAGCTGCTCATTGTTCTGATTATCCTTTTGTGTGAGCACAATGGCCAGAGAAGTGTCAAAAGAGAAAGTGTAGAGCATAAAAGATTTCCTAAATTATAGGTTGTATAAGGTTGGTTCTTCTACGATAGATTTACTTATACAGGAAAACATGTCTTTTTCCCTTTTATCCCACTTGTATAATGCATATTTCTTTACCATCTCCTGAATAGGTTTCATGATCTGAGCGTAATTAGAGATGAACTTGTTGAGAAAATTAATCTTCCCCAGGAAGGACTGCATAACTTTCTTGTTCATAGGGAAGGGAATTTGTGCGACATCTCTAACCCTCTTTTGGTATACTTCAGTCCCACTTTTCATGATGATGTGGCTCAAGATATTTACCTTGGAGAAAAAATACTCTTCTTGGGATTAAGGGATATCCCTTATTTCTGATGTCACTGTAAACATTTCTTCAAATGGTGTAAGTGGTCAGATCTCTTCTTGGAAAACACCATGACATCGTCTAAATACACCATTATTCTCTGTTCGATCAATCTACAAAATGCGACATCCATCACACGTTGAAATGTTTCACCTGCGTTGACTAACCCAAATGACATTCTTCCTAATGCGAACATGCTCCACTTTGTGTGGAATGTAGTTTTTATTCTATCAAGCTCTAAGACTAGAACTTGGTTGTAGTCTGAATAGCCATTGAGCAAGGAGAACATCTTTGACCCTGATATTTTCCGTAGTATCTATTCCATAGATGGAACGAGGTCCAATTCAAGTTTTATAAATAAACATACAAGCGGATTTCCTTGGACATCTTCGTCATTGGGACCAAATTAGATACTTAGGTTGAATGTCATACTTTATATATGATATGAGCATCCAACATTTTTCTAAACTCCTTTTGAATCAAGGGCTCAAGCATTGGATGTAATTTTCATAACTTAGGTTGAAAAGGCTTGGCCCCTTCTTTGATCAGGATCACATGCTCTATTATTCATGTGTCATAAGTTTTGAGTTCTTCATATATCAACACAAAAACATATTGGTACTGCTTGAATAAGCGAATGAAGGCTTACTGCTCTTGGGGTGTGAAACAAGTACCGAGATTGATAAATTTCAGATCCTTTTTTGTTCTAAGATTTATTTTCTCGTGCGACAACGTTGAACTGTGGGTTTTTGCATTGACTAGCCCTCTAAAACGATTTTGCAAGTCATATATATTTTCCAACAATACCACACCCTTCAGCATGGGGTTTTCTTTATTTTCACGAGCTGCATCCTACAACGCTCTTTCGTGCTTATATTCATTGATAGCTACATCCATGAATACATCAACTTTCACCATAAAGGATAGTATCTGTTGATCATCATTGAAAAATGCATAAGTTAATGATGTTGTTAGGGACTGATGGTTTAAAAATAATTTCAACAGAAAAAATGTCCCTAAGCGGTGATAACCTAGTAGTAGCATTTGCTAATGCATCCATAGTTGTGTTACACATTCTTGGAATAGATACAATATTGAAAGCTTAGAAATGAGAAATCAAATGCCATACATCATATTAATAACCTTTTATCTACGGTGAAACACAATGAATAGCATTGTGTACTTGGCATACAACGATTTTAGAATCACCTACAACTTTAAGGATCCTAACATTGAGGTCAATGGCCCTCTGTAAGCCCAAAATGAGTGCTTCATATTTTGCAGTGTTGTTTGTGCTCTTGAATTATAAGCGGCTCGAGATCAAGTGTTTCCTCTATTGCAAGTATACTAAAACACAACCAGCTCCAAAGCCTTCCTGCGTATTTGAACTGACAAAATGAAAATCCAAACATCATATGTACAAGGACTATGCATTACATTAGTACTAATACTACTACTAATACTACTTACTGTAAAAATGTCATTTTCACCAGTTGGACTAGGAAGGGGTTTCAATTATGTGTCAGGTGGGATTGGAGAAGGTTCAGTAAGATAGCACCCTAGATCAATTTCTAAAAAGAAATTTCCAAAGATAAGATTTGTGAAATAAGCTGGTTCATTTTTTCCCTCGAAGGGTGTGACAATATGCTTCATGTAAAGATTTGAGTTTACCTAAATTTGGTGATTTCTACCCTTATACGAAAGCTAGAAATGTGACCAGTCCATAACAAAATACCATTGTATTTTTCTGGACCAATATTTGCCCAATAGAACACCGTACACTTCTAGATTGTCAACAATTACTATATTTATACACTGGTGAACTCATTGTTCAAATGATAAGCGGATAATCACATTATGAGTTCACCTATATCATGGACAAGGGTCCTAGCTAGTAGAATGATGTATGCATCTGTCTTATCCCATTTTGCATTAATTTTCTTAGCTACAGATAGGGGCATTACATTTATAGATTCACTAGAATCAACCAAGCAATTGTGTACATTATAATTGAAAATTTCGAAGATTAAAAAAAATGGAGGGTAGAGTGTATTTTCACATAATGTTAAAGAATTAAGCATAGATTCTAGGGGACCAGAGGACTTGCTAGACCCCTTCTGTGAAGAAGCAATTTTACTTGAGGCGGGATATTCAAGAGCATGGACAAGAATTTCTCACTCACTCGTGATCCTTGTAAGTTCAAAGAGCAAAATGTTTGTACGTGCTTTCTTCATGTCTTTGATGATGTTATAATCAAGTGTGAGAGATACCACTGAAGTGTCTGGAGGAATCGCTTTATATGCTACTTCTAGAATGATGGGCTTACTTTTTCTATATGCAGAAGTTGTAGCCATATTTCAAGACTTTCTCTGAGTTTTCTAGGATGAGTTGACGGGCGATGTGATCTTACTTAGAAAATTATCTTTCAATTTATTATTTTTCAATTCTTGTCTAGAGACTAGACCTTGGCTTCCAAATTTGTATTGAATGTTCTACTTTTGGGTCGGGTCCTCATTTAGCGGTTTTTCTTCAACACTTTTCTTCTCAGCTGCATAAACACAACTAATTGTATTTACTACGTGTCAAACACTTGCAACTTCTTTAGTTGTAGCAATTTCTTCCTTTTCTTCTGCTAGCTCAGTATTATCATCAGAAAGTACTATATCAATGATATGCACAACAAGATCCTTCATGTTGGATCTAAGACTTTTGTGATCCACAATGTAGATATAAGTCTTTCGGATTAATCACATCATTAGGATTTGGTCGACGTTTTGAACTAACTAATGTTGTGGTTCCATTGTGGGAATTTTTTTCTAAATGATATTCTTGATGAAACGAGCAATATTGGTTGATGCCCATACTCTCAACATTCAACACAATGTTAGATCTCTACACAGAATCGGATGATTGGTTGTTGTTACTGTTGGAGTTGGCAACCCTTCTCAAAAATATGAATTTAGGAGGCTTTCTTCTCATGATGGTTTCGCTTGACCTTTGTTTTAACTCTGCCAACTCATTGGATAAAGACTTGATGGTGTGGGTCAAGCTCTCAAGATTGATATCTTCTTTGTCCTTGGCCTTGCTTATGAAGGCATGAAACCTTTTGTCCATGTCTTTGGAGTCCTTTGATGATTCATCATCAACGATGACTTTGATTGCATGCAAGTCATTTTCAACAATGATTGCTTCTTCATATTTTTCCCCAAGAGTTTCTATGGCAGTTCTCTTCACGAACTGTGTGATGCTTGTAGGTAAGGCATAAGTATAATAATTGATAATGATGGAGTCATGATATTTTGTATCCTTAGGAAATATGTTCAATATATGATTAAACCTCTGATTGAAATATTTCAATTTCTATTTATGCTTCGCCTTAGTACTGCCCAACTCTCTTAATAACATCGCAAGGTTTTTTTCATCGACAAAATTTTCAAGAAACAACTTCTTAAACCCCTTCCAATTCTAGATTGAGTTCAAATGAAGGTTGTGATACCATATAGCTACTCTACCATCCAGGGTACATAGAAAAATTTTGCATGCAACATCATTGTAATGTACCTCATGCATTTGCATATGCAGGTAAAAATTTTCCAATTGGTCCTCTGCCTTCAATGCTTTCTTAGGGTCATACTTTTTTAACAACTTCTTCGCATTCCTCAGCATCTTGTGTAACACACCCAGCAGTGAAAGTTGGCCCTGAATCATCCAATCCAGATCTTGGTCTGCCATATCCTCGTCTTTGTGGCCCTCCTCTTTGTCAGAGTCTAATGGATATTCTGTTAGGTCCCTATATTACTAGTAATTACCCCATTACTATTGTAGTTGTATCCCTTATTAATATTGTTGTGCCCCTATTGTGCCCATATTTTTATTATTGTGCGCCATAGAATCCCTCTATTATTATTTTTGTGGCTTTATATTATTATTGTTAGGTCGGCTGGGTTATATTATGACTCCTTAGACTCCTATATATAGAAAGGAGGTTTTGTCATTTGAATCATCCAAGAATTGTTCATTTATGTAATGTAAAGGAGGTTGCCCCCTCGAAGAGGCTGAATTCTAAGGCGTTGATCTATCTTTTCTATCTTTTTGTGAGTTGGTTTCATAACATTTGGTATCAGAGCTTTGGATTCTAGGGTTGCACTGCTCCAAACAGGTCATTGTGGCATTTTTGCTATAACTTCCTTTCTGCGACGTTTCAGAAGCTAAAAAAAAACCCATCTGAGACGAAATCGCACTGAACCTCGGTTCCAAATTTCAGATCTTTTCGCACTATATTGACGGAGATATGATCTGAGGAATTTGGTCTTTTTGCAGACTCCTAAATTACATTCCAAACAGGTGACCTGGGGAAAATCGTCATAACTTTCTCTTCTTCTTCACCACCTAACCCGCAGAAAGTATCATCTAAGAGTGCAACATTGTCTGCTTCACCTTAGTTAAAATATGGAGGCTACTCTAGTTTATTTGTGCTTTTTGCAGTCTTTGTTAGTTATTCAAGGAAGTAGATCTAATAGCCTTTGAAAGCTTATGGGTTATAGGCCAGATGGCCCAGATGTGCTTGTAAAATATTTCATAAGTTTGTTCAAGATCAGGCTAAGAATATCCACTAACTTCAGGAATATGAACAGGGGAGGCATTGGTAATATTGATCCCTTGACCATAAGATGTATGGTGAGGGTGGACGAGGTTATAAGCCATAAAAGTATGGCTTCCCTCCTTCTAGTTCTAGAAATGCTGACTGTGTTGGACCCACCAACATTTAAGGGGTCTCCCTGATATGTGATGCCAATTAAACCTCACACCATTTGGGATAAGAGACACATCTGGAATATGGCCTGCTTATTAGTTTCTTAAATATTTTCCTTGGCTCTAACTGTCAACAATAGAGAGGAATGCAGGTGTGCCTTAGAAAATTAAGTGTTTCTAGTGAGTGTTCGGTTGTAGGTTTGTCAAGGTTCTTCTACTGCGGAGGGAAAATAATGTGAGCCTATAAGAGAGAGGTAATTGTACCACTCAGGTAGAAACACAGAAAAATAAGAGATACCCATCTAACATCCAAAGGAATAGTACACAAGAATGCAATGGGAATTACAACCATTACAACACATTCCTAATATGATAGCACTAAAATAACCAAAATAGCTCAACTACTTTAGTACAGGTGAAAACAAACATGAAAAACATTCATAGAACAATGTTACAAACATTCATAATCCATGCATGAAGAATACGCTAGCCATCAAGTTTCATATATTAAGTAAACATCCCAAGACACATGTATACATCGAACACCACTAGCTCCAATAGTGGAGCATTTGAGCCACCACTTGCTCCTCAAAAGAACTAGCTTGTCTCTTTAATTCCTTGCGAGAGGAGCCAAGGTCAAAATTCCTTTTCTCATACAATTAGGGTGTATATATAACCAATGGGGTGATGTTTCACCTTCCTTGTGACTATTTGACTACCCTCATGACCTTTTTACTTCCTATGACTTTTCCACTTTACATGACTCTTCATCTTTTGGACATGTCCTTTGGCCTTCCACTTTATAATACATTTTCGAATAGTAAATTACATAATCCACAATAGTGATGTGGATTATGACAACTTATGTCATGACATGACATGAAACTGCTGACATGGACTTCTTGATGGCGTGGAAATCTCAAGCCATTCTTTATGTTCCTTTCTATGTGTCTTCTTGGGAATTTTCTTTTATCCACCTCCATATGCCTTAGAGGTAAGGAGTCTTTGATGATATCATGTCTTGAGTTGTGGTCACAATCTGGTGTCCCTTTTCTTTCTCTTGATTGATCAGCTTGCATAGTCATCTACAAATATATCTTTCATCATGTTCCCTTCTCCATATCATTCTTCATCATTCTATCATGGACTAATAGGGTACCTACATCTACAATTCACTCATGACAAGACGGAATCAATCGGATAAGCCCCTAGTCTACGATGTTGCATGTTGATCCACTGAATGAGTCGAAACTAGGTGGGAGGTTGAGGGAGAGGCTCAGTGACTGCACAATTTTTCAACTCAGGTAGTCATGGGTGAAGTTTGATCCTTGAGACTACGCAATATGAAGTTTAGGTTCGATCGAGGAAGAAAATTGTGCAGTTTTGTAGCTATGTGAGCTGAGTTGAAGGGTTGAGCACTAATTTGGGCTACTACGTATTTCTAGAAGGTAGATAAGACCTACTGAATGAAAAATTGAGTAGTTAAAGATCTCAAGAGCTCCAATTTCTGACTATGGTAGGCCATTACATGATCATGTTGAGCAGGAACTGCACCCACAGCATAGTCTGAAGCATTTCTCTCAATCTCAAAAGGTTATTTCAGATCAAGTAAGGAGAGCATTAGAGGTTAGCACATGTGGTCAGTTGGATGAGGACCCATGAAATATGGGAGAACCCCAACCCAAACTTGCAATAAAATTTTGAAAATCCTAAGAAACTACAAAGCTCAATTAGTCTGGTCGAGGTTAACCACTCATGAATGAATTTAATCTTAGCAAGATCAATTCAAACCATTCTCATCAATAATGTAGCCTAAGTATTAGACCTTATTCATCTTGAAGGATCATTTTTCCAAGTTTTCATATAGCTTATGCTACCACATTGTGTGAAGGACCTATTAGATATGCTACAAGTGCTCTACCAAACTCTTGCTAAGTATGAGGATATCATCCATATATACCACCATAAAATAATCAGTGAAAGGATGAAAGGTATCATCCATCAGCCTCATGAAATTTGTTGGGCCATTCCTCAAACCGAAGGACATGACCAACCATTCAGAAATACCTTCTTTGGAATTGAAAGAAATATTCCATACATCAGTTTATTCTATTGGGACTTGGTGGTAATTGGACTTTAAATCAATATTACAGAAGTACTTATACCCTTGAGATGTTAATTTTTCATAGGGATACATTTTTCTTAGCTTTGATAATTCCATTTCTTCATTAATACATTAAGTTCACCCCATATCATCATTACATTATTCATATCGACACCATTATTCATCAGTATATGTAATTATATAGGAAGAACAACATAATCATCATCAATGCAACAAAATATAAAGGAAAAATAGAAGAAAAGCATGCACAAATAGAAAGACCAGGATTCATCTGAGACTAGGAAAAAACACACTATGGGGAAGAACCTTGCAAATCTTCTTCTTCTTAGATTTTCATCAAATGATTCAGAAAAATAGAGTACAATGATCCATAACTATATCTATACAACAAAACAACATTCATATCCATGAAACATATATAATTATGCTTATAATCAATATCCTCATTCTGATGACTGTAATGTGCTCTCACTGACTATAGTCAACTGTTGGATACTATTGAACATTGTTGTCACTGAGTAGAGTCTTCGAAATACTAAAATCTCATCTTTGAGTCCTAGACACAAGGAGGAGGAGCTATGCAAACATCTACAACAATCTTGGAAACTCTCTGTGAACTGTATGCCAGTGTCTATGGTAGCCTAGACACTCCCTAGACCATTCTATGCATGCGTCTAGAGAAAACACACTAGATCTACACCAAACCCTCAGAAACTCTTTTCCAGTTACTGTGCATGCATTCGGGACTTCCTGGACACTCTCAGGACCACTCTGTGCAGGTGTCTAGAGACCGACACCTCCAGATATGCCTCTGAAACCTTGGACGCTCCCATAGGATTTTGTGCTAGTGTTTAGGGCTCTATGGACATTGTCTTTACCACTATGTTCCAATGTCTAGGGACTAAAATTCCTAGTTCTATGTTAGCGTTGAGGAATTAGAAAACCCTAGATCAGTGCAAGATTCATCCTTGAGATTTCATACCCTTGCGTTAGCTATCCTCAAATAGACCTGCACGAACCAAGAAAATAAGAGAAGAGAGGATGGCTTGATCAATGTGTCCAAATGAGCTTGAGGTCTCTTCTATTTATAGGTTTTCATGAGGGTCCACTTGGGGTTGACGCTGACCTTTCCAAATTAACATGTTCTTAGGGCTGACCAAACCTAATATAGATGAGTGAATAAATAAATTCAAAAACCAACTTTCTCTTGTCCAAATGATCTTTAGGTCAATTTTTGTGCTCTCAAAAAGCGGAATATAATGCAATTATGATCTCATTCATTTGAGTTTTCCAAGGTGGAATTTGACCGCAGTTGAAAAAATTAACATTCCCTTTCAACTAAGGAGAATTCCACCTGCCAATATTTGTGCATCAATCAATATGCCATTTTTGTGTCTTGAAGTGTCATCACGTATCATCCCTGATCATCTCTTTCATGTAGTCATCATGCCATGACCACATCATGTATCTCATCATTACAAATCCTCAATGTACATCTTGATCTATCTCTTTGTTATTCCTTCTTATCTCTTGGTTGTTCCTGCTCGTATGTTGAACATTCTCAAATCTAGAAGAAGAATAATTTGTTACTGGAGGGGAGCTTAAGCTACCACCCTCTATCCATTAATATGCTACCTGGAAGCTCTACCAGTGGGCTACTACCAGAAATATCATCATCAATTTTCATTAGAGAGCATATCATCAAGGAGCTCATCTTAACCTCGAACCACATCGAGGAACACATCTCAACTTGGAATCTCATGGTGGAGCTATAAATCTACAACCTCATATTTAGAAATAGGATATCCAAACACATATGGGAGCATATCGCGACCCTGGGATCTCATCAGGGAGCTCAATCTTAACTTGGAATCACATAGAGTTATCTCAACCCATCCTATTTCCTACCGATATTCCCATTGATGACCTGAAATAGTCATGTGGTAGAACACCTGCATCATAATCAACTTAGGTTGTACACCCAAAGTACACTCTCTAACACATTGTTCAAATGAGGAGCGGTATTCCCAACAAGCCTTTCTTGTGGGTATGATGCCAACTGGGGTATACCCTGCAATCACCAAATAGGGAGCAACATTCTCTAACCCTTATAATATATAGGAGAAACATCTCCAATCCTTTGGGTAACGGATAGGGGGCATACCCTATTTTCTAGAGTTCCCTCAACCCGGGGAGCCCTCCATCTCAATTCCTCACCTTGGGAGCTCAGACAGGGAGGAATAGTTGGCTCAATACTCTTGATCAACGCTACTCTCATCAGACTCAAATATGGTATGAGCTTGTTTCAATAGTAATTGTTTCCTATTCATATAGGACATCAAATCATATATCATGTCAGAAGATATAAATCACAAAAGGATACCATAATAATCCTACCTCTCAAGGAGGTGCCAACCACAACCCTGAGCTTATTTCAAATAGTTGCATTATCTCAATATATGAGAGTATCTCGGTCCCAACTATAAATATAGGACTTTCCGCCAATCGGATCACAATATATCCATGTCATATCTAGATCATGATTAGACAACTCTCTAAGGAGCTTCTTCATCCCGCCTCACAGCGAGCCATGCTAGCAACATCGTACTCATCCTCAAGTGTACTATGGAACTCTCATCCAAGATATCATGGAATATATCATACTAAAGTAGCATCCAAATGTGATTAACAATAATCTGTATAAAATACAATACATAGAATATCCCAGCCTCAAAAATAGAATATCTCATGTAGATATTTCAAAGGATGCTGAGTGGAAACTCTAGTAAATAAAGTGGTTCACTCATGAATTTATTTAGGTTCTACATCATATATATACATATGGATGTTCGAAATGGAATATCAATGCTTCAATCAACAGTTGGATGCCATGTCAATTTCAGAAACATATTTGAACTCCAAATCAGAGTATCCAAGGATTTTCATTTTCATTACTCAAAAACATTTTCAACATCTTTGCAATATAGAATTTCTTTTGCAAAATCCATAAATCTATTCATCATGCCATGATATATCATTGCGAGCTTCATAAGCTCTCTCCCTTTGATATAGATCATTAGAGGCTCATCACATGTCAAGGGTATACCATCGAGATATACAACCAAAACCATAATCAAAATCAAATCCATACCTTGGAACTCGTCATTCTGACTTCATCCGAAAATTGTCAAATATAGACATATCTGGATCAGGGAGCTTGCTTCATGCAATTCTCTAAGAGTAATGCCTTGCATAAATAAATGTTATACCATCATATCAACTAGGTCAACTCATTAAAATTTATAATTCAGATCAAAACCATTATCAAAGTCATCAACATCATAGTATCAATTATTTCATCTAGGAGATAGGGAGAGCTCATATCAAGTCATGAATTCATTTATTATCATGCCAACAAGTTTTCATCAACCATGCATTATCAATCCAAACTTTATCAAGTCATTCTCATAATCATAATACAACTCATTTCTATCACTAGGCGCAAATTCATACACTAAGGATGAGTCATGCAGGTTCCAATTTCATGCTAAATCACAATTATCAGTACCTCAAACATTGTTCTAGGAATGAGGAGACCAATACAAAATGATTCCCCTGAATACCCACATAAGTCATTATGCCCACATAACATAGACATTATAGCAAATCAACAATCATCAAATCATAGCATTAGTCAGCGGGAGAAGTCCAAATTTTCTATCATAGAGAGATCTATAGTCAAATCATATCTCAATCATCAATTCAAATTTATTAACAAACATCATGACAACACATTTTTCATCTATATCAATCACCCAAATCATGCCAACCTCTTGTATCACAAACATAGTGACATATCTATATGTATGTCTCGGTCACCTACAAACACAAGTTCAGTCTACATGTTCATGTTATGGAAAACATTCAATATTTTCCTGCTTCCAGATCTTTTTATCTGGAACATATCTATGGAACTGACATCTTCCAGGTGACCAACTGATTACATGAACAACACTTCATTTTTATGTGATCATAAATTTAACCCAACAACTTCAAAAATCTTATTACAGTGGAAAAATATGTCAGAGACACCTTGGTTCAAAGTTCAGACAACTTCAGAAAGCTTAAGATGATGATCTACTATAGTCAAACCCCTAGACGCTTCCTTTAGATTAGCATGGGATTGTCTTTAGATTCCTAGATGCTACCTAGGCCTTAGCATGTGTGCATCCAGGGATGAGATTTCCCAGTTAAGTGCCTGCATCTGGAGGAGAAACCCTATTTTTTGTACAAGCTTGAGATCTGAGACTTGCTGCAGATCAATTATGTCAGATACACATAAATCATACTTCAACAGTAAATAATGCAAATAGTAACAAGAGTAAGAATCTTGAGAAGAGATTCTCCCTCTGACTGGGAATCTATGTCATCAACTTGTCTCTAATAGAGTCAAGCAACAACAGATCTATTAGAACAAAAACATATATCTATCATGGATATCAACATCATGACATCAATCTTTAGATTCAAAGTATCATATAGATGAAACATCATATCTCAAATATTATGAACACAATAGAACTTTCTATCAAGTCACTTCTTTATGTTAGGACATTCAGTTTAACGATATGTCATCAAGACATGGCCACAAGTAGTAAGAGATATATAATATCAATCTCATAGTTATACCTCTAACATGTTGAATATAATAATCAATAGGATCAAGTAAATTAATTCAATAAATATTTATCAAAACAATGAGAGTGTCAATCTCTCTTTCCGTGTGCTTCCATCATGCTTATCATAAGCATTATCAACAGACTAGAGTCAAGATGTTAGCCTTCTTTATAGGATTGAGATGTCCAATAGATGGATGTTAGCCAAACATCAAGTGTATCAACGTATCAACATTAGATAGCCTCATAGAATTCAAGAAGATCAAAATGTTCAACACCAGGCGCATCATTTCATCATAGGAAACATAGATCCAAGTTAATTTCATATGCATGTTTGAGCCATCAAAGAAAGATACATTCTCACCATACCTTAGGGCTTACCAAGCCATCCAATGATACAACTGAAATACAACATACCATGCATTCCTTGTGGTATTCAAATACCTGTGCACCTTGTCATTAGACATAGGCTGCATGTAGCATTTTGACATTTTTTCATATAGTTCCTCTTTACCCTTTCCAGCTCTAACTATCCTTCCTGCATCTTAAATGATCCTCAAGATCCATAGGTCTAAACAAAAGTAAGAGGCATCATAAGTCAAGAAATAATTATCTTCATTGAGAGGTCATCCTCTCCCTCTTGAACCAATATTCGAGAGCCATAAATGTCCATTTTCCATATACCAATGTTGCCTTCAATTATCTAACTAGGTATGCTAGTGATTATCTCATATAGGTATTCATCATATCTTTGTCAAGTGCTTAAGCATATTCACATTGATCAGCTAGGTTCCATATCTCATATTGTTTCCATAAACCAGGGTTTTCTCTCCAACCACAAATTCATAGAATCCGTCAAACCCTAATAATCAATTTTCCTAGGGTTTTCTTCAAATCCTAGAATTCTTTTAGATCTCCACCATACACTTCTTTCTTCCATCAAAGGTGTCATCATCAAGGCAATCTCAATGGATTTTCTTCATCCTATCTCTGAAACCATGTTAATTTTTCATACGGCTACATTATTATTTGCTTTGATAATTTCATTTCTTCATTAATACATTAAGTTCACCCCATGTCATCATTATTGTTGGCCTGTTGGGGCCTGACCCAGGTTTGGAGTTAATTAGCCAAACAAATCCCTGTACTACTGGCCCATTAGGCAACAATTCATGGAGCATGGACTGAGGTCTCACCCGAAGTAGTATGGGGGGGTGTTGGAACCGGGTTTCCACACCCTTGAGATGTCTGATGGTTTGGTTCTGTCCAACTACTCATCCCTATGTGTAGGATGCTTCACGCACTTCCTTGGCCTTTGCGCCCTGATATACTTGCCTTCGCACAGCCCTAACCAGGGGCAGTGGGGCTTCTGCGCTGCTGGGGCAGCACTCTACACCATTTCCCTAAGTCACACCTGAGATATTACCTATCTTCCTTCACCAATTAGTTATCTTTGCGTAAATAGAAGCCTTGTGTTATATTTAGTTATACAACACACACATATAATTTCGCACAGCAAATAAACAATACACTTGCAATTTATACCCAATAATACATTAAACAGGGAAAGATAAACAAAGATATGGTAAAATTCTCTTTCTTAATCCTTCCCATGGTTACAGACTCGACCTGGCCTGCACACTCAGCTGCAAGGGTCTGTGCACTTAACTGTAGACTACTAGGCCTCTGCGCACTCAGTTGGAGAGTCTTCTCCTACTCTACGACCCAAAGACACACTTTACACTTCCACTCAATCTCTTAGACTCATCATGCTTATTTTCTATTAGCTATGTGCTCTCTTCTACACTTAGAGCCTCACTCTATTTATACAATCCCATGGTTCGCAGACCATGGGTAGGTCTATCAAGTCGACATTACATTACAAAAATGAGGGCAGACAACCCTGTGACTCTATTATGAATTTGCGCTCCACGCCCACAATTCGTGGAGCTCTTACAAAGGATTTGGTCAAAACTTGGGCTTTAATCCCAAAAACATGCTTTGAGGGGATTCCATGCCCAACAAGCCCCCAACACAAATAGCGTGACTCGCCCTCGAGTCACTCTGTCAGTGCAGAGATCTTCACATGGAGTCCCTCCAACTCTGCTCGAACTACTGCAAGGTTGGCAAAGCAATGAATAACTACCTGTTAGATCTCCTGTACGCGTTGTTCCGAGACCGCGGTGTCGGAACTGCTTCCCTGGACCTATTCCTGTGTCCCCTACATTTGTTCGAGCTTGCCTTCAATTGCTGCTATGATGGTGAAGGCCTTGTCGATCCAAGGTTGAACACGTGCCTTAAGGACTTCTTCTTTGTGCCGTGCAATGTCCACCTGTTCTTTCAGCGCTTTGGCCTATTGCATCCGTGCGAGCCTCTTAGTGAGGGCCATCGTCTGCGTAGTTCCTTTGACGTTGTCATACTGCTACTGGAGTTCACATGCCTCTATCTCTAGGCACTGGATGTTGGGGTCATCCTGTAGGTTCCTGAGGACCTAAAATGACTCCTCCAACATTCTGGTGCAGTCCCTCACTGCACTGCTAATCTCATCCAGTCCCACTGTAATAGCGCTGGCACGTTGTTCTCTTACTTCTAGAGGGGTGGACGGCTACGCCTTCAACCGCAACTCTGTGATCTAAAGGTTCAGCTCCAACTGAACCTTAGTCATTTCTTCTTGTGCCTTGCACACCCCTGCTACTAGCTAGTGGATGCACCCCTTTTCTAGTGTATCTGCTGGGATGGCCAGCTCAGGGACGCTTCGACAAGATTCGTCCAGTACTTGTACCAGCTGCTAATTCTGTGACAGCACTTTGTCACGCTACAAGCTTAGCTATTCCATGTTGGTCTTCTACTCACTTAGTACTTGCAGTGTGCGGCTGTCCTTAGCCCACAGTTTTGCAATAATCCCATCCTACAAAATGTATAACGTCTCCCGTAGGAATGCAGCCATGTTGATCCTAATACCCTTTACTACGCTAATCATACGCCTATCGACCTCATTTGTTGTCACTAGTGCCCCTTCCGGTAGCACTAATGTATTTGTCATCCGAGTGCGCAACATCTGCTCTGTTGCAGTTGTCCCTACTATGAGGCTGGTCAAAAGGGTGCCAGCCTAAGGAGTGTGCACCTGCAACTACATTCTGAGGGCCCCAACACAATATAGTTCTCCTGAGCAAAATTCTAGAGGGCCTCGAAGGTGACATCGTGAACTATCTTACTGATGTCATGCAAATCACCCTCGGTAAGGGTGATCAGGTCAATAGACAACTTTGATGCCTTGACCTTCTTGCGCGGCCCCTTCCGCTCGCTCGGGTGCTGGTGTTGGGTTGTGTTTTATTCTTTCCACATAGTTAATAGGGGGTTTGAGGGGCACCCGTAACCCCACTTTATGGGGTCCAGGGTAGCGCCTCGGAAAATTTTGGTTTTGGACCCTATGTTAGGTTGGGCGGACCCACCTATGGTTTTGTGCATGATTTTCGCACATGTTTTTTGGACGCGATGGTTTTCGGTCCATGCTATTGGACGCAATGGTTTTCGGTCCATGCTATTGGATGCTTCGGCATGTATAAATATGTATTATAGAATTGAAAGGAACATAATGAAAAATCAAGCTGGTAGTCTCGGTTTTGGGATCCAGGGGAAAATATCTGTGTATGTGTGTTTTATATGTTATGCTCTTGCATTGTTTATTTTCTGTGTTTTAGAATTCGTATGCAGGTAATTTCTGTACGGGGTTAAAACCTACATTTGGTATCGGAGCAGATTTGGCTTCAAGGGGACGCCTTTGGTGCTGAGGGGTTTCGCTTGGGCCTGTGGTAGACCCTATTCAGTGGGAGATCTGCGAGATCGATTCTGGTGGTGAAAGAAAATGTCAAGCAATGGAAAGATAGAGATCGAGAAATTTAATGGTCAGAGTTTTGAGTTGTGGAAACTCAAGATGGAGGATTTGTTGGTGGATAAAGATCAGTTGATCATGGTAGATCTAGGTACTAAACCAACGGGAGTGTCCGATGAAGAATGGAAGAAGTTGGATTGGAAGGCAAAGAGCACAATACGATTATGTGTCTCAGATTCAGTATTGGGAAATGTATCAGGGGAAGCTACAACAAAGGCTTTGTGGGATAAGTTAGGGACTTTGTACCAATCTAAGTCTCTAGTGAATAAACTGTTCCTATAAAAAAATCTGTATAACCTGAGGATGAAAGATGGAGACTCAGTGACAGAGCATCTGAACGCATTTAATACTATGGTAAGTCAGTTAGCATCTGTTGATATTAAAATTTCAGATGAAGATAAGTGAATCAGTTTGTTGTGTTCTCTACCAGATTCATGGGATAGTCTGCTTATTGCAATAGGTAGCAATGCAACTGCCTTGCAGTTTGATGAAATAGTCTTAGCCTTGCTGACGGAGGAGATGAGACGGAAAAATATGGAGAGCCAAAATGGTGATGCCTTGTTTGTACGAGGACGGTCCCAGAACAGAAACAAAAATAAGTCCTTGAGTGGGAGATCTAAATCTAGAGGGAGATCTAAATCTCCAGGAAAACCTGTAAAGGTGGTGTGCTGGAAATGTGGAAAGGAAGGCCACTTTAAAAGGGACTGTAAATCTAAAGTTCCTAGCAAAGGAAAGGGATTTGATGAGGCTCCTTCTGTAGAGGCGAAAACCACCTCAAATGAAGGTGGGGATGTGTACTTGGCTTCTTCAAGTACACATGTAGATCATGAGCCATGGTTGATTGACTCAGGTGCATCCTTTCACTTCACTCCTCATAGAGAGTGGTTCTATGAGTATGAGAAATGTGATGGTGGTGATGTCTTCTTGGGGGATGACAGGAAGGCTAGAATCATTGGTCGTGAAAAAGTAAAGTTGAAGCTACAAGGTAGAAGGGTTAGAACACTTCTGGGTGTTCTGCATATTCCTGCATTAGCCAGAAATCTAATTTCTGTTAGTAAGCTGGATGATGCAGGTGTAAAAATAGTGTTCGAGAAGGATACCTGCAACATGGTTTAGGGAGCACTGGTATTGATGCAGGGAGTTCATATTGGAACTCTGTACAAGCTACAATGTAGCACTGTTGCTAATGGATGCAACAGTTCCATGGTTCCTGAAAGTGGAGCAGAAAATCTAGTGGTCTCTAGAGAAAATACCATGTTGTGGCATCAAAGGCTTGGACATATTAGAGAGAAGGGTCTTTGAATACTTCATGGTAAAGGTATGGTAGAAGGTATGAGTAATAGCTCTCTAGATTTTGATTTCTGTGAAAATTGTGTATATGGGAAGCAGAATCGGGTGAGTTTCCCCTCTAGTGGTAAGAGGGAGAAACATATATTAGAGCTTGTGCATAGTGATGTGTTTGGACCTATGAAGGTTCCATCACTGGGTAAGTCTGTGTACTATGTATCATTTATAGATGACTTCTCAAGGAATACATGTGTTATCACCCCAAGAAACTCACCTAGGTTGTAAATCAGTGATGCTCAAGAACATTACAAATTCAACAATTATGGTTGGATAAGATGATGGATAAATGGAGATATGCTACACATTTAAGCCAGATAACCACTCCTACTATGACTATCCCCAGACATGGGTGAATACCCCCAAACTACAAGGCTTTCAACTACAAACTACTCACAGTTTAAGGTAAAGGTGATGATGGAGAAGACTAATTACACCAGCAGATACACATGACCCTGTGATGGCGAGTTGCAACCAGTTAGAAGATCTGTAGAACTATTGTTTAATACACAGACAGGATGATAACTCCCTGATGTTAAACAACAACAATCTGCAAGCAATTTTAATGAACTACTAAATTATAATACAGAGGTGGGATGACAGCCCCTCTGATATTAAACATTCACAGCACATCAAATAAATGCCAGCAGGCACAGCCTAGAACAAGAAAGAGAAGTGGAAAGTGAGTAGGTGACAACAAAAGAAGCTTGTATTAGTTGAAAATCAAGACCAGAAGCTGCAGGTCTCATAGTATTTACAGTCTCCAGAAGTTAAAGGCAACAACAAAACTATCATTCATCAAACACTCATCAATCCCACTACATCGGTTTTTTCAGTATATATGGTGTCTCATTACACAATCTCCCTGTTAGCTATGCGTGGAGGAGCCCATAAATGGCCACCAACCACATTTACATTCAGAAATGGGGCTGCTGATACAACTCTGGCTGAGTTGTAAATGGATTTTACCCTCTCTGGTGCTCTGCGGCTCTACTTGGGCAGGTGGCATGAAATACAAATGAAACCATAACCATTGAATGCTCTGAACTCCCCAGAGGTGTCCTGCTTCCTCCTCGGCCATACTGCTGATTAATTTATGCTGCTGATCATTAAAAACGGCTCCATTATGACTATGCTGCTTTAAAACAGTGAAACGTTGCCCAAACTGTTCATTCTCGCCCATCATTGCTTCAATTTTGGCTTTGAAAAGGTTCAGGCATGGTTTATTTACTATCGGGTCCGCCTCTTGGGTCGCAATACATATTTAAACATGCCAATCCTTTGTTTTTTAATATTTGAGAAATACACGCAAAACTGCTGCAAAACCATGAAAAATGGCTTTGGCGGATTTGAATCATATATATATTTTGTTTTTGAACCCTTTCGGATCCAGAAACCCATCGCAATCGGCACTTGCCCAAGGCCTCCTTTGTATTTTCTTTATACATTGAAAATACACAAAAAACATTGAAAACGCGATGGGCGCGAACTTGAAATTTTATAAAATGGAGCGTTGGACATCCATCGGATCCATCCCATCGCATCGCAACATAACTTATGTTAAAGCCCTGCCCCTTTGAAATCGCCGATAGCGATACGCCGATGCGATATCGACGATCGCTGCGGACCCGATAATCTATTAGAAATAACTTATAATGCCATCGGGTCTGGCTTATCGGGTCGGAAATATATATATGCGCGAAAGGCCCTGCCCTCTTTGAAAGTGCCAATGCGATATCGGCGATCGCTCATCGGACAATAATAAAGCCCCTATCGTAAGTCCTCCATTGCGATACGCCGATGCGATATCGACGATCGCTCATCGGCGATGTCTCATGTCGCTGTCGTTGCCTCTCCCGACTTGTGATATGCCGACGCGATCTGGACCGTTGATCGGCCAGATCCAACGGCTGAGATTAATGCGGATCCTTAAGCCTGTAATTTGATTTTTACATGGTTTTTGGGGTATTTTCACCTCCCGATAGTGTATTTCTGCCCTCCAAAGGGCTTTCCTCTTGCAATTTTTTTTTTGATCGATGGAAGACTTTTAGCCAAAATTTGAGGATTTCGACAGCATCAATGGTTCCTTTGGCATGGTTATAACTGTGTTTGCAGCCTTTGAGACTGTTTGAATCCATTTTTGATGCTTTTGCACAGCAAAGCTAACAACATGTATATATTTGCTTAAGAATAAATTTGAAGTTTTTGATAAGTTTAAAGAATTTAAGGCTCTAGTGGAAAACCAGACAGAGAAGAAGATAAAGGTGCTGAGGAGAAATAATGGTGGAGAGTTTTGCAGTAAGGAATTTGAATAATTCTGCAATAAGTGTGGTATAGCATGATAGAAGACTACTCCATATACACCTCAGCAAAATGGGGTTGCAGAAAGAATGAATAAGACATTGATGGAAAGGGCAAGAAACATGGTCAGTGGTGTCGAGTTAGGACAGGAATTCTTGGCAGAGGCAGTGGATACTGCATGTTACCTGGTCAATAGGTCACCTTCATCAGTGTTAGAAGATAAGACTCCACAAGAGGTATGGACTAGTAAGAAACCCTCTCTTTCACATCTGAGGGTATTTGGATGTGATGCATATGTACATGTTCCAAAGGAGAAATGAACCAAGTTGGATAGTAAATCTGAAAAGTGCATCTTTATTGGGTATAAGGATGGTTTAAAGGGTTATAAGCTTTGGAACCCAGTCACAAGGAAGGTTGTGTACAGCCGAGATGTGGTGTTCAGAGAGGTGAAAGATGTTATTAAACATGAAGTCCAATGAAAGGAACCTGAGAAGATAAAGTTTGAGCTAAAGGAGGAAGAATCAGACTCTCCAGAAGAGGAGGAATTAGAAGATGAAGAGCCACAAACTCCAGCTGTGAGAAGATTAGTTCGAGAAAGAAGGCAGCCTGAAAGGTATAGTCCATCTACTTTCTGTTCAAATTTTGCTTTATCTATTACTGATGATGATCCCAGAACTGTGAAGGAAGCAGTAGATTCAGAGGATGGAAAACTCTGGAAAGAGGCCATGGTTGATGAAATGGCATCTTTGTACAAAAATGAGGCTTGGGATCTGGTGGAGTTGCTGGCTAGAAGGAGACCCATTGGTAGCAAATGGGTGTTCAAAAAGAAGACAAATGCAGAAGGAAAAGTGGAGAAATACAAAGCTCGATTGGTAGCAAAAGGTTATTCCCAGGTGCTGGGAATTGATTTTGGTGATATTTTTTCTCCTGTTGCCAAGGTAACTTCTATTAGATTACTTTTATTTGTTGCTTCTACCTTTGATTTTGAGGTAGAACAGATGGATGTGAAGAAAACATTTCTTCACAGGGATCTGGAAGAGAAAATATACATGAAGCAACCTAAAGGCTTTGCAACAAAGGGTAAGAAAGAACTGGTATGCAAGTTAAAGAAGTCTCTGTATGGGTTAAAACAGTCACCAAGGATGTGGTATCAGAAATTTGATACATTTATACGGGGACTTGGATTCACCAAAAGCAAAGCAAATCACTATGTGTATTTTAAATTAATTGGTGACTGTGTTATTTATCTAGTCTTGTATGTGGATGATATGTTGCTGGTTGGAAATGACAAAGAAATTATCCAGGATTTGAAGACTCATTTGTCCTCCAAATTTGACATGAAATATCTTGGCGCTGCAAACTATATTTTGGGCATGGAAATTAAAAGAGATCGAGCAAAGAGGAAGCTCTGGTTAAACCAGAGGAAGTATGTCGAGACAATACTGCAGAGGTTTAATATGCAAGATAGTAAATCGGTGAAGGTTCCTATTCCTATAGGTGTGAGGTTATCTGCTGAACAATGTCCCAAGACACAAGAAGAGGAAGAGGACATGTCCTATGTTCCATATGCAAGTGCAGTCGGTAGCCTGATGTATGCAATGGTCTGTACTAGACCAGACATTGCACATGTAGTGGGAGTATTGAGCAGGTTTATGTCAAAACCAGGAAAGGAGCATTGGATAGTAGTGAAGTGGGTTTTTAGGTATTTGCATGGCACTAGTGATTATGGTTTGTGATACCAAGGAAGACCAGGATTGGACAGAGTTTTGGATATTCATGGCTTTGTTGATGTAGACTGGGTTGGAGATCTGGATCAGAGAAGATCTACAAGTGGGTATGTGTTTAACCTATTTAGAGGTGCAGTCAGTTGGATGAGTAAGAAACAATCTGTAGTGGCACTATCAACTACAAACGTAGAATACATGGCAGCCACTCATGTAAGCGAGGAAGAAGTTTGGTTGCAGAGATTGTGTTCAAGTATGGGGTTAGTACAGGAAGCTATAAGGATAGAATGTGACAGCCAAAGTGCAATTTTCTTGTCAAAGAACCCTGCATATCATTCAAAGACAAAGCACATTGATGTTCAGTATCACTTTGTCAGGGATATGATAGAAGACAAAAAGGTGTTGCTGGTAAAGGTGGACACTTTGAAGAATATTGCAGATGCATTAACAAAATCTGTGAGCTCTGAGAAGTTCTCTTGGTGTAGAGAGACAATGGGCATTTCAGGGCTGGAAAAATGACTAATCTCTTTTGTGGCCCCCTGTGGAAATAAAACAACAAGTGGGAGAATGTTGGGTTGTGTTATATTCTTTCGACGTAGTTAACAGGGGGTTTGAGGGGCACTCATAACCCCACTTTATGGGGTGTTTTGGACCCTATGTTAGGTTGGGTGGACCCACCTATGGTTTTGTGCATGATTTTTGCACATGTTTTTCGGACGCGATGGTTTTCGGTCCATGGTATTGGATGCTTTGGCATGTATAAATATGTATTATAGCATTGAAAGTAACATAATGAAAAAACAAGCTGGTAGTCCCAGTTTTGGGATTCAGGGGAAAATCTCTGTGTATATGTGTTTTAGCTGGTGCTTCAGCTGTGTTGACGTAGTATGTGGGTCCATGCCTCCCTCCTCTTCCTCTACTTCCTGCCCATGTGAAGGTGGAATTTTTCCCTCACGTACCTTCTCGACTGCCTCCTGCACTGCTGCTGCTACTACAGCCTTTTTGTGTTCCACTGATGTCTGCGCAGTGTCCTGTTCCTCCTATGCTTCCGCTGCCACTGCCTCCTTCCTTCTCTTCTCTTCCAACTGCGCCATGCATAGTTTGGCCTCGTATTTCTTCCTCTGCACTTCAGACTTCTCCATTGCGACGATGTCTGGAGCACGCCACTCCAGTGGCCATGTCTCTAGTACGTCAAAGATTACATCGTCCGTGGCTACAAAGGGTATCTCCCTCCATTTCTTGGCCGGGTCCTTGCGCGCTCTGATGTATATGCTGTGGAGGTCCACTTTAGACTCTGCAAAACTTTGCAAGCTATTATAGACAGTGGGTGATAGCCTTGGCTTGCGATTAATCCCCATCCTGAGGTTCATTTCCATGAACACCCAGAATATCTTGCTGCTGTGGATCCGGTTTGCATCCTTTGTGGCCCAGAGTGAAGCGTACTTCACGGCCTCCGACAGATCCCTGTCAATTGTGGGGAACTAACTGTCCTCCAGCAATTACCCTACGACAAGCACTATGGACAGTAGAAGCCATGCATAGTGGAACATTTTTCCTTGTTCCTGGGCCTCACGGCAATTCTCCAAGAATTCCTTGTAAAGGAACTTGGACCAGTTAAACTGGACCCCCTTCACACATTACTCAGAAAGTGCCACCACCGGCATAGGTACCTTGTCCGCGTGGAACTTGTGCATAACCTTACCCACCAATATCTGGGTCGCCATCTTAACTACTTTGTAGTTGATGCTGGATATGATGTAGCCCCTTTCCTTCTTCTCTAGATTATATTTCTTCTTCATGGCCTCCACGATGGCTAGGTCACTGCTTTTCCCCGCCGAGATATCTGTGGGGTCCTCTCCTTTGCATGGGGGCCAGGTAATGCGGTGAATCAAGTGTTTCATTATGGGGATGGGCTCCTCTAGCCACAAACACCCACCATGCACTAGGCAGAGTAGCTGCCTGATGACAAAAATTTTCATTGGAGTGAAGTGGAAATGTGGCACCCAAAGCAGGTTTAGTAACCCTGCCTTTTCCACTCTACGGAACCACTTTCATGGCTCTAATTCAGTAACCCCCACCACAGTGTTCTGCTTAGGCTTCATGAGCTATGCGGTCTCTAGGTGAGGGAACTTCTTATGGTCAGCCAGATCCCAACCTTCAAATTTCAAGCTAGGCACCTGTCCTAGGTGCATTCTCTAAAAAACGATGTCGTCTGGGAGGAGCGGGGTTTGGAGAGAGCTCTTTCCCTTGTCAAAATCCTTGAGCACTTTAGCCTTTCCCTTCTATGGGGGGATATAGGCAGGCAACTTTGTTGGAGGGTGTGCAAGCTCAGTTTCCTCCTCCATGCCTTTGTCCTTGTCTTCTTCGATGATAAGATCCTCTAGGTCTTCCTTCTCCTTGTTGGTTTCTATGTTAACGACTTTCCCCTTCTCCTCCATCGTTAGCCTGTTGCGTAGCGGGTTTCGCGAGGACACACATACGGGAACCATCGCTTGCTTGTATTTCTTTGGCCTAAGTGTGCGCGATGATTTAGGGATTTTTGCCACAATCCCGACGCCTTCAGGGGCATCCCCCACAGTCAGGGCCTTCGCGCCCTCTTCGGCAGTCATTTCTGTATTTTCCATAACTTCCTCAGATGTTGCCATCATGTCCGACTAGATATCTGTTATAGAAATTTTTGGGCACTGCAACCCCAATCATAAATGTTCATAAACCAAGGGCTCCTAAGTCCCTAAAGGTGTTGTTCCAACCCCTAAAAGAACAAGGTCAACTGATTACATCATCTCCCAGAAGTTCTCCATGAAAAACTACTCAGAACTGGTCAAAACTGGACCATTTCACCTGCTCCATAGGCAAAGTGCGTTGCATCCCACCTGAATACACACAGTAGGTGCGATGCATGTTAAAAAACCCTTCTATTGGGTGTGATGGGCGAGAGTGGACAAATGGCAGGGTCAATCCGCAAGGTGGAGGAGCATGGAATCTTCCAGAAACTTCTCCTATGACACTTGCCTCTTTGAATTTGACCAGGGATGAGTAAGAGATCATCAATCTCCAAGCGGAATCAAGAAATATCAGAGAGAAGACACTAATCAAATCTCAAAAGCTGACTCACCTCCGTTGCAGACATCTATATATGGATCCCTCATCCCAGAGATCCAGGGGCTGGAATTTTGTATCTTGTAAGGAAGTGATATTGGTTTCTTGGTGCGATATCATAGTGTTGGGTGATCTAAGCTTTTCATGAGGTGAAGAAGGGCTTTCTTGCTGAGAGGATGACGCTGGGTCAGAACAATTGGTTGTAATCCTCTTTGCTCTTTCTTGATTATCAATAAAGTTATTCAAGTTTTCCTCCACATTCTTGTATGATTGATGATTTATGCATTTGTGTGGTCAATGTACATCTGATCCTATATTGTTTATGATAATAGATCTATGTTTTTGGATAGTGTTATGCTGCTTTGATTCTACAGGTACTCCTTGAAGCTGGGTAGATAAGGAAGCGAGTGGAAAAGACCTACCAGAAGAGAGAGGAATCGAGCAAGGAACCAAGCGCAAGACAGAGGTTGGTATCCTTATTCTTCTCTTATCTATTTCTCATAAAGGAAAATGAAAGTAGTTTTTAGTGTGTTTGTTTCTAAGGTAGCTACCAGCCTTAGTGGGACTAGCAGCTCTGCATAGACACTAGTTTTCCTGATAACAAAATGGTGACTCCACTGGGGAGTGAGTAGATTGTTTGTTCATCTACATTTGTTTACTTTATAAACTTACAGATGGAGCCTGAAGTCAAGCCAGCTAGCCTTCGAACTGCATTTGCTATGCAAGTGCAAAGTAGATCAACGTTGCTTCAGTCTATCTCCGGGTTTTGTTTATGAATTAAACGATTGATTTACAAGCTCTCTAATTGCCCTCATGGTGGCTCTAGTAACCTCCTTAGATCTACCCCTGTGATTGATTTACTGATTACCACTTGCTCGGCCTAAATACCTGAACTGAACTACAAACTGTGACCCGGAATCCAATCAAAGTCTCGTCCCTGGTCCAGCGCACTGTCTATTCTGTGAACTTCAAATGCATCGCACTTCCCGAGTGTAGTAGGTGCGTTGAATTTTAGTTTCACTATGTTACAGGTGCGCTGAACAGACAAGGCCTTGTTCCTAAATTTTGGTTTCTATGTTCACTCTTTTCAGCTCTATTCAGGAGTTTTGCTGCCTGTAGTTAGTACACCTCTGTTGAAACCCCTTTCCTTGTTGTTATTCCGCCTCCATTGTGCAAAGAACTGTAAATGTTTTTATGTATTTTTGAGTCATTTTCAGTTCTCCTTTACAAAGAAGTAGCATAATTGTATTGTCGTTTCTTGATTTGAAAGTGTCGCAAGTGTCGTTTTCAGTCATAGAAGAGAATCTGATTGTTCTTGATAGTCGATTACACTGTTACTCTTGTATTTGATTTGAGTTAGTAGTTTTTCAAGTGTCGAAAGCAAGTTTTCAATTCCAAATAACAAAGTGTCGTCATTGTCCTCATTTTGTTTTGAAAAGAAACTTGTTAGTAATTGTCTCTTTGGAAAATAATTCAGATTTGCACTTAGCTTTCTTTTTATCATTCACACATTACGAAGGCTAAAAACAAATACATGCATGTGCATTTGCATTTAGACTGTTTGTTGGTTTGATTTAGGACAGTGCATATAGTGTGTGCTCTATGCTCTTTGTTGAAAGAACGCCATCTCTCTTTCCTTAGTAGCTAGGATTTTCATTGCAAAAAGAAGATTAAACGACTGTTTATCATCTTAGATTGCATTTTAGGAATTGTACATCTACATCACGCGGTGAACCTGAAAGGAAAATTTCTTAAGCAAGATCAACCATAAAATAAATTTAATGAATCTAAAAACGCTTTGGAACCTAACGCACAACATCTAGAAGTCTAGGCTAGAGACGTATTCCGGCGTCGTAAAGCTTGGTAACTATTGTTTTCACTGTTTGTTGGGTGATTCCTCCACTTTGAGACGATAAGTGCCAGTACGGACTTGTGCTCCCACGTACCGTCGGGTATATTTTGGGAGACCACAATAGGATTTATCCTTTATCCATAGGAAGTTGTGTCTACCGCCCTATCGATCGCAATGCACTGAACATAGCATTCGGGAAGATTGACTGCCGTACCGTAAAAAGTATTCTGCAGTTTTGTGATTGGTTTGGTAATCCCTCTGTCTAGATTTCTACAGTAGTCTCTTTCGTTCCTTTTTAGACTCCTTAAAGGAAAAGGTCCATCTGAGCACTTGTCACTTCAGGCTCATTAAAAATCGAAGGCGACTAGAGTCATCTTTTGTTTTTTCTCGACTCTTAAAAATTGAAAAAACAAGTTGTGTCAAAGCGTCTAAAATTTATTTTAATCGGAATAACATCATTGTTCCCTCGTTGGTCTTAGAAGTTAGTCTCCCTTCATCGCAAGTTCTTGTAGAATCGCTAGGAAATCTTTTGGATAGACTAGATATGTCTGAACAACCGTCAACATCCAGGACTGTGTCATCTAACACAGCAGCGGCAGAGCCTCCTGCCGCTACTCTAACGATGTTCGCCGGTATACCATCTGTCCCGGCAAGTTATCAACAAGCCGAAGTCCAATCAAGGATTGTTTCGACGACATGGTCAATTCCTATTTCTTCATCCAGATTACATCTGGTATTTCTTATGTTGAAACTCAACAAATTGATCCAATGTGTCTTCAAATGCCAATCTACCCTTTAAGTACTGGATTGCCACCATATGGAGGGTAGTATGCCTTTTCATTGTTCCCTCCCGGAGAACAACCATATGGGAGTTTATAACAAAGTTCAGGTCAAATTGGAATTACATCTAGCGGTTGGGTACCAATACTGCCTCAGCATCCAAGGGTTGTATATTCAATGCAACCAGTCCACCCTGTGTCGAATATTCCCACTATACCTGCTATGGTGACTGCATCGCAAGTACAAGCGCTACCTATTGTATGTCAACCCCAAGTTTCTCAGGTTGCAATAAAACAGCCTCTTGTCTCAATGACTCAATCACAACCTCAGGTTAGTGCCTCCTTATCTGGAGCGACTCAGGCTCAAACAAGTACTATGACTCCTCATCTTGGTCAATCATCCAGTATTGGGCAACAACAAATAGTCCAACAACCATGGCTGATTCAATCTCAACAACCGCCATTCCAACAATCATATCAAGGACCTGAGCAACAAGTCTTTGTAAGTAATGGACAACCGCATTTCCAAAGCGATTATCAACAACCATATTATAATGGTTATGCCCATCAACCTTATCAAGGTTACCAGCATCAGATACATTATGCTGGTATGCAAAGACCCACTGCTCAGGCGATTCCATCTTATCCTGGATATGCTTCACCTAACCTGAATCAACAGTTGCCATTTGTAGAAACTCTAGAATTACCAGATCTAAATCGGCTGACGAATGATCCAATTGCTTATGCCCCTTGGTGGCCGGCGATTCCGCATAAACTTCCGTCAGATATTCCTAAATTTAATGGAAATCCGGGTGAAGACCCATCGAATCATGTGATGACCTTTCATCTATGGTGTTCATCTAACACTCTAAATGATGATTTGATTAGGCTTCGCCTTTTTCAGCGAACGTTAACTGGTCCACAGCAAAATGGTATATCGAATTGCCTAGAGCTTCATTCGATAACTTCAGCACCCTAGCCACAACCTTTTTAACCCATTTTCAGTTACCAATAAGGTACGAAATAGGAACAGAGCTTCTTACCAATTTCAAACAGACAACGACCACTCACATATCTGATCATATTCATGAGTGGTGACGTCGTCGCAGAATGGTAAAAACATATGTTCCTGATCAGCTACTAGCTGAATGGTTCATTAAGTCATTATTACCTTCTATCACAGAAGATGTGGCAAAGGGAGGAGTCGTCACTGAAGAGCAAGTTATTGCTCGTGCACAATATCTAGACTTGATCTATACTCAGTCTGGCACGCTCTACGATAAAATCCCTGATGCTCCTAGACCGGAATTTTCCGTTCCTCCTCCTCCTAAATCGAACAATGACTCTCATGCCGGCGATGGCGTGATTGGTACTACAAACATGAAATCAACAAAGGCTACATCTAAAAAGGCCCGTAAGATTTCTAGTCAAAATGCAAATGAGGAACTTCTTGCCTCGGAAGTAAATGCCGTGTCGACCGACAAGGGCAAACAACTGAAGCAACCAGGGGGCAAGAAGAAAAATAAAGGGAGAAAAAAGAAGCAGGATGAGTCATCTCCTGAAAAACCTTCTGCAAACCCTTCTGGGCAAAGGAAACCCCCTGTGGGGTGTCAAATATGCGATGAGGATCATCAGACAAGAGATTGTCCACATAAAGTTGAAGTTAAGAAACTCTTTAAGAGTTCAAAAACCTCGGTAGTATTAACTGATCCGTTTCCGAATCCAGGAACAAATATGGTTGCTAGTGACAATGCTTCCCGATCCCAAGTACTTATGCTGTCCGTTTCGAAGCACCAAAATGATGCTTTGATATCGACAATGAATAAAGATTATGGGAACAGATGTCAAACAACAAGGCTAATGATCAACCTAGTAGTTCGACAACAACTTCGACCGAAGCTGTGCCACCCATCATTCCTGAGCTAACGATAAAGCTGCCAAAGGGAGTAGTACACAAATCGACATTTAATCCTCGTGTGATATCAGCACAGCATTATAATATAGTAGGGGACTTGGCCCAATCGCCGTCTGCTATGTCGACACTTGAGGTACCGCAAAATTGCCCCTCCCAAAAGCAAGCTTTATTATCAGCAATAAGTGGGATTGACCCAATGGATTCCAATCTTGTGGCCTTTGATCATAAAGGATATGACCCTCAGTTACCAGCTCAACCAGCTTTCCTTATTCAAGTGAAAGCCCTCAACAAAACTGTTCATCGAACAATTATTGATGAGGGGGCATCTACATGTATTATGTCGATGAGTTGATAGAAAAATTTAGGCTCACAACCCTTTTCGAGATCGTCAACGACGTTAAAAGCATTTGATGGACGATCATACACCCCATATGGGATTTTAAGTAACTTGCAAGTTGAACTAGGGGGAAAAACAGTAGAAATAGATGTTGAAGTAATCGACGGAAACCTCGATTACAACATCCTACTGGGAAGGCCCTGGATATATGCCATGGCCGCAGTTTTGTCGACCTACTTTAGGAAGATTGCATTTCCCTTCCAAGGAGGAATTACAATCGTCGACCAACAAACATTTCTCCCCAACAGTTCACAAGTTACGGGAAGCATTCCAATGATCCATGGAAGCAATCATTCACTTCAAAATATTGGAGTAGGCCTCCTAAAAGACCCTGCCTTAATGGGTACTTTTGCCCTACCGCCTCCGAGTAATCTGGCGGAAGTGGCCACAGTGGAAACCTGCAATATGAAATCTTCTATATCTAATGGATTCGGAAGATTCCTAAACATTTTGTCAGCATGGATCATCGCCATTTTAGAAATATTGTAGCAATCAATTTTCTTGGCCTGGGGGGCAAACCCAAATCAACGCTCATCGAGTGTTTGGATAGATAGGTCTAAGGAATATGGCACCTCTTCAGATCCTTGGTCGCATGTACATTCTACAGATGAAGGAATCATTCAATCAATGATGATAGGAGAGGAACCATGGGAAGATTACCACCATCGCTCCCATCTTCCGGATTACCACGAAGATTATTCCAGCAACCTTAATCATCCTTCAGTTTTTGATTTTCTATCAAATACTATAAATACAGTGGATTTCGAGGATGGTTCTTATCTCGTGTCGACCTCATTAAAAAATGAAACAAGGAGTCATGAGGATAGTTCTTTTACTGTATCAACCTCATTAAAAAATGAAACGACTCCCTTTCCAAATCGAGTCTTTGATTATGATCTCATAAAATCAAAGTCGAGTCTTTCGAAGATCTCGAATGTAAACCTTCATTCCAACCACTGAGATGAATGCAATGAAGCTTGGGGGCGTGCACCTCGATTTGCGTTATTATGCTGGGGCATGCAAACTTGTCACGAGTAGTGTTACCGCAGGGTTAAAGCTCGTTAAAAAATAAACCCGCCTCGAGCAGTTTTAACGCGAAATTCAAGCTCGTTAAAAAATAAAAATAAGCAATGAGCAAGTGTTTCCCCCAGAGTTTAAGCTCATTAAAAAATGAACCATTTTCCAGTAAATAACCATCGTGAATGTATTATCATCATCCTTTGAAGCCTTGGTCGTGTTCTCATCATCACCTCCACTCTGTATTGGCCGATCATTCACCTCCACTTGATTATTTACCCCTTTTGAGGAACAGCTGCGAAGAGTGATCCTGTTAGCCATCCTTGTGACACTGCCGTGATTGGAAAATTCCAAACCTTACCTGGAATCAGCTGCTACCCGAATCCATCACTCATTCCTCAAAAACGAGTCTCCTTTAAGCTCTTTTCAACTGACTCGTAAAACATGAAAAGATTGCCAAGCCATTGGCCTCTCCAACTCGTTAAAGTGACCGGAAGTGCTATCCCTCCTTTAGATTTTAATCTTTTTGGACCTTAGGGATTATTACACAAAAAGATCGAGCGCTTGTTTTGTTCGGCTCGTTAAAATTACCAAAAATTCATCCCTTTTGTATTATTTTATACTTTTTCGGACTGAAGGGATTAGATGACGAAAAAAGATTTTTCGAGTTTCCTTTACGTCCCTTTTCAGACTCTCTAAAATTGAAAAGGACTGAGTTATCTTTGTCGTTAAACTCGTTAAAACCTAATAGCGACAAACTTGTCCATAATAGACAAGAACGAGTTTCACTATCACTAGGCTCGTTAACACATAGCGATGGGTTTGCCCGAAGGGAAAATTATAGAACAAGAATATGTTATCCTCCTCAAGCTTGACAAAAATAAAGAGGTACTGGTCAGCAATGACTAGGGAAAAATTGGGAAGAAAACTTGAAGAAACTTTGTTGGTAGCAAGTCGCTCTTGAACATGACACTTTCACTCCGCATCCGAGTCAGGTTGGGTTGTTCCATTCACTGGTCACATCACCATGGTTCCATCACACCATCCACATTTGGGGTTAATGCTACCAATCCATCATGTCAGTGTCGCCGATATGTTCAAGAGAAGTCGCTCAGAGAATTCACCTGTGTCTCACCCACTGCAATACATTTAAACTCCATTCTTTCATGACTGCCATCCTGAACCTTATATCACTAGATCGTTTTCACCTCCATTAAAATCATTTGCTCCGTTCCGTGTTATTGATGTGGGATTCCTTAAGGCCCTCCTATGACGGATCGCTTCTTGTCGACATCAGCTCATTATCCAAGAAGTCGATCTAGGAACAACCCTTTCAGTACTTTGAAGCTTGCATGCCTCAATGGCAAGTTTCTCACTTCCGACGACAAGTTTACATCAATGGCCTTCGACCGAAAGATTTTGCATGGTGTTCGACGCCAAGTCACTTATTGACACCACGTGAATTGTACTGCAGTACCTTGAGGCTCATTATCATCATCGGTGATTCCTCTCGTGCCTGTTAACAACTTACATCATTGGCTGGTAATCAGGCGATGTCTTTCCATGTTCGACTCCAGAACATCTCTCACATGGATCGACTTGTACTTTGAGTAAAGATCGAACGAGATTGAAGACCTCGGATCTAGTTTCATCCATCCGAGCTGTGATATATATTCAGGAAAATAAAGACATCAAATGTACATCATTGCTGCACAGATAATCATCCAATCTAAGGGATGATGGCTCTACCAGAATCATCAGTCTACACTTAGACGATCGTCTGTCCTATGTACATGAAAAAGAATTTATAAAGCTGAGCATGGGAATGCCCGCCTCAGCTAGATCATGAAAATAATATGAAGATAATGTATTGTATTGTATCTTATTACAGGTCACCTTCCAGCTCGAAAAAACTTCGGATCCTCATGATAAAGCATTTCACCTGACATCAAAAGATTAACGACCTCATGCTTTAGGGGGCAACTGTTATAGACATTTTTGGGCACTACAACCCCAATCATAAATGTTCATAAACCAAGGGCTCCTAAGTCCCTAAAGTTGTTGTTCCAACCCCTGAAAGAACAAGGTCAACTGATTACAGCATCTCCCAGAAGTTCTCCATGAAAAACTACTCAAAACTGGACCATTTCACCTGCTCCATAGGCAAAGTGCGTTGCATCCCACCTGAATACACACAGTAGGTGTGATGCATGTCAAAAAACCCTTCTATGGGGTGCAATGGGCGAGAGTGGACAAATGGCAGGGTCAATCCGCAAGGTGGAGGAGCATGGAATCTTCCAGAAACTTCTCTTGTGACACTTGCCTCTCTGAATTCGAACAAGGATGAGTAAGAGATCATCAATCTCCAAGTGGAATCAAGAACTATCAGAGAGAAGACACTAATCAAATCTCAAAAGCTGACTCACCTCCCTTGCAGACATCTATATATGGATCCCTCATGCCAAAGATCCAGGGGCTGGAATTTTGTATCTTGTAAGGAAGTGCTATTGGTTTCTTGGTGCGATATCATATTGTTGGGTGATCTAAGCTTTTCATGAGGTGAAGAAGGGCTTTCTTACTGAGAGGATGACGTTGGGTTAGAACAATTGGTTGTAATCCTCTTTGCTCTTTCTTGATTATCAATAAAGCTATTCAAGTTTTCCTCCACATTCTTGTATGTTTGATGATTTATGCATTTGTGTGGTCAATGTACATCTGATCCTATATTGTTTATGATAATAGATCTATGTTCTTGGATAGTGTTATTCTGCTTTGATTCTACAGGTACTCCTTGAAGCTGGGTAGATAAGGAAGCGAGTGGCAAAGACCTACCAGAAGAGAGAGGAATCGAGCAAGGAACCAAGCACAAGACAGAGGTTGGTCTCCTTATTCTTCTCTTATCTATTTCTCATAAAGGAAAATGAAAGTAGTTTTTAGTGTGTTTGTTTCTAAGGTAGCTACTAGCCTTAGTGGGACTAGTAGCTCTGCATAGACACTAGTTTTCCCGATAACAATATCTATCCCTCGTGTACTCAGGGGCTCAGTCAACATTCTGCATAGGTCAAACAGGGCTCTGCTCAGGCTATGTAGGGTATACAACAGCTCAATTTGCAAATGACCAAGTGTTGTTTTTTGTGCAACCCTTTGTAATTTATAGCACCTTTTGAATTTGAATTCGACCGCTCCCCCCAAATCCGGTTCATTAATGCTCCCTTGGTGGAAGATTTTCCTAAATCTTACCCATAAATCGCATCTTAAATGCCTGTTGCTCGCTCCATTTGATCTCAAGTCGAGCATCACATCTTGAATAGTGACTTCAATGGTCACTTTCTGGACAACACGCATGGCTGTGCAACCCCCCTTGTGCGGTCACAGACCTTGTGACTCTTTGCTTCTGCGCGCATCTCCAACATCGTGCAACTCCAGGGAAGAGTAGTTTATAGTCCCGCACCTCCTTTCAGCTGCCAAGAGTGATAAGACTGTACTTCCCTTGGCTAGTCTCAGCAACATAACCATTTTTTGGCTTGTTGGGGCTTGACCCAGGTTCAGAGTTAATTAGCCAAACAAATCCCTATACTACTGGCCCTTGCAGCAACAGTCCGTGGAGCGCAGACTGAGGTCTCACCCGAAGTAGTATGGGGGGGTGCTAGAACCAGGTTTCTGCACCCTTGAGATGTCTAATGGTTTGGTTCGGTCCAACTGTTCATCCCTATGCACAGGTTGCTTCACACACTTCCTTGGCCTTCGCACACTGTGTTGAGCCCTAGAACTACCTCTCTTCTACATACTTTCCTAGACCTTTTCTCTTCCATTTTCCCACATCAATGCCTCATAAAATATCAAAGATTGTTACACATTGATTCTATGAGTACATTTAAGTGGTTTTCTAACTATATCCTTGTGTGTGCTATTTGATTTAGATTTTGTTCATCAGCTACATAATGTAGCCACTTTCCGCATCTGACTCGCAATTCCGCAGCTATTTTCATTGTTTTGTAGGTTACATGTGTCGGCAGGTGAAATGAGGCACATGGGTAGCTCAGAAATGATCTACACATGGACAAGGTCCTATTTGTTTAGCCAAATTCATGAAGAAAGGCATCAGTCAAAGGACGTCAAACAAAGAGTCCTACATCAAATAGGTCTTTGTTTCATCACGTGAAAAGTCCGAGACCGTTCCTAGGTTCGTGGATCTGCTTTTGACAGTTGCAGGCCATCTCCATGACACAAATCCAACACCCACCTTTTATAGATTTAATGTTTATGGCAACCAAGAGGCTGAACTTACGGGTTCTATCCTGTTTACGTGTCCTCTGCTGAAGATTTCTCTATCTATTTTCCTGTATAAATAAAGCGTTTGCAACGCAAGTAGCTAGTTCAGATATTAGGATTGACACTGTTGTTTTAGCTTTCATTTTGCTGTTGTAACGAGAAGACATACTCTCTATTTTGCAATATAAAACTCTGTTTTCTTATGATTGTGTAAAGCGTGGTTGTGAGGTGACAGTGTGTTAACCAAAGGTTGTGCAGAGAGCCCCTGATGGCTAAGGTTTTGCTTTTCATTTTGTAAAGTTTTCATGCATCGTTTCTCTTATTTCCACTGTATATTTCTCATAATTTGTTTATGATGTTAATCGTTTTTATTCTTGTACATGATTTTGCAGCATTGCATATTTTTCACTAACACTGATCAGTGTGTTTCAGGATAGGTTATGCTCGAGCTTTTTCATATAATTTTTGCATCAAGTAGTGATCTAATATTTGCTTCTCTGCTGACTTTAGCTTTTAAATTTCAATTGTTATGCTTTGATTTTAGTAATATTTGTTTGCTGCTATTAGCTAGTTTAGATATCAAGTTCTTCATGTTATTTGACGTTATCTCCGGTGCCATGGCTTAACCTGAGAAGTTAATTGGCAAGCTATCGGATTATAAGTGAAGTAATTTGATTTTTCTTTCATTAATCTGCAAGTAGATATTTTAGATATCAAGTTCTTCATGTTATTTGACATTATCTCCAGTGCCATGGCTTAACCCGAGAAGTTAATTGGTGAGCTATCAAATTATAATTGAAGTAATTTGATTGTGCTTTCATTAGTACGAAATTTTTGGTTTTGAGTGCAGTAGTTTAGATTTTATTTCTATAGTTAGATGGGCAGAAGAGATACTAACCTCATGATCAATATTTCATCTTTTGCTTGATTTAAGTAGCTGCATATTTACATTCCTATTCAAGAACTGATTTTATCAATAACATGTTTTGAGATCTTTTGAAGTGCTAAGCCTTAGAAATTACCATAAGAGACATAAACCTTGTCTTAAAATCTATATCCATACTTGCCCTCTAAAAGTATTCTTAAGACCTGAGAATAGGATTTCCATTTGCATTAGACACCTTAGGAGACCAACAAGGAAAAAACCCAAAAAACAAGATAAAAACTGAAAACAATAAAAGTAAGAAAGAGGTTGTCTTGCACATAAAATGTGCCACACTTCATCAGTTTACGACTCCTGGATTTATAATTAATGTAAGAATTTAGGACATACTAAATTGACTAAACATTTTGGTGCCGTTTCTGGGGAAGTGTAACTAGGTAGCCTATCTCTTACATAAAAAAAAATAGGGAAAATTTGATAATTTCTTGAAGTATGCTCTCCTCTTGCACCTAGTGTGATCTGGAAGATCAGAAAAGAGAGTTCTTAGTTCAATAATTTCTTGAGTATGCTCTCTTCTTGCACCTAGTGTGATCTGGAAGATCGGAAAAAGGATTATTAGCCCAACTAAAAAAAAAATCATTAAAAAATAAAAAATGACATGCATAGAGCAAGAGATTCTAGGGGAAGGTTTCTAGCTAGGAGCAAAAGTTCAATTTTTACAACTCCAACTACTTCAAGGGTTAGATAAGATACACCTCCATCCCAGATTCATACTCCCAACCTTAGGATTCTTAGAATTCAAGGGGCAACAACTAAATTAGAAGATTCTCCTACACTATCTACTAAATTTGATCTAGGAGAAGAACCCTTCTTCACTTCTATAGGGGAACATGTTGCAGTAAAAGAAGTAGAATCACCTAGAGAAGAAGGAGAGGAGGAGACTCTCTCTCATTAGCCATTAATAGAAAAACCAGAAGACCCTGAGGAAACTATCATGGCAGAAGAAGTACTAGATGGAGAAATTTCACCATTTGGAGGAGGGGGTAGAGGTAGAGGTAGAGGAAATAATGGAGGTGGTGGTAGAGGAAACAATGGAGGTAACACTGGAGGAGGCAGAGGTAATAATGGGGGAAATAGGGAAGGAGATAACTCATTTGGATTCCCTATAGTCAATGAGGAAACCCATACAACAATGAAAAACATTTCACCATCTGTCCTCCCAAACTTTTATGGGTTGCGAAGTGAGGATCCTGAAACATTTCTATTTGAGTTTGAAGTCTTGTGCCAAACCTATGACTATATGGAAGACTCTCAAAAACTCAAACTTTTTCCTTCAACATTGAAAGGAGCTACTTTGAAATGGTTCATGGGATTAGTCACTCAATCTATTAGGACTTGGAATGATATGAAGCAAACATTTTTGGATAGATATCTAGATTTTTGTTTGCCCACTAATCATAAGGATGAGGTATTCAAAATGATGCAAAAAGAAGATGAGAACCTGGAGGATCTACTTGAAAGATTTCAATATAACTTAAAGAGAGCAAAAATGAGCAATTTAGATGAGGAAACTTTGAAAGCCCTTATATTGAAAGCCATTAGAGATGAATGGATATATATTTTAAACATGATGGAGAAGGGAGAAATTTCTCAACTTCCACTACATGACATAGCAGAACTATGTGTCCATCTCTCAAGGGGAAATCTAAAACTGGAAAAGGGCCTAGAGATCCTTCACTTATTAGAGCAAACAAATCTGCAACTAGATCAGTAAGTAGGGCAGATATTGGAAATATTCTTGATGAGTTTAAAACTGACATTCTAGGGAGCCTTAGTGAACAACTAGACACCCTTAAAATTAAAAACAAGAAGAAAACAGAAATTGATGCCTTAGCCATCTTTCGCCCAAAATGTAGAAAGAAACATGCTCTAAGGGAATGCCCCTTGGATGCAAAAGTTGTAGAAACATTTATGATTTTCTCAGAGAGTCATGAGACCAAGGATTGTCCTTCAATCCCTGGACTCAAAGCTGTCTTTCAGGAAGATCCAAATTCAATAGAATCCCTTTGTTTTGTTTCAAGAAGACCTTGGCAAGGGCAACACAATCAAGGATTTAACAATCGTATGAATTTTTAGCTCCCACAAAATTGGAATTCTTGGCAACAACCTTGGCCCCAACCTCAAAATCTGTATCAATATCAATCATGGGCACAAGGTGTTCAAAATCCTTATGGGAGATTTGCTCAATTTTATCAATATCCTCCATCTTTTCAAAATCGACAACAAAATCCACAACTTCCAAATCAAAGCTCACAACTTTCATTGCCAATTCCACAACAACAACCTTCTCAACAAAATCAAAATCCTCAACTCTTGCTTCCATTTCAACAAAAGCCAAATCAACTACCAGCCCAGCCATTACCAAATCCCAACAAAAAAAACCCTCAGAATGCTTACATGGTAGAAGGACAACAATTTCCTACTTATATGATTGTTCCTCTAGATCTTAATGATGTTCAACTTAGATCTGGTAGAATTTTAGAAAAGGAAAAACATTCTATAGATGTCCAAAGATGCCTCTGAGGAGGATTCTCTAAAAGTCAATAAAGGTTCTGAGGAAGCATCCCTTCAAAACCCAATCATTCAAAAAGAAAAACAAAAAGAGTCAACCCCCACAACTCCTATAGTTGAGCAACCTGCATCTACATCCACACCTCCTTTTCCTAAAAGATTATAAATTAACAAAGGGGTGGAAAAACAAATCTTGTCGCCTGACTATGATTTCCTAGATGAATTAAAGAATGACTGTATCAAGATTCCCTTGCTACAATCCATTAGAGAGATTCCTATTATAGCAAAAACAATAAAGGAGTTGAGTTTCAAAAGACCATGTAGGAAACCAAGGGACGCAAAAAGAATCCACCTATTAGGAAAAATGGCAGATATCATGATGGGAAAGATTACCATGCAGAAATATGTGGATCCAGGTAGTCCAATTGTCAAGGCACACAAAAATGGGATAGAATTTCCAAATACATTGATTGACTTAGGGGCTGCTATAAACATTATGAGTAGACAAACTATGGAACAACTTAAACTTCCTAATCTTCTTTTTACACCAACTTTACTGCAACTTGCAGATAGATCATTAATCAAACCAGATGGTGTATTAGAAGATATTTCGGTCTCCTTAGATTCTTGGGAATATCCAGTAGATTTCATGATTTTGACTCCCAAGAGTAATCTAGGAGGGCACCCACTCATCTTAGGAAGACCTTGGCTAGCCACAGCCAATGCTTGCATTAGTTGTAGATCTAGGGATATGTACATTTCTGATGGTAGTTCAACAAAGAAATTCAATTTCTATCCTCCAGCAAAAGCAATTATAGAAGTAGGGGACAATGAATGGGTCAATGATGAAGATACTGTAAAACCTATCTTTACTATCTCTGAAGTTAGTGAAGATAGTCAAATTTTGAACACATTAGAAAATTTTGAAACATCTTCAGAATATGACCACACATAATTTCAGTTAGATTTTGATATTGAATATTTGTCGCCAAGGAAAATGTCTCTCTACTCTACGGAAGATTTTGGCAGTTCTGCAGTTGAAATTTTTCCAGGTAAAACATTGAATATCAACAAAAATTTGGAAAAGTTACAACAGGAAGAGCTCACCAGAATCTTGCAAAAGCATTCTGCTGCATTTGCATAGGAGTATACGGATATGAAAGGTATCGACCCTAAGACTTGCATCCATCAGATCTATATTGAGGAAAACAATAGACCAATTAGACAACCTCAGAGAAGGATGAATCCAAATCTTAGGGAGATTGTGAAAGGCGAGCTCCAAAAACTACTCAATGTTAACTTCATTTACCCAATTTCAGATAGTCGATGGGTTTCTCCCTTGGTTATAGTACCCAAAAAGAATGGTAAATGGAGGGTGTGCAATGGTTACAGGGAATTGAATAAAGCAACTTTGAAGGATCACTTTCCTTTGCCCTTTATCGATCAAGTATTAGATACATTAGCAGGCAAAAAGTACTTTTCATTTCTGGATGGTTTTAGTGGTTATAATCAAATTCAGGTAGCACTTGAAGATCAGGATAAAACCACATTCACTTGTCCATGGGGAACTTTTGCCTACCGAGTGCTTCCTTTTGGATTATGCAATGCACCCGCAACATTCCAAAGAGCAGTACTAGGAATTTTTTCTGATCTAATCCATGATTGTGTAGAGGTATATATGGATGATTTTACAGCTTATGGTAATATGTTTGAAGAGGCATTAGTAAATTTGGAAAATGTCCTTATAAGATGTAAAGAAAAAACCTTTTATTAAGCCATGTAAAATTCTTTATGATGTTTACTGAAGGTATTGTTTTAGGACATCATATTTCAGGGGATGGGATTAAAGTTGATAAATCAAAGCTTGAAGTCATCTCCAAGTTACCTATTCCAAATTGTCAAAAAGATGTTAGAAGTTTTCTAGGATTTACTGGATATTATAGAATATTTATAGAAAACTTTACCAAAATAGCATCTCCACTCTTTAAACTGCTTACAAAAGACTGTGAATTCAAATGGAGTCCTGGTTTCCAATCAACATTTGAAGCTTTGAAAACAAGAATATCTAAAGTGCCTATCTTTAGAGGACCAAATTGGAAACTTCATTTCCATATTTCTAAAGATTCTTCAGATACAGCTCTAGGAGCTGTGTTGGGACAAAAATATTTAGTTTCTTATGCCATTTACTATACCAGTAAAAATTTGATTCCCACTAAGTTGAATTATACTGTGACTGAAAAAGAGTTCTTAGCTATTGTTCATGCATTAATAAGTTCAAACATTATATAATAGGCTATGAAACTTTTATTCATACTAATCATTCTGCAATTAGATATCTAATGAACAAACCCATTACTAATGGCCGAGTTACAAGGTGGCTCCTACTTTTATAGGAATTCAATATTACTATGTTAGATAGACCAGGGAAACAAAATACAGTAGCTGATTTCTTGTCTAGAATTCAGAATATCAAAGAAGATTCTCCTATAGAGGATAAGTTTCCTGATGAATACTTATTTGCAGTAACTAATAAGACTCATTGGTATGTAGATATGGCTAACTATTTGGTTATAGGGAAACTACATCCACATTTATTTCCTAGTGAAAGAAGAAAGATTATTTAGGAGAGTTTAAAATATTCCTGGATTTCTAACGAATTGTTTCAAACAGGGCTAGACCCTGTGATCAGAAGATGTGTCAGGGAAGATAAAATGCCTGATATTCT
Organism: Pinus tabuliformis; assembly: GCA_031772625.1. Lineage (NCBI taxonomy): Eukaryota > Viridiplantae > Streptophyta > Pinopsida > Pinales > Pinaceae > Pinus > Pinus tabuliformis. The sequence continues at coordinate 311,024,212 of CM062810.1, read as the reverse complement.
CAAAGCATGTCATGATGAACCATGCAGTGGACACTTTGCTGACAAAAGGACAGCCTATAAAATCCTTTCTTTAGGATATTATTGGTTGTCCCTCTTCAAAGATGCAAAACAATATGTCAAAAGGTGTGACAGCTGCCAAAGAGTAGGGAAACCTACCCCCTCAAATGAGATGCCATTACAACCACAGGTACTCATCGAACCCTTTGAAAAATGGGCTTTAGACTTTATTGGACCTATTAATCCTCCATCTAAACAGAAAAAGTATATATTGGTATGTACTGATTATGTCACTAAATGGGTAGAAGCCAAAGCATTATTTTCTGCTACTAAAAATTCAGTAATTGAAGGCATCATTACCAAGACTGTTCATCTACACAAAAGAGATTGGGCAGAAAGACTTCCTGAAGCCTTATGGGCCTACAGAACCACATGGAGGAATACAACAGGACATTCTCCCTATGAATTTGTTTATGGGAAAGAAGTTTTGCTCCCCATTGAGTTCCAAGTTAAGACCTTCAAGATGGCAGTTCAATTGGGAATGGATCTATCAGAAGCCCAAAAGCATAGAATGGAGCAGTTGAATGAACTAGATGAGATCAGACAAGAAGCAATCCTAAGAACTGATCTAGTTCAATATCAAAGAGCTAAGTGGCATGACAAATACATCAAGGAGAAAAAGTTTCAAGAAGGAGATTGGGCATTGCTATTTGATTCCAAGTTCAAAGATTTCAAAGGTAAATTTTAGACTCATTGGCTTGGGCCATATGAGATTGAATTTTTTTTTAGCAATGGAGCGGTAAGAATCAAAACAATTGATGAGTATCAAACTCCTCTCATTGTGAATGGTCACAGATTGAAGATCTATCATAAGCCACTCTCAAAGGAGGAATTTGTCAAAATCTTTCAAGATAATTCTACAATAAGGTTGGTGAAGAAGAATCCTTCTTCTCCACCAGCCTAGTCTTTGTTCTTTTCATCATCATCTAAATAATAATAATAATAATAATAATAATAATAATAATGTATAAGCCTAAAAACCAATCACTGATTGGCAGTCTTATCCAGAAAATACAAGGCAAAAATTAGAAACTTCTAATGCCCTATATTTTCCAAAAAAAAAATCTCTCTCATTTCACTCATAGTTGTTTCATTTCATGTCATTTCACTTCATTTCATTTCGCCATCACATTCCACCAATAAAATTCCTTTCATGTTCAGTTTTCCATATATCCTTCATTTAGTCATCTTTCATTTCCATCCATCTCCATTCACTCCGCCAAGTCATATGTTATTCACTATGTCAGTTTCCGCAGCTAAATTTTGATTCCACAGCTAAATACTGATTCTGCAGCTGATTGTTGATTCCGTAGCTAATACTCTGTTACTCTGTAGTGACAGACAAACGTTAGCCAAGTAATGATGAAAACCAGATGCAGGTATGGAAGAAGAAAATATTTTGAAGATGTCAGCACCTAAAAGTACCTACAAGAGGCAGCCAATCAAAAGTTAGTGAATGGAAGTGGTAAGATTCTAAGGTATGAGCAAAATCAATTTCAAATAGCATTTTAAAACACATAAACTGTAGAGTTGTAAAATCACAAGCTCCATCATGTGTAATGATTCAAATTGATAGCTTCCTTAACTCCTCCATGACCTTTGCATAACTCCACCATGATCTCTGCATCAAATTCTAACGGCCTCATAATCCTCTTCCAAATCTAACTCATACTCAGTTGTACATCTGCATTACACCTATTGAACAGGTTAATCATGAAGATGTAAGCCAATTGACCATGGCTCTCCTCTGACACACCACTCTGCGGCCTTTTATTTCAAAATTCTGCCAGTCTCACTCTGTTTCCATACTCTCACATCGAGTCTACAATTGCCAGTTCAGGTTTTGTTTATACAAGCCTCTACTCCATGAACTTGTTTTCATTGCATGCTCCGTATTCTTCCCATTTTGTAACCACTGTTTTTTTCACAATCCTCCTCCATCTTCCGCTTATATAACCATTCTTCCTCCGTGAAGCCATCACTTATAGAGGTATTTTTTAAGCAAGAAGGAGGAATGGGCCTTCTGGTAAGAAAAGAGCCGAATGGGGCTAAATTCATGGAGGGTTATCCACAATTAAAGAGCACGTTAAGGAAAGCAAGGTGGCTGCAGTTTATCCATAAATTCAGGGGTCATAATAAAGAACTCACGAAGACGTTTGCAAGGTCCTTCAATGGCATGGAAGTTGAGATTAGGGATATCAAATTCTCGGTAACAGAGGCATCCATTGCAGCAGCAACAGAGCTCCCACAGGAAGGAGAACAATGGCTCAAAAACAAATAATTTAATGAGAGAGCCTGGAGGATCATTTTGCGTAACCTAGGTATGGATACAACCGTTTTTAAACATGGAATTCATGTTTCAGGCCTAAAGGAAAAATGGACTAGTTTGTCGTTGATAATTCAGAAGTTCATTACGTGTGAAGGATGGTATGGGTCTATGTACATGTACCATATAAGGTTATTAATGAATTTTCTAGAGAGTCAAACCATTAATTTGCCTTATTTCTTGTTGAGTAGCTTGAAAAATATGTCTACCACTATACAAAAGAATTTGAATGATGTAGAGCCTCATCTTTATCATCACGACCTTGTTAAAATTCTGGTTGAAAATCAATTGAAGGAAAGAAAGGACACATGGGAACAATTCCTGATTAGAAATTTCTTTCAGGACCCACCTGAAACACCTGAAGGTAGCTCAACAAGAAAAAGTAGGAGAAGAAAAACAAGTGTAAACATTCAAGTTACTCCTACTAGTATAACTAAAGAAACCAGTAAGGAAGAAATGATGTCTGAAACTTTGACTGAGGTTAGAAAACAAGAAAAATAGAAAGGGAAAAGAAATTTTGAAGACATTTATTAGACCCCAGAACCTTCTTCAGAAGAAGAATAGATACTTTCTGAAAGGCTAATTCATCTTAAAGAACAGGCAGTTAAGGCAAAAGAAAAAGGAAAGGAGAAACAGAGCGTAGAAAAGGGGGACACCAGCTCACAGAATTTAAGAAGGAGCTCAAGACTTAAAAGAAAATTGAAGAAATTTCAAATCATAGGGGCTTACTTCATCGACTTAAGAAGGGAAACACCAGAACAGTCACCATCAATCACTCCTCTTGACCATAGTCCACAACATTCTCCTTTTTCTCAACCAAATTTTGAAATCAGTCCAAGGAAGACCACACCAGAAATTGATCCAACTCAGCAACAGATGTATGATTTTATTGAATCATTGGAAAAGACTGCAACAGAATAGGGAACTTCATCTAATCAGCCTGGTACAGCTCAGGAAACTTTGATCCAATCATTAAAACAAGAAGTTTTTAAACTGAAGTCTTGAATAGACATATCAAAAGGGAAAATGAAACACTGAAAGAGTAGAATAGGTTGGACAAAATCATCCATGACAATACCATGTTGCATTTAGGATTGTGGCACAAGAAAAATAGGAAATTGAAGAGGAAGAATAGGAGGTTGAGCAGAGCTCTCATCAACCTCAAATACAGGTGCCTTATGATGAAGCCCATGATGACAGTGACACCAAGGAAGAAGAAGAGAAGGCTAGATGTATTAGAAGAAGTATTAGAGCAGATGAATTGAAGGATGGATAGTCACAGTTTTGGTTGCATGAGGACTTGCAACATTTTCACAGTGGGGGTATGTTGAGCCCGAGAACTACCTCTCTTCTACATACTTTCCTAGACCTTTTCTCTTCCATTTTCCCACATCAGTGCCTCATAAGCTATCAAAGATTGTTACATATTGATTCTAGGAGTGCATTTAAGTGGTTTTCTAACTATATCCTTGTGTGTGCTATTTTATTTAGATTTTGTTCATCAGCTACGAAATGTAGCCACTTTTTGTAGCTGACTCGCAATTCCGCAGTTGTTTTCATTGTTATGTAGCTTACAAGTGTCGGCAGGTGAAACGAGGCACGTGGGTAGATCAGAAATGATCTACACATGGACAAGGTCCTATCTGTTCAGCCAAGTTCATGAACAAAGGTATCAGTCAAAGGATGGTCAAATAAAGAGTCCTACATCAAATAGGTCTCTATTTCAGCACGTGAAAAGTTCGAGACCGTTCCTAGGTTTGTGGATCCGCTTTTGACAACTGCAGGCTGTCTCCATGATGCAAATCCAACACCCACCTTTTGTAGATTTAATTTTTATGGCAACCAAGAGGCTAAACTTACAGGTTTTTTTCTATTTACGTGTCCTCTGCTGAAGATTTCTCTCAGAAAAATAGTTATCAATTTTCATGTATAAATAAAGCGTTTGCAACACAAGTAGCTAGTTCAGATATTAGGATTGATGTTGTTGTTTTAAATTCCATTTTGTTGTTGTAACGAGAAGACATACTCTCTATTTTGCAATGTAAAACTCTGTTTTCTTATGATTGTGTAAAGCATGGTTGCGAGGTGACAACGTGTTAACCAAAGGCTGTGCAGAGGGCCCCTGCTGGCTGAGGTTTTGCTTTTCGTTTTGTAAAGTTTTCATGTATCTTTTCTCTTATTTCCACTGTATATTTCTCATAATTTGTTTATGATGTTAATCATTTTTATTCCTGTACATGATTTTGCAGCATTGCATATTTTTCACTGACACTGATCAGTGTGTTTCAGGATAGGTTATGCTCGAGCTTTTTCATATAATTTTTGCATCAAGTAGTGATCTAATATTTGCATCTACTTTAGCTTTTAAATTTCAATTGTTATGCTTTGGTTTTAGTAAGATTTCTTTGTTGCTATTAGCTAGTTTAGATATCAAGTTCTTCATTTTATTTGATGTTATCTCTGGTGCCATGGTTTAACCCGAGAAGTTAATTGGCGAGCTATCGGATTATAAGTGAAGTAATTTGATTTTGCTTTCATTAATCTGCAAGTAGATAGTTTAGATATCAAGTTCTTCATGTTATTTGACGTTATCTCTGGGGCCATGGCTTAATTCGAGAAGTTAATTGGTGAGCTTTCGGATTATAAGTGAAGTAATTTGATTTTGCTTTCATTAGTCTGCAATTTTTGGTTTTGAGTGCAGTAGTTTAGATTTTATTTCTATAATTAGATGGGTAGCAGAGACACTAACCTCATGATCAGTGTTTCATATTTTTCTTGATTTAAGTAACTACATATTTACATTTCTGTTCAAGTACTGATTTTATCAATAACATGTTTTGAGATCTTTTGAAGTGCTAAGTCTTGGAAATTACCATAAGAGACATAAACCTTGTCTTAAAATCTATATCCATACTTGCCCTCTAAAAGTATTCTTAAGACTTGAGAATAGGATTTCCATTTGCATTAGACACCTTAGGAGACCAACAAGGACAAAACCCCAAAAACAAGATAAAAACTAAAAACAGTAAAAGTAAGAAAGAGGTTGTCTTGCACATACATGCGCCACACTTAATCAATTTACGACTCCTGGATTGATAATTAATGTAGCAATTTAGGACATACTAAATTGACTAAACACCCTGATATACTTGCCTTCATGTAGCCCTAACCAGGGGCTGTGGGGCTTCAGCACTACTGGGGCAGCGCTCTGCACTATTTCCCTAAGTCACACTTGAGATCTTATCTATCTTCCTTCACCAATTAGTTATCTTTGCGTAAATAGAAGCTTTGTGTTATATTTAGTTATACAACACACATATAAGTTCATGCAGTAAATAAACAATACACTTTCAATTTATACCCAATAATACATTAAACAGGAAAAGATATGTAGAGATATGGTAAAATTCTCTTTCTTAATCCTTCCCATGGTTACACACTCAACCTACCTTGTGCACTCAGCTGCGGACTACTAGGCCTCTGCGCACTGAGCTACAGAGCCTTCTTCTACTCTACAACCCAAAGACACAATTTACACTTCCACTCAATCTCTTAGACTCATCATGCTTCTTTTCTATTAGCTATATGCTCTCTTCTACACTTAGACCCTCGCTCTATTTATACAATCCCATGGTCCGCGGACCATGGGTAGGTCTATCAAGCTGACATTACATTACAAAAACGAGGGCGGACAGCCCTGCGACTCTATTATGACATCGCACTCCATGCCCATAATTCGTGGAGCTTTTACAAAGGATTTGGTCAAAAGTTGGGCTTTAAGCCCCAAAACATGCCTTGGGGGGATTCCATGCCCAAAAATTACATTATTCAGATATACACCATTATTCATCAACATATGCAATTATATAGAAAGAACAACATCCTCATCATCATTGCAACGAAACATACATCAAGACACCAGGATTGGTCCCAGACCAGGGAAAAACCCTCTATGGGGAAAAACCTTGCAAATATTCTTCTTCTTAGATCATCATCAAATGATTCAGAAAAGAGAGTATAATGATCCATAACTTTATCTATGCAACAAAACAACTATGATATCCATGAAACAGATCTAATCATGGTTATAATCAAAACCCTCATTCTAATGGTTGTAATGTGTTGTTACCCACTATAGTCAATTGTTGGATATTGGTTAACATTGTTGTCACTGAGTGAAATCTTCATAATATTAAAATCTCATATTTGAGTCCTAGACGCATGGAGGAGGAGCTGTGCGAGTGCCTATAACAATCCTTGACGCTCTCTGTGAACTCTATTCCATCATCTATGGTTGCTCCAACGCTTCTCAAACCATTTTGTGTGTGTGTCTGGGGACCAACACACCAGATGTGATGCAAACCCTTGGACACTCTCTTCCAATTACTGTGTGTGCATCCGGGACTGCTTGGATGCTCTCAGGACTACTCTATGTGAGCATTTGAGGACCGACACCTCCAGATATGCCTTTGAAACCCTACATGCTCCCATAGGATTTTTTTCTAGCGTCTAGGGCTCTCTGGATGCTGTCTTAACCATTGTGTGTTACCATATACGGACTAAAATTCTTAGTTTTGTGCCATGTCCAAGAATAAAAAATGCCTATATCAGTGCGAGCTTCATCCCTGATATTTAAAACCCTTGCACGAACTATCCTCTGACAGACCTGTGTGAAACAAGACAATAAGAGAAGAGAGGATGGCTTGATGAATGTGTATAAATGATCTTAACGTATATTTTATTTATAGGATTTCATGAGGGTCCACTTAGAGTTGAGGCTGACCTGTCCAATTTAACATGTGCTTAGGGCCGACCTAACCCAATATACATGAGTGAATAAATAAATTCAAAAGCCAATTTCGCTTGTCCAAATAAGGTGATATTTAGGTCGATTTTAGTCCTCTCTAAAAAAGGAATATAATGCAATCATCATCTTGGTCATTTGAGTTTTCCAAGGTGGAATTTCACTGTAGATGAAAAAATTAACATGAGCTAGACAAGAAGGTCATAAATTCAATGAATTGTGTTATAGCTCCGATACCACTTGTTGTGGATCTAACCCAAAGATATTATGATAATAGAAATAAACCCAGAAACAATAAGAGATTATGATAATAGAAATAACCCAATAATAACAAGATAGAAATAGATAGGAATGCTTCTTTATTATCAAAACCCTTAAGGTAGGGCAACACCATACATTCACTCCTTAAGGAAGGAGAACACTCCACAAGCCATATGCCTGTTCATACAATAATCCTTCACTGTATCCCATGTGGAGTCTCTAGCCTCTATATAGGCCTCATACATACAATACCATGGGTCATTACCATGGTTCCCTCATGCCATCAACTAATACTGTTAGCTACCTATACCAATAGGTTTCATATTTCATGATTGGAAAATAAAATTCCAAATATGCTCTGCTTTGGTGATACAAAGATCCCATATTTAGAAGAGAAGGCAATGTGTGTACATAGCTTGATGATTGACTCAATTTTGGATGGATGGTCCAACAGCTTAATCTGGATCATGCCATGTTTCAATTTTCTGTTGTAGAATAGAGAAAGAAGTCTGTCCAAACTGTGTAATCTTGGCAGACCAGTAGCTAGGTAGAGAAGTAAGGTTCCCAACTGCTTAATCTGGGACTTTGGAAGCAATAAGGGTAGCCTGAGATAGAGAATCAAAAGAAAAAGCCAAAAGAAAAGAAAGGGCACATAAGGGTCTGCAAGTCTAAGTGCACCCTCCATGAAGAAACAAAAAATGCTAGGCAAGTAGATGGGTAGGCAGATGGGGTTGCAGAAATGTCATTCCTTACAATTGAATGTTTGGTAACCTATTTATAAAGGAACATCAGTGGATAGAGAAGCTCCTCTTCTCCATCATGTTGTAACAAAGCAAAGGAGCATGACTAACTCCCTTTTCTCCCCTTTCACATTCATTACTAACATCCCTTCATCAGTTGTGTTCATGAAAGAATTTGAGGTTTTATGTTGGTTCTTATTCCTTTAAAAGCCACATTTCTTGTCTAAAATTCTTTTCATTTTGATCTACTCCCTAAGCTAAGTTGTTTTCATATAAACTTAGGGATATCACTCCTCATTCACTTCTTCCATTCATATTAACCCCTAACTTCTTATTATGTAAATCCCCTATGTTACCCTTTTTCCTACTATTATAAACACTATGGTGTATAAACCCCAAGCATTCTATAAATATCCCTTCCCCCTGGCATTATAGCCATATGTTCACAGTCAGGGATTAAATTGACATCTGGTCAGTTTAAGAACCCAAACCCTACCCCTCTTCCCCCTTCAGAAGTTATCTAAACCATTTAACCCCTTCATTTGCTAAAGAACCTTGTAAAAAACCCATTTTCACCCCTAACACGCTCATTTATAAAAATACATAAAAAACCCACATTTCGGCTTTATCCAAAGTTTGGCGCAAAAGCGCATTTGCATTGAGAATGCATTGAAAACCATACAAATCGTCGAAAGTCCTAAAGTCCCCGCCGGGCGCATCGTCCAAAGAAAATATTATTTTATTCCCGCCCCCTTCCGTATTGACCTGGCACATTAACGATCCATCGACCGTCGGATCTGGCCTTTTTCATCGGACGGCCCTCATGCATATTGGACAGGGCCCGACGTCCGTAAGTTACCTTCCGAAATTTGTCAGAGGGTGACGTCAGGCCTCTGCCACGCGTCACCCCCAAATCGTATCGGAGCGCCCTCTGACAACTCCACTTCCGTATAGAGAGCGGTGCGATATTATACCGCTTACCGTTTCCGGTTTCTGTGAACCCGCCTTGCCGTGTCACTGCTACATCACCGTCGCGTCAGCGCCCCCGTCCGCCACTGCTCTGACCTGCCCGCCACCTCACCATCCCCGTGGACCACTCACAAGCCGCCACGTGTCTCGATGACGTCATGCTGACGTCATCCGACCCTGACCCCACCTGATGACATCATGCTGAAGTCATAAAAAAAAAGCGCCAAATAACCCAAAAGTCTATATTTTGGCCAAAATTCATGTTTTTCGTTACTTTTGCAAAAAAGACTGTTACTCCCCCTGCATGCATTTTACGTCCAAATCCGTAGCCAACCAGCAGAAATCAACCAAGAGATTGCCGACGCTTCCTTCCCACCTGCATTTGCAAACTTTGCCAAGCAATTCACCAGGTATTTATCAAATTTACCTCCCTTGCGCTCGGTTGTGTCCATAATTGTCTAAAACAAAATTAAAAGAGTGGGCAAGCTTATAATTTACCGGCAAATCCCCTGTGGCAAGCCTCCATTTTCAACTGTTAAGTCGAAATTCGCCTGCAGAGCCTTGTCTACCCGAGTTTTCACAAAACATACAGTTGGTTCGCGCATTCGTGAACTGAGAACCCAAGCTGCACCAATTCACCGTAAAGAGAGTTTTTAAGGCCAGGCATTTGCCCTATCAGTGCTTTGTGCAGTATTTCAATTGCTGCCATTGCCATTTTATCCTCTGTTCCTCAGTAAATAACCTCTCTTTCCAAGAAACACTCCTTTGTGTTGCTCTGCTCAATAACACCAGTTTACACACAAACAGAATCCTAAAGTAACCATGGATGCACCAGTAGCTCCTGTAGCCTTGAATATTGCTCCATTAAATGCCCCTCAGAGAGAATTGGAATGGCAACCATTAGCAGACCTGGATTATCAAATATCAGAAGAAATGCTAATGCACAGCAAGTACCACATCCACTTGTTAAACGAATTGAAGATTAAACATGAGACTGGAACAGATGTATTGGGCATTTGGGATTCTTTCCTCCCTATCTTCAAGCTCCCTCAGGTCAACCAGTTTCCTGACCTAATCCACCTATGTGCTGACTGCTACGACGCCACTCAGAGGGCTGTGATTGACCCTTCAGGCTCAGTTGTTTTCTATGTCACCCCTGAAGCCATCAGAGAGATGCTGCACTTCAAAACTGAGAAGAAATTAGTTCCTTTATCACTGATTGATCTGATAAAGCAAGGAGCTAAATTGATAGATGCTCAGGTCACCAAACTAAATCAATTGTACATTGACTCTGACACCGTGAAGTACCCTCCCATTTCTCATGTTTACCTCAACCAATTGGGCAGGGACCTTGTAGACATGATCAGTCCCATCCTGGGCTATAATTCAATTGAGTTTGTTGATGAAACTGTGCTGGTGATGATGCTCATGTTTTCCCCTGGCAAGTCTCCAATCTGTTATGACTATGCCACCTACATATCTGACAAAATACATGAGCAATTGATGAACTTGTCAAGAGAAAGGGTGTTCAGATACACCTCCTACATCTACCACTTAATTTTGTATTATCAACATGAGAAATTTCATTTTGCTATGAAGAGAGTGGATGCACAAGGAAATCCAAGGTCAGTGGTTTATTGGTCCTCTGCCTTCCACTGCAGATCTTGTTCTCCATACACTTATTGTGAGTTTATAGACCTCTTCATCCACCCAGCCATGTCTTTGCTTATGAGCTCACCTCCTCCAAGACTAACTGATGAGATGCAGAGGATTCTTCAGCTGTCTAAGGTATACAGCATTGGGGATTGGTACTATTACCAAAACCACACAGTCATCAGAATATATGGGTGTGAGTTGCCCCCATACAGATTGCCCAAATATGTGCCCATGAGATTGTTTGCCCTTGAATACTTCAGGCAGTTTGGGAACGCTTATGTGCTACATTTTTCAGGCAAAGGAAAGAAAGCACAACTCAAAGTAAGAAACCAATTAGGCCACTTCATTTACAACAAAAGGGAGGAAGGTTGGCAAGAAGCAGACAGAATGCTAGAATCCCTTGGCCTACAGACCAGTTTCCTTTGGAAACCTTATGACCCCAATCACTTCATAACTTTAAGAAGGGTCAAGTATAGGCTGGCCAGTTATGACCACGTAAGGTTGCCTCACATAGAAAAATATGAAAATCAAACAAAGTGGAGGAGAGGCACCTTAGAGGAAGTTGTCACACAAGAAGAATTAAACCAAAGAGCAGTTAAAAATCTCCAAAAGATGGCTCACTTAGAGCTTTGTGCACAGGTATTTTCTCTTCCAGGCACTCAAGTGGGAGCAGCTGCCTCATCCTCCACAGCACATCAGCAAGCAGCCAAAGCTACTGATCAAACCTCCAGCAAAGGCAAAGAGAAAGAGATGGAGCCAGAGCAGCCACCTCATGAACAGGTATAGCAGCAGGAAGTGCAGCAACAGCCACAGGTACAACAGCAACAAGGGGGGCAGCAAGAAAAGGAACAGCCAGTGCAACAAGGGCAAGCATCACAGGCCCCAAAATCCACCAGGCAGCAAGCTCAGGACACTCTGCCTCCTAGGCAGGAGACAATAGTGGAGGCCTCAGTCCTCCAAACTCCACAAAAAGAAGACATAAGTAGAAAGAGGGATAGAGAGACTCCCCTCACAACATCAACAACTCATGGGGAGAAAAGACACAGAATGAATCCCCTCTCAGAGGAAGAAATGCCTATAGGGAAATCTTTGGGCATGGGCCCACCTAGTATCGAGGCATCTGCAAGTTCCTTCCAGCAGGAACAAGAGAGGATGATCGGAGGAGAAGTCAGCTCCTCAAGCCAGCAAAGAGGGGGTGAACTAGGCATCAAGCAACAATTCATTGATATAAAGAAGAGGAATGAGCCCATAAGAATACAGCTATATAATCATTTGTTGAAAATGGCTCCCACTAACTAGCAGAGACTAATGTCTGCATATGATGTCCAGGAGGGCAAGATGATCATGAGCCATTTTACGCCAGCAGTGTTGCAGCCGCAGTCAGCTGCAGATTACATAAGGACCAACCTTGAGGTCCTTGCCAAGGACATCCACCCAATGGATAAAATCGAATTACATAAGCAAACGGGTGAGATGGTGTATGCCTCCTTGGCAGATAAGACATTGGAGAACTACAGGCTAGAAAATAGCCTAAATAATATAGCTGCCCAACTTGAGTTGGAGAGAGCATCCTCTCAAGCAAAGGACAACAGAATCAAAGCCTTAGAGGAGATAATCATAGAACTTGGGCATGATCCCAATGATATAAAGGCTGTACAAGCATTATTGAAGTTAAGAGATGCAGATATGGCAGCACTAAGGAAAATGGTAAAAGTCCCAGCAACCATTCACCCACAAACTGAAGAAGTTGCCCAGCTGAGACATGACCAAGATGCAGCAGCTATGCTGGTGTCATTATACAAACAGCTGATCTAGACACCGGAGAAATTGGGAGAATCAGACGCTGCACAGGCTGCACTGCAGGTAGCATTACAACAAAAAGAAGGAGGACAAACATCTTAGCCTCCTCCAGAAATAATTAGCCTGGAGGAACCTCCTCAGACTACTGCTCCTCCTCTTGAACAAACAACACCATCTACATCAGCACCAGTGCCAACAACAGAGCAAGCTCCAAGCCTGGATATGCAGAAGCTCAAGAATGAAATCCAAGCCCTGGAAGCCCAAATGGCAGAGCTAAATGAGGCCAGGGAGAATCTAGCTAAGCTCAATGAAAGATATGACAAATCCAAGCAGACTGTAGCAGAAAAAGGAAGGGAAATAAAGGCCCTTAAGGAGAAGATAAAGGAGCTGGAGAAGGAGCTCACACTTGACAAAGTGATAGCTGAGCTTAGGACAGTTTTATGGGCCAACATTGGCCAATCAATCACTGATCAATGGCAATACATTGAGACCATTCATGAGTAGATAGAGCTCATAGGGAAAGCACATAGGGAAATCCAGAGAGCAAGGGCATCTCTAGGCAATATGCCTGAGGTTGCCAACAGAAAGATTAATGTGCTTAATAACAGAACAAATGCTCATCTGGCAATGATGGGAATTTCCAACAGGACTGAGACCATTTTGCTGATAAAAAGAGTCCTAACACTAAGAAGCCTGGTACAAACACTAGAAAGAAGAAGCCAGGATATGCAGACAGAGGTTAATAAATTCACGGACAAATTTGTAGCACTGCAGAACAGAGGTCTTCCTAGCTTACTGAACAGCGCAGGAAGACTACTTTCCCATGAACATTATGCCAAAAGGGTCAACACATTTGCTACAAATCAGATTACAGAAAGACCCAGCACTTCAGAAGAATCAGGGCCAGCATCAGGGCAGAGTCTCTACACCAGGGTTGAGAACCTATTTTTCATCATGAATGAGATCAAACATTTGTTTGAAGTGCCTCCAAATTTCTACAAATACACAGAGGCAGATGAGACTCTAGAGGCAATCCTGAGACATCAATTGCCCACACAGGAGGTCTGGACCAAATTGATACAGTTAATACTGTAAACCAGAGCCTGTATTCAAGTTTTTTCATTTTAATATATAAGTTATCATGCACAGGAAAATTTTGATAAAATCAGCATGCATGGAGAAGAATGGGCTGAGCCAACTCAGCAAAACTATTCGGCCACTAAAGCAGCACTGACAGTCACAGGTGACAGGGCCGAAAAGATACAGGAGGACAGAGCCACAAAGACACGTCATCCAGCATTTATAACAGAAACATTCAACCGACTCAGTAGCCTCCAAAGGTCAAAAAGTCTTCTGACAGAATTGAAGAGCATTTATGTTGTATTCAAAGCTGTAATAACTTCTTATCTGTTGTTCTGTACAAGTTGGTGAACATATTTATTTCTCAGATGACTCAACGCTTCAGATATTTTGTATGACCGTTTGTATATATTCCCCCTCGCATGAGTTTGCAGGGGTTGTTGTTGATTTCTCTTCTAGAGTTTCTTATGCTGTAAATTTTCAGAGTATTAATACAAAGGCTGATGGAATTTCCAAAGTTCTGCATTATCTGAGTCAGTGTGGTGTTTTGCTGAATGTTACAGGATTCCTGCGTACTTCATGGCACAATAAGTTTTCCTTAAAAACTCTTCGTTATGTTTTTTTTGTTATCCTTTCATAGCTCATTCATGTTTCTGTGTGTCACAGTTAATGGCAGAGAAAAAGAATAGTTCCAGGATTTATTCACAGAATACCCTGAACTCAATCTATGCTGTTATAAATGTCTTTCTTCAGTTATAGTCATAAGGTGTAATTCTTAACTGCTGCACCTCCAAACTATATCTTTCACAGTGATTGTTGTTTCAGGAATTCAAGTTTGCTCCTGTGCAATATACCCCTTTCTTACACCCCAGCTTAGTGGAAAATTATTAATTGCTTTTCACTGGTTAAACACACTTCATAATCACAATTTCAATTTTGTTTCATGATGTATTTAAATGGCCTTGCAGTTTCAGCAACTCAACTCAATCCCTCAGACAACCTGTAGCCACAGACTCCATTTCCCAATGGACTAGAGTTATCTGAAGACTTCCACCTTAGATACAGAAGACATCCCTCAACCAAAACACAAAACCAAACCCTGAATTCATAACTAGCCTAAAATCTTCACAAAACAGAGACAAACCTTAAAGAGAGAGCCCTCTCTGATTACAGTTTGGCTAGAAGCTGTAATCCAAAGATTGGTTAGTGGTTACCCCGGCCGTATTCCCTTGGGAGTCAAAGGGAACAACCTAGGTGTTAACATAATTGGCGACTCCACTGGGGAGTTCCTCAGGATTTTCTAATTTCTGTATATTTCTTTAAGCTGCTTCAGTCAATTTTCATGCTAGCTTTAAGATATACACAGTCACTCCAGAATCTTGTCTGGCCCTTGTAGACACAAAAATATTCCAAAAAACATACTCAAAAACAGGTTCAGAAGCTGGCTCCCAAGAAGAATCTGCGATATACAAGGTCAAATCCTGACCCCAATCCACCAACTGTTTTTGAAAATCCTAATACAATCCCTAAAATCATTAGGAAGCAGCAAGGACAGGAAACTCTTACTGATTTAAGTCCTGAGACAGCTTATCCAAACCCTGTTCCAACTCCAAACAAGGTTCTATTTCGATCTACCCTTGATTCCCCCAGTTCACCATCCACATCTCAAAGCCCTCCTTTCACACCTCCATCCACTGCACATATTCCCTTGACCAACACTCTAGTTTCTACCGTTCCCACTACCCCTGTTATCCCAGTTTTTCCTGTCAACCCTATAAATCCTGCAAATATGGCTAATAGATATGCACCCCTGCAGTTGCCTGCTAATGCTGCAGCTCTACCTCAGGACTACCAATCCAAGATCTCATATTTTGACTCCACTGGCCCTTTCACAGCAATTCAGCATGCCAAGAGGATGCAAGACCATTTTGAGAACTATGAAATAGATGATGATAGTGTGAGAATGAGAATCTTTGTTCAGAGCCTGACAGGGGATGTAAGAACTTGGTTTAGATCACTGGCTGTAAATACCATCACAACTCCTGATGAGCTTTATCAAGCCTTTACTAACAGATGGGAGAAAAAGAAAGATCCCCTGCACATACTTGGTGAATATGATACAATCAAACGAGGTCCTCAAGAGACCGTTTTGGAGTATTGTGCAAGATTCAACAATGTATATAACGCAATACCACAGAATTTAAGACCTCCTCCTGATTTAGCCTTGTACAAATTTCCTGATGGTTTTGACCCTGATATGGCATATCAATTGAAGGAAAGAGCCCCTGAAACCCTTGAAGATGCCCAAAAGGTTGTTGTCACAGTAGAGGCTAACCTGATTGCCAAAAGAAACAGGGCAAGATTGGAAAAGAGAACCACCTTCAAAGAAGAACCCTCAGCCTTTGATCAAAAACTGGATGCAATACTCACTGGTATGAAGAGATTGGGTGATAGAGTAGAATCAGTTGAGAGAAAGTCATCATGGGAAGCACCACAAAATAACCCTATCAGGAATCCCAATTTTAGGAGAAATCAAAACCCAAACGCTGGCAAGGCCAGTTCTGATCCAGACATAAGACCTCCTTTCCAGGAAAACTATACTGAGGCATCCACTTCGAATGAGCAAACAGATGACACCCACATTAACCTGATGGGCCTGAATGATGAGCAGCACGTTTTACTGAGTCAAGAAGATCATAAGGATGATGACATTCAGCAATTCCAAACCAGGTCAGGTGAGTCATTTGACTTTAAACAAGGATATGACACAGCTGTTTATGAAGTTCATAAGCAATACAAGCTAAGAAGCAGAACTATAAATATAACACAGCCTGAAAAAACAAAGGATAGCCAGCAGCCCAAAAGAGCCATAGTCACAGAGCCAAATAACACAACTGATTCAGTTACAAATGAAATAACCGTTCAAGAAGTCACTGAACCATTGCCTTCAAAACAACAGCCTAGGGCTACATCACCCTTGCACCCTAATCCAAGTAATACTCCTCAAGAGATGAGTAAGAAGGACAAGCCTCAAGATCAAGAAAAGAATCAAGAAGAAGACTTAGTGAACAAGGAAAAGGCTGTCACCCACAACACCAAGATCCCATCTGAAAGACCCTTTGACTTAGAAGCTGAAATTGGCAAATTGAAGGTAGCTATTCCTCTTTCAGAACTAGCCAAGCATGACATTTATAGACAACAAATCAAGAAGTCCCTTCAACTTACTCATAATAAATATAATGTCAATGTGTTGGATGACACCCCAGAATTTCTTTTCGGTCCAAAGGTTGATGGAAAGACAGCAGTTACAGGGATCTTACCTTTCTATGTCAGCCTGCATGTTCATGATAAGATACTACACAATGCAATGTTTGACTCAGGTGCCTCTCACAACTTGATGCCTAAATCAGTCATGGAAAGATTGAATCTAGATATTACAAGACCATATAAGGACTTATTCTCATTTGACTCCAGCCAAGTTAAGTGTTTAGGTCTGATAAAAGATCTTTGTGTGTCACTTGTCCAATACCCCAATAAGACAATCCTGATGGATGTTGTAGTTGCTGATATCCCACCTAAGTATGGGATGTTGTTATCAAGATCATGGGGGGCTAAACTCCAAGGTTCCCTACAATTAGACATGTCGTATGCAACCATCTCAGTCTTTGGTCAACCCAAGAGGTTATATAGAGAGTCACTTATGAAATACATGGTCAGCAGTGAAGAAAAACCTCAAAACTTTCCCATATATGCTGTCCATTCTGATATAGATTCATATATTCTCTTCAATGATAATTCAGGTCTTACAAATGATGATGAAACCAAGACACTCAAACAAGATCAGGACATTAATGAACAAGCTGCTGCTCTAGAAATAAAGCTGATCCAATCAAGTGATGAGACTGTCCTAAAAGACAAACTAAATGAAAAACCAGAACTTCAACTCACAATCCCAGATCACAGAGAAGTTATTAAGTCTCCCCTAGAACAAGAGATCCTATGGTTCCTTGAATTTGATGGGTCAGTCAACAAATTAGGGGCAGGAGCTAGAGTTTGGATACATAATAAACAAAACAGTCATGCAGAAGGCCGAGCCTATAGGCTAAATTTCAGATGCACTAATAACATGGCAGAATATGAAGCTCTTTTACTAGGCCTCAAACTAGTAAAATCCTTACAAGCCACAAAGGTTTCAATCATGGGAGATTCAGACTTAATTATCCAACAAGTGAAGGGAAATTTTGTCACCAATGACAAAAGGTTGAGATCTTATAGGTCTATTGTTGCTGAAATACTAAACTCCTTCACTGAATTTCAAATCGCCAAAATTTCTAGGACCCACAATCTTCATGCTCATAGTTTAGCCACATTTGCGAGCACCTGTAAACTACTCTTTGAACCTAGCCATTGCTTTACAGCTGAGATTAAACACAGACCTTCTGTCCCAAACAATGTTAAAGACTGGCAAGTGTTTGAAGATGATACACAAATAAATAATTTCTTGACCTTGCAACAAGAATTTGCAGGATTAAACATTGACACTGAGGGAGCAAGTCAATCACAAATACAGAGTGAACAGAACAACAAGCCAATATCACCCAAGACAGCTCACCAAATCCTACATCCAACAATTTTTAACAAAAACAACATACAAGAAATTCAACAAACCAGTTATGAAGAGATAGTTGCTACAGAGGCTGAAATCATAGAGCTGAAAGACAATTTTCTTCCAACAGGCCTAACTCCATTGGAGGACATTTTTGACTCAAATGATATCCCTAGAAAACCAAAAATGCAGCCCCTTAATGCTGCCATTGAGGAATGCAACATTGGAACTAGTGAGAAGCCCAAAATAATAAAATTGTCTGCATCCTTACCTCCTGATCAAAAACCCAAATATATTGACCTCTTCAAAGAGTTTCAAGATGTCTTTGCATGGGGTTATGAGGATTTAAAATCCTATGACACCTCTGTTATCCAGCATACTATCCCTCTCAAGCCTAATCAGAAGCCATTTAAGCAGAAATTGAGAAGGATCAATCCCATGCTTCTCCCTTCAATCGAAAAAGAACTACAAAAAATGTTTAAAGCTGGCATCATAGCACCCATCAGGTTTTCTGATTGGATTTCTAATTTGGTACCTACAAGAAAGAAAACTGGTGAGATAAGACTTTGTGTTGATCTTAGAAATCTAAACCAAGTGTCCCTCAAAGACAACTATCCCTTACCTAAGATGGATCACATTCTCCAAAGAGTGGTAGGGGCCTCAAGGATCTCATTACTTGATGGATTCTCAGGCTTTAATCAAATCCTAGTGCACCCTGATGATCAAGACAAAACTGCATTCACAACCCCATGGGGAACTTTCAAATATGTATAAATGCCTTTTGGATTGAAAAATGCAGGGGCAACATTTCAAAGAGCAATGGATATTGCTTTTGCCAAAGAGATTCATGACTTTCTTGTCATTTATTTGGATGACCTCACACCTTTCTCAAAATCTGACCAAGAACACTTGAAGCATTTAAGGCAGATCTTCTTAACATGTAGGAAATATGGAATTTCCTTGAATCCCAAGAAGTCTCTATTTGGTTTGGAAGAAGGTAAGATGTTAGGGCATATCATTTCAAAGGATGGCATAAGAATTGACCCAGACAGGATACAATCTATCTTACAAATGCCCCACCCAAGAAACATCAAAGAATTGCAAGCTTTCTTAGGGAAGATCAATTTCTTAAGAAGGTTTATCCCAAACTTAGCAGAATTGATCAGATTACTAAACAACATGCTAAAGAAGGATTCAAAAGTGAAATGGACAGTAGAAGCAAATCAAGCCTTTGAAGGTATAAAATTGGCCCTTACCCAAACCCCAGTCTTAACAAATCCCCAATTTGATAGAGAATTTATCATTTTTTCTTTTGCCTCCCAGCATACCATTGCTGCTGTTCTATTACAGAAAGATGACCAAGGAAATGAGAAACCCATTGTTTTCTTTAGTAGAGCTCTTAGAGATGCACCTCTGAAATATCAGATCATGGAGAAACAAGCTTATGCTTTGGTCAAGGCCATTAAAGACTTCAGGATTTACATCCTTTATTCCCATGTTATAGCTTATGTGCCAAGTCCCATTGTGAAAGACATACTCACTCAAGAAAACTTAGAGGGCAGAAGAGGAAAATGGATTGCCAACATTTTGGAATTTGATATTGAAATAAAACCTACAAAACTAATAAAAGGGCAAGGTTTGGCCAAATTAATGACAGAAGCAAACTTCCAAGCCTTAGACATAAACCAGCTGGACAATGAACCAGAGCTGGCGACTCCAAAGATCAATGTAGCCTTTGAACAATCCCCTTGGTATTCTGATATCTGTTATGTGTTACAAAACCTGTGTGCTCCCCCAGGATTGTCCAGAACTAAATGTAGGTTCCTAAAAATGAAAGCTTCAAATTTTTGTGTTATGGATGGCAATTTGCTTTGGAAAAACCATGAGGGTATATTGTTAAATTGCCTGATTGAGAATGAGACTAACAATGTCACCAAAGAATTTCATGCAGGTGACTGTGGTGGACACTTGTATTGGAAGTCCACTGTGGATAAGATACTGAGGGCTGGTTACTATTGGCCCACTGTTTTCTCTGATGTCAAGAAATTTACCACCTCATGTCATAAATGTCAAGTGTTTGAGGGAAAGAGAAAGTTACTGCCACTTCCTTTGAGGCCTATTGCAACAGAGAGACCTTTTCAACAATGGGGCTTGGATTTCATTGGGGAAATTCACCCTTCATCTTCAGGCCAACATAGATGGATTCTAACAGCTACAGACTACTTTACTAAATGGATTGAAGCTGTTCCATGCAGACAAGCAAATGATTCCACTATCATTCAGTTCCTTGAGACCAATATTCTTTCTAGATTTGGCTGTCCTGATAAGATAATAACAGACAATGCTGCTGCCTTCAGATCTAAGAAGATGGTGAATTTCTGCCACAAATTTCACATTACCCTGGGCCATTCTACTGCATACTATCCCCAAGGAAATGGCCTAGCAGAATCATCAAATAAAAGCCTTGTAAACATCATAAAGAAGGTGTTGGAAGAAAATAAGAAGAATTGGCACAAGAAGCTTGTGAATGCTTTATGGGCAGATAGACTAACAACCAAGAGATCAATTGGGGTCAGCCCATATGAGTTAGTTTATGGATTAGAAGCCAAATTTCCCTCATCACTAGGGGTTCCTGTCATGAAACTTCTTCAAGAAAGTCAAGCTGAACCAAATGATATGCAAAGAAGGATCAATCAAATGATATGTTTGCAGCAAACTAGAGATCAAGTTTATGGCAGAGTTCAAGTTTTACAAGAAAAATTAAAGAAAGCTTTTGATAGAAGGACTAAGGCAGAAGATTTCAACATTGGTGACAAAGTCCTCAAGTGGGATTCAAGAAGGGAAGATAAGGGAAAACATGGAAAATTTGATTCCCTTTGGAGAGGACCATTTGTTGTTCAAGCAGTACAAGGAAACAATACTTATTTCCTTAAAAGTCTTGATGAAGCTGATTTGGATGAAGGTCCTGTGAATGGCAGGATGTTGAAGCACTATTTTGACTACTATCCATAAGTGCAGCCTATGTTTCCCTTGTGCATATTCAGGTGTATATATTACTTTCTGTTAGCATATAAAAATTCAGTTTCTTAAGTTTTATAAGTTATCAGCAAAAGGCAAATAAGTTCAGAGATTTACCAAGATGGGAAGAGCACAATTTTGGGATTTCAAAGAGAAATACTGCAAGTTTGATACAAGAAGTCAAGGGCCAAGGCATTCTGACCTGCTGTTCTTGGTCTTTCAAATGAAAAACCATCCCCATGTGGAGCCACTGTTAGCTACCTATACCAATAGGTTTCATATTTCATGATTGGCAAATAAAATTCCAAATATGCTCTGCTTTGGTGATACAAAGATCCCATATTTCCAAGAGAAGACAATGTGTGTACATAGCTTGATGATTGACTCAATTTTGGATGGATGGTCCAACAGCTTAATCTGGATCATGCCATGTTTCAATTTTCTGTTGTAGAATAGAGAAAGAAGTCTGTCCAAACTGTGTAATCTTGGCAGACCAGTAGCTAGGTAGAGAAGTAAGGTTCCCAACTGCTTAATCTAGGACTTTGGAAGCAATAAGGGTAGCCTGAGATAGAGAATCAAAAGAAAAAGCCAAAAGAAAAGAAAAGGCACATAAGGGTCTGCAAGTCTAAGTGCACCCTCCATGAAGAAACAAAAAATGCTAGGCAAGTAGATGGGTAGGCAGATGGGGTTGCAGAAATGTCATTCCTTACAATTGAATGTTTGGTAACCTATTTATAAAGGAACATCAGTGGATAGAGAAGCTCCTCTTCTCCATCATGTTGCAGCAAAGCAAAGGAGCATGACTAACTCCCTTTTCTCCCCTTTCACATTCATTACTAACATCCCTTCATCAGTTGTGTTCATGAAAGAATTTGAGGTTTTATGTTGGTTCTTATTCCTTTAAAAGCCACATTTCTTGTCTAAAATTCTTTTCATTTTGATCTACTCCCTAAGCTAAGTTGTTTTCATATAAACTTAGGGATATCACTCCTCATTCACTTCTTCCATTCATATTAACCCCTAACTTCTTATTATGTAAATCCCCTATGTTACCCTTTTTCCTACTATTATAAACACTATGGTGTATAAACCCCAAGCATTCTATAAATATCCCTTCCCCCCTGGAATTATAGCCATATGTTCACAGTCAAGGATTAAATTGACATCTGGTCAGTTTAAGAACCCAAACCCTACCCCTCTTCCCCCTTCAGAAGTTATCTAAACCATTTAACCCCTTCATTTGCTAAAGAACCTTGTAAAAAACCCATTTTCACCCCTAACCCGCTCATTTGCAAAAATACATAAAAAACCCACATTTCGGCTTTATCCAAAGTTTGGCGCAAAAGCACATTTGCATTGAGAATGCATTGAAAACCATACAAATCGCCGAAAGTCCTAAAGTCCCCGCCGGGCGCATCCTCCAAAGAAAATATTATTTTATTCCCGCCCCCTTCCGTATTGACCTGGCACATTAACGATCCGTCGACCGTCGGATCTGGCCTTTTTCATCGGACGGCCCTCATGCATATTGGACAGGGCCCGACGTCCGTAAGTTACCTTCCGAAATTTGTCAGAGGGTGATGTCAGGCCTCTGCCACGCGTCACCCCCAAATCGTATCAGAGCGCCCTCTGACAATTCCGCTTCCGTATAGAGAGCGGTGCGATATTATACCGCTTACCGTTTCCGGTTTCTGTGAACCCGCCTTGCCGCGTCACTGCTACATCACCGCCGCGTCAGCGCCCCCATCCGCCACTGCTCTGACTTGCCCGCCACCTCACCATCCCCGTGGACCACTCACAAGCCGCCACGTGTCTCGATGACGTCATGCTGACGTCATCCAAAAAAAAGCGCCAAATAACCCAAAAGTCTATTTTTTGGCCAAAATTCATGTTTTTCGTTACTTTTGCAAAAAAGACTGTTACTCCCCCTGCATGCATTTTACGTCCAAATCCGTAGCCAACCAGCAGAAATCAACCAGGAGACCGCCAGCGCTTCCTTCCCACCTGCATTTGCAAACTTTGCCAAGCAATTCACCAGGTATTTATCAAATTTACCTCCCTTGCGCTCGGTTGTGTCCATAATTGTCTAAAACAAAATTAAAAGAGTGGGCAAGCTTATAATTTACCGGCAAATCCCCTGTGGCAAGCCTCCATTTTCAACTGTTAAGTCGAAATTCGCATGCAGAGCCTTGTCTACCCGAGTTTTCACAAAACATACAGTTGGTTCGCACATTCGTGAACTGAGAACCCAAGCTGCACCAATTCACCGTAAAGAGAGTTTTTAAGGCCAAGCATTTTCCCTATCAGTGCTTTGTGCAGTATTTCAATTGCTGCCATTGCCATTTTATACTCTGTTCCTCAGTAAATAACCTCTTTTTCCAAGAAACACTCCTTTGTGTTGCTCTGCTCAATAACACCAGTTTACACAGAAACAGAATCCTAAAGTAACCATGGATGCACCAGTAGCTCCTGTAGCCTTGAATATTGCTCCATTAAATGCCCCTCAGAGAGAATTGGAATGGCAACCATTAGCAGACCTAGATTATCAAATATCAGAAGAAATGCTAATGCACAGCAAGTACCACATCCACTTGTTAAACGAATTGAAGATTAAACATGAGACTGGAATAGATGTATTGGGCATTTGGGATTCTTTCCTCCCTATCTTGAAGCTCCCTCAGGTCAACCAGTTTCCTGACCTAATCCACCTATGTGCTGACTGCTACGACGCCACTCAGAGGGCTGTGATTGACCCTTCAGGCTCAGTTGTTTTCTATGTCACCCCTGAAGCCATCAGAGAGATGCTGCACTTCAAAACTGAGAAGAAATTAGTTCCTTTATCACTGATTGATCTGATAAAGCAAGGAGCTAAATTGACAGATGCTCAAGTCACCAAACTAAATCAATTGTACATTGACTCTGACACCGTGAAGTACCCTCCCATTTCTCATGTTTACCTCAACCAATTGGGCAAGGACCTTGTAGACATGATCAGTCCCATCCTGGGCTATAATTCAATTGAGTTTGTTGATGAAACTGTGCTGGTGATGATGCTCATGTTTTCCCCTGGCAAGTCTCCAATCTGCTATGACTATGCCACCTACATATCTGACAAAATACATGAGCAATTGATGAACTTGTCAAGAGAAAGGGTGTTCAGATACACCTCCTACATCTACCACTTAATTTTGTATTATCAACATGAGAAATTTCACTTTGCTATGAAGAGAGTGGATGCACAAGGAAATCCAAGGTCAGTGGTTTATTGGTCCTCTGCCTTCCACTGCAGATCTTGTTCTCCATACACTTATTGTGAGTTTATAGACCTCTTCATCCACCCAGCCATGTCTTTGCTTATGAGCTCACCTCCTCCAAGACTAACTGATGAGATGCATAGGATTCTTCAGTTGTCTAAGGTATACAACATTGGGGATTGGTACTATTACCAAAACCACACAGTCATCAGAATATATGGATGTGATTTGCCCCCATACAGATTGCCCAAATATGTGCCCATGAGATTGTTTGCCCTTGAATACTTCAGGCAGTTTGGGAACGCTGATGTGCTACATTTTTCAGGCAAAGGCAAGAAAGCACAGCTCAAAGTAAGAAACCAATTAGGCCACTTCATTTACAACAAAAGGGAGGAAGGTTGGCAAGAAGCAGACAGAATGCTAGAATCCCTTGGCCTACAGACCAGTTTCCTTTGGAAACCTTATGACCCCAATCACTTCATAACTTTAAGAAGGGTCAAGTATAGGCTGGCCAGTTATGACCACGTAAGGTTGCCTCACATAGAAAAATATGCAAATCAAACAAAGTGGAGGAGAGGCACCTTAGAGGAAGCTGTCACACAAGAAGAATTAAACCAAAGAGCAGTTAAAAATCTCCAAAAGATGGCTGACTTAGAGCTTTGTGCACAGGTATTTGCTCTTCCAGGCACTCAAGTGGGAGTAGCTGCCTCATCCTCCACAGCACATCAGCAAGCAGCCAAAGCTACTGACCAAACCTCCAGCAAAGGCAAAGAGAAAGAGATGGAGCCAGAGCAGCCACCTCATGAACAGGTACAGCAGCAGGAAGTGCAGCAACAGCCACAGGTACAACAGCAACAAGGGGGGCAGCAAGAAAAGGAACAACCAGTGCAACAAGGGCAAGCATCACAGGCCCCAAAATCCACCGGGCAGCAAGCTCAGGACACTCTGCCTCCTAGGAAGGAGACAACAGTGGAGGCCTCAGTCTTCCAAACTCCACAAAAGGAAGACATAAGTAGAAAGAGGGACAGAGAGACTCCCCTCACAACATCAACAACTCATGGGGAGAAAAGACACAGAATGAATCCCCTCTCAGAGGAAGAAATGCCTATAGGGCAATCTTTGGGCATGGGCCCACCTAGTATGGAGGCATCTGCAAGTTCCTTCCAGCAGGAATAAGAGAGGATGATCGGAGGAGAAGTCAGCTCCTCAAGCCAGCAAAGAGGGGGTGAATTAGGCATCAAGCAACAATTCATTGATATAAAGAAGAGGAATGAGCCCATAAGAATACAGCTATATAATCATTTGTTGAAAATGGCTCCCACTAACCAGCAGAGACTAATGTCTGCATATGATGTCTAGGAGGGCAAGATGATCATGAGCCATTTTACGCCAGCAGTGTTGCAGCCGCAGTCAGCTACAGATTACATAAGGACCAACCTTGAGGTCCTTGCCAAGGACATCGACCCAATGGATAAAATCGAATTACATAAGCAAACGGGTGAGATGGTGTATGCCTTCTTGGCAGATAAGACATTGGAGAACTACAGGCTAGAAAATAGCCTAAATAATACAGCTGCCCAACTTGAGTTGGAGAGAGCATCCTCTCAAGCAAAGGACAACAGAATCAAAGCCTTAGAGGAGATAATCATAGAACTTGGGCATGATCCCAAGGATATCAAGGTTGTACAAGCATTATTGAAGTTAAGAGATGCAGATATGGCAGCACTAAGGAAAATGGTAAAAGTCCCAGCAACCATTCACCCACAAATTGAAGAAGTTTCCCAGCTGAGACATGACCAAGATGCAGCAGCTATGTTGGTGTCATTATATAAACAGCTGATCCAGACACAGGAGAAATTGGGAGAATCAGACGCTGCACAGGCTTCACTGCAGGTAGCATTACAACAAAAAGGAGGACAAACATCTCAGCCTCCTCCAGAAATAATTAACCTGGAGGAACCTCCTCAGACTACTGCTCCTCCTCTTGAACAAACAGCACCATCTACATCAGCACCAGCGCCAACAACAGAGCAAGCTCCAAGCCTGGATATGCAGAAGCTCAAGAATGAAATCCAAGCCCTGGAAGCCCAAATGGCAGAGCTAAATGAGGCCAGGGAGAATCTAGCTAAGCTCAATGAAAGATATGACAAATCCAAGCAGACTGTAGCAAAAAAAGGAAGGGAAATAAAGGCCCTTAAGGAGAAGATAAAGGAGCTGGAGAAGGAGCTCACACTTGACAAAGTGATAGCTGAGCTTAGGACAGTTTTATGGGCCAACATTGGCCAATCAATCACTGATCAATGGCAATACATTGAGACCATTCATGAGCAGATAGAGCTCATAGGGAAAGCACATAGGGAAATCCAGAGAGCAAGGGCATCTCTAGGCAATATGCCTGAGGTTGCCAACAGAATGATTAATGTGCTTAATAACAGAACAAGTGCTCAGCTGGCAACAATGGGAATTTCCAACAGGACTGAGACCATTTTGCTGATAAAAAGAGTCCTAACACTAAGAAGCCTGGTACAAACACTAGAAAGAAGAAGCCAGGATATGCAGACAGAGGTTAATAAATTCACGGACAAATTTGTAGCACTGCAGAACAGAGGTCTTCCTAGCTTATTGAAAAGCGCAGGAAGACTACTTTCCCATGAACATTATGCCAAAAGGGTCAACACATTTGCTACAAATCAGATTACAGAAAGACCCAGCACTTCAGAAGAATCAGGGCCAGCATCAGGGCAGAGTCTCTACACCAGGGTTGAAAACCTATTTTTCATCATGAATGAGATCAAACATTTGTTTGAAGTGCCTCCAAATTTCTACAAATACACAGAGGCAGATGAGACTCTAGAGGCAATCCTGAGACATCAATTGCCCACACAGGAGGTCTGGACCAAATTGATACAGTTAATACTGTAAACCAGAGCCTGTATTCAAGTTTTTTCATTTTTATATATAAGTTATCATGCACAGGAAAATTTTGATAAAATCAGCATGCATGGAGAAGAATGGGCTGAGCCAACTCAGCAAAACTATTCGGCCACTAAAGCAGCACTGACAGTCACAGGTGACAGGGCCGAAAATATATAGGAGGACAGAGCCATAAAGACACGTCATCCGGAATTTATAACAGAAACATTCAACCGACTCAGTAGCCTCCAAAGGTCAAAATGTATTCTGACAGAATTGAAGAGCATTTATGTTGTATTCAAAGCTGTAATAACTTCTTATCTGTTGTTCTGTACAAGTTGGTGAACATATTTATTTCTCAGATGACTCAACGCTTCAGATATTTTGTATGACCGTTTGTATATATTCCCCCTCGCATGAGTTTGCAGGGGTTGTTGTTGATTTCTCTTCTAGAGTTTCTTATGCTGTAAATTTTCAGAGTATTAATACAAAGGTTGATGGAATTTCCAAAGTTCTGCGTTATCTGAGTCAGTGTGGTGTTTTGCTGAATGTTACAGGATTCCTGCATACTTCATGGCACAATAAGTTTTCCTTAAAAACTCTTCGTTATGTTTTTTTTGTTATCCTTTCATAGCTCATTCATATTTCAGCGTGTCACAGTTAATGGCAGAGAAAAAGAATAGTTCCAGGATTTATTCACAGAATACCCTGAACTCAATCTATGCTGTTATAAATGTCTTTCTTCAGTTATAGTCATAAGGTGTAATTCTTAACTGCTGCACCTCCAAACTATATCTTTCACAGTGATTATTGTTTCAGGAATTCAAGTTTGCTCCTGTGCAATATACCCCTTTCTTACACCCCAGCTTAGTGGAAAATTATTAATTGCTTTTCACTGGTTAAACACACTTCATAATCACAATTTCAATTTTGTTTCATGATGTATTTAAATGGCCTTGCAGTTTCAGCAACTCAACTCAATCCCTCAGACAACCTGTAGCCACAGACTCCATTGCCCAATGGACTAGAGTTATCTGAAGACTTCCACCTTAGATACAGAAGACATCCCTCAACCAAAACACAAAACCAAACCCTGAATTCATAACTAGCCTAAAATCTTCACAAAATAGAGACAAACCTTAAAGAGAGAGCCCTCTCTGATTACAGTTTGGCTAGAAGCTGTAATCCAAAGATTGGTTAGTGGTTACCCCGGCCGTATTCCCTTGGGAGTCAAAGGGAACAACCTGGGTGTTAACAAATACCATGGGCCCATTACATTATTATTAACTACTTGTGGTCCCTTACATGACATGGGTTAACCACCTTATTTATTACTATGGCCCATCCCATTATTACATTATTACCTTGGGTACCTCCCTTGGTACCCCATATTATCCCCCCTAGGTATATAACATTCCACCCCCCTAAGCATGTTTCGTCCCCGAAACATGGGAAGAACATAAATAATAAGATCTACTCAAAAGAGTAGTCCACTGATACCATGCACGTGCATCTAGCCATCCAAGAGAAAGGTGAACCCTCGATCTCGCTGGTGCCTCGCTCGCTTGAGATGGAAGTTGACCGTGGCAGCTCTTCTGTGTTGATGTGTAGTGGGTGGATCTTCTCTCCTCGCTATCCGTCATGTGACTACTTGGTTTCCATCTTGATGGTTGTCTTGCGAGGTGATGTGGGTGATGATAGGTTGAAGTTTTAACCCACGATGTCTTTTTCTTTAATTCACCCTGTTGTGGTGCCTGTTGTGGTGCCTTTTGTGGTGTCTTCTTTTCCAATATGACTTCAACCACTGAACCCTCATCAGATGTGTCAGCACCTGTTACCGTGTCAGCCTCTGTTTGTGTTTGATTGTCGACTATCAACTGCTCATCATCTGATATGTCAGTCCCTGTAACATCTTCTACTGCAACCTCCTTGGACTCTACCTGCTTATTAATGGAAATATCCTGTAATGTAATTTTCTTCTTTTTATACCAGAGCTTCAGGAATTTCTTCTGCACATTAACATTTATAGTACCCACTAATTCCATCCGAGGGTATCCCAAAACAACATCCATGTTATCCATATC
Source organism: Pinus tabuliformis (assembly GCA_031772625.1). NCBI lineage: Eukaryota > Viridiplantae > Streptophyta > Pinopsida > Pinales > Pinaceae > Pinus > Pinus tabuliformis. Next base: position 310,994,644 of record CM062810.1, on the reverse strand, counting down.
TGAAGCATAAAAATCACCATGAAACACATACTTATCCATAGAAAGTTTCAAATCCTTATAAATTTGAACATCCTTATCATCAACCTGTGTATTTTCAATATGTTTTGCTGGGACTTGCAATTTTTTTGCCAAATTGACATTTATGAGATTTTGCTTGCAACTCGGATTTATAGACACAATAATTTTCTCCTTCTGAATCAATCCATGAACCTGCAATAAAGAGACACCAGTAGAAAATAACCCCTTACATGTCTCATTCTTTTTTCTAGCACGAGACCATTTGTCCATAAGGAGTTTTTCAAATTCTTCATCTGAAACTTTGGACAACTGTTTGATGCCAAGTGAGTTCCACCATATGACAGCCTCTTCTTTCAAATTAAGCCATAAGAAACTTTTCCAATATTTCGGATGGTTTTTCTTAAAATCTTTTATGAATTCTTCAATAGTAGGACCATCATCTTTTCCTGTAAAATATAGAATCGCCATGAAGAGGGTTTGAGAAAAAATTCGCTTACTTGGCGAAAATTTGAAATTGTCACAGTTTAGTCAATATTGCTCAGAATCCCTATTATGACCTATTTTTAGAAATGGAACAATCATTCTGCATCTACCCATGTGATAGAAATCTTGATCCAGGCACTAGAATTCCAGATCTGCGCTGCAACTCTCCCGCCGTCACCAAAATTTCTGCAAAAAGAGCTGATTTTAAATCAGCGATATCTCCCTCATCCGGACTCCGATTCGACTGATTTTTTTTTTGAAATCGGGTAATTTTTCTCAAAAAATTCAGATCTACAATTATATTTTATAGATCTTCCACCAGGACGTCCAGATCTGCGCCGCAAACTCGCTGCCCTGAAAAATTATTTGCAACCCCACTGATTTTAAATCAGCGATATCTCCTTCATCCGGACTCCGATTCAACCAATTTTTTTTTTGAAATCAGGTATTTTTTCACATAGAATCCAGAGCTACAATTATAATTTACAGATCTTACACCAAAACTTACAGATCTGATCTGCAAACTCGCTGCCCCCCAAACCTTGCAAAAAAAAAAAAATCTCCACGGTTTGCCCAAGAAAGTGCTCTGATACCACTTGTTATAGATCTAACCCAAATAACCACTTGTTATAGCTCTGATACCACTTGTTGTGGATCTAACCCAAAGATATTATGATAATAGAAATAAACCCAGAAACAATAAGAGATTATGATAATAGAAATAACCCAAGAATAACAAAATAGAAATAGATAGGAATGCTTCTTTATTATCAAAACCCTTAAGGTAGGGCAACACCATATATTCACTCCTTAAGGAAGGAGAACACTCCACAAGCCATATGCCTGTTCATACAATAATCCTTCACTATATCCCATGTGGAGTCTCTAGCCTCTATATAAGCCTCATACATACAATACCATGGGTCATTACCATGGTTCCCTCATACCATCAACTAATACCATGGGCCCATTACATTATTATTAACTACTTGTGGTCCCTTACATGACATGAGTTAACCACCTTATTTATTACTATGGCCCATCCCATTATTACATTATTACCTTGGGTACCTCCCTTGGTACCCCATATTATCCCCCCTAGGTATATAACAAATTGGGTATGAGTTCTTGACTGCAATTGTTTTTAGGGCCTTGTAACCAATGTAAAGTCATCAAGTACCATATTTATTTTGCATGAGGACAATTGGGCGTATGCAGGGTGACAACCTTGATTGAATTTTCCCTTTTCGAGCAACTCTTGAATATGGAGCTTGGTGTGAAAGGTATTAAAGATATTTGTCAATTTTGGCACTGTTTGGCCCCTCTACTATCTTTGTCTGGCCCATCTCATGTACCAGTCATTGTAGCTTCCAAATTGGTAATATTGTCCTTAATATCATCCTTGGGCCATGTAGGTACAACAAAAAACATTGCAGGTTCATCTATTTCCTTTTTCTCGCAGTAAGTCTCCCACCAATCCTTGACACAGGGGACAACCTTAAGGAGTGCAAAGACAATATTTTCCCTATCGAAAAACCACATTGATTCATACTTCAAATATATGAATGTCAAGACAAACTTGTATCTTGAAGGGGGTAGTGCCTCCAAAGTGGATTCTTGACAAATATTTGTTTGTTGATGGTAGATGCCAAATAATTTAGGAACAATTATCCGTCATCTTGTTCCTTTGTCACACAAGGGATTCCTTGAGAAACAATTTAATAGTATCTCCCACCCACTCATATTTATTTTCCTCTACCATGGGAGGCTATCAGGGATGGAAAGGATGGTCTTGAAAATACTTAAGTAGTTTGAGTCCCAACTCCTTATACCCGAACCTCGTTGGGTACATGCACAGAAAAATAGATAATGAGAAGGCTTCTATGATACCTGATCCAAATTTATGAAGCGAATGAAATGAAACCTAAAAGTATAAAAAAATGCATACATATAGTAAATATTGACTTATATTCTTAAATGGAATGTGTTCAAACTATAAATAAAGAAGAATGAAACAAACTTGCTCAAATGGTGGTAGGTTATCTTTCAGAAGAGATGTGACAACTACAAGCATTTTTTGAAGTATATTACAATGAGGAAAACACCCTTTTTAACATAAATATGCAATGATGGAACCCTAAATATACAAAATCTAACCCTAGGAGATGAAACACCAAAAGGTTTATGGCCCCAATGTGGTTAGTTAGTACATCAACCTCTTAAGGTCATAACTTTTTCATATGATATTTGTAGCTCATTTGAAAGGTCTAAATGAGGAGTACATACTCTAACTATGCCTAGGCCATGATTATAACTATCTCTTGTTCCCTTTCCATGTCAAAAAAATGTTGTTTAGGTCCTCAAAACAACCTTGGAAGTTCAGGACCCAAAACATTTTACATAGAGTGCTAAGATGGAGAACTATGCTTTGAGCCAGTGCCATAGGTGGGTGGCCATCGATATCCATGTAGATAATATATTAGGCACAAAAACCCTTATATACCTTAGGTCCAATTCCTAGGGATTGGTACCTTCATGAAGATTCCAAGTAACAAATTAAAAATTAAACTATGATTTAAGTGCATATTTTTGTTTCTTTTTCCTACACAATCAAAACTCCTAATATTACAATTACATTATTGGTTTTCAAGAAAATGTTTCTCACATAATAGCTAAACCATCAATTCCAAAGTAAAATATTCTCACAACATAAGATATTTAACTTTTTAAAAATGGAAAGATGATTGGATGAACCACTTTTTATGGAAAAGTGGGATGGGATGAAGGAGAAGATGATGATATAGAATAGTTGTGGTATCTCTCTATAACTCTCCCTCCCACCCCCTTGGACTAATCCAAAATGAATGGGAGGTATTACTTTTAATTAATTCAACCTCCATGGTTTCTATATGAAGATGGGGTTACAAAATTCCTTCCTCCCCAAAGTTTGTATATCTCACTTTGGATAATACCATTGCATCCAAATTGTCAAGAGATTTCTCGAAATATCATTGTGACCTCAATCCAACTCCCAGATTGAAAACCTTTCCCATTTCCCGTGGTAACCTAAGTGGCCAAAGTGGCTCTTCCACATAGTGCTCAGTCCAATGTGGTACCCATGAAGGCATCACACTATAGTGCCGGCATTCCAGCGTGCCTTACTTATACAAGATATTTTCTCCAAAACATCCATAGTATGACAAAAAAACAATTACATCAACCAATGGAGGAATCCCTATCTAGTGCTCTTGTCAATCTGCACCCATATCCTAGTTATAACAAACATGAACTTGGTGCTAAATAGAAGGTGTTAACGGAAGTCTTTCCATCACTGGACACCAATTTTTGACATCGCACTTTTTTTCCTAAGATGACTTGGCATGACCAGTGGCCCCACTTTGCATCCACATCATCTAGCTCCATGTCACATGTTCGTTCCATGACCTATTAACATCACATTGATGTCAATGTGATGTCACCCTAACACATCACCAATCCACATCCTATAGATTCTCATGTGGCATCTAACGTAACCTTACATAGCCGATGTGACATCAACCACCTCAACCTAAGAAAGGGGGTCCCATAGGGATACACCCCTTGACATTAACTAGTGTATTTACATTATAAGGATTTATAGTCAATTAATGACCTTCCACATTATTCAATGCATCTCTATCTCCCCCTGTAGCACACACAAACACACACACACACACATATATATATATATATATCTATATATATATATATATATATATATATATATAGATATATCTATATATATACATATATATATATATATATATATACATATATATATATATATATATATATATATATATAGATATATATATATATATATATATATATATATATATATCCATGAACAATTGTCAAGGTTTCTCGTCCTGCTAAGACATTTCCCTATCTCCGAAACATAAATTTATTCGTCTTTGTAGACTCTGAATCTTTCACAAGTTTAACAAGGCTCACTCATTTCTAATACCAACATGCTTCTCCATGAAAAACAGGATTAAAATCCTTAAGGATTTCAATGGCGTTGTGAAGTCTTTCTCATCCTTGAGCAATGCTCAACACCATTATTGCGACGAGAATGAAACCTTCACTCTGGAAAATTCATTCCAAGCATCAAATATAGCCTTAATACATCAATAGGATTATCAAAATTCCTATTGATGGGAACCGAGACAAGCTAAGCCATGGATACATAGTAAATTTAGACATAGCAACATCAAATTCCACCACCTAAATGATACAAACAAGCACCATCAGATCCACTAATATAGCATGCCACACACAACATCCACCATATATTTTCACTCGTCTATAAATTATAGACATTCATGATATTCATAACAAATAAAATAAAATAAATCACACTCAGTGACAATTAGTTGAACTCAGCAAATAATCATACATAATATGTAATTAACCTTGTACTCAAGAAAGTATCATTAGTCACAGGGATCTACAAATCCCTTTCAAATAATATTTCTTATTATATATAATAAGTGATAGTGCATTCCTCCATGAGAAATGCTAACACATCCATTTTTATAACCCATAACAACATCATCCAACATTCAAAGTGTAACAAAAGTACAAGTAAATATCCTTATTTGTATATCTTAATGATTGGAAACTAAAGGAGGAACTTCCACTCTCCACCCATCCACAGACCAACTGCACTGCATTATTTCCTACAATTGACTACCCTTAAGCGAGATTCAGAGTTTGAGGAGTAAGTGCTCAAGGGAATTTACACCAATGACAATCAACCAATTCACACAGGAATGTAGATTTCATTGCACCTCCACATGGTTATAGGAATCCAAAGCACATGATATTCCACCTACTAAATGCTACTTAAAGTCATAGCTCAAAATGTCTCCACCTTTGTCTATAGGGATCCAAAGTACACAACACTTTCAACTGCTAACCCTATAGGCACCCAAACTCGTAGAGACACCACTTTTCTATGCATGGATCTAGAGCACACAGTGGTTCCACCCAGTAAACCAAGAGGCATCTGTATTACACTATGCCTCCATCCACTCTTATCTAGTCTTCTCTTTGCTCCAAATTCCTTCTCTCACTCCCACTCTTATTCCAACAATGTTCCTACTGTTCTTCTCCTTACAAGTTCGCTCTTAATTGCCATATGCCTAGCTAGACATACATGAATTTACCCCACACGATCTCGTGTCTATATTTTGCTCTAATCAAAACCAAATCTCCTTAGTGTGAATCTTCTTAATGCCAAGATGTATGAAATGAATGCCTTCTCTTACCTATTAGCATCTTTTCTTCCACTGACCCTGGTCTACCCTCTTGTGCATTGACCATCGAGCATGCCCCTAGAGGGCAAAGGTGATATGGGGCTTTTCCTCCATTCAAGAAGCGCATACTAAACCTCCCTACCTATTTTGTGAACCATTAAAATCAACCAAAAAGTTGATGGCATACTAAATAAAACAGCCTAAGTTTAATTAACTCCCTAAGCAACTCCTACTCATACCTTTGAATCTGTGTCCACTTCTATTAGCCCAATCATTATGTTTACATTTCCACAATATTTACATGAATTAAAATTCATAGTGACAAGTAGAAGAGGGATAGTAAAAGGTTTTCATGCTCTTTTTTCAGGGGTAGGGAGGTTTTAGATAGATCTATAAAAATCATGCAAAGACATTTTCTAGAAGCCTTACCAACAACCTCAATGTAATATTAACATTGAAAGTTAAGAATACCCAAATGCAATCATATTCTCTAGGAATGTTTTCATGGACTTATGGGCGACCATTATGAGGGTAAAGAAATAGCCCAAAAAATATTTTGATTTGGCCTTTAGTGCCCTACTATATTGAAATAGTGAAGGAGTATATGAAGATTTGTGATGTGTGTCAATGGATTGAAAATCAATATAGGAGGGATGAGTCACCCTTATATCTGATAAGGGCCCTTCAATCATTTGAGATTTGGATGTGGTGATGGACCTCCCAAATAGGTAAAACATAGGGCCCATGTAACCACTCCTAGGAACATAAAATATACATTAAACCTTCCTTTTTTCACTTAATATAACTTTCCTATCGTAATGAGCTTTTAGGGGGATCAAGTAGGATTTTCATGCTTTATGTGACTAACATGATTATTGTGCAGGATATTAAGGGGATTTTTCATAGATTTCGAGGAGATCCAACCAGATATATTCATGGGACCTACTCCCTACTACAAAAGACTTAGAACTCGGTTGGTTGAGGATAACAAATACTCATTCCTGCTACAACATGGTGGCCCAGGAAACATGATCTAGATTTGTAAGGATTTTATAGGGAAAGTGGTCCTCCACTCAAGGAAGCTATGCCATATCCATTTGGTATAAATTAATGGCTTGAGTATCTTAGAAAATAAAGTAGGAGCAAGAGAATAATACGTTAGATCATTAGGAGGCTTATACTTTAAGATTTGCAACTTTTTTCCATGTACAAGCAATTCTTTAGTTAATGAAATTCATATTTGGTTTCAATTCTTAGTCTACTTTTCCTTAAGGGTTTTGAGCTTCGTTTGGTTAGGGATCACCATAAGAGCTCAAGATCAAACTTTTTCCATTACTCTTTATGCATTTTATTATCTTTGTATTTTATTTCTAAGTATTATTTTTATGCATAGTTACATAGCTAGTTTCTAAACAATCCTTTCATGCACATTAACTGAGCATTAGATGGTAACATTGGTAGTGGTTATATTTTTCAAGTAACATTATAACTTATGAATTTAAGTTCACTTTGATCACTAAAGATTATTTTTTGTCCATCATTTACTAGTTTAATGTGTTTGCGTAGTCCCCTATTACGCAGATATAGGAAATCCTACAACCACACATTTTGTTGAATAAACCCTACTGCCACTGATGTGATGACTTAGAGATGATTTCCTTATAATATCTTATCCCTTACATAGCTTATTTTCTTTTTCAAACTTGCCTTTAAAATGTTTGTATTCTCACTGGATTGTCTCCTGTAGCAAAACAGAGATACCTATTGTAGATTTCCATTTGCGTCCAAAATTTGCTAAAATTTGCATTGAACTAATGATTCACCTTCTTTGATGCATTAAAACGTACATGGAACCTTGATTATGGAATTTATAAGTGGAGATAAAAATTAGATTCCTTGTCCTTGATTATTATAGAAATTGCTTCTTCCCTGCAGAATTAGAGTTTACTATTTGCAAGCATTTACTTAAGAAGTGTTTTCTTTCCTTGTGAAACATAAAATGGATGCTTTCATTTCATTATAGTTAATATGGTTTTCATTCCTTCATTGAAATTAGCATAGGCTTACTTGTTCTTTCATTCCTTGCAATTTCAAGTTTTGTTTGTAGCATAGAACAATTAGAATGGTCTTTGTATAACCAGATTTCATCTCAATGCTTCCACCTATATAAAAGTCAGTAAAAGAAAGACATAGTGCTTGCTACACGTATAGTTCCAGCCCCTCTTAATTTTATATGAACATCTAGTTAAAAATTAAAGTTGAGACCCTTGGGAGTTTGCTAACGATGTTGGAAATACGCCAACCAAAGGGGTCTCCCCAACATAAAATCCCAATTAGACCTCACACCATTTGGAGTAGGAGACCAAACTAGATAATAAGTTGAGTTTCCATAATCTTAGAAATTTTCCTTGGCTGCAATTATCAACATAAGAGATTATACAAACAATATTTGAAACAAGAAAGTAAGTTAACACTCTGAAGCATACAATTGCAATATATATAAGGTACTTTCACAACAAGGAAAGAGAGAGTGAGCCTTTATAAGAAAAGTAATAGTACTATCCCAAAAGGGACACATAAGAGCATGCAAGTTAACTTGAAAAGTAGTTCACAAGATAACAATGATCATAAAAGAAAGTAACAATTCACATTCAATAGGATGCATACCAAAGCCAATGAAATAATTCATTTCATTAGTATGTGTTAAAATTAACATATACCGCCAAAAATAAAATAATATTCTTACAATTTTTCATGACATATGCATCAAAGTGAAATGGTTATGAGAGCTTCATATTTTAAGTGAAACTCCCAAAATACACAATTAAAATGCTGCCAAACTAGCCCCAATAGTGGAACATTAATTCACCACTTTCTCCTCCAAATAATGATATTCTCTCCTATGCCTAGAGATAAAATACACCTAAGATTTTGAGAGCTAGATATTATAGGCTGAAATTATTCTAAGAAGTTAGAGAAAAAGTCAGAAGTCGTGTCCCATGTCATATTTTTGCAGGTAAAGAAAAATTGGTTTCCTTACCCTTAATTCTAATATTAGTTGAAGATCCTTTCTTACAACGAGGTTTATATTTTATTGTGAGATAAATCCCACATCAACTAATCAACATATATGGATTTTGACTGCAATTGATTATTTTACTAAGTGGGTTGAAGCAATCCCAATAAGAAATAAAACTAATAGTGTGGTAATGAAATTTATTGAAGAAAATATATTTTTCAAGGTTTGGTTATCCCAAAGAGTTAATCACTGATAATATACAATATTTAAGCTCAGTCAAGATGATTGAATTCTACCAGAAATATCAAATATCTCTGCGTCATTCCACTCCATGTTATCCAAAAGGGAATGGATTAGTTGAATCCTCTAATAAAATTCTTATCAAAGTCATTAAAAATATGATAGTTGATCACAAAAATAGTTGGGAAAGTCATTTAAAGTTTCCAGTCTAGGGAAATAAAGTTTCTCCAAAAATATCAACAAGTAAATCTCCTTTTCAGTTAGTATATGGAACAAAAGAAGTATTTCCTACATACCTAGTTTTTCCTGTTATGAAAATTTTATAGGATTATTATGAATATTTTGATGAATTTACAAGAAGAATCCATGAAATAATAGAGCTTGATCAAAATAGACAGCAATTACATGAAAACTCCTACAATATCAAAATAAAATGAAGAGCTTATTTGACAAGAAAGCCAAAGAGAGGGATTTCAAATTAGGAGATTTAGTTTTTAAATGGGATGCTAGAAGACAAGAGAAAGGAAATAATGCCAAATTTGACAATATTTGATTGGGCCCATATAAAATTGTTGAAGTCAAGAACAACACCACCTTTATTCTGCAAATTATTGAGGGAGCATATTTCTCAATTCTTGTTAATGGGCAGTGTTTAAAGCATTACATTTAGTATTAATGCAATTTATTTTATCATTGTAAATAATGGTGTGATTTAATTTTCTACAGTAGGTGTGAAAGTTTTCTTACAATGTTGACTCCATAGCTCGAGGTGAAGGAACATGAGGTCTACAATTCTTTTATAGAGGGAAGCAGTCCCCAGATGGAGCTAATGTTGTAAAAATTTCTTAAAATATATATATATATATATAGACAGATAGATAGATATTTAATTTCATTCCACTTTGTAAATGATTTTTTCTGCAATGTTATAAGAAACATATATTTATATCGTTGATTTTCATTATAATGTTTAATTTTTCTTGGTTAATAACGTGCTCGCATAATTGTTTTGTTCTTTCCTATGGATGTGATTTTAATCGACAATATCTACACTCCTTATTCCATTGCACACCCTCCCCCCCTCGAAGTTTAACAGAGAGGAGGTTGGTTCCTCAATAAGTTGTTTCTTGAAATGACGTGGAGACTTCTCATGAATTGTGCCCCCCTTGGCAAACCATCACTGCTTTTTGCCAAATTTTTAACACTTCCACCATTTTAAATGTTGGCTAACTACTTTTTAATCACCTCCCTTTTCCAAACCTGTCGATCGTTAGGCATTTAATCCTTTCTTATGAAGAAATAAGACCATTATGCTTAAATGTCTATATCATTTAAAGAATTTTTGTCTTGATTTTCTTCTATAAGCCTAATATTCTCACCACAATCCTTTTAGCTCGTTCCTTTGTTCTCTATTAGAGTTACAGTGAATCAAAACAATGTCATTTCATTTTATTAGACTCTATGAGTTGTAGGATTGTAGAATATCAACACCGCCATTTCACAAGTATTTTTTCTCCCTTTTCTTTCCCTTTTACATGCAACAATGATTTCATAAAAGGGGAAATAAATGAAAGCTCAATCGAAGGCCATACCGCCTTTGTGTCTATCAAACTTGATGAAATTCCATTAATTAACATGGGAGCCAAAATTGTAGAGACCAACTATGAATTTGATCTCTATGAACTTCAAAATTGGGGATTCCAACGATTCCAATATATTAGTGATGAATTTTCCCTTTGGGAATCTTTATTGCCACAATTCATCTTCCCACAGACCGATGATTTTCTAGAATACATTGAGTGGTGTGAAAATAGATATTTTCCAAGTGAGAGAACAATCACGGCCCAAAATGGAGAATAATTATTTTCCATAACGTTTACATCTATTTTGCAAGCCTTACGAGTTTCTATTTCTAGCTCTCTGCACCCATTTTCTAGTGAAATACCGTTAGAAATCTATCACAAGTTGACTTTCCAGTAGGGAGATTTTATAATTGAATCATTCATGTCAACAGGAGCTAGAATTCCCAAAAAAAATCCCCCTTACCCTTTGTTTATGTTCTTGGCCATATCTACACAAATAAAATCTATGTTGTGTTGCATGTTAGTGATCAGGTGCTCAAAAAATAGCTCAAAATTCAAAGTTGTCAGATCGGTGTGGAACCTGAACAACCACGTATTTCTTATCATCCTGAACCTTGTGCAACTTATTTCACGTGAAATGGACTCCGTATGCTCCCAGAAACATGTTTTGTTTGTTTTCCTAAACAAGCAAATTTTATTAAAAAAATGTAGACAACCCAGTGATTAGTCCATACTACTGATGTGGTACTGACTAGGCATGCCTACGTGGTAGGGTGACTATGCACATGACTGATTTGATCTTCGGTAAATTGTGTGTTGACACGTGGTAGGTGCCTAGGTGGAGCTTTGGACGAATTTTATTGGATGGTTGGTGGCCAACCATAGACTACCACGTGGCCTAGTCAGGGGCTGCCACATGGAAGCCTGAGGGCCACCAAAAGTTGGGCTAAGGTCCGAGTAGCAGCGGCGGGGGTCGAACCTGCAACCTCCAAGAGACAAGTCCAAACCAATTTCCAATGCATCATATGTTTATATCTTAATATATATGGTATGTGACACATACTTAAGGTTTAAGAGGCCACGGGGGCTAGCCCTTGGGTGTGTGCCACCAGACATGACCACCAGTAGAGCGGAGTGGGGGACCAACTGGCGGGGCGAGGGCCGTTGGCCTTAGCCCTGGGCATGTGGCCCCCACATGTCCAAAATTTTTGGATTTTAGGCCTTATAGGGCATTTAATCCATCTAACAATTTCGATTGGAATTAGGTGAAATTAATGCTTGGTTAGTGAATTTGGGGACGAATTTGTAGGATGGTGCTGAATTTTGGGGAAATTGAGGTACGATTAGCAGAAATACTTGGGGAAGCCATAGATTCTTTAGTTTTTTACCAAGTCAGGAGTAGAAAGAGGCTAGCCAGACATGTTTGTGCATTTTGGAGCCATTGGAACAGGTTTCAAAGCTATCTGAGCATTGTAAACTTATGTATTCACACTTTTGAGCATTATAGAGAGGGTCAAGCCATTGGAAGCTGGACCAAGGAGACATAGCCCAGGCGGGGTGAACTCCTTCATCATGTGTTGTTGCGATACTATTTTGGTGATGTTCATGTCTGTTATATGTTGTTGTTCAGTCATTTCTTTATGTTAATTTGTATATGAAATTTACATAAAAAAACTCAAAAACTCACGTTTAAACTTGCAATTAACGTCATGAATCCTTAAGCACTTTTACATATTCTGAAGAGGAATTTAGCACAGTGAAACTAATTTTCCCATTCAGATCAAATTTGGTATCAGAGCTCTTGGTTTTCTTCGTGCAAGGAGGATTTAACTGTTTGCAAGTGAATGTGATACTTACAAGGTTGAAGCTCAATAGAAAAGAAGGGAAGTTGGTTGAAAGTGCTCAAGTTGGGTCAAGGAGAAGGAGTGCAAGGTTGCCACAATCTCCACCACCAGTTCTACCTCAAATTGCAGTTGAAGCTTTAGTGAGCATGTCACATGAGGGAGAACCTTTAAATATGAAAGAGGATGAGAAAGTTTTTAGGAAGGATTTCTTTGATATGACCGAGATGGTGAAATTCCTCTATGAAGAGAGGAATACAATACTATAGGGTGAAATCTCCAAGCCTCCAAAATGAGAAGGTTCTTTAGGAGGAGAAGGTAATGGAAATGGAGGTAAACCTCCACCCTGTTCACCATCGTCTTCATCTTCACAGGCATCTTCACCCTCTTCCACTAATACAACCCTTACTCATACTCATCAACATACCTCAAAAGGAATTGGTAAAACACCCCTGTTAAAACTTGATGTTAAATTTGAACTGCCCATGTATAATGGTGAAGTGAATGTAGAGAAGCTTGACAATTGGGTTCATCAGTTGGAGGTCTATTGCAGAATTCAAAACCTTCAAGATGATGACATAAAGATTCAGCTAGCTTCCTTGAGGCTGGAGGGTGCAACACTAGTATGGTGGGAATCCAAGACACAAGAAGAGATAAAAAAACATGGTAAGATCTCAATTTCTTGGTTTGATTTCATTGTTGTAATTAAAAGACAGTTTTACCCTCTAGCATATATGCAGAAAGCCATCATGAATTGGTAGAACTTTAGACAACTTAAAGGTCAAAATGTGCAAGATTACACCCAAGAATTTAGAAGAATGTCTCTAATGTTAGGTGTAGATTTTCAATCACAAGACATGTTGCTAAAGTATATAGGGGGTTTACACACTTACCTTAGGCATACTATCCTTATGTTTAATCCCAATAATATAGATGAGGTGTGTGTGCAAGCCACACATTTTGAAGCAAGAGGGAAAAATACTATAGAAGGGGGTAGCAAAAACCCGTTTAAGGGTAAAGGAAAAGAAAAGGGTTTCAAAGGGAAAGGAAAGAAAAATACATCCATTAAGAGGGAAGGAGAGAAAATAACGTGCAAGAATTATTCCAAAGAGGGTCATGATGAAGCTCATTGTTGGAAGCTTCATCTTGAGATGAAACCAAAGAAACTCAACAACAAAGGAAAAGAAAACACAGTTGCAATTATTCAACAGGATTTGGGATCTCATTCAGGTGATGAAACTAAAATTATAACCATGGGTATAAAAGGAAAAGAATCCATTGCTAGCACTAGTACATCAAATTGTCACACTAGCACTCCAAATGAAGGAACAAGGATTGGATTATTTCATGTGAGGGTTGTTGCAAAACATACAAAAATCGACACACTATTTGATAGTGGGTGTCAAACGAACTTGATATTTGAAGACTTAGTCAAGAAAATTAATCTTGAAACCATTCTACATCCCAAGCCATATCCATTGGGTTGGATATTCAAGGACACAAACTTATAGGTTACAATAAAATGTATTCTTAGATTTGCAATCATAGCAAACTTCATTGACGAAGTTGAATTAGATGTTGTACTGCTTGATATTTTAGGAATTGTTTTGGGTAGTCCTTACCTCTATGATACAAAAGAAATATTCTATTTCCATGAAAACAAGCACCACTTGTTCAAATATGGTGTGGAATATAATGTGAGATCTCATCGCAAGAAACTAAATCTTTCATTAGTTAATGCAGGGCAAATGAAAAGACTAGTGAATTCAAGTAAGAATTTAGTTCTTCTTATGATCAAACCAAAGAATGATGTTGATTATGAAGCATTTGAAGGTTGTGATACAAAATTGGAATCTGATTTGACAGATGTGATTAATCCAAATGATGAGATGTTTCAGGAACCAAAGGGACTACCTCTGAAGAGGGGAATCCAACATGAAATACCATTGTAGCAATATTTTCATCTTTCTAACATTGGCATGTACAGGATGTCAATAATGGAAAATGTAGAAATACAAAAGCAAACCCAAGAATTGTTGAACAAAGGGATCATCCGACCATCTCCTTCGTCATATAGGTCGCCTATTACTTTGGTGCCCAAGAAGAATGGAAAGCATGTCACTAAGTGGAACTTAAGGAGTGGCTATCATCAAAGTAGAGTTGTTGAATACGACATATGGAAGATGACATTCAAAACAAGGCAAGGTTTGTTTGAATGGCTTGTTATGCTTTTTGGTCTTTTCCATGCTCCTACTACTTTCATGCATATGAAGAAAGATGTATTGAAGCCATTTCTAGACATGATAGTCTACTTAGATGACATTTTCATTTTCATAAAATTTCATTATGAACATGTCATGTATGAGAGAAAAGTACTTGATGTCATAAGTCAAGAACATTTGTTATTGAAGATGTCAAAGTATGAGTTGGGTAAAACTTCTTTGATGTACTTGGGCCATAATATTGGAGAAGGTGAGCTAAAGTTAGATCTCTCCAAGATTGATGCCATTATGGATTGGTCAATGCTCAAGATATTCATCTGAATAAGACGTTTTTTGGGAGCAGTCCAATGTTGGAGGAAAATTTTTGTTAATTATTCTTCTATTGCAGCTCCTTTGCATTCATTGGAAGTTATGCAAAAGGTCTTCCAGTGGGGAGGAAAACAATAAGAGGCATTTTATGCTTTGAGACAAAAGATCAATTCAGCCCTTATACTTGCTCTTCTATACTTGAAAAATTCATTTGAGTTTCAGGTTGATGTATGAGACTATGCCATGGGCATAGTCGTTATGAAACATGGTAAGTCCATTTCATTTCATTTAGAAATTTTCAATGGTTCAGTGACAAAGTTGCAGCAATCAAGGCACTTTCGACAGATGGGATCCTTACAACAATTCCACTTGTTCAATGGATAAAAGAAAGTTATACACAACAAGTTTGATGATATGTTGTCTAGGCCTATTGTTAGTGAAGCTACTTTACTCAAGCATAATTTTGTTTTTCATGAAAGTTATGTTCAATAATATGCATACTTTCAAAATGTACATTTAAGATTGAGTCAAGAGAACCAAGTAGGGAAATTTTATTACCATTTGTGTCATAATTTGTTGTACCATCTCAGTAAGAAGGATGTTGCTATTGATGGTGACATGGAAAAAGAAGGAAGGTTCATTGAACAAATCCAATTGGTACAACAAAGAGTTCAACAACAATTGGAAAAGAGCCAAGGAAAGTACAAAGCAAGGCATGACAAGCATCAGATAGATCACAAGTTCCAATTCGGTTATGAATTTTGGATTCACATTAGCAAAGAGATGATCTGAGGAGAAGGTAAAAATATGAAACCATTTAGATATGTTCCATTTAGAATTCTGGAAAAGATTGGAGACAATTCCTTTAGGTTGGATTTTCCTTCATATATGAAAATTTAGGATGTTGTTAATGTGGAAAATTTAAGGTTGTATGAGCCTCCTTTGATTGAAGATCAAGGAGAGAATGTTAAAATTCCATCCATTGAATATTTCTCTTATGGATACCTTCATGAACTACAACAAGACACCATTCTTGAAACAAGAACAAGGTATTCAAAAAGAGGGAATGTGGATTACCTTCATGTGGGGCTCAAAGGAACAAATCCTTCCAAAGCCAAATGGATCAAGATTGGGAAGGTGAGGGAACTATACCCTCACCTGTTAAACAACTAAAAGTGATCTTTTGGGGTCCAAAATCTTCCAGTGGGCAGGAATGATCAGGTGCTAAAAAACTTGCTCAAAATTCAAAGTTGTCGGATCGGTGTGGAACCTGAACAACCATGTAGTACTCGTCATCTTGAATTCAGTGCAACTCATTTTGCATGAAACAGAATTTGTATGCTCCCAGACACATGTTCTGTTTTCTTTCTTAAACAAGCAATTTAAAAAAAAAATAGGCTAATCAACAGTCCATGCTGTTGACATGGTGATGACTGGGAATGCCTACTTGGTAGGGTGACTGTGCCTATGACTGATTTGACCTCCAGTGAATTGCGTGTTGACATGTGGCAAGTGCATAGGTGGAGTTTTGGACGAGTTTTATTTGATGGTTGGTGGTCAACCATAGTTTGCCATGTGGCCCAACCAGGGGCCGCCACGTGGCATCCCAAGGGCCACCAAAACTCAGGATAAGGTCTGAGCAGCAGCGATGGGGTTCGAACCTACGACCTCCAAGCAACAAGTCCAAACGAATTGTCAATGCGCCATACATTTATGTCTTAATATATATGGTATGCGACACCTACTTAAAGTTTAAGAGGTGTACAATCTGGGGAAAGGGCCAACCATGGGGGCTAGCCCTTGGGCGTGCACCACCTGACATGACCACCAATGGAGTGGAGTGGGGGCCCAACCGGTGGGGGTGTTCTTTTGGCCTTAACCCACGAGCATGTGCCCCCCCACATGTCCAAAAGTTTCAGATTTAAGGCCTTATATGCCATTTAATATGTCCGACAATTTTTCCTGGAATTAGGCAAAATCGGTGCTTCGTTAGCAGAATTGGGGGGAAATTTATAGGATGGTGCTGGATTTTGGGGAAATTGAGGTGTGATTAGCATAAATACTTGGGGAAGCCATAACTTCTTCTGTTTTTTACCAAATCAGGAGCAGAAAGAGGCTAGACAAGAATTTTTGGGCATTCTAGAGCCATTCGAATAGGTTTCAGAGCTATCTAAGAATTGCAAACTTATGTATTCACACTTTTGAGCATAATAGATAGGGCTAAGCCATTGGAAGTTGGACCAAGGAGACATAGCCCAGGCTGTGTGAACTCTTTCATCATGTGCTGTTGTGATACTATTTTGGTGATTTTCATGTCTGTTACATGTTGTTGTTCAGTAATTTGTTTGTGCTAATTTGTACATGAAATTTATGTAAAAACCCTGAAAAACTCATGTTTAAACTTGAAATTAACCTCATGAATCCTTAAGCACTTTTACATATTCTAAAGAGGAATTTAGCACAACATAACTAATTTTCCCATTCAAATCAGTTAGGGTATGATAGTGATGAGGTAGTAGATGAAGTTGTATTGTGTTTTCTATTAACTTTCTCACTAGGAAAGAAACCGACAATATTATTCAATTCTTGTCAATTTGTCTCAGAGGTTATTCATGACCATATTTCAAAGATTGGAACTGAAAATGCATTCAAAGATCAATTTGTGTTTTTTTTTTTTTCATATTATTAATTAGAAATATTTCAAGTGCAATTGCAGAAGTAAGAATTGCAGGGTAATCAATGGTTAATTGTTCATTAGACCTCAATGGCCAGGAAAAACTCTAAAGAGATTTCTTTCAGTAATTTTGTGGATAAGTTTTTTCATGTATGTGTTAGTCTTTTAAACAACGATAGTGTTCCGAGAATCTCACCATAGATCAAAATAATTCTACAAATTAGTGAGAAAACCAATCTGGGTGAATGGTATTTGTATAAGGATTTTACTGAAATTAGACTATAGGATTGTGAGCTCTCTCCTAATCAACTACCAAATTTCCTTCCTATTAGAGATTTTTCTCTTGATTTAATGAGAGATAGTGTTTATGTGGACCAAAATCATTTCTTACCAAGGAAGAAAGAATCCCTATTTAAACTCAAAGAACAACTAGGTCCTTTTCTTTTTAATACCAGAGCAGGAGATAAATAAGTTGAATACCTATTAGCACAAATGAAATTAAAACTAGGAGTCAATTGGCCATATGATCTAATAGGGAGGATTTCCACTATAACGTTTCAAAAAAATTCTTATCCCTATGTTCATGTTCCATAACCATAAATTTAAGAGTTTTCTAATAGGGAGACATGGGAAGAGAGTACCCTATCAAACCTATCAGAATAATAAAAAATAGATAGACCAGTAAGAACCAATGTCTTAATAACACATTAGCAAGGGGAAAAGTAACTCAAAAGGACACTTTAAAATGTTTCAAAATCAGAAGGGTTCAGAGTTGAAAAAAGGAAAAAAAAAGGGATATAGAGGAAACTGTCAGAAAATAGGTCTTTAGATATTTCTTCACCAACTACAGTAGTTATTTTAGGTAAGCCTATTTTTAGATTGCAGCAGATTGAAACAAAAATAGGACAATATTCTCCTTGAAATCCTTCCTCTTCTAATCAAATTATTTTCTCTATGTTCCTGGAGATTAAGAATAAGAATGAAAATATAAATTTGATGGCATACACTTAGCTTTGTAAGCATACTTCATCTACAAAGAACATGTTACTCTCAACACTAGTTGTAGAGAGGAAATTTTCAATTAGCCTTTCTTGAACCCAAGATCTCAAGAGAAAAAGCTACTAAATATTTTAAGACTTCGATGGTTTCTTTTGATACCAAGCAAATTCATCATATTGATCAAATTGACTTACATAGAGAAACTAGAGAAATGATATATTCCAGTTTAACTAGGTCAACTATGAGTGTGTCAAAGTTACACAATTCTTTAAATAATACATTATCTGATTTTAGAATGGAGAGAATGTCTAATGTTTCTAAAGACACCAAAATCAAATCATTGGAAGATATTATCATAAAATTGGGTTTGGGTCCATAGGACATTGATGTTTCCCAAGAAGTTATAAAGAAAAAGAATGCTGACATTCAATCTCTTAAAAAAAGATTGAAGATGCCTATTATAGAACGTACACATAAAAAAGAAGTTGGTGAGCTTGAAAAAGAGAAAGAGACTCTCTTATCAATGATAATTGAGCAAAATGTGAAAATCGAGAAGATGGAAATGGAAATGGACAAGTTACTCAAAGAAAAAGAACAAATGACAAACACATTGGCTTCTACAACACAACGAGGTCAAACAAGAAATGATACAACATAAGAAGTGATTGAAGCATTATCTTTATTAAGTTTGGAAAATAAAGAAATTTATAACTTAAAAGAAGCTCTACAGAAGGATGAAAAAAAAAATAAACTCTAATAATGCTTTAATTACTGAAATCCAAATAATTTCCAAGCCGCAAAAGCAACTTGAATGACAATTAAGTCATATTAACAGTGCTCAATGTTTGATACAGGATAAAGAGAATATCTATATGGAAATAATGTCTTCATTATTTGATATTTGGTTGTCAATTGAGATTATTGTTGAACAGGAAGAATTGTTGGAGAGGGCAGGAGAAGCTATTGATGAAATCAAGGAAGAGTTGGGAAACAAACCTAGCCAAGTAAGCAAGATCATTAAGTTTTTAAATACAAAGACAAGAGAAAAGATGGAATAATTGGGCATTGAATATAGAATTGATTCAATTCTACAAACTAGAAGAGTTTTTACAAATAAAAACTAATGTTTTAGATGAAAGACAAATGTGAAAATTTGCAGATAGAGGTGAATAAATTTTACATAAATTTTTTAGTTTTGCAGCAAAGAGGCCTACATTCTTTCAAAAATTCATAAGGCCAAATGATAACAAATGAAGACTATCAAAGATCACTAAACAGAGTAGCTATAGATAAATCAAAATTTACTGGAGTAAAAGGATCTCTAAGTGGACAAGGTTTACATGAAAAATTATTTCATGATCTTTTCATTTGTTATGAAGTTAAATATTTATTCATAGTTAAGCTAACTTTTGAAAAGTATACATAAGTGGATGAAGCTTTTAGAAAAATGGTTGATTTGACTTGTCCAATGGAAGAGGAATGGGAGAAGCTAGTGAATCTCATTGAATAGTTCAGAAACTCAAGGCAACGTTTCAGCAGGAGATCGGTGTAGTTCCATATTCCGAGGTGAAAAATAAGTACAAAATTAGACATTTTGGGTGCAAGTGCAAAGGTTCAGGATAGTTGGAGACTATGGAGTAGGATAATTTATATTTTTATCGAGTCATTAGAAATATTATCCAAATTGTTTGGGATAAAGTTTAATTTTTATTGTAAATATGTAAAAGATAGGATTTTTGTATGAAAACACTATCTATATCATTCTGATAAACTGGAAAAGCATTGATTCCTGGACCAAGATTAAGATTTTTGTTGTAATTCCTAAACATTTTGGAATTTAATCAAGGAGTCTTGTTTTGAGCCAATGGCAACATTGTGTTTCTTGTGAGTGTTTCCATTTTTTCATATTCTTGTTCTTAATTACATGTTTTATTGCACGGATAATTACGCAAGGGAGGGTTAAGATTTAGCCCCCCTCAAATCCCCTGGAAAAGTTATGTTCATTACTGGTTCAAATAAACAAATTGTTTTTTTGTTATAAATTATTCTGGAAATATTAGATTATTTCCTTCTGTACAATTCTTGTGTGTATTAATGTAAGTTGCGAGATATTTTTTCCATGTGCTTTCTATTCATATTTGATTATTAATATTCATATTGAATGCATATAAATCAAATATTTCTTATATTTTTCTATCAAGACCTTTAAGAGATTGTATGTTGTTAATGTTGGAAATCAACACTTTG
The DNA here is from genome assembly GCA_031772625.1 of Pinus tabuliformis. Lineage (NCBI taxonomy): Eukaryota > Viridiplantae > Streptophyta > Pinopsida > Pinales > Pinaceae > Pinus > Pinus tabuliformis. The sequence goes on along the minus strand of CM062810.1, from coordinate 310,973,709 downwards.
GTTGATTTTTAAAAGGCTAAGGATTATTACTAAGTATAGGTTTTATCCTTGAACTAGCCATTTTAAAAGCAAAAATAGACTCCATAGATGCTTTGACACATTTTCATTCACTAAGAATTCTCAAAAAATGACAACACAATGATATATTTTGAAGAACATGCATTATGTTCTTCTATTCACTTTTAAAATATCTAGGGCTTGATGACATTCCTTTGTTCATCTAAAAAGTACATATTACTTAAATATATGTTCCATAGGTGTAGTTATGTGATAATATCCCTTTATGAACTTTCGGTGATAACTAGTATGACCCAAAATAACACATAACTATCAAATGGATGTAGGAGGAGGTAGATATACTATTATTTTGATCTTTGTATGCTCTACTAGTAACCCTTTCCTACACAAAATATGACCCAATAAAATTCCATGCAGGGAACAAAAAAAACACTTTTTCAAGTTCAACGAAATCTATAGTTGTCTACATCTATCTAACATCAAGAACAATACATCTATGCAATTTTGTAATGGGTTGAATAAGGTCAGTCATTCAGATAAACCTCGAAAAACTTATCAATAAATTCTTTAAAATTCGTGACAACGATTTTGGAAAACAACTATGTATGTTATTCAAGACGAAGGGAATCATAATGTACTGAAAGAAACACCACCCTATCCAAAATATAGTTTTATGAAGGCCCTCCTTAGAGATCCAAATTTAGTGATATCCAAAGAATCCATTACTAAAATAATATGCCTCTTAACCATCAACGTTGTTAAGGACCTCATTCGTAAAAGGGGTAAGAAATGGATCATGTATACAAGCATCGTTGAGATTTCTTAGATCAATGCAAATCATGATCTCCCCTATTTTCTTGTTTTGAACTACCATAGGGCTTATCCATTTTGATTCCTCCATTGTCTCAATGATAAAAAATTCTATGATTATGTCTAGTTCCTTATTTATCTTATGCTTATACATCAGATTAAGCCTATACGATTTTTGTTTAACTGACTTGCCATCTAGCTTGATAGGGATCCATATTTTTCCTTAATTTTCATGCTATGCCCTTAATCTCAGAAAAGGAATTAGGAAATAAGTATTCATTCTCCCTTAATATATCTGGTATCTTCTCTACCATTTCATCATCTTAGTAGTCTCCAATAAGATCCATCTTTGGATTCTCTTCTCTGCCAATATTTATCGTCTTTGTTTTAATCAACTTAGAGTAGTCCTTCATTCCCAACTTAAGTCCATATATAATGCGTTCTCCTTCAACCTATAGGATGTGAAGGTCCCTTGGATCTTTGTCACCATCAACATCCTCTACAACATTATAACATTCCATAAACTCTCATACCTATTGTAAATGTTTATGGGTGGGACACACTAGCACCATATTATATATAGGCCAACTTTCTGATGAAAAAATATTTTGCATTGAAAACTTAAGGGCTCGATCAAACACCTGATTATTGGTTGTGAAAATGAATGTAGCTTTAAAACTTTGAGTCATTTCATCCCGTTGCACAATGCCTCTATGCACTTCCATCTCCACATACGAATTCCTAGGAATGGTATCCAAAGTGTGTACAAATATATGAACCCACTCCTCCTATGGTATCTTCCTCCTATTCCATGTTGCAACACAACTCTTCACATGGGTTGTGGGACAATACAACCCTGTATACTTAAATTCCTTGACCTTGGATTCAAACCCAAATAAAATACATAATAGATTCTTAGTTTACAACCAAGTATCTACAACCACTTTATGGGTGACCCACTAGTGCACAATAGTGGATTTCAAAGAAACATCCAAACCTAACAATATTAAATGATTAAGTACCTTCTTCTCGAACTCATGAATAAAATATCCAACATTGATTATACCATCATACCTTAGAGAATCATGCACTTATTTCCCAATCCATTTTACTGTGTGAATGGTATGCACACATCTTCTAGCAGAAACTTCATACAACAAATTATGCTAATTTTCTAGTCCTTCCTTGGAATACAAAGCACATGAACCAATGTTATGCCAACTAAGCACACCATTGTAGTTAGATTGACATAATCCTCCTTCCCTACAGTGATCTCATAAATGTTATCTAAGGCCTCTGTGTGTGACTCCTCTTGAATTGATTCAACATATATATCACCTTCACTTGGATCTAGCAGTAAAATTACTCAAACATCCCCTAATTAAAAAATCATCTTCCTTTTCTTCAAATTAATGATCACTTGATTACCAAAGGAAAAATCAATTCATAACAGAATTAGATAAGGGTAGTTATCATCAACAATTTCAATAATTTCGAAGTCTGGCATACTTATAACCCCATCAATATCTACCTCTAGATTTGACAATATACCAATGTGAAAATTTCTTTACTAATTTTCCAATCTAAGTTGGATATGGTACCAATCTAACCTGGGTATCCCCATCGTCTCTCAAGTCTCATTAGGAAGAATATTGACATTATATCCTAAATAGAGAATAATATTATCCATACTATAAGATCCAATTTGCATGCCAAACTTGAACTCTTGGATTGTTCTCTTCTTTTGTGCGACCTTATTGACTACACACCTGGGTATATATGGTGATCCACTATCTCATTCCTAGGTGCACTGATTGATCATCCTGTGAAGCTTTTATAGGAATCCATCATCTTGCATCAACTACAAACAACATTTTAAGAATTCTTTAATAGATTTGTATCCCCCTTCAGAAACCTTTGTAGCAGTTTTATCATATATCTGGGGCATATCATTTACAGGACTATCTTCCGAGGCGTCACACTATGCTGCTACCCTTTCTCTATGTGCACCCTTATAGATAGTATTCTCCTATTATGGATTAAACTTTAGTGATTGGTCTATAGATTTCTGTAGCCAATGTTGGCTAGTATTAGTCTATTTGGCCACATCCACACATCTTGGTCCCTCGGTGTGTCACAAAATTTACCTGGATTGATCTTAGCATGGTTCTATAGTAGCTTTCAGTAGGTTCTACCATTTCTTCTCTTAGATATTCATGAGAAACTAAGGATAGCCCTCCATTGCATGATCTAAATGTCGAAAATAAGTTCATATTTAACATGGATTAAGACAGCCCTTGGTAAGATGTTTGTGTTCCCACAATTGTAACAAATGATTAGTCCCGTTCCTCATCCAAAGGCCCCTTGTCCTTATCCAGGTCCCACAAATCCACAAGGTACTCTTCTCGTCATACCTTGAGCTTTACTTAGTTGATTGTATCTTATTGGTTGATTACAGTTCTATGACATACTATCTTGGATCTCATGCACCCTATAAGAATCCATGATACTATCCTACATCAGTTCTAAATATCGGGAATGATGAATGTCATGACCAACAGACTTGTAGAAGTCACAAAACAAATTTATTGTTGTAGTATAATATTTCTAAATCATTGGATAAGTCGTGGATGTATGACCCCATACTCTATAGATATCACACCATAACCTTCTTCCTTGTGCCGTCGGATTAGCCTCACTAGTCACTATAAACTCAGTTAGTACGGGGAATTCATTTTTGTGCTACCCTTCCTTTTGACAGATGGTGCAACATACTTTTTAAATTTTTCTTTCCCCTTCACCAAATATTGCAACTAAACAGTGAGTGCAGGCATTTTTAACTGAAGTTGGGCTATATCATAACTCTCTCCTACTAGTATGACTACTGGAGATGCTTCCAATTTTAGTGATATCTCCAAGGATTTTTCTTTGTTAGAATGTTCTATTGAGTTAATGGAGCACGAATATGTGGCAATGTTCCCGCAATAAATCACTCCTTATGCAACTCATCAGGGATTTCGAACGAAAGCTTTCCCAACAATGCTTTAAACTATTTATCCTAATCCCAAATGGATTCATCCATTCTTTGTTTATTCTCCTTCAATTTTTTTATGCACTGAGATGTAGACTTAGGTCCGCATTACTCCTTCATTATTGCTTACTTGATGTCCTATAATGATCTTTGTTTTCTAGGTGGAGTGTTAATTTTGTACTTCATGTACCAAGTTAAATTATGATCTCTAAAAGTAGTCTCCAATTGTATAATCTTGGCATTATCATCAGGAACACTAATGTAAATGCTTACCAACTCACATAAAAATAAGTTTTTTTGGTATCTTCGTTCCCTGAACCATGAGAAACTAGCATCTTTAGGGTGTCTACCATTTTTATATATCAATTAGCTCTTGATGATGATTGACTAGAGACAACTAGTATCTGTTGTGATCCACTTCCTCCTAATTGACTAGTACAACTCTGACTATTGTTCTAACTTCCTTCACATGCTTTTCTAGTTAAGGTATGTATAACACTACTTGGAGAACTTACCTTTGTATGAATAGGTTCACGCAATATCGCAGGTTCGAAACAGTGTGTACTCTTAGTAGGATCCTCAAGATGCACGTTCTCTATGATTCTCAGCCTGGGCTATGAAGGCTTCCCTTCCTTTCATTCTATGCACAATATGTCAATGTGCACTTGATCCAAACATCTTTGATCTCCATTGATCCTCCTTCTCCTACTACCTCTCGCTATCTAGTTCACTAAGATTCAATCGATTGCAGGCACTGATATAGACATGTCTCCTCTATCACTACCACCTTGAAACCCTCTACTACTACATCAAAAATACCTTCAAACTCTATCATATTTCTCCCTCCACACACTATTCAACTTAAATTACTTGGCATACCCTTTCTACAATCTTGTTTAACGATCTTTTGTAACTCCTTTGTTCTTCACTTCCTCCTACTTCTGCATCCTGGTCCTATTCCCTCATATTACTCCTTGGCCATTTCCCAACTCATATTGAGCACATGAGGGGTTTAGTTACTCATGGTGTCAGATTCCATCCTCAGCACATTGTTTTTTGACAAAAAGATCTTTACAAAGGTTGGAAATTCCTGAATAAACCATTTATGCTTACCTCCCAAAAACTTTTGTTCAACAACAATGTATGAGATAATAGATTTGATGGAAATCTATGTAATGTATCTTGAAATCACCCTCTTAAACCAAAAGTCAACAACACAGGTAATTTTGTGGTCCACAAACTAGAACCTTCAAACTTGCTCAAGATTCCAAGTTCTAGGTTCAACTATTTTCCAATGTCTATTCTAGTCGTTGAACTTTTGAATCCATTTTCCAAGCAATTACAGAAACTCAACGAAGAAAATTTCATAGAGTTCAGAAAAATGCATTGCTACAACCATCTATTAATGCTAATCAGCGGATTCCCAATTTCACCAACAACAAACTTGTCTAGCTTAGTTTCAAAATAGTTTCCAATTTCTTCCTTTGTATGTTTCCATGTCCCCTTCAATCACAAACATCAGTCCTAAATATATAACTATTTGTTGTATCTTTTTTAGTTTCTAACCCAGGTTGTTTCACGTGATATGACCAACCAAAACCCCACTATATACTAGCCCTTTCAATAAATCATGCAGAACAAGTGATGTCTCACCTGAGGCACCTATGGGGGGTTGTGAGAACCATGTTTTTATATTTGTAAGGGGAATGGGAGTCTGATTTGTACTATCATTCTACCACACCTAAAATATAGTTTAAATATGAACCACACTTATAGATACTCGAGGAAAATGATGAACATTATCAACATTGAGAAATTTAAAAGAAAGGGGTGCATCGATTACTCTTGGCAAGGAAATTCATCCATTCAAACATTAATATCATAGATAAATGCAACTCATAATAAAATCCTCATGAAAACACATGACAATAGAAATGCAAAACTCCAACCATTATTATCATTAACAAAAAGAGTGCCATATGTAGCACATATATCCTGACCATAATATTCCATTCATCTCATTAGCCTAATTTCAACATTACAGAGTTACAATCATCATCCAAATACCCAACCAACCCCAATCTAATCAAATTATACCAAGTTATACATAATTACATGGGAAAAATACCATGGGAAATACCCAGGTGAATCATTACCATGGGTGGATAGATTTCCATTGCTAAACTAGACCAAATCAAATCCTCGACATTGATACTTTCAAACTTAGCAACTCCCGCCTAACCGCTCCTTCTCTTCCATATCATTTTTGACTACACAATTCTCCCTTCTATATTGATGTTGCACACTCTACCATATCCACACAATGTTCCAGTGCAGTATTTCTACTCCCTCTTCATGTGTTCACACCAAAAACTACTTTAGACTGCTATACTTTGATCCACCAAAAACTTGCCTCCAATAATATATCATATTTTTCTTTCATTAATATTTCCTTTACCTACATTACCATCTAGAATCAAACTTCTTTCACTCAACAATTGGTCAATGGGATTTTCATGCTTCTTTTGTTCCTAAAACTCCCACAACCTTCTTTCTTGTCTTCTTTCATCAGTGATCTCTTTTGAAAACTATTTGCTCCTTTTATTCACTATTCACATCTAGTTAAGCCAATACTGGTTCATAATTTCTACTTTCTTGCAAGCTCATTCACTATTTCACTATTTTTTTATGCCCCCATGGTATTGATTCTTCTAACCCTTGAATATTTCCAACACCATTTCATCCATCCCTACCGCCTCATTACGAGGTGTTTACTTGGCCATGCTCACTATTTCAAAGGGAAGCATACCTTCTTCAACCATCAATATCTTGATCATGATTTCCTTTATTAATTTCACACGTGATCCATATCAAACTCTTTCTTCACCTTCTAAAACTATTGATAAAATTCTATAATGAAATCCATTGCAAACCCTTTTACCATAGTCTTCACTTATGAATCGTTTCTTCAATATATCTAATGATCTACTTGTTGAAGTGCAATAAAATTCTAGATGTTCGCATGCATCCTCTTCCTCTCCCTATGGGAATCCTTCTCTAATTTTCTTTCACCATTTTAAAATACCTACTATAAAATTGAACTAAGAGATTTCATATTGATCCATTCTAGAATCACCATTTAAAACTATTTCTCTACACTTTTAAAACTTCCATCTATGAAACTTTTCTTCCTACATTATGAAACTTTTAAACCTTCTTTCAAAGAAATCTTTGATCTTTGATTTAAGAAATATTTGTCTCATCTTATAAGGGTACTTCCCTTATAATATTATCATGGAAATAAAATAATTTGTGGGTTTTATTTGGAGGCCAAGGTCTACTTACGTGTCCAACAAGGGTTAAATGTAATATAGTGTTGACATTTTCAATCCATGTGAGTGGAAGGTCTCACTAAAAAAAAAAATAGTTAAAGAATAGCGAGGTAATTTACAACATGAGTATCTAACTAATAATACATTACATTCATTTACAATGTAATCTATACTATTATTTTGAAACTCTTTACTACTTCGTATTCAGTCATGAGAAAATTCATAACATGACATAGACCTAATCTAATAGAAATTAAACAAATTTATCAACAGACCAATCATTCATGTAAAGTAGACAATACACAATTTAAAAAATGAGGGGGCCTTCATTAATACACTGAACATCCAAATCCAATACAAGATACCCACAATATAGTTACAATTGATTCATAATGGTAGTATAACAATAGGAAAAAACTCTATTATGAGGTACTATAATAATTCTCAACACTAGCGTAAGAACAACCAACCAAATAATTATTTGATTGATTCACTAACCATTACTTGTATCCCTAAAGGAACTACTTATACAATGGATAATGGTTATTCTTGGTCCTATCAAAAATCTACTTAACCTATTCAACTTCATAAATACAAACCATTACACATTATAAGTACTAGCCAACTTAACTTGCAAAACAAGGATATTTTCCATCTTCCATGAAAGTAATTGTGGGTCCACATGGTGTAATTGCAGATATCCATGTGTCACACTATATTCCTTATTTTTTCTTTATGCACTTACCTAAAAATGAGGTGACCAACAAAACTTGTTCCTACTTGAACTACTATAGGAATAGACACTCAAATGATTGGAAACTTAAAGCTTGTAAACTACCATAGGGTTTCCAAAATCCTAGAGTTCAACTGTGAACCTCATTCATCTTGATTTCACTTTTATAATTCACTCATAGACATTAATATTCATAAAGCCTAGGAAATAATACCATTAACTTATCATCTTGAACAATGTTTGATTTTTCATATCATAAATTCATAACTTATCAAAAAATATGGATATCAAATCATATTTATAATTTTTTTTCTCATTTGAATGGTGATAACCCATTAATAGTTTATTACTACCTTCAAAATTAGGTGACAACACCAATACATGAATGCCACTTGTGCATGCTACACAAATAATAATAATAACTCATATATTAGAACATTTATAGCAAAATCAACCTATAATTGAAGACATTGGAAAATATCATTAGAAATAGAACATTTTCTTGAACTTGGTCAACAATTCAAATATGAAGACTCTATAGAAAACATTGTATACCATATCATGTTCAAATAAGAATGATTTTAAATATTAGTTCATGGTATTCCTAAGAATAAATATCTAACTAAAAATTTTGATGTAGTGAATATTACCAAGAATCTAGGATGCGTGATAATGGATTTGGCTAAAGTTAAGGACTTCTATTATATATTCATAGAAATATTTTATTTTTAGTTGAAAATTATATTGATAAATATTACCATAAATTAGGCTACATTTTTTTTAATGAAAATATATATATATATACCCTGAATTTCCAATTTTTTAAAATATAGTTAAATTGGCAATTCATTTCTTAAGAAAAAGCATTCATCTTGGATAATTATAAGTTTTTCCTCAATCATGATTGATCCTTTTTGTCAAAAAATTAGTATGAAAATTAAAACACATCTTAGCACTTGGATTTTATACCCAATACAACCTGATGCTATAAGTCAAGATTTTATACCACTCTATAACATGCTTGGATGCCTCTATTGGCCATTAAGGAACCTAATTCAAAATCCCATCATTTAATAGTAAATTGTTATGCCAAATTCAGCCATGGCTTTAGAAAAATAAAAATAAATCTATAAGAGCTCGTTAAGAACATTTTTTTGTAAATGATTGCAATTTTACCAAACTTGTTGTTGAGGATTGATTACCACCCAATTATATAGCTTAACAATAGATTCCACACCCAAACCAAGTAAAGTTGCTCAAGAATATAATATCACTTAGATCAACCCGGTTACTTCTATGAAATATCCAATTTTCTCACTACCGAGCACCATAGGCTCTCAACCATCCATAAATTAGTGATGAAAATCTCTTCCATTACCTTAGACAACATAATGAACATCTTCCTTTTTTTACCTTAATTTTCCTCCGTTGCTAGAGTATAGATCCCAAATTCATTCCCAAGACCTATGACAGACAATGTTTGTCTGATCTGCTTAGCCAATTTTGGCATTCATGCAAACAAAAATAACATGAATCGATAGATGGATGAGGGAAATTCCTTATCATGGAAGGTTGGTGGTTTCTTTTTCCATGTGGTTGAAACCTTTGATATTTATCTCGTTGTGTCTCGCACCTATAACCTACAAACATACTACAGAAAGAACATAATCCTACAACCTATAGCAACATTAGCATTAGAAAAATCAAAACCCTAAAAAGTATGAACATTTTCATAATATAAATAATAGACAAATGGCTGGAAAATATAGTTTATTTATTATACCAAATGATTAGAATACTTGATCTTCTCTAAGTCATTATCTTCAGCCCCTCCTCTCACCAAGACTCGTAGTCAATCTCATTGATAACATTGGCTTATCACGAGGTGGAAATGTGTTCCAACAACACTTATCCATGTTCACTTCTCTCTCTTTGCTTCATGGAGATCTTTTCTTTTGTATTTGTGTTAACAAAGTGATTATATGAATATGGGCATTTCTTGATTATGTTTGATTTGATCCTTTCATCCTTATCTTGAGATTTGATCACCTTTTGATCCTATCAACCATATCCATGTGCATTAGAAACCCTAACAACTTCAACTCTCTCCATAGAGCCTATTGGAGAATTGAAACTCACTCTGCTAGAGTCCTAGGGGTGTTGAAGGAGTGAAACATGAATATTTCTAGGGCTTCGATGAAACATTTTATGCATTCTATCCTTCTTTCTATTTTGCTTTTCTTGTAGACTGAAGGAAGTGTCATTTTGAGGTATAACACCTTTTTTCTTCTAAATAGTCCCTAATTAATACTTTCTCCTCATAATGCATTGTCGTGTGTGATCAAAGGGTCCAACTACTAGTTTCCTTCTATGAATGACTTGGAAGTGAACATAACAAGACCTAAATTAATTAATTATTAACAATAACACTTAAATTTTTGATATTTGCTTCAATTATTTTCAACATTCCAACCATAGTTTTTCCCTTTAAAACCTTCCCATTTCCTCTCATATCTTCAATAGAAAGTCCCCAACATCCATAGGATATTATCAAACATAGGTTCATTGTATTATCTTATGTTTGTATGCATAAAAAATGATGGTTTGACATGAGTTCCTCCATTAACTAGACTAGGGAAAATCTAATGGGGGATAAAATAATGCCCCCTCCCTTACCCATGAATGGATGAATGAATAAAAAAAAGGAGAGACCTTTTTTTGCATGATGAGTCTATGGTATTCCCAAGGACATGACAACTGGTACTTGGTACACACACACAAGTCAAAAATTGATGGGAAAGCTAGTCAAGAAGCATGGGTAAAAAATGGTATTGCTCACTAAAGGACAAAGATAATGTATTTGTCTATCCCTTTTGTTTTTCCCCTGTCTTGTTATCACCGGCCCATTGTTACTCTATTAAGATAGCAACTTTTTGGTACATATTATATTAATATATTTCCTTTTATACATGTTTTTACATAATCATAAACACATCATAAAAACATAACACCCACACCATAATCCTAATATATTAATAGAACTCATGCGTATTCACTAGTTAGACCTCAACTTTGATTTGACATTCAAATCACTATATAAAAAATATTCCTTACTCTACAAATAAAAAATTCTTATATACTAATTTGATATCTAACTTTTTTATAACCTTACCAATTAAATTATTACTATAATAGATTTCACATCATATATATATTTCTGATTCAATGTACATAAATTTACTCAAATTATATAATATTATTTAAAAAATAATCCATAATTTAACATATTGTAATTCAAAAAACCAAAACTAAAAAATTACATTGTAATTGCACTTTTGGATAACAAATTAGTTCATCTAATCTATCATTTTTTTAATTATTACTCACGAGCGTAAGTTGGATGTAACTGATTATGTTTATAACTATTTGTTACATGTTCTTGAATTTAAGGAAACTACCTTTTTAATCCAACGCCTCTTCGGAGGATTCATGCCATTTCTAACTTATGTACTAATTTTTGGATTACATAATGCTTCTAAAGCTTTCTCTTAGTTTCAATCCTTTTATATTTTATTCCCGTGGTCCACAACTTCGAAGATTCCCCTATACATACATGCTTGGGTTGGTTCCATTATTAGTCCCGGCTAGAGCATGACTTTTGTAATTCGTAAGTTTTTTATTACTGTGTCAAAGAGTTTGTTAATTATTTTATTTTATTTTTTATGTTTTAAATTATATTTTATTTTATTTTTTATTAAATTATTATTATTATTTTAAAATTCCAGATACGAAAATTTTAGTTGGTTTGTAATTATTATTTGATTTAATTTATTTTTCTTTACTATATAGATATTTATTTAAATATCTATATATATTTATTTTATATATATTGAGTTTAAAATAATTTTTTGGTTAAATTCATTTTATTTATTATCATTTAGCTACTTCTGCCTAATAAACACTATTTCTATATTGACTTCAAAGAATATCTTGTCTCGGCTTCTTAACCTCCTTGGAGCTCTAAATGTTTCATGTAGTGTGACTAATTGCATGTGCATCTCTAAACCCTAATGCCATTATCTAAGACCATGCAATCTTACCTAACATGTATCTAACAACCTCTCTACTAAGTCCCAAACTTCCTAAATTAATAAGGCATGATCATCAACATGTAGAGGAATGAAATGTGTCATTTCCTTGATACGCCTATAGAATCACATTTATTTTCAACCTTCCCACCCATGAAGAGGAAAAATTGTAGCTAGTAGAAAAATAAAAGATGAAAAAGGTTCAAGGTGCTCCTACTATTTTTTATGATTCGTTAGCTAATTGGTTTCAGATGAATTACCAACTTCCTAAGTTCGAACCCTAACCTCAATAATGAAGAGGATCATTTGAAATGCAATGAATGTCTACATTATAGATTGCAACATAGTGAGGAAGTGAAACTAAATTCTTACTTTACACTGTATTAGCATGGAAACCCTCAATGTATATGCAACCTTTGTAGTCTTTTTATTGGCAATTCGCCATAACCTATTCATTAGCTTGTTCTAAATAGCAGGTAATTTGGAAATCACCAATGATTTCATTCTCCAAACTTTTCATGATTATTGCACTTCCTTTGCATTAGCTTCCTTTTCTTTCTAAATTCGTTTCCTTCCTAATTCCTACAACAATCTAGATTTGGACAGAAGCTCCAAATCGATTAAGTTGAGCAACATGAGGTAAAGTATCATGTTAGATATCATACCCTAGAAAATAAGTTTGTGAGGACTCAGATGTACGATCACATAACTTAAACTCCATATTGAGGTAAACTAGGGTTGACATAAATTATATAATGCTCAATCCCACACTCTCTATTTACTAAAAAAGGAGAAGGATAGGATTGCATCTAACCATTAGGAGGAGGATTCAAGCCCTTATCATGCCCCCTTCAAGGTTAGGTATTAATATGGTCAAACCTTGATTCACTTAGTACATTACTTTACCAACATAGATGTAATTAATATTTTCTTTTAAGTTTTGTTTTATATATTATATATATTTTAAAAAAATTAATATATGTTTTTATTATTATTATTATATCTATATATATATATATATAAAAGATTGAATAGGGTGTTTTTTTTATAATTATTAATTAGATAAAATTAATAAAATAATATTATTTACAAATTAATTAATCAAATTATAATTAATTAAATTAATCTAGATCAGTTAAATAAGTTAATTAAATAATAATATTTACAAATTACAAAATTAATTATATTTACAAAGTAAAATACATTTTGTACATTTTTTAGGCAATGCAGTGAAAATCACTAAAACTTTGAATAAGAACTATTTACAAATCGTAAGTCCAAACTCAACAAAATTAGAGTTATTAGGAAGCTAGGGAGAAATCGCACTCGATTCAGTAATTGCAACAAAAAACCGAGAAAAATAAAAATCTTGTAAAATTAATCAAATCTAAGTGTTAAAGGATTGATATGACCAAAATTTACATAGAGGGTTCCGTTTATTATTATGAAAATAATAATGTAAAAATGGGGGGTTGTTGTTTTGTCACAACGCTTAGATAAACCTTCAAGAGTTCAAGGTATATTATCAAACAGGCTGCAACACTAAAGTTGGAGCCATTTATCCCACATGCAATAGGATAAAAAAATGTTTAAGTATTCAAATACTTCAGCACCTTCACATTATTTCAACACATTATGCAATGTATGGGCTCTTGTGGGATCCTCTTCTTGTGCCTTGTGTTGGCATTTGATACGTTGAGCATCGACTTGTCTTGGTCACTGCTTGTTAGTTGGACTTTCAACACTTAGTAATATGTGGCATGAGAAATCAAATTAGAGATTGGGTGTCTCTATCGCAATGAATATTGATAAAATGAACTTCCCTGCATCTGAGAACATAAAAAATGCTTATAAAAGCAAGTGTTTGCCCAAAAAAAACCCAAGTTTTTTTAACAAAAATTATGAAAAATTGACATGTGATATCAATGGGCCCCATAAAAATGTTGTCCTCCTCAAATATTTTAACTATGCAAAATGAGCTACAATGGGATGAAAGCCTTCAAGCATGCTAAAGAATGTGGCATAACTTGCCACACAAATTGAGAATAAGATAATACATTCAATAGAGAGGTTGAGGAATGCATTGGCTAGAACACCTCCATACAAAAGAATCATCTAGAGGCTTGGAACCCACAATATTGGACTCAAGTTCAGTCCCCTATATTATTGGGCCTATAGGAGAATAAGAATCAGATAGAGGAAAACAGGGAGTGGAAAAAAATTGAGGAGAATGCATGGTTTCATATCGAGGGGGCCACCACATCTAGAACAACTTGGCATATCAGGTAAGCCATCACGACAATGAATGAGGTGCAACAAGGTGACTAGGTTGCTCAAAGGATAAGTAACATTTTCATTAGGGGTGTATGATGTGCCTCCCAAATAGGTGTAATTTAAGGCCCATCTAACCATATTTAAGCATATTTAACCTTTTCTTTGGAATTTGATAATGTATTTTTCAAATTTAGTATGGTTTTAGGAAGGTTAAGAGATAATTGCTATATTTTGTGTTCCTAACACATTAAATATGCAAGACATTAAGAATATATTATGCAGATCACAAATGAGTCTAGCAAGAGAAGATTATAAGCTTGTTCCATGTTGAAGGCTAATCACAACACAGTTGGCCCAAGGATATTTACTACCTATTGTGAAGACACTAGGGAACTAGATCCACATTTCTAGGGATTTTTGAGGGAAGTAGTCTTCCCTTAAAGGAGGTGGCTCCTGAAGACTTTTTACATAAATAAGGTGTTACAATATGTTGTCATTGATGTTAAGCATTGATTTCAAAGGTATTGATGTAAAATATGTTGGTTGCTTCCAATAGTAGTTTATTAGATATTGTTATTAGATTAACAAGCATGTCAAAGGTGTGGAAAATCTCATATGTTTCCAAGTAGATAGGTGAACATGTGTGTTTTAGGGAGAAAAGAATTTGGAACCATTTTTAGTTTAGAAGATCATCTCAATCACACTCGAAAACTACTCAGATGGATAATGCTCAAAAATAGATTTCCAATGGTATATAGAAGTATGATAGAGACCTCTAAGACCAAAATTTATTAAAGGTTGAATTCAACAAACCAGAAAGCTCTAGTTGTTGAGCCAAATTGGTGCTAAGGGGTTAGTTGGAGGTTAGTTTGGTAAAAGTTGGCATAGTAGGTGGCTCACCACATCACCCCAACAATTTTAGTATGCAATAGTGATTGGCACAAATTAGCATAGTGGGGACCCCCTAGCCACATCACCTTGGAAGTATTTCCTTCGGAGTTCCAAATGGGGTGCAAGTCAAAAACCCCGAGATGATAGAGTAGTGGGATGATGAGCCACCCTAAGGAAATGGTGAAATAAGCATTATTTGTGCACATCATCACATAGGAGACCCTAATTTACACGTAACCCCGACGGTCCATCCCTGGTAGGATTAGAGGGAATTCAAAGTTTTATTGTTGAGGAGATGGCTACGGGGAGACGAAGATATGCTCGTTAGTTTCCACAAAAATTTCCCCGCTAGAATTTAATATTTTAATAAATAAATTAGAAAGAAAACAAGGCCCATGACCCCCTTGCTTTCATACACTTGAAAATATGGACCAAATGATGGAAGATACTTGACACAATATTATTGGATGAAGGAGCCACAGGGGCTGGATGATGTCAACATGATGTTATCATGACATGGCACCAATAGGGAT
Source organism: Pinus tabuliformis (assembly GCA_031772625.1). Classification (NCBI taxonomy): domain Eukaryota; kingdom Viridiplantae; phylum Streptophyta; class Pinopsida; order Pinales; family Pinaceae; genus Pinus; species Pinus tabuliformis. Next base: position 310,957,999 of record CM062810.1, on the reverse strand, counting down.
GTGACACATGGAATGCATATTTGGATTTTTTGAGTGACCAAATGGGCCGAATATAGGTGAAATGTGGCATCTATCAGTGGGTGACACATTACATAAGAGTACAGGTGGCATACAAGTTAGCAGTTGCAGACACAACAACCCAAAGATCTTAGGCACAAAGCAGTGGGATGAATTGTTGACACATTGGCGGTGATAGGCAATCCAAATGGTTTTTATATTGGTTTGTGTGCACAATGGATGGTCCCACATGGACACATCACCCTGACTATTTAACCTCAATGGGATTAAAAGGAGCTCAAGTTTTATCCCTCGGGTGACAAGGTGCTAGGATTAGCTATCTAGTACAAGTGATAGAAGTGGACAACATGGACCAATACAGTATTGCACAGTGGAAGCATGGTGGACCCTAGTAGACATGTAATCTTGGAAGATTGACCCCAATGATATTCCCCATAGATTCAAGTTGTATTTCCTAGGAAATAAGGCTGGAGGCTAAAGCTATTTCCAGATACTCGTTTTTGTGTGTGATAAGTGATTAAGGGCACATAAGGATTTTGCATGTAACTTAAGCCCTTGGGGATATAGCACTAAGGATACAATAGGAGGTTATATGAGAAGATTTTGTGTGTTGTAGTGTTAGGTATTCAGGATTGAACAAATCACCTTTGGGTATAAGTTCAAATTCCTGAACAAGTCAACAACATTTTTGGTGTATTGTGCCATATTTGGCGTTTTGGCACCAAATCTAGAATTACAGTAAAATTGGTGAATGTGACATGAATGGGTTGGAAGTTGTTTAATGACATGGATATACTTTGTGGTATATTTGGAATTTTTAGGCAAATCTGAAAGTTTGCTATATTTGGAAATACAACTAAAGTCACTACTAAATCCTATAAAATTGTATACTGTTTTAAATTATCAAAATAACTCAGATATTGAGATCATGATAATAGAGTATAGATTGAAGACCATTAGTACACATCAAGAGGACATACTAGAAGTGGAAAAATAAGAATAATTCAAGATCAAACCTCAGTTAATTGTAAGTTATGAGCTAAATATAGCTAAAGTTAAAAACTAAAAACATTAGCTCAATTCCTTTATAAGCATAATTGTATTAGCGAAGAAGGTGATCATTAGAGATGCATTAGGGAGTGAATGCATCATATTTTAGGTGAATCTCAAAGGATATTACTTGGTGAATCATAGGTCAATTTTGAAGGCATTGAAATTTGTGTTTTAAAGGTTATATTGGTGATTTGAGGTGGTTGAGGTATGTAAGAAACAAGGTGTTTTAAGAAAGAAAGAAAATAGAGTATATATGAAAGGAAGAAATTGAAGGTATAAAAGTAGCGGAAAGTATGTTTGAAGCAATAAATTCTTATTGATATAAGTTTTAAAATAGTATGAAATATGGATCAACATGGCTAGCAGGTGCTAGCTTTCATTTCTGATGGGTTCTAGCTCCTTCTAGTGGTGGATGGTAAATAATCAAGGGTGGGAGCTCCTTTCAATAGAAGCTGATAAATTAGGGATAGCAGCTCCTTTCAGTGGTAGATGATAAATTAGGGGTAGTAGCTTCTTTTAGTGGTAGTTGATAAATTGGGGACTAGTAGCTTCCTTTATGGGGAAACCTGAGAAACCTGCAAGTATAGGCTTGCAGGGCAGTGATGTAATAACAATTTGTAGCTTGTCTCTACAAAAGGAATAAAGAAGAAGATTGGTGTATTTATATGTTTCATAAGTGTATGATAATGATTGTGTTTTTATGTGTTTCACGTGATTGATTTATAATGTTTCTTACACGAATAGCTGTCAAAAAACTTGAAAAGTTTAATTTGGACATAGTTGTATAATTTGGTCACACTATTGATTCACCCCCCTCTCAGTAGTTTCCTAGTTTCTAGTAATTGTTATTAGAGCCAATTTCCTTCAGGATTATTCTAACAATTGAAATGAAGATTTGGGATCATGGCAAACCAGGACTGTATTACCCTTGATGTAGTTCCATATTTAAATGGGTCAAATTATATAACTTGGAAGGTAAGAATGAGAATCTACCTACAAGATATTGATTTGTATATATGGGTTATCTATAGAAATTGGATTAAATGACAACCAATTTAATGAAAATGCCAAAGAGGAAATATTAAAATGGTTTTCAAAGTCATATCTTGAAAAAATGATCTGGTGTGATTCTGCAAAGGAGATATGGAATAAGATGTAGTCCATATATGTTGAAGACAGTCAAGTTACATGTGATATCAAGGAGACCTGTTTGAAGAATGGAGCACACGAAGATTGTGAATCTGAACAAGAAGAGGATTCCCCTGTATCAAGAGACCAAGATACTGATCAATATTCAAAGAATATCAAGGAGATTCACTCTACAAGTAAGGTCCACTTCTATTGTTATTGTAGCACAATAGGCCATTTATATTCAAGCTACTCAATTGCAAGTTCTAATGTGTCGGGCCAGGAGTAACTCCAAATCAATTGATACTTTGGACTAAGATAGAACATGAATATGTACATGGAGAGGAAGACTACTGGGTTTCATCTCCTAATGTCTCTTCATCTTACAATTCCATTTATTTTTATATTTAAAACATTTACATGAATTTACCTAATCCAAGGGATTAGTTTTCAACATCCCCCCCTTATCGTGAAGGATGTTGGTGAGTCCAAACATCATCCTGAATCTTTCAAATTTTTCCCTTCCAAGTGCTTTGGTGAAGATTTATGAAATCTTCTAATTTGTGGAACGATGTCGTTGGTGGATTTTTTTGGCCTCAACATGATGTCAAAACATATGGTATTTTGTATTGATGTGATTGGTTTGACCATGAAACTTTGGGTTCTTGGTCAAATTTATTGCAGAAATGCTGTCAATCAAAAGTGGAGTTGAATGCACATGTTTTGTCTTGCAAATCTTCCATAATTTTTCTGAGCCACACAATTTCCTTCGTTGCTTCAACTATTGCCACATATTATGCCTCGATTGTGGAATATGCTAGAACTGATTGTTTATGTGACCTCCAAGCGATAGTTCCTAATCCAAGACTCGTAACATAACCTGAAGTAGATACTCTAATTTATTTATCTCCATCTAAATCAGAATCAAAGTATCCAATCAATCTGAAGTCATCCACCTATGTATACTTGAGTCCAAAGTCTTAAGTTCCCTTCAAGTACTTTAGAACTCTTTTAACAGTAGACAAGTGACCCTCACAAGACTTTTGCATAAACCTCGAGTGGATTCTAACAACAAATAAAATGTCTAATATGGTAGTATTCAGTTAGTTGAGACTTCCTACGAGTTGTCTATACTTCGTTACATCCTCAAATTCTTTTCCTTCAATGGATGTGAGCTTTAGGTTTTGTTCCATTGGAGTAGTCAAAATATTGAAATCATCCATGCCAAACTTGTTCAACATATCTCCAATGTACTTCTTCTATGATAGGATTATAAAATTCATATGTTTGGTTACTTCAATACCAATATAATAGTGAACATAGCCCAAATATGTCATTTCAAAACCTTTCCTCAATTCCTTCTTTATGGGTACAACATAGCTCTCATTATTCCCTATCATCATAATATCATCTACATACGCCACAAAATATACAACTATTTTTCCAAGTTTCTTGACAAAAAGAGTTATATCATCAAGATTATAATGTTTGAAATTTAGTTTCAGAAGATGCTCAATTAACTTCTCGTACCAGGCTCGTAGTGCTTGCTTGAGGCCATACAAGGATTTTACAAGCTTGTAAACTTTATGTTCCTGAACCTTCACAAAAAATCCTTCTGGTTGGGACATAAAAACATTCTCTTTCATATATCCATTCAAGAAAGAAATTTTTACATCCATTTGATGGAATTTCAAACTGTTTTGAGCTACCAAGGCAAAGAGTGTCTAGATGTTAGTCCATTTTGTTGTGGGGGGGAAGTCTCGTCATAGTCAACCCCTTCCTTATGTGAAAAACCTTTTTCCACAAACCTGGATTTGTGCTTGTCAAGTGAACCATCTACTTTATACTTGTTCTTGAATACCCACTTGCAACCTATTGGTTTGGTTCCTAATGGAGGATCAAACAGGTTCCAAGTGTCATTATTTAACAAACCATCATATTCTTTCTGCATCACTTCTTTCCATTCATCATGAGAAGCGACTTCTCTGAAGGAAGTTGGTTTGACATCTGTAGACAAATTTAGTTCACAATCATAAGAAACATCCATATCAATAGGTGAATTAGAATCGTCTACATCACCTCCATTCTATCTGGTTGAGTTTCTTATTCCTAACTTTCCAACCTCATTAGGATGAACACTTTCAAGTGTCTTTGTAAACCATTTTGGAGGACCTTTCTGAGATGGCCCAAGCTACACAATTGACTAAGATGGGCTTGATTCAACATTTAGTCTCCCAATTTTGTCAATCACATCACTCAAAGTGTCATCAGTGGATGGAGCTTCATGTGGGGGAGAGAGTGCTTCATAAGAAGATTCCACATATTGATATAGTATAGGGATCCCCATTCAAGATGTGGAATATCATTACCAAACTCTCAAAAATCCTTTGCATGTTTTAATCTATCCAAGAGATCAAGTTTCCGCTCAACATCCTAGTCAGTCTTAGAAGATTCAAGAAAGATCACATCTCTAGATATTATAAAATTATTATTCAGTTCATCATAGATATGGTATGCTTTGGAGGTATTTGAGTACCCAAAGAAGATACATTTGTGACTCATTGCACTGAGTTTGTTTCTTTGTTCCTTGGGTATCAAGGCATAGTTGGTGGAACCAAAACCTTGAGATGACTCACCGAAGGAATGTGGCCATACCACATTTCAGAGGGATTCTTATTTTGATAGAATTAGATGGAAACATGTTCTTTATATACACAAAACATACAATTTCATTAGCCCAAAACATCAACTTCACTTTCTTGAAAAACATCATGGAACGTACCATGTTTAATATTATCGCGTTAATTCTTTCAGCTACTCCATTCTATTGGGGATTATAAGGCATAGTTGTTTGATGTTTGGTCCCATATTGGCGAAGATAGTTTTCAAATTAATTTGATGTATATTCTTTTCCATTATTAGTACAAAAATATCCAATATGATATTTTGAACCATTTTAAATCCATGCATAAAAGTTCTTGAATGTTTCAAAAGATTTAGATTTATTCTTCAATAAATAAACCCAACATGTTATGATGTAGTCATCAATAAATGTCATCATATATTTATTACCATTTGTAGAAGGAACAAGCATTTAGCCACATAAATCATAATGAATGAGTTCAAGTTTTCTATGTGCTCTGGAATGAGAATCATGAAAAGACTATTTGTTGTTCTTTCCTAAGATACAAACATCACATTTCTTAAGTTTCCTAGGAATTGTACAAAAACCAGTAACACCATTTTTCTTCAACAAATGGAGGTTGTCATAGTTCAAGTGTCCAAATATAGCACGACATAAAATACTTGATGGAAATTTACCTTCATCATAGTGAGAATTGTATGAAAAGTTTTGTGCACGAGCAAAGGTTCCTTGTAGCTTCATAAGTGTTTCCTCTTCTATCCTAGTCATGACAAGTGAGTAATCTAATGCTTTTCTGGCCTCAACCTTCCTATCAAATATGTGAATGGAGTCTCCTCACTTATGGATTTGGACCAAAGACAAAAAATTTATCCTCAACTCCAAGAGGTATAGAACATAATGTAGAAGAAAGTATGGAAGCCCAAGTAGTTTGAGCCTGATGGTGCCAAGCCCTGACGGCTTGCATTTTGACTTGTCTACAAAGTATACTTCTCCATCAACATTGTTAGTGAATTCTTCAAAGAAATATCTTTTGAAATTCATGTGGAAATTTTCTCCTGAATCAAGCAACCAATCATCTTTCCATGAAGCAAGTGAAGCATTTAATACGTCTTCAATTACTCCAATGTTGCAATGTGCCACAACATAATGAGTGGACTTAGGTGATTTACCTTTTCCTTTGTTAAGTGCTTTACCTTTTCCTTCATTTCTTTCTTTTTCATTTCTATCCGAAGGAAAGTTACATGTGGAAGCATCATGTCCATCTCTATTGCATCAAATGCAATGAAGATCATACCTTTCTCCTTGGAAATGTTTTCCTCCTCTGCCTCTAAAATTATTCCTTCCTCTTCAGCCACCTCTTCCTCTAGGATAAACTTGTGCATGATTCTTCTCTTTTTGTGCAAGGCACATAGCTTCTTCAGTAGTCTTAGGAGTTTTCTTCTTCACAAAATCCTTCTCTCTCTTTGAAAATGTCTTCTCAAGGAAGTCAAAGGTAATCTCCTTAAGGTTTCCACTTTATTTCAATGACTCAGGATAATGTGAATAGGTGGGATATAATGCCTTAACATAAGCTATGAGAGGAATATCTATTTCAACAGTAGTGGATTTTATGTCATCCGTAATGGATCTTAAGTTTGATGTTAAGGAAAAAGGGTCATCATTTTTCAATTCAAGATTGAACAATGTGATCATCAATTGAACAACTTCAAGTTCAAAGTGTGAGTCTATTGTAGCGGCTACAACCACCCTACAAAATTTTGCCTTCAATTTGTTTTGGGGCCTCCCTCCACGAAATCATAGTTCTTATCCTGCACTAATCAGGTACTTGTGTTTATTTGTTTTCATCTATCATCCAATATCTTGTGTTCACTCACTTGTCTCGCCGGTCAACCAAAAGCACATCCAACACTTGGTTCACATCCGTTTGATCGGTTGTCCGGAAAAATTGCATAAACTTGGAGGATAGTCTGTCTTCCCCTTAGGAATTGCACAGAGTAGCTAAGCAGCTGCCCTGCAATTGTGCAGCGCAGGCCAACCAACCTTCCTATGGAAATTGTGCATAACAGGCCAGCTAACACTACTCTCTAGAAATGTGTAGTTCCATCCAGATGGCACTCCTCTCCAGAATTATGGAGAGCAGGCCAGGCTAGCTGCACTGCCCTCCATAAATGTGCAGAATGGCTAGCTGCAATGCTCTCTAGAAATGCGCAGAGAAACCCAGTCCGGCTGCACTGTTCTCCGAAAATTCATAGAACTAGCCACCTACATTACTCTCCAGAAATGCGTAGAGCATCCCAGCATCACCGCTCTCAAAAATTGTGAAGAGTTGAACAGCCATCCAGGGCCACTCAGCCCATAAACATTGCAAAAGCTTTTCCTCAGTTATTGTCTGTTGCATGTGTCATTAGGTTACCCGGTTCCCTCTAGAACTGCACAATCTTTCCTTGCATGTCGGGAAGCATTTCCTGAAAAAGAAAAAAGAAATTAGAGAAAAATCATCCCTAGATTTCAGGGATCTATTTTAGGATCAGGAGTTACATGCAAATTCGGTTTTAGAAACTCCGTGCCAAGTGTTGCTTTTTCCTAGATTTGTGGCATGCACGTCATAAACCATAATTTTGCCAAATCTATTTAAACAAAACCTCAAAACTCATTCTTCACATTTGATCTTGGAGCTCTCACTTCCCAAGGCATCTAAGAACCTTCGACACAATCAGCATAACTTTTCTAGGTAAGTTTTTCTTTTCATACCTTTTGCCACTTTTTCTATCACTTTTTAGTTTTCGGCTTGTATGAGTGTTGTTTCCTTGGTTTTATTGAATGACCATTGGTGTTTCAATGTGTTCTAGCTTGTAGAAGTGTTGTTTCAAGTTTTTCATGTCCTTAGTATCACATGCATAACATTCAGGGAAAATTTTAAGGATGAAAAATTATCTTGAAGTTTAAAAACATTGGAGAATCTCATTAGTCCCTAGTATGCAAACTATAAAATGTTTATTGATGTATTTGTAAAAAATTTCAAATTTATAATGATTTTATATATACTCTCTATATAATGTTGGCGATTTTTAAGCTAAAATAATTTTATATTGTAAAATTTGGGCAAATCACTTTTATAAAAGATGGAAATTGACAATTTTGTTTTTGGAAAAATCATGGAAAATTAGCCCACTTGTGAATATTAGCCCCTAAAATTTTCCACGATAACATTGTTTCTACATCCACAGTCATCGCTACCGCGACTCACTTCATGAGCTTCTTGGTTTTGTCGTCTAACTGATTTCTGCACTTGCTTGAATTGCATGCATATCTATTCCCTCATATTTGAACTAGCTTTGCACACACACTCAGTCCTTCGCATTTTGAGGTTTTCATTGGGTAGATCCATGCCGTCTTGGCTTAGATCTTTTCTCTCCTAGCATTCTATGTGCATTCCTGGCAGTCAAGGCTCTGCCTTGCCTCCAGGAATTGTGCATAGGCTACCCACACTTGCTTCGAGATGTGCTCTGCCCAATCCTTGGAGGTAGTACCCAGTCCTTCTCAGTGAAACTGCGCAATGCGCAATTCCAGCTAGCAACCCATCCTAACTGTTTTGTGCATTGTGCAATTTCAGCTCGCAATGAGCCTCACTAGACTGCATATTGCATAGATCTAGTCAATAATGAGCCTCACTGGTAGCTAAGATTGCGAAATGCACAGTTCCAGTTGACAACCTCCCATCTTCTAGAAGTCATTGTTGGGCAAATCTTGCCCAACAGTCACTAGTTTATTGCCCGAATGTTTCTTGAGTTGTTTGATGTTTTTAGCTAACATTGTGTCGTCGTGAGTGTCTTCTCTATCTCCAGGTACCACAGGTTTTTGAGTAGCTTCTCAGCAGTACAGGTATCATGGCCTCCAAGAGAGATGGATCAAAAGACACGATTGAAAGTAGTATTGGAGATGTGGTTGATCAGGGGTCTATGAGCTTACTCGTGTACATAGACACACACTTGTTCATTGAGAAAGACATCAAGATCACATGGCAAGACATCAACACTATTTTCTCAAGAAGATATGAGGAGAACATGGAGGACCGATAGGTCTATGTCAATATTCATAAGTCATGATTGTACAAGGTTACATCTAGTTTTCTTGTGTTCCCATGTGCAGATGTGATCCACTAGATTGTCTCACACACTGATCCTGAGACAATGACACTGAGCAGTGTCAGTGGAGCAAAGCTTGCTTCCTTTAGGATGAAATATTATCAATAGATGTATCATTTTCCATCACCAGTGAGTAGGATGGATGCACCATTCTACACTCCCAACAACAGCACAAATACAAGAGACATTTTGAAGCGTTGGGTAAGGGAGCTAGTAAAGTTTAGGATGACACCCAACCAGATATACAGGATGAAGGCACTCAGGAATTCTTACCAATTCATGGTCATCTTTGCATGTCACTTGTATGGCCAAGGGAGTACAGAGAACTTCCCGTAGAGTTGGGTTGTTATGTTGGATCAGCTGGCAAGTGAAGGCAAACCTTTCAACTGGTCTGACATGTTGGCTCTCCAGCTGAAAGTGCATGTATCCAATTCCTGGAGTCCGCCCAAGGATTAACAAACAAGATTATTCGTGTTTTCCTACCTACTCGATGCAATCTGTGCCTGTCAACAGTTTCCTGGCATGGGTTGGGCATGGACACCTTCAGAGAGTGCTATGAATGTCTATTGCAAGTTTCTCTCAGACTATAGCTACGGAGGATTCATGGCTAGAATATCTGACAATTTAATTGCCCCTCTGTACACAATGATCTTTGAAGAAGATCCGCCTTGCATGTCCCAGGCAACAATGGAGGAATTGTTGCACATTGCAGATTGGTATGCCTCACCCAATGGCACCTTCATCAGGATGTGTAATGCGGAGAAAGCTTTGCATGTGTTGCCGAGGTTTTCCATGGATGAGCTCGTCATGCAAGAGGTTGCATACCACATCTTGACAGGGTTATCATCTAGATTGCACAAGAAGAAGAAGGCACCATGGCCTATTCTTCCTTTGTGAATTGGGTTATATGTGATCGAGAGTTTGAAAGAAGCGGATGCCAAGGTCAAAGACTTCAAGAAGTTTAAGTTCAACACCAAGAGTTTCAATCTGTACGATCCACATGGTTTATGCAGGGACCACTATGTGAGAGTGTACTATTCTTGGATCCATAGGGCGTGTCATTGGCTAGAGGAATACCCATGGAGATATTGTTATAACTCATCTAGGCTCAATGAACCGGTCAACATGGCAGTAGAGTGGCTAGCATCACTCAAGGTAGTAGCACCATAGGGAGTAGAAACAACAGTAGCAGCAAGCAACAAACCTGTACATGACAAAGGCAAGAGGAAGATTGCCGAAAGCATAGAGATGGAGCAAAGCTACAAGTTTAAGGAAGACCCACTTGTGGAAAATGTAGCTTTTGAGATAGATGCAAAGAGGCGACAATGCAACAGGAGGATAGCACAAATAAAAAGGGAGAAGAAAAGACTAGAAGATGTAGAGAGGAAGTTACAAGAAGTACAACAGAAGCTCAAAGAAGAACAAGAGTTGCGCAAAAGAGAGAAGGAAGTGCAGCATGAACAAGAACAACAATAGGAATAGGAGGAAGTGCAAGGTGCACAGACAACAAAAACTACCTCGATACAAGTTGAATACTCTAAACCATTAGCAAATGAGGAACATGGTGAGCAGCGGTAGGAATAGGAACATGCTTCATAGGATGAACCGATAATAGAATAGATGGACATGGATATGAAATAGCTGGAATAGAATCAGAACACCGACCTCATGCCAAAAGCAACTGAGGCCACCCCACAGGCTTCACTAGCTCTAACATCAGATCAAGTCTTGAGTGAGCAAGGGGATACCATTCTCCTTGGGGATAATCTCGAAGAAGATTTGTACAACATAGCCTTTGATGAGTCACATCATAGAGTTGTACAAGCATGTAGAGCACACACCCTAGATGAACATGCATCACCTCCGCACTTTGAAGAACGTGTGATTGTGTCTAATGTACAAATATATCCAGCCACCTTTGACGATGCTACAAAGGCTTATCTTGAAGCCACGAGATTGAGTGTTAGGTTCTTGATACTAGAAAAAGAGCACATGGCTAAGGAGTTGCAAGTAGCCAAGTAGAGAGATGAACAATCAATATGATCCACGAGAGCAGAGATGAAGAAATCCATACTTGTTGAAGTATCAGCTCTTGAGACAGTCACGTGGAGACTGTATGGTAGTTTCGTCACCGTGCACAAGGTAGTTGTCCATCTACATGGTCTTCAGCAGTGCTGCATCAAGATAGCGTGAAAACTCACAGATATACATGCCACCGTTAATCATGTACATACATGGAGAATGAGGTACAAGGGAGCCCCAGTTCACTTGCACAAGATGAGGAAGACGCAGGTAGAGTTGGAAAAAGCATGCATCTAGAGTTTGATCCGAAACTATGAGTAACTCTCATTGCTCATCACCAGTGTTGAGGCCTCGTATGCATGGTTTTACAAAAGTTTGTATGTCATGGTGAGAAAGTATGGAACCCCATCGATTGGTACGCTCACCGAGACCAAAGAGAAGAACCAAGTTAGACCGGAGCTCGATGTGTACTTTGATCAGTTGATGTTCACGGCCACTAGGGAAGATTTGCAAGTCAACGCAGATAACATGCGTATGTACATCCCTGGTCTAGCCTTGCTTAGGACTAAGCTGCGTATGTTACAAGACGCGTTGGACATTGGTTCCAAATCAGTATACAGGGAAGAAATGGAGGCAAGAGTTTGTTTCCAGAAGGACATCATCAAATAGTACACGGACACCACTGTGCACTACCAAGCATGGCATCAGTTCACCACCAAAGATAATGGAGAGGAGGTTGATGAGCTAGTATTTCCACAGCTGTTTGAATCTTAGTGTTTTCTTGTTTGGCTGACTCAAGCCAATTTTGTCCAACATGGGTATATGTCGAAAATGTATCATTTTTCTAAACATGGTGTAAAGTGAAATTCCAAGTGTAATTAGTGGAATGCAAAGAGTCATATGTAAAGTGAAGAGTTATGTAATGTAGTTGAAGAGTCATGAGGGTAGTCCAAGAGTCACAAAGAGAAATGTCAAGGGTCACCCCACCCTTTGCTATAAATAGAACTGTATAACTCATAGAAAGGCTTTTGGGAGCCAATATATTTCTAGGCATTGCTTAGAGAGGGGTTGGAGAGTATTGTGTTGAGCCTTGGCTTCTCCACAGTGCAGAGCAAGTACATCTCTTTGGAGGAGTAGGAAGTGTTGACTATAGCGTTCCACTATTTGGGCTAGTGGCTTTCATGGTTGTATGTATGGATGGAAATTTCAATTTATATAATATAATAGAGCCAACATGTTTCATGCATATGTTGTTATTGTAGTTCAACTATTCTAGTTACTTTAGCAATGTATGTAGTTTTAACTTATGCATTTGTGTGTGGACCATTCCATATGTAATTGTATGAATCTTATTGAAGCGTGTTGTTGGTTTAACTCATCACTTTGGATTGTTGACTATTCTGCTCTCCAGTTTCTGATGTCATTCAACTCGTGTGTTCATTTTAGGCTGCATACTATTACAGACTTCCAAGGGATACAATTCTCTTCCCCCTTCGTTTGTTAGAACATCCCCATGCATCTCTCTTGACTAGCTATAAGGTCACACACTTTCTTCTGAAAATGATATATTTATTGTCTCTACGCTCTATCATAGTTAAGGCATAGCTGTACTACCCACTACTAGGACTCCTACTCCAAATAGTCTGAGGTCTAGTTGGGACTTCTTACTAGGGGGATCCCCTAACATGTTGGCGTGTCCACCACCGTTAACAGAGTCATACAATTACTTCAAATTCTTTAAGGCTTCAAAAGAATTTGAAAATGGATAAATATGGTGTTGGATTTGGGGCTTAGACTTCGGTTCAAAGATAGGTTGCACTAACCAACAAATCCCTATCCTACTAGCCCTTTCGGCAGTGACCTCTGCAGGGAGGATCATAGTCTCACCCAAGATAATATGGGGGGATGCTAGAACCAGGTTTCTGCATATAGAGGGGTATGAAGTGTGTCTATAGGATTTATTTTTATCTAGGCCTCAATCAGACCTTCGTGAACCATTAACTTCACAAACACAGTCATAGAACAATTTATTTACTTAAAATATTCATAAGCAATGCATAACTACTTCTATATGTATTATTCAACATAAATAATAATATCCAAGTCTTCACGATGCAATTATATGGAAAATATGCTACAACAAATAGTATTCAAGTATAAGTATAAAAACTCTAGAATAGATAACAGAACACAGATGTGCTTCCAAATCTTCCTTTATTACTTCAATTCTTTGAAAATACAAACTCCGGACCTTGCGCTCTCAGCTGAAAGGGCCTACGCACACACTTGTAGACTTACCAATGTCTCCATGCACACAGTAGCAGGAGCCTTCCCCTTCACTTGAATACAGAAGATAAAAGACTCAAGACACAAATATCATAACATCACATAACATAATGTCGTAGACAATCTAAGACATCCCCTTATATAGTTTTTTCTATTACAATACCATGGTCCGCAAACCATGGGTGGAACTCAAAACAATAAAAATATTAAGGGGATTTAACTTTCCTAAAATGCCTTGACTCCTAATGACCTATGCATTGCATGCTCCACTCCTTAAAATGCGGACACTTTTACAAAATTTAGTCAAAATTAAACCTAGGGGACCTCGTCCCAATAGGCCCACAACACAAAGATGTGACTCGCCCTCGAGTCACTCCGTTGGTACATTCTGTATCTTTTCTTTCATGCTACTGAATTAAGACTTCACTGGGTGAAGTGCCTCCATGCATTGTGATGCTTCCTATTGAAATTCTTCGACCAACTTCTCTGTAGTTGGGCCTTCTCCTACTAAGATGATTGTCTATTATGTTTTCTGCATACTTTTGAGGTTGCCTTCCACAGTCTGTGAGAGCTTCCATGCCTCTTCTTCTCACGGCTGCATCCATGCATTGATAATTTGCATCTTCTTCCAAAACTCCTCAATCTATGCTTGCAGGGATGTCCCTTCTTTCAACTGGCAAACCCTTGCACTGGTGCTAAGGTGCACACCATTGCCTTGATCTCATCGTACTGCAATTGATTATCCCTGATTTCAACTTCAATATTTTTCACCTGTGGGTCCTCCAGTAGTGAGGCCCATAGTTCTAGCATTTCTTCGAACAATTGGCTACAGTTGGGGACTGCAACACCGATCTTTTCCATGTCCATTCTGATGGCAGCCTCGTGCTACTCTCGGATCTAAGGTGGCATGGTGGGTTGTATCTTGAATTGTAGCTTAGTAATTTGCATCTGTAGATCAAAACAAACCTTATCCACTTTCTCCTTTGACTCTTTGAATGCATCTTCTAGCTACTGCACTTTATCTTCTCAGGCTATCTGAGACTTAATTTGGAGCTCTGGCAGCTCACTACATACTATGGACATGGTCTTCTCTAGTCGTTTCCTTCACACAATGGTCTCATCTCGATCCTGGAGAGCTTTGTGCTTTGCATTGCACATCTGTTGACTAATGATCTACACATCTTTGATCATCATGAGAGCTTGTTTCTCTCACACCTTAAGTTCATCTGCTACACCTTGGTGTAGCTCATGAAATGTCTGTAGAGGGAGGGACAAGAGTTTAATACTCACATTCATAAGTTGTTGCATGCTCTCCTTATCTTTAGCATTATTCAATTGTAAAGATCCATCACGCAGGTGTACATCGCGGAGCTCTAAAGTGAGTACCGACTGCAGATTACCCATTGTCATTGGTACCACAATCGCTTGAGATCTTCTCACTTGAACCAGGCTCGCATGAACTTGGATCGACTGAACTTGCAATTCTTTGAGGCCCTTTTGGACCTCTTTCATCATGGATTTGTACTGATCCTTGATGTTTCCCAAAATCTCCTCTATCACAAATCAGACGGTGTCTCCAATTTCATCGAGGTCCCCATCAATTAGATTTTGGCTTCTTACGTGCACCTCCCTCACTTGTCTTATTTTGCTGCTTTACAATAAATTTAGAATAAATGTCCTCCAAGTTTACATAGGGGTCTTCACCACCCTGATCGGGTTCTTCTGTGTGCTATTCTTCTTCTTCCTCGTGCTCTAGCTCCTCGGGGTTTTTCTTGTCTACATCAATGGTGACCTTTGGCATCACCTTCTTCGTTTCCTTCGGCACATCTTTACTAGTCCCTTCTATGCTAGCCACAACTTCTGATGGAATGATCCAATTAGTCGACCACTGAAGGACTAGCTAGGTGATATCCTCTTCATTGACTAGAAATGGCAACGTCGTCAATGTATTCATTAGATCATAACTCACATGGATATCAACATGTTGGAAATCATCCTTGAAGTTAGCGATGCTCCGATATTCCTTGAATAGACTCAGTGATGACCTTAACTTCTGGTTTATCACCATGCGTAGATCCATTTGGAATAACACCCAGAACATCTTATTTTCTATGGTGCGAGAAGGGTCCTTTGATGCCCACAACGAGGAAAATTTTCCAGCCTCGCACAGATCTGAATCTATAGTGGGGAACTATGAATCATCTGATGTCCTCCAAGCTATCAACGCTATCAACAATAAGAGCCACGTGTAGTAGAACTCTTTTCCCTCCTGTGATTCACAACAATCTTCAAGGAATTCTTGGCATAGATAGCTTGCCCAGTTGAATCAGGCCCCCTTCCTACACTGTGTAACCAAGGATACCACTGGTGTTAACACTTCATCTGCATGACACTTCCTCATGACATTTCATACCAAAATTTTTGCAGAAAACTGCACATCTTCATTCATGATTGAACTGATGGAATATCCCCTAGACTTTATTATCAAATCAAAGTCGCTCATCATCTGGTTTGCCAATGTTTTCTCAAGTGACTTCCTCAGAAAAGCATCTGTGGGGTTTGTGCCTTCATAGGGCAATACTGTGATTCTCTGTATCAACATGTCATCAATCAAGATGGGCTCTCCCATCCATAGGCACCCATCATGGACCAATGACAACAACTGGTGAACACAAATAGTGTTTATGTTGCTTCATCCAAAGCACAAGATGTACAACATATTCAACAATCCTTTGCATTGAGTACATGCCGCCCATTTCATTAGTTCAACTCTTGAGATGCCCAACTCCTCAGAGTACACCACCTTCATATACTTGTTGGGGTCAAGCTGTAGAAATTTCTCACGGTTGCTCAAATCCTAATCTTCCGTGCATTGTTGGGGCACCCTTGCCAATAATTCACCTTCAATAGGCACTTCCTTTGGTAGCAGTAGTGTGAATATCTTAAATTTTATAGTGTCTAGATCCTTAGCCACTTTTGAGGTTGGCTTTGACAGTGGCATATAGGTGGAAACTGATAAATTGGTTCCACTAATTCTACACATATATCCTCAATTCCTTCATCCAACTCTTCTTCGTCCAAGTCCTGCGGCTCCATCGGTTGTTTCTGTTTCTCCATTCTCTCTTTCATTTTCTATTCGGCAATGATTTTTCACGGCGATTGTCTTACTTGCGCCCTCTGTGGTTTCCTCTGCTTTTTATCTCCTACCGTAGAGGAAGTAGGCTTTGGCTTCAGTTAGCTGGGTGATGTAGTGTGGATTGGCGGTGTTGCAATCATGATGTTCCCTACTCCTCTTTTCAAAAACTCCTTAAATTCTTCCCAACTCAGGTAACTAGACATGCAACAACACACTCATCTCTTTAAGCACAAAAACACACAGCGAACTCTCAAGAAGCAAAGTGTCCAAATGTGGAGTGGGGTGCGATATTTATAGCCACTTTCAAATTAAAACTGTCCATTCCCCCTTAGATATTCCTCATAAATGTGAATTTGGCGGTAGATTTTGCCAGATTTTCACCTTAAATGCATTTCCCCCGCTCCTTTTAATGGAAAATTCCCTGTCAAATCAACTGTAGCACTACCAAAAATATATATTTTGGATAGGTTGCACCAGACCCACCATTGTTGCACAACCAACTGCTCTGTGTCGCAGCGTTCGCCAGTTGCACCAACCTACCAAACATCACACAGCTTCCAGACTTCGGCATAACTATCTTTTGGTAGAGTTTTTTAGAGTCCCATGCTTCCTTTCAACTTCCCATAGCACTAAGACTTTTATGCATCCATATAGTCATTGTGTAATCTTAGGTATGGAATCGCCCCTATATATCTTCAATCGACTACCATTCACATGTCCAGGAAATAGTTCTCTGTTCGGCTTCACGAGCTGAACTGTGCCACCATCGGAGGTATTTTTAATAGTGTAGGGTCCCAACCAATGCATTTTGAACTTACCTGGGAACCTCACTATTGGGTCTCTATAATACTAGTGATTACCCCATTAATATTGTAGTTGCATCCCTTATTAATATTGTTGTTCCCTATTATCCCCATATTGTTATTACTGTGCACCATAAAATCCCTCTATTGTTATTTTTTGGCTTTATATTATTATTGTTAGGTCGGCTGGGTTATATTGTGACTCCTTAGACTCCTATATATAGAAAGGAGGTTTTGTCATTTGAATCATCCAAGAATTGTTCATTTATGTAATGTAAAGGAGGTTGCTCCCTCGAAGAGGCTGAATTCTAAGGTGTTGATCTATCTTTTCTATCTTTTCTTGAGCTAGTTTCATAACATTTGGTATGAGAGCTTTGGATTCTAGGGTTTCGCTACTCCAAACAGGTCATCATGGCATTTTTGCTATAACTTTTTTTCTGCGACGTTTCAGAAGCTCAAAAAAAAACCATTTGAGAATAAATCGCGCTGAATCTCGAGTCTGAATTTCAGAGCTATTCATGCTATATTTGCGGAGATATGATCTAAGGATGTTGGTCTTCTTGCAGAATCTTGAATTTCATTCCAAACAGGTGACCTGGGCGTTGGAAATAATACTGAGAGGGGGGGGGGTGAATCAGTATTATCACATCAATAAAACTTTTTCATTTCCATATTCAGATTCATATATGCTACTTCCACAACTTCTTATGATTCAGTTAGTTGATCCTTAATGAGTGCATTAGAACATTATCAACCATATTAACAGTAAACAGGTGCAGTAAAATAGAACAAATCATCACACATAAGCCACACACATGAACACCATGATATAAGGTGGAAACCCAATGTGGGAGAAAACCACCTACTACAAGTCATCTCAATCTTCTTCTTACTAAGAAAATCCTTTTACAATATTTATGTACTGGTGTAGTCTTATACTAGTACGCAGGCTTTTACCTGCAGAGAGCTACAACCCCCATAGTTCTTGTACTAGCCGATCTATTTACTAGTATGCAGGCTGCTACCTGCTACAATGCTCCAAAGTTTTCAACTGCTACTGGAAGGGAGCTACCACCCCCGTAGCTCTTGTACTAGCTAAGATACTAGTACGTAGGTGTCGGCCTACAATATTCTCTCCTCCGGGTACCACGTTTCATACATTTTCAGACTGGATACACCTGAAGCACAACACATAATCTGAAAGGCCACGTTTCATCCAATTTTCATACTGGACCCATAAATATCATTGAAGCACATAATCAATCAATCTTCTGAATCACCCAATCACCAGATCAATACATATACAAGGATAATATGAGTGTTAGCAACCCAATCTAGTCCATTAGATCCATTACTAGATCTCATCCATCAACACAATCAATCAAACTGAATATGTAGAATACTGACACCATTAAATAGTCATTAGAACACATCAACAACCTGAACCACCTGTAACTTTAAACATCATAGCTCAAATGGTATATGCTACTACAATGAACCAAACCTGCGTACATACGTGCTTTCACCAAAGCCAACCCGCGTACAGATCTATAAATATTCAATCATGACTTGCAGCGATTTCAAACTTAAGTTATACCCAGTTCAGATCATTACAAGCGTCAGTATACAGATCTAGAATAAGCATAATCAACTATATAGAGATAGTTCATTTCAAACCATTTGATCCCAATCTATCCTTAGATCTTGTTCTCCATCAACCGGTGAGATCCCTCTTTAGCTCAGATCCAAATCTGCACCATAACCCAATCACAGTATTCCAGATCTAGATATTCAATAATTCAGATGATGCTTTGCCAAATGATCTCCTTCCTCTTTTATAGCCTTAGTCCTTTCTCAATACCACGGTCCAAAACCATAGGATCAAAAAACTGTTGGACTAATACCATGAACCAACCATGAAAGTGAGTGAGATCAACACTTTTGGATGCAATACCACAGACCAAAACCATAGGATCAAAAACTGTAGGACTAATACCATGAACCAACCATGAAAGTGCGTGAGATCAACACTTCTGGATGCAATACCACGGACCAAAACCATAGGATCAAAAACTGTCGGACTAATACCATGAACCAACCATGAAAGTGCGTGAGCTTTTCTCTTGCATGAAGGGAACTTTTCTCTGCATGAAAGTGCGTAAACTTTTCTCTACATGAAATAAAATTTTCTCTGCATAAAAGTGCGTGAACATTTCTCTACATGAAATAAACTCTTCTCTGCATAAAAGTGCGTGAAATTTTCTCTACATGAAATAAACTTTTCTCTGGATAAAAGTGCATGAAATTTTCTCTACATGGAGTAAACTTTTCTCTGCATAAAAGTGCGTGAACTTTTCTCTACATGGAATAAACTTTTCTCTGCATAAAAGTGCGTGAACGTTTCTCTACATGGAATAAACTTTTCTCTGCATAAAAGTGCGTGAACTTTTCTCTACATGAAGGAAACTTTGTTGCACTATAATTTATCAAATAAATTTGCTGCACTATAATTTATCATTTGTGTGATTTGCCATCAAGGACAACACTTGTCTCATAATGCCAACAATCTCCCCCTTTGGACTTGATGGAAACAACACCAAATCACTCTCCCCCTTTGACATCAAGGGCAAAGGGCGGACCAAGATATTCTCTTCCTTTGCTGAACATTCCGCTGCCCATACTCCCCTGAGTGCCTGCTGAAATGTCTAAATGAGCTCCCCCTTTGTATATGCCAAGGTGTACCTATCTGTCCATGCTCCCCCTGAGTACATGCTGAGTCTCTGCTCTGCTGAAGTGTGTTGTTCATGCTCCCCCTGTCTATAAGCAAGGTCTGCAAAAAGATGTTTTACAAGAAGAACATGACTCTATCATAAATTACCTTCCTATCACCAAGGACTCATACATACATCCATTTCCCAACCAAGTGGGGATATACTAGAATTGACTCATCCACCCAACCAAGTGGGGATACATCAAAAGATAAAACAAGAACATTACATCTTCATCCCAGGCATAGTGGGGAAACCAATATAGGCCGTTACATGACCTTGACACCATAAAAGAGATACATGACATAGAGACAAAATATCTAAAGCAAGACTTATGAAAGTCACCAATAACTGATAGGAGCAGCATCTGTCAAACACTTTTCAGATCAGCAACCATGATCTCCTTTTGTTCTCCTTCTGCACCTGTTTTAACCAAAACAGCTTGTGTACATGAACCAAGAGCTTCTAAGGTAATGCCAACAATGCATTATTAGAAGTTAATCTGCTCCCCCTGAACCTGTGCCAGATGGTCTCTCTCAGACCCATATCAGACTCTTCCCACCCAGATTCTGGCCTACTGATTTTATTCAAACCAACATATATGCGACTGTATCCACAGAAACTTGCGTATATACGCGGATACTCCTTATGAAACTCGCATACAGCCAATTCCAGATCACCAACCTGTAAATGTCCTGTAAGTCATCAACCTATAACAAGGTATGTCTGCATCAATTCATCCCTTTGAATAGAATTCTATCATCATATAGGTAAGAACTCATCATCATCATGTCTCCAACAATGCAACTTTGAATAATCATCCATGTATCCAGCCAACAATCCTCATCCATATATGTGCCAAGAACAATAGGAATCCTGCATCATAACTGTAATATATGATCTTTATGCATATGACGACAACGGCATATGAGTGACTCATCATCAAGTAAAGAAGATGTGAATTCAAGCTTTGTACTTCTGAAGATCACCATGTAAGCATCATATATGCACCATCTAAGAATCAATTCAGAAATACAATCTGAACATCAACTATGTAACCCCAAGAATCATATGAGATTTTATCATGGACAACTCATAACCACATCATAGCAAGATATATCATTTAGCCATATAAACATCATCATAATTCCAACAATGCATTATTAAAGGCATATGCTCCCCCTCAACCTGTGCCATCTATTCACTGTTAGATCTGAACATGCATATATCAGCATCAAGACATCATCATCATCAAGTTAGGATCCTTCTAAACATCTTTACAAGTATCAAGACATTTCCACACATCCTTAGCAGACTGTAAACATTAGCAAACAGAGAAAATAATGGACTGAATCATAACAAATCCTTTTCCTGAACCTGTCCCTACTGCATTTCTTCAGATAATCATATACACTACTGTGCAGTATCCAACTCTCATATATACGTGACTTCCCTTTATGGAACCTGCGTATAAGATTCAGGACACTGAAGTTTTATGCTTTCAGCTCCCTCTGAGTCTGTTATGTCTGTGTTGTGCTGTGTCTGAGTACATTGTGTTGTGCCACATCTTTCTGACTATACTTCCTTCTTCTTCCATATCTTCAAGTGTGATGTTGTTTTCTCCTTTTGGTGTGATGTCCGTGCTTTTTTCATGCATTCCTTTGCTATATGTCCAAGCTTATTACATGCATAACATCTTACATGTTTCATATTTCTCCTGTAGCAATCAGCAGCTTTGTGACCAAACATATTGCAAGAAAAGCAATATCCATTAAAGTACCTTGAATGTGATGATGTTTCTGCATGATGGTCTTGAACCCTTCTTCTTCCACATCTAGCTGCAACATGTCCAAGATTATGACATATATAACATTCAACATTATTCATAGGAGGAGTAAAAGATTTTCTTTGAGGAGTCTCTTTCCTTGATTGTTGATGGGGTTGACCTTTCATCTCCTTGTTGATCATTTTGGATTTCTCTTTAGAGTTCCTTGCCTCACCTTGTGAACTAGATTCACCTTCAACAGATTCATGAAAACCCAGACCAGTCTTGATAGCAGGAGACCTTTGACTACTAAGAATATCATCCAAGGCTTTAGTACTATCTTGAAATTTCAACAGTTTATCCTTTTCTTCTAATTTACCTTTCAAGATATTTACCTCAACTTGAAGTTGTTCCTCCTTTTCTAGACATTGCTTCTTCATGTCTTCTTCAGCTTTCCTTCCTTCTTCCAACTGATGCCTTAGTTTGAGAATCTCCTTTTCTTGTTCTTCATTCAGATCCTACTGCATTTGACGAATTCTGAAGGCACATTCCAGTTGAGATTTTAAGCTGATAACTTCGTTTACCTATTTTTCAATAGCTTGGAGTAGATCTTTATTCTGCTTCTTTGATTCTTCAAGATCTTCCTTTAGTGAGCGGATCGTGGCTTCAAGACTTTCATAGTAACTAGATCTATCTCTGAGTTTCTTGATGGTTGTGCTTCTTTCATTGACTTCATCTCTTAATGATGTCACTTCACCCTGCAACTTTTGACATTGATTTTCCTTGTCCTTGAGTAAATTTCTTACCTTGTTTCCTTCCTCTGATTGAGCTTTTAGTTTGGTAACTTCTTCTTTGAAAGCACATTCCCTTTTGTTCAATAGATCTTGTTGATCTTTAATTTTGTCTGTAAGCCTTCTAAATACTGTCTCTATTTGATATCCTTCTTCCTCACCCATAAGAGCACATTCAGTTGTTTCGTTATCACTTCCATCCTTTCCAAATGGATAGATAGCTGGAACATCAGAGGATAGCAAATTCATACCTGATAGTTCATCTTCATTCTGAAATGATTCTGAATCTGAAGAGCTTCTTATACCTAATCCCCAATCGATTCTCCCACTGTCATAGTTCTTCTGAAATGTCTTCTTCTTCTTAGGTGCTTTCTTCTTAAGCTTCTTTCCCATAGTTCCACGGATCTCCTTCAAGCGATCAAGCTTCTACCAAAGGACCTGCTCTAATACCAATTGTTGGAAATAATACTGAGAGGGGGGGGGGGGTGAATCAGTATTATCACATCAATAAAACTTTTTCATTTCCATATTCAGATTCATATATGCTACTTCCACAACTTCTTATGATTCAGTTAGTTGATCCTTAATGAGTGCATTAGAACATTATCAACCATATTAACAGTAAACAGGTGAAGTAAAATAGAACAAATCATCACACATAAGCCACACACATGAACACCATGATATAAGGTGGAAACCCAATGTGGGAGAAAACCACTTGCTGCAAGTCATCTCAATCTTCTTCTTAATAAGAAAATCCTTCTACAATATTTATGTACTGGTGCAGTCTTATACCAGTACGCAGGCTTTTACCTGCAGAGAGCTACAACCCCCATAGTTCTTGTACTAGCCGATCTATTTACTAGTACGCAGGCTGCTACCTGCTACAATGCTCCAAAGTTTTCAACTGCTACTGGAAGGGAGCTACCACCCCCGTAGCTCTTGTACTAGCTAAGATACTAGTATGTAGGTGCCGGCCTACAATCTTCTCTCCTCGAGGTACCACGTTTAATACATTTTTAGACTGGATACACCTGAAGCACAACACATAATCTGAAAGGCCACGTTTCATCCAATTTTCATACTGGACCCATAAATATCATTGAAGCACATAATAAATCAATCTTCTGAATCACCCAATCACCAGATCAATACATATACAAGGATAATATGAGTGTTAGCAACCCGATCTAGTCCATTAGATCCATTACTAGATCTCATCCATCAACACAATCAATCAAACTGAATATGTAGAATACTGACACCATTAAACAGTCATCAGAACACATCAACAACCTGAACCACCTGTAACTTTAAACATCATAGCTCAAATCGTATATGCTACTACAATGAACCAAACCAGCATACATACGTGCTTTCACCAAAGCCAACCCGTGTACAGATCTATAAATATTCAATCATGACTTGCAGCGATTTCAAACTTAAGTTATACCTAGTTTAGATCATTACAAGCGTCAGTATACAGATCTAGAATAAGCATAATCAACTATATAGAGATAGTTCATTTCAAACCATTTGATCCCGATCTATCCTTAGATCTTGTTCTCCATCAACCGGTGAGATCCCTCTTTAGCTCAGATCCAGATCTGAATCATAACCCAATCACAGTATTCCAGATCTAGATATTCAATAATTCAGGTGATGCTTTGCCAAATGATCTCCTTCCTCTTTTATAGCCTTAGTCCTTTCTCAATACCACGGTCCAAAACCATAGGATCAAAAAATTGTTGGACTAATACCATGAACCAACCATGAAAGTGCGTGAGATCAACACTTTTGGATGCAATACCACGGACCAAAACCATAGGATCAAAAACTGTTGGACTAATACCATGAACCAACCATGAAAGTGCGTGAGATCAACACTTTTGGATGCAATACCACGGACCAAAACCATAGGATCAAAAATTGTCGGACTAATACCATGAACCAACCATGAAAGTGCGTGAGCTTTTCTCTTGCATGAAGGGGACTTTTCTTTGCATGAAAGTGCGTAAACTTTTCTCTACATGAAATAAACTTTTCTCTGCATAAAATTGCGTGAACATTTCTCTACATGAAATAAACTCTTCTCTGCATAAAAGTGCGTGAACTTTTCTCTACATGAAATAAACTTTTCTCTGCATAAAAGTGCATGAACGTTTCTCTACATGGAGTAAACTTTTCTCTGCATAAAAGTGCGTGAACTTTTCTCTACATGGAATAAACTTTTCTCTGCATAAAAGTGCGTGAAATTTTCTCTACATGGAATAAACTTTTATCTGCATAAAAGTGCGTGAAATTTTCTCTACATGAAGGAAACTTTGTTGCACTATAATTTATCAAATAAATTTGCTGCACTATAATTTATCATTTGTGTGATTTGCCATCAAGGACAACACTTTTCTCATAATGCCAACACTGGGGAAAATCGTCATAACTTTCTCTTTGAGCATCTGATTGAAATTTCGTAAGAAGGTACAGAAAGCAGACGGAATGTAGTTTCTTGTACAACACCACCATGTTGCCATTCTTAAAGTTTGTTGTTTGATATGTTGATCGTGGCAGGATTTTTCCCTAGCCTTCTGTACTTGTTGATGGAAACCTATGATGAAGCGATCTTCTTCTAGCATGATCAATTTTTCCAATTATTTGCCATGTTTGTGACTTCTACAATTCTCAGACTTGGTACTATGTATTTGATAGGCATGACAACTTCTTGCCCATAAACTAATTTGAATGGATTTTTTCTTGTCAGTTTCTTACAGGTTGTCTTGTAAGCTTAGAGCACTACTGATATGTGCACATCCCAGTCATTTATATTAACATTGTAGACCTTCGTCCAAGCATTTTCCAAAAACTTGTTGAAAGCTTCCACGATGCCATTTGGCTATGGATGATAAGGTGTACTTTTCTTATGGTGTACCTTGAACTCAGTCATGAATGCTTCAATCGTGTCATGTCAAAAAATTTGATCATCTGTCACTCATCAAGATCTTCATACAACCTAATCTTGACAAAATGTAGTCAAACATGAACTACGCTGCAATATTTTACTGGCTTCACTTCATCCCACCTAGTCAGATATTATGTTGTAGTAATAATATATTTCAAACCCTTCTTCTTACCTGATGGGTTGATTGGTCCTATGAAATAAATCGCCCATTTGTCAAAATTTTGCAGAGTGAGTTGTGGATTCAATGGAAATTCATCTTGCATTGATGGTCTACTAGTCCTCTGGAAAATGTCATAGTTACTACAATACTCCTTCGAATCTTTGTGTATCGTGGGCCACCATAACCCTTCTCTTAAGATATTTTGCATGGTGCTTTTCCTTGCATAATGGTCTCCCACAACACCACCATGTTCTTCAGCTAGAATACCATGTCTTTCATATGTAGGGACATATCTACACAATATCTCATCCAGACCCATTTTGTACAATTGTCCTGCAATCAAAGAAAATTTTGCAGCTCGGACTACCAGTTCTTTCTTTTTCTTCGATGTATATTATGTGGCATCTATGCCAGTAGCCAATAACGAAGAGTTTCCCATCAAGTAGTCCTTCCTTGATATTTTTAGGTTCTTCACCATTCTCAATTCTTGATAGATGGTTTGGTCTGGCATTCAATCTAACTGTCTTGACGATTATTTCAAAATCATACTCCTGGAAGAGAAGTAGCCATCGACAAATATTCCCCCCCAACATAGGCTTGTTGACCAGGTATTTTAATGCAGAATGATCTGTGAACATTTTAAAGTGCACACCTAATAGATAATGTATGAATTTCTGTAGCGCATATACCATGGCCAAACCTTCGCGCTCAGTCATAGAATAATTTTTATCCACCTTTGACAATTTTCAAATGACAAATGAAATCGGGTGGTCAATGTTTCCTTCACCTAGCTGGGTAAAAATAGTACCCAAAGCTATGCATTAGGAATCTACGTGGACATGAAACTCTTTCTTCCAATCTAGAAACACCAGAATTGGCGCAGTAACCATATTTTCTTTCAAAAGATCGAAGCTCCTTTGGCAGTCCTCATCCCAACAAAAGAGAATGTCCTTTTTCAACAGCTTCTCTATTGGCACAGTGATCTACACATAGGCCTTTATAAACTTTTGATAATATCCAGTGTGTCCTAGAGTGGTGTGCAACTACTTCACATTCTTCAGTAGATCTAAATTGATGATAACAACAATTTTGGTAGGGTCGACCATCAACCCCTGCTTGCACACAACATGGCCCAGCAATATTCCATATGGTACGTAGAATATACACTTCTTAAGGTTCAATGATATTTGGTATTTTCTGCAAACATCCAACATTAAGCATAGGCTCGACACATGCTTCTTTAGTAACCCAAACATGGTCCAGTCATCAAAGTACACTTCCAAAAATTTGTGAATAAACTCCTTAAACGCTGCAATGACCACCCTGGAGAATATCGCAGGTGCATTTTTCAACCCAAACGACATTACAATATACTGAAATGATCCCCATTTGGTGGAAAATGTTGTCTTACTTCGATCTTCTGGCGCAATCTTGATCTGGTGGTATCCTGAAAACCCATCCATGAAAGAATAAGTCTCTTATCCTCCTACATTTTCTAGAACTTCGTCAGTGAACAATGTATGGAACAGATCATTCACATAATCATCATTCAACTTCTGAAGATCCACAGAGATCCTTATTTCGCTTTTAGTCTTCTTTTCTTGTACAACCATTAGACTTACCAAGTCGGACTCCTTCATTAGATCAATTATTTGAGTTGCTTCCACTTTTCCAAATTCTTCCTTCACCTTCTCTTTGTATTTTGGATTAAGCCGATACGGCTACTACTTCACAGGCTTGGAATTTGGTTTCAATGTGATTTTCATAATGCCTAGATCACCCGCAATACTTTTGAGTTCAGAAAAATTTGTCGGGAATAATTCCTGATATTCATATAATATCTTAGAAACTTTTTCGATTGTATCACCGATGCACGCAAACTTTGGTGCTTCCTCATTCCCTATATTGATCTACCTTGTTTTCACCATTTGTGTCACATCAGGTATCTCAACATTCGGTCCTACAACTTTGCATTTTCCTTTAGATTTAGTGATATTGATGTTGCGTGGATCTTCTTCACCCTCTTCTACATTTATGTTGTATCATTCGAGCGTTTGCTACACCTGTGCATTCCAATCCAGCTGAACCCATGACGAAACATTAGTTGGTATTCTGAAAATAGTTGCATGGATCTCTTGAAGGGAATCATCTAATGAATCACAGATTCACACAAAATTTGGTGCTTCCTTAGTCCCTATATTGATCTACTTTGTTTTCACGAGTTGTGTCACATAAGGTATCTCAACATTCGGTCCTACAAATTCATGTTGTCCTTCAGATTCAATGATATTTACATTGCATTGATCTTCTTCACCCCCTTCTGTAGTTATGTTGTAACATTTGAGTGCGTGCTACACTTGTGCATTCCAATCAGGCTGAACCCATGCTGACATTTTAGTTTGTATTCTGAAAATAGTTACACGAATCTCTTGAAGGGAATCATCTATACATTGAAATCCATCCTCAAAACTAAAAGTCAGTATAAATATTTCCTTTAGTTCATGCCAGTTAGTGGTGCCATGGCACAATTCTGTTTCAAGATACCAGTTCATAGGTATTACATCTAACGTGTGGAAAATGATATGTACCCATTCTGGTTGTGGTTCTTCACCCCATGAAGTAGTCTAGTGAGACAGATGCTCGCATGGGTAATTATTTCCAGCATAATTTTCTACAAGTCTCATATTCGCATAGCTGAACCTGAGCCTCATAAATCTTCGATATCCCTCTAATATGCTATATTATGTTTCTGCGTGCCCCATCATTGTGCAAATGTAAACTGCAGAGCTATATCTAGAGCTTGGAACCTTTCTTCCTCTGGGACATGTCTTTCAAATTCATAGAAAAAGATACTGACATCTCCTATTCCATCGTAGTATGGTATGTTACAAACCTCTGATGAGATACAATGAAGATATTTTGTCAGTATTTTACAACTCAATGTACAAACTTCATGTGACCGGTTCTACCAATGCTCCATTTACTCATCAGATTTTGAAATGCAGGAACTATCCTTTTCCCAGCTAATTCTTCCATCTGCAGTGGGATTAATCCAATCTTCATTTCACATAGCTAACTTGTAGATGTGCTCAATATCCTCATTGTCATAATCTTTGCAGATCAGTTTTGTGTATCATGTTCCTTTAGAGGGATCTAGAGGAACAATAACCCTCATTTTGTTCTTCTCAAATACCATGCTTCGTCATTTCAAGTTAATTATAGCATCCATATCAAATTCCTAGTAAATATGGGTACAGATTACTATCATCTATAATCTCAATGACTTCAAAATATTCTATTACACTAACTCCCTCAATATCTACAATGACCCCATGTAGTCGACCCATCAGAATAATCTTCTGTTGGTTTTTCATGCGTAGCTAGATGGGAAGCCATTGTAACTTTGGCTATCTCATCCGCTCCCATGTCTGCTTAGGTAGGACATTCGCATCTGATCCTAGATCCCGGATTACTTGATCCATTTCAAATTCTCCAATCTACGTAGTCAGTCTCATTTCTCGACCTATTCTTTCTTTGTTGCCATAGATCTTATTTGTTGTCCATTGTTCCATTCGAGGATTTTATTTTCCAACGCAGTTGTCAATCAATTCTTGTAACCCTTCCACTCTATTTTGATCTCTTAGCAACTTCAGGCAGGTCTGTAGAAAGGGCTTCAAAACAAGATTTTCTGTAGCTGTTTTAGGTTGGTTCTTTTGTGGAATTAACTGCATTGGTTTCTTTGATGTCGAAGCTCCTATATCCATGAAACTTTTCTTCATCTCCATGAAAATTTACTTTTCTCTCTGCATATTAAACCCAGTGTCCTTAATTCCAACAATTCTAACCCAGATATCCACCTCAGGCTATTCTCCTTTTTCCTTGCTAGATTCTTTAGCTACGCTCCTTCGTGTTCTCACTATGTTTATACTAGGATCATCCTCACGTAGCTCTAATCTCATCATCTACAGGTTCTGCATAGGCTGTTGGTTCTTCTTTTCCTGCATCTTAGCCATTAAAATGGGACAATCTTCAATCACATGATCAAATTTTCTACAATACTTACAAGACAGACATGTGGGGTTCTGATAGTCTCACACAAAGTGTCCTGCTTCACCACAATTATAACAGATGATTTGACCTCTCCTCATCCTGTGCCTCCTCCTCGACCACGTCCTTGGCCCTGGAATCCTCCACGACTTACAGGTGAACCTTGATTTTCTTGTGCATGACTTTCAACTTGCATCTTGTATGATGTAATCTACGCCATCATTAAGGCGTAGCTACAAAAATTACTCTCATTGTGTCCTATTGATAAAAAAAATTGCGAAACAATTGCTTGAGTGTCTGCACATACTTATCCAATAAATAACAATGATCTATGGGATGTTGGCCTGCGACTCTATAGATGTTACACCATATACTTGATCCAACACCTTGTCCTATACTGGTTTCTGGCTTTAGAGGATTAGGACCTCTAGCTGCTATATAATCAGGATAAACAGGACATTAATCTTTATAATGACCTTCAAACTTACATTTCAAACATCATACTTCTGAGCGTATGTCTGATCGAACATATTTTCCATTATTTAACTTTTGGATCTCCATGTGAAAACTTGCGAGTTGCGACTGGATCTGCTAGACTCCTATATGCATATCCTGGACTGGAGATGCTTCTAACTTCATCGTGATCTCTAAGGCTTCAACTTGTGTGTTGATCTTCTGTTGTGATAATGGCAGTCTTAGATGTGGCAACAACGCAATGATGTACCATTCTTTATGTACTTCATCAGTAATTTGGAAATTCCCTTGACTTAATAGAAACTTTAGCCTTTGGTCTAATTCCCATGCACTTTCATTAGGCACTTGCTTAATTTCCTTCATCTTTGTACAACACTGTGACTGTGACTTTGGCTTTCTGAATTCTGAATTTAAGGTTGTCTTTATGTCATCCATCGTAACAGTGGGATTCATCGTGCTATACTTTATGTACCAAGACAATGCTCTATCCTGCAGTGTTGTGATAAGTTGGGCCCTTTTCATATCATCATCATTAATCTGTTGTGCTTTCCACATAGATCGGTGATAAACCAAAATTATTCAGGGTCTTCGGATCCCAGACTCATGAACACATGAATTTTCACTGTATTGGCCATATTAAATCATGGAGGTGGAGGTGGAGGGGGAATGGATGGATGGGGAATCCCAGACGTACCCTTATTTCCTAACTATGACACTCCTGCAGGCAAAATAGGGTTAATCCTTTCTTTGTCACTGTCTGAATCAGCTATTAGAGGACTGTAACCAGTCTCAGATCTGTATATTTTCCCACTTCGTGTAGTCCCAAGCTAGATTTTCTTAAACATCAATTTGCTCACATACACCCTTTTCGCACAATAAAATTTTAATCTAGAGCTTTAATGAGTTCAAGAACTACAATAAAATCTTCGCTCGACTTTGTTATAAGATATTGACGTGTCAATTGCAATTGACGTGATCAATCCTCCAAGAATGTTATCGATCTAGAAGTCTACAACTCTAGTTATCTCAGTATCAGTGTCTTTGAGCTTCTTTACTAATTTTGGGGTCCAAACAAGATTCTTATCATTATTCGAACGAGGTCGACTATCAATTAATTATGCAAGTCATTCTTACAATTTGTTAGGGAAAGAAGAGAAAAAGATATCATGTTGTTCTATATAAATGTACCTTTGTAACCAAGATTCTGTTGATAAGTGTGGATTTTTGTTTTCCTATACTGCAAACTCACGCTCCTTTCGCTCAACCCAATTATGAATTTCCTTCTTAGTTGGATGCCACATCCACATCCCTCAAATAGATCCTGGTCCCAGCAACGGAACCATTTGTTGGCTTCAGGGCTTAGACCCAGGTTCAAAGTTAGGCTAGGCTAATCAAGAAATCCCTATACTACTAGCCCTTTCAGTAGTGCCATGTGCAGGGCAGATCATAATCTCACCTGAGGTAATATGGGGGGATGCTAGGGCCAAGTTTCTGCATCTAGAGGGGTATTAAGTGTGGTTATAGGGTTTCCTCTGATCTAGGGCGCAATCTGACCTTCGTGGACAACTTCATAAACATAGTCGTAGAACATTTTCTTTACTTAACATATTCATAAGCTACGTGTAACTACTTCTATATGTATTATTCAGCATAAATAACAATATCCAAGTCTTCACGATGCAATTATATGGAAAATATGCTACAAGAAACAATATTCAAGCATAAGTATAAAAACTCTAGAACATATAACAAAACACAGATATGCTTCCAAATCTTCTTTTATTACTTCAATTCTTCGATGATACATACTTTTGACTTTGCAATCTTAGCTGAAAGGGCCTTCCCACACAGCTGCAGACTTACTAAGGTCTCCATGCACACAATAGCGAGAGCCTTCCCCTTCGCTTGAATACATAAGATAAAATACTCAAGACACAAGTATCATAACATCACATAACATACTACCTTAGAAAAGCTAAGACATTCCTTTATATACTTTTTCCTATTACAATACCATGGGCTGCAAACCATAGGTGGAACTGAAAACAATACAAAACCTAAGGGGCTTTGACCTTCCTAAAACCCCTTGACTCCTAATGACCTGCATGCTGTGTGCTCCACTCCTTAAAATGTGGAGGCTTTTACAAAACTTAGTCAAAATTGGACCTAGGGGACCCCGTCCCAACATATGGCAACTCACCTCTTCATTTACTGATGTTATAATCAAGGCATATGCCTTGTTGTGCTTGTTTTCCCAAATAGAAATCTCCTTGTTAGAATTGGGATTTTCCAGTGCATTATATCCTTCTCCTTCACAAACCCATTTCCACAACTTATTGAAAATCAAGGTGTGTTTTATCTTCATGTAACACTCATGATAACTCTCTTTGCCATAGATAACTACCCCCAAAATGGAGATGAGTGAATGCATCATATGATTTAATCTAGCCTCAAAATAAGTTGAAAATTTTATGTATTTGTAATAAAATTGAGTGGTTATTTCTTCATAAATTCATTAATATATATCCATCATATTATAATTCATATCGATTACCATACATAGCATCATACTTTCATACCATACATACCATATGGATTTTCAAAAAATAACTCAACATATTTCAACCTACATCATATGGAATACCAAACTATTCATTCCTGTGAGCTTTAAAATATATATTTGTGTGTGTGTGTGTGTGTTTCTCATATAACACCACTTCCTCTTTAAAATAACTCATATATATCAAATATTACTACATAATAGGTGGAACCAAAAACCCTGAGGTGCCTCACCGAAGGAATGTTGCTATACCACATTTCAGAGGGAGTCTTTTTTTGTTATAGTACTATATGGAAACCTATTCTATATATACATAACACATAGAACTACATCAGCCCAAAACATTAGCTTAATATTCTTGAAAACATCATGGAATGTACCATGTTTAAGATTGTCTTGTTCATTCTTTCAACTACTCTGTTATATTGGGGATTATATGGAACAATTGTTTGATGTTTGATCCCATGTTGGTCAAGACAATTTTCAAATTCATTCGATGTCTATTGTTTTCCATTATCAATACAAATAGATCCAATATGAGAGTGTGCATCATTTTAAGTCCATGCATGAAAGTTCTTGAATGTTTCAAAAGCCTTAGATTTGTTCTTCAATAAATAAACCCAACACCTTCTGGTGTAGTCATCAATAAATGTCATCATATATTTATTACCATTTTCAAAAGGAATAGGCATTGGGTGACATAAATCAGAATGAATAAGTTATGTTTTTCTGTGTATGGAATCAGAATCATGAAAAAAATGTTTGTTGTGCTTTCCTAAGATACAAGCATCACATTGCTTAAGTTTCCTAGGAATTGTAGGAAAACCAGTAACACCATTTTTCTTCAACAAATGGAGGTTGTCACAGTTCAAGTGTCCAAATATAGCATGAAATAAAAGACTTGATGGAAATGTACCTTCATCATAGTTAAAACTATATGAAAATTTTTGTTCACGAGTAGAGGTTTTGTAGGAATTTACAAGTTAAGTTCCTTACATTGAACACCAAAGGACACTACTCACAAGCAGATCATAGATCAATACACCAGTATTCTTGACGTGGTTAAAACTTTCAAAGAGGGAAAAAATCTATGACCTAAGCCAACACGACCACTTCAGGAAATATTATGAATAAAAAGAAAGAAAACTTACATTAGCTTCTATCATAAATGGTCACCGAACAAATGACCCTCCATGCTCTTTAAATAGAGATCATGGACCAATAACGTGTTAAGCCATGGATCAAGTATTGGTAATACTAAGGAGAGAATGAACCACCAAATCACTTCATGTCTAGAACATATCGTGGCCGTCGGATTTTATGTTACAAAAAGTACATACTAAAGTAACACACTTTACCTAACTATAGACTAGACCAAGTTATACTTAATTATTTCCTATGTGTCGGAATATCCTAACATCCCCCTTTAAGAAAAACTTGGGATAGGATTAAAGGATTTCCAAAGATGACACAATAGGATAAGAAGGGATGCATTAGAGCTTATCCCCCCTTAGTGACAACTTCTTGAACTCCAACCATAAATCGAAGTTTAGTAAACTTCGCCTCTTTGAGAGCCTTTGTACAGATGTCTGCAAATTGATCATTGGTTGAACAATATTGCACTTCAAGGACATGGTCATGAATGATATTTATGATGAAGTGTATGTGTAGTTCAATGCGTTTGTTGTGCTGATCTTGGATTGGATCTTTGCATAGTTGAATGGAACTTTGATTATCACACCAAAGTGTAGTCGGGTGTTGTTGCTGAAAACCAAACTCTGACAGGATCTGACGAAGCCACGGGGCTTCCTTACTAGCTTCAATAGTGCCATGATAATATACTTCTACTGAAGAAAGAGAAATGGAACTTTGTTTCTTGCAAGCCCTTGTAATAGGTCCAAAACCAAGAGTGAAGACATAACCTCTAGTACACTTTTAATCATCAGGGTCACCACCCCAATCGGAATTAGTGAAACCAAACAATAGAGGAGATGCTTCTGCATTGTAATGAATCCCAAACAGAATTTTACTTCTAACATAATGAAGTATTCTTTTAGATACTTTCCAATGACTTTCATGTGGTTTGTGCATAAATCGAGAAATAAGTCCAACAACAAAGGAAAGGTTAAGACGAGTATGGGTTAGATACAATTTTTTTCCAACAAGATGATGGTATAAGGTAGCATCAACTTTAGGGGAAGTACAAGTGACTGAAATTTTGACTCCATACTAAAAGAGAGAAGGGGATCTCTTATAGTCTTCCATGTGAAAGTGGCATAGAAGATCACAAGCATACTTGGACTAGGAAATGAAAATACATTCCCTGGATTGCAAGACTTGAAGACCAAGAAAATAATGCAAGTGTACTAAGTTTGTCATTTCAAACTGATTTTTAAGGCTAGACTTCACATGGTTTATAAGGTTGGGATCACTACCAGTAAGGGTAAGGTCATCAACATAAAGAATAAGAATGATAAGGGACTTACCCACTTTCTTGGTGTAGACAGTATTGTCAAAATGACACCTAGAAAAGCCAGTATCTAAAAGAAAGGTATCCATTTTGGCATACCAAGACCGAGGGGATTGCTTAAGACCATAAAGGGATTTCTTAAGTTGACATATAAGGATAGACTCTTTTTTTATAAATCTAGGAGGTTGTTCCATATATATTTCTTCATGTAAGTCCCCATGCAAGAAGGCAGATTTAACATCCATCTGATGGACTTCCCATTTGAAAGAGGCAACAAGCGAAATAACAAGGAAGATAGAGTTCATTTTGGAAATAGGGGAGAGGGTTTAAGTATAGTCAATTCCTTCAACTTGTGAAAAACCCTTAGCAACAAGAGAAGCTTTATCTTTATCAACTTTTCCATCTGGTCCAAACTTGGTTTCGTAAACCCATTTGCATCTAACAAGTTTTCATCCCTTTGGAAGAGGAACAAGGTCCCATGTATCATTTGCAAATAATGAATGATATTCTTCATTCATAGTTGCATCCCAATCTGGATGGCCTGAAGCTTCTACAAAGATGCCAGGATCATAATTCACTGAAACTTGAGCTAGTAAAGAAGAGGCTCTATCGAACTGAGAACATGTATGACACTGATCTATAGGATCACCTGCAAGAGAACCTCTGGATCTGGAGTTGCACAAACCCATTTTGGAAGATGTGGAGATGAAGGAAGATCCAGAGAGGGTGGGGGAGGATTGTCATCCTCATTGTCATTATCTGAAGAACGAATATTTTCAGAAGTAGAAGAGATAGAGAGAGGTGGCACATCCACCGAACTAGGCTCGTAGTCCAATATATTTTCATCAAACTTTACATCTCTTCTAATAATTATATTTTTGGATTTAGGTTAAAGAAGTCTATATCCTTTGACATCTTCATAATATCCAACAAAATACATTTTTCACTCTTAGGTTCTAAGGCTTTATGTTTCTCATCTGGAATATGGGCCCATGTTTCACTTCCAAAAACATGAAAGTGGCTTACATCTATTTTAAGTGAGCTCCATGCTTCTTCTAGAGTGATATTCTTTAAAACCTTAGTAGGAATGTGGTTTAATATGTAATTTTCACAGTGAATTGCTTCTACCAAAAAATTAAGACTAAGTCCTTTACATTGAAGCATACAAATAGCCATTTCCTTTAAGGTGCAATTTTTCCTTTCAACTACACAATTTTGCTATGGAGTATATGGAACAGTATGTTGCAATTGAATTCCATGCTCAGTGAAAAAGTTGATGAATTTATTGTTAACATATTCTCCATCATTATCAAATCTTAGCTTAAGAATTTGATGTCCAAATTGTTTCTCAACAAAGGCCTTAAAGGCCAAGAACATGTTAAAGACTTAACTCTTGATTTTTAAGAAGTATACCCAAGAGTGTCTAGAGAAATCATCAATGAAAGCTAAGAAATACTTGTAACCAGAGAATGAAACAACTGGAAGTGGACCACATAAATCACTATGCACAAGTTGTAAGGGGGTTGAGGAATGCCAAGAGATACATTTTTCAAAAATGTCCAAGAGATACATTTTTCAAAAATGTCCCGACGATGTTTTATCAGTGCACATTAGGAACAAACACCATCTCTGCAAGATACCATAGGAAGACTTGTCACCATATTTTCTTTACATATATTTTGATGGAAGTGATAGTTTAAGTGGCCAAATCGCTCATGCCAATTTTTTCTCACTTCATCATTATGAGCAATAAATACTAAGGGAAGAGTGGATGAGACAAATTTGTTAAAATTATACAACCTTGTAGAATCATCAACAATGTTAGTAGATAAAATATGTCTAGAATCTCTTAGG
This sequence comes from Pinus tabuliformis, assembly GCA_031772625.1. Taxonomy (NCBI): domain Eukaryota; kingdom Viridiplantae; phylum Streptophyta; class Pinopsida; order Pinales; family Pinaceae; genus Pinus; species Pinus tabuliformis. The sequence continues at coordinate 310,920,919 of CM062810.1, read as the reverse complement.
TCCTTAATTACAACATCATGAGGTGGAAATTCAATGGTTTTACCTTCACTTGAACAAGTTATCTGATATACATATAGAAGGTTTCAGGATAAGGTAGGAACACATAATACATCATTAAATTGACCATTGTCTAGATGAATAGTTCCCGTCCATACAACACTAAGAGATCTATCATCACCAACATATATATGTTTGGTGTTATAATCATTTAAAGAAGAGAACATGTCTTTGTTTTTGGCCATGTCATAAGAAGCTCTAGAATCAATGATCCACTCATGAGAATGAGTAGAAGAAGATACATTTAGTGCATAAACAGACCGAGTTGCTTGACAACCACATGCACGAAGTGCTATTCCAGAAGATGAAGTTGAAGTTGAAGAGTGCTCCAAAGGGATGTTATGCTTCTTCATTGTTGCTTCCAAGGTTTCCATCTACTTAAAGCATTTGGATTCTAAGTGTCCATCATGATTAGAAAAGTTACAATGTCTATCAGTCTTCTTCCCTTTGTTTTTATTTGTCTTATCATTTTGGTGAGTTCATTTTTCATTTTTAGGCTGAAAGTTTTTAGGTCCCTTGTTTGGTTTAGGATGATTCTTTTTAGGATGCTACTTCTTAGGATTCTTTGAACTTGGTTGTTGCTGGGATACTAAGGATTTCTTAGAAGAGTTTCCAGTATTAATAAGACTAATATGTAAGATTTTTTCTTGTTCTCTTATTAAAGAATCACAAAAGGAATCAAAGGAGGGGGACTTGTAGTCTTGTCCTTGAGAAATAAAGGATTCTCTAGTAGAATGGAAGGTGGAAACAATCATAGAGTAGGCTAGTCCTAACTTAGTAAGAATGGAATAGATAAGGCTACCATTTTCCTTTTTAAGCTTAACACCTTCCAAGAGAAGTCTAAGGGTATTGAAATTGGACAATAAATATTCAATGGAAGAAAAATTATTGGGTTCCAAAGTAAAAAACTCATTTTCAAGTTGATTGGCTCTAATTTCATTTTTAATTCCAAGAAAAATATTGAGCTTTTTCATTGCTTCATCGAGGGTATCAATTTCTTAGATATGGAATCTAAGGTCTAGAGAAATAAACGTCCCTATCAACCCATGTGTTTGATATTTCTTATTTTCCCATTTGGCTAGCTTATCTTCATATTGAGGCTTATACTCTTGGCCTGAGGTTATTTTATAAAGACCTTTACTTCTAAGTAAATCCACCATGTAGGATAACCATTGGAAGTAGTTGGTGCTATCAAGAATAATTAGGCGTGGACTTTCCATTTTAAAATAAACTAAAGTTGTATATGCTGAAACTAAGTGTTCCAATGGAAATATATTGAAAAATTAGGCTGATTAAAAAAAACGTCTCTGAAAACGACTTCCAAATGAAGAAGTTATGGATTTTTCAAGAAAATTTATTGAAGATTCCAATGAACCACATGAATGTTGGGAAGTTGATGATAATGTTATATTTAAAAAAAAAATCCCCCTCTTTCCGAACTTAATATAATTAACTCACCTTTTAAAAAAATATTACTTTATGTGACCCACCTTTATAAATAAGTGACAATCACTTTTACAATGGTACTTTATGAACTATCCACTAACTTGTAACTTAATTAAAAGATGAAATGACTTTAGACTTAGAAGTGACTCACTTTTTATAATGGGTGAGAACACTTTTACATAAAGTAACTTTAAAACATAAGTTACATGTGGTTTTTGAAATATTAACTCAACAAAAAGAAAGACTTGAACCAATACCTTTATTCTCATAAAGTAACTTAAGACCAAGTGAACTAGTTAAAAGATTTTGCAATTGTTGGAAAGGAGGAAGGTTTTTTTTTTTTGTTTTGGCTCACTAAAGCTTTGGGGTGTGTGCTTACTTGAAAAACCCATTTTTTCCTAAAAAACAAAAAGACAGCCACACAAACCAAACAAACAAGCAAAAGTGTCCAAGCTTTATGACTTAAAGTTAGATTTGGGGTTAGTCCCCTATTGGGAACGGGATCCCCCAAGGACAGTTTTGGGGATAAAAGCCCATGTTTGGGTCGAATTTTGTAGTAAAATTGTAAAGTCTCCACATTTTGTGGTCGCAGAGTGTGAAGTTGTCATGAGTCATAAAGGGTTGTCCGCCCTTAATTTTTTAAAGTAAAGTCAGTTGTAAAGATCTACACATGGTTCGCAGACCATGGGATTGTATAAAAAGAGCTAAGTGAGTAAGCTATAAGTATTCTTGACAAGTCATGAGTTGTAGATGATGCCTTTACGATAAGAAAATAAGTCTAAGTTCGGGTCGTAGCGTAGGTAGAGGCTCTGCAACTGAGTGCGCAAAGGCCTAGGGTAGAAGTCCGCAGCTGAGTGCGCGGACCCCTGCCGCTGTGTGTGCATGGTGGATAGAGTCTATAATCCTCTGAAGATATCAATAAAGAGAATCATTTTACAAATTCTGTGTCTTTATTCCCTGTTAATGCATCTTGTTAGATTATATATGAATTTCAGTTATAATGCTTATGTGATGCGTGAATGTATGTAATTACATTGGATAATTGAACGCAAATAAGGATATTTGTTTATGTGGTGCTAACTGTGATTGTTTAGTAAGATCATTAAACACTTAAGGGTAACTTGGGAATCTGTTCTATATGTTGCTTTAGCAATGCGAAAGTAACTAAACCGCAGGTTAGGGTTGCGCAAAGGCCAATCGTACCCCTTCATGGAGGTACTGAAGGTCAGAATAAAGGGATAGATAGATAGAGCCCTAGAATTTAAGTAACTTGTGCGAAGGCGGGAATAGGAGGAATAAACCGACATCATGACCATCTCAGGGTGTGGAAACTTGGTTCCAGAATCCCCCCATATTTCTTTGGGTGAGACCTTGGTCCTCGCTCTATGGGCGGATGCCGAAAGGGACAGTAGTGTAGGGATTTGTTTGGCTAATTAATGTTGAACCTGGGTTAGGCCCCTCCAAGCCAAAAAATGGTTCCGTTGCGGGAACCGAAATCTGCATAAGATATGTGTGACGTCATATCACTGGAATCCAACTAAGAAAGAAATCGAAGACTGGTTGGATAGGAAGATCCATGCATTCGCGGCACAGGAGAACAGAAATCTGCAACTCACAAAGGAACAGTTGTGGGATAGGTACCTATATATAGAAATACACGAGATCTTTTTCTGTTCCTTTCCGGTTGAGCTATATGAGTGGATCGTGAAGCTAGAAGATAGCCAAGGAAGGTGGAGACTTGACGGTCCTATTGTTTGGATCTCGAAGTTAGTATAGAAATTGGAAGCTTGTTAAGATCACCCGCGTTGTCAATTATTGGCTCAATCACATCATAGGAGGATTTGTGACTGAATTCGTAGTACATACCTTAGTCATCTATAGCGAGGCGAAGCAATGCTTTTTCAAGGGATCACGAGGTCAGTACTTGAAATATTTGAATACCTGGATTAAGATGTTATTGTGTGAAAAATGGGTTATGCAACTACCTTGATGTTCAGAGCTACACGAAGAAAAAAAACTTACAGGAACGAAGGAAGAAAACATCCTGAGTATAGTCCATTGATTTCACCTCCACAAGGTGACAAAGAGGGAATATCACAGGCTTCTCCACGAAGTGATATTTGGTTAATAAGACAAGGATTCTCATGACTGCTACCTCCACCCACACCACCTCCAACTTCACCACCATCACCTACAACTTTACTCATACCACCACCGCCTCCACCGCAGTTCGATATGTCACATTTAGTAAAGTTGCCTTTGTTTAAAGGCTTAAGAAATGAGGACCCGAACCAGTTCTGGTTTGTGGTGAAAGCTGTATGGGAAGCTCAGGGCATTACAAATGATAACATGAATAAGGCGACACTAATTAGTGCGCTGCAGGATCGCGTGCTAACTTGATACATTAAGTACTCTAATGATAACCCGAACATTAGAGTGGCACACATCCAGACTGCGTTGAACAAAGAATTCAGTAGGCCTAAATATTAGGCATAGTCCATTATGGGGTTCAAGGAAATCGTGATGCAACTAGGCAAGACACCTTGGGAACTAGATCAGAGGTTGAAGTGTAGAATCCGTGAAGCTAATATGAACTTGACAGACGGACAACATTGCAAATGGTTCATGGCTTCGCTCCTGCCACACATAAGGGTTGCGCTGTCACAACAAAAGATAATGAATTAGGCAGAGCACTTGGAGATTGCAATGAGACTGCATGAAACATCGATGCAAGATCCAAACTTGGGGGTTCAGCAGATCCATGCGCAATTGAAAAATCTGTGCCTTGAGATGCAAAGTTTGAAGCAGGACAGAATAGTTCGACTAGAGGTGTGCGAAGAGGTATGGTGCCTGAAGTGCAACATTCAGGGGTATGGCAAAGACTGTTACACTAAAAAATGTCACCTTGACTACTTACAGTTAGTATGGCTCAAATCAACAGTCATGCTACCCTCTTAGGCAAGTCTTATGCCTCTGTTATCCATCTCAAACTCAAAAAAGAGAGAAAGTCTTGTAAAAAATATGTTTATCTCTGGGGTCGCAGGTTCTCTCTAGCCTTACCTGCGGGGACGCTGACCATGTTCACAAAAGGTGCGTCCTTGGACGCTCTGTATGTTAAGGGACAGGTGCGTCCTTATGTAAAAGGCAAAATGCGCGAGTTTCATCTTAAAAAAGTTACTTGTGGTTACTTCTAGAACTTTCTAGAGGTCGGTTTGATGAATTGGATGCGCCTCTAGTTGGTTCATGTATCTCTATTAAGGAGGAACTTATCCCATCAATAAGGGAGCTATCCCACCCAAAGAGGGGGATTATCCCATTGATGGTGGACCTGAATAACCTCTTTACAACACTATAAATAAAGACATTGAGCCAGAGGGAGGGGAGGTTGGAGCTATACATTTTCTTTGGGTAAATGCTGCAGGAATTAGGACTCCCATTTAGAACCTTGTGAGGAGAGATTGTCTTTGCTTGATTCTACTTGGAAGTGGGTGAGCTTTGTCAAAGTAGAGGAAAACCCTTGATGGACCCTGGGAGGAACTTGCACAACACCAAGGCCAGGTTGTAAGAGTTTCTTTGTTTCGTTATTAATACAAACTGGTTTATTTTTCTCAATAGCTTGTGTTAATGAGTTATTTCATGTGTTCCTTGGTCTGCATGTTGAATATATGTTTTATTATATGAAATGCAAGTGCTTGGTAATTGTTTGATTGTTTGTGGTTGCAGGAATTGACTTGAAGGAGGAGCTCATCCGGATCGGCAAGGACGGACTACAACAACCGCGTTTTGGAATAAGGTAAGCCTAAACACTTGTAGTTTTCATGTTTTAAAAGGTATATTTAGAGAAAGATCACTCCATTTTGTCTTGTTTGTCGCTAGAGAGTTTAGACTCCTAGGGAGGTCAGTTGTGTCCGCACAAACAACTTTTTTCGCCACGACAAATTGGCGACTCCACTGGGGAATCCATTAATGAGAGAGTCTTTTCCTTTGTGTGAACTTTGCTCTGTGAAAATCACTTTTATTTTCTGGTTTTTGACTGTGGGAATTAGTATTTGGGTGGCTTAGCTTTAGATTTAGTTAGATTTGGTTTTTCTCAACTTTTCCAGAAGGACGCACCCTCTGAGTACTGCACAGTGCGTCTTTGGACGCGCTGTTGCCGTTTGCACAGGGCGGGCCCACACCTGTTATAACGGGTTGCCTGCGTCTTCCTGTAAAATTTAGGAAAATTCCATTTTTTGCTTTAATTGCTTTTAGATTTTGATTTTTCTTAGTGTTTTCTACCCAGATCCTTTAGTACCCTGTCAAGAATTTTCACCTGAACTTGTTTTGTGAGCTTTGAGTGTTTTAGTGGATTTCAACGAAGTTTAGGCCTAGGGTTTGATTTTTCAATAGGTCCTGTAGTGACTTTAACGGTAGAAAGTTGTCCAACCTTAGATCTCTCTGGTTAGTCAGCCTTCTTAGAAGTCGGGCCTGTCGTAAAGTCTCCTTGTGTGAGCAGCTTGCCATTTAAGTTGTTTTGGGTCAAATTTCAAATTACTTGTTTATAAAGTGTTGATTTCCATTTTACAAAAGAACAAAAAGATTAGAGTTTTGTTTTGACTAGTTTTTGGTTCTGCAATAAGCTAGTCCTTGATTTGATTGTGATCAAGTAAAACACCTTAGAATAATCATTGTTGGTTTTGGCCTCGTTAAGATTGCTTAGAGTAAATTTACCTTTTAGTTTGCTTATGAGTGCATTTTCATAGATTTTAATAGTCGTTAAGATTGATTTTTGGTTATATTAGATTTATTTGCTTTATTAAAAGAAAAATACAAAAACATCTTCTTTAAAAGTCTTGTTTCAAGTAGCTTTTTGTTTTTGAAAGAGAAAAAGAGTTTTTTCGTGCATGTAAAGAGCGGTCATGTTTTTTATGCTTGGAAAAGACAAACGAATTGTTTCTTTGATTGTCTTCAATTAAGAAGTTGCTTTTATAAAGATTGCATTCTCTCAGCTTTTTAGTTAAGCAATTCATCGAAAAAGTAAAGTAGTGGGTAAATCATCTTAGGTGCATTTTGTAGTGGTTTCGAGTCGAGTCAACACACCACTAGTTTCACTTCCATCACCTTTTGACTTAAGAAACAACCTTAAAAGTAACGCTTAAATTAAAATCAATCTAGTAATTTTTATTTTTCTAGGACTCTGAAACACCAACATAGCTTAGGCTAGGGTCTTGGAGTAGGTGAGTACTTAACTCTCCAAGACTACAAAACCAAACAGATAGTTTATCTTGAGTAGATTAAATCCAATTGTTTCAGTTATACTCTGGGAAAGCTCCTCTTAAAGGAGAAGCACGAGCTCGTGTCCGAACCAGTGAGGGGATCATTCCTCCCTCGTTGGGAACGACGCCAGACAGTGCGTATTACAAACGGTAAACCTCGGATTAACCATTGTCGAGGAGCCAGGGGTCACTTATCGGTAAACCTTGGATTATTGTCAAGGAGCCGGTAAGGGGATTGAGCTTGTTACTCTGCCCTTGCGTGCTGTCGGAGTTTAGACTGTTCCCCCAGGTGTAATTGTTGTGATTGGTAACTTTAGTGACCATAATCTTTAGGGTTCTACCGAGGTGACGGTGGAGGGAAGGTCCCACTGTACCTGGAGCAGACGTCGGTTATACTCACTTGGATTTTCTGGGGGGTTCACTTCACTTCGAGACGGTTAAAGTGGAGGAACTTGTGCCGGTCTATTCATTAAGCAGGTTGCCGGGGTAACTGTTCCACCCGCCATTTCTGTACTGAATCCTGCGAGGTTGGGCCTAATCACCAACTAGCGCTTTTGGTCCGGAAGACTACTGTTTGTGTGTGGTTTGACGCTCTAGATTATTTAGGCGTGTGCTTCAAATTTGTTTGCTTCTTTAGAAGACTTTAGGTGGTTTGATTTGAAATTTTTACTTTGTTTTCGTGTGTTGTAGTTAAAAATCTTTAATTGTGGCGGAATTACCGAGACAGTCCCGTAGACTTCGGGGCCAGTCTCCTGAAGTTGTTTCTGTGGCCGAATTGTTGAGAAGATCCCGTAGACTTAGGGGATCCCCTCCTCGAGACGACCCGGGTAATTTAGAAGGGTTAAAGGTCCTTGTAACTCCTCCTAGTGACAGTAGAGTAGGTTCACCTGAAGAAGGAGAATCTTCCTTGGTAGTCCATCCAGATTACCAAAGTTTAGAAACAGGTTACAATCCCGAAACTGTTACAGTTTCCGAGCTTGCTGGTAGTTTTTCATCTGCCAGTGAAACAGGCGAAGAACCTGAAATTTCCGAACCTGTTACTCCAACTTCTAGTGTCCCTGATTCACCGAGAATAGAAAGAATTATCACCGAAAATCTACCTTCTGGTTTGATTGCTATAGAAGAACTTGCTCCAGAAGAAGATATAGGTGTCTCTCACCTTGAAGGTCAACTTACTATTGATCTAAGGGAGCGTGAATCCATCTTTTACAGTCCTCCTAGAAGTACTTCTTGGTACCTTGCGTTAACCAATTTTTTAGACAACTCAGTCGGTTTTTCCACACCTCGTACTCCTTTTCCACCTGGAGGTATTCATACTCCTGTAAATATGTCTGGTCAGTCGTCCGTGTTTACACAAAGTCCTGAATCTTTTTTACACGGCGGTCCTTCTGTTCCCACTGGGTATCAGTCACTTTCTGGTACCTTTGCGGGGGCATCTCCTCAACCCATTGATCATGGGTTATTTGCTGGAAACAGTGGTAATATACCATTGGGTGTAGGAGACATTTACATGATGTCAGGTTCAGTTCCCGTTTCCCAACCTCAAGGTGGCCAATTACCGCCTGGGGGGCAACCGCAGTTAACGCCTGGGGGGAAACCTCAAGGTACACAAATCGTGTCTGGGGGGCAACCTCAAAGTCAGTATGTACCTATGGTGCAATACTTACCTCAAGGTCAACCTCAGCCTCAATATGTACCCCAAGGTCAACCTCAGTATCAATATCAACCTCAAGGATGGCAACCTCAAGGATGGCAACCTCAAGGGTATCAACCCCAAAGTTATCAACCTCAAGGGTACCAACCTCAAGGTCAAGGTCAACCCCAGTATCAGTATTTACCTCAAGGTTATCAACCTCAAGGTCAATACTCAAGTCAAGGTTATCAACCGCCTCAAGGTCAGTCATATGTTCCAAGTATGGGAACTGCACCTTACAATTATCAATCCTACCCTCAATCTGGTTATGGATCTCAGTACCCTCAACCTGTTACGGGTCAATACCCTGGAATGTTAGTGTGGGATCCCTCACAGGGTCAACAGGTGTTGCAGCCAAGTGTACAGATGCTTCCTCAAGCTGGACAACCCGTAGTTTCTGGTCCAACCCAGCAACCGCAACCTGTCCAGCCAAATGTTCAAACTTCTGTAGCTTCGGTAGTTACTCAGCCGTCAATTGCACCTAGTACTCCATCTCAAACGGCTGCTGCAACTATCGCTACATCTACCATACTTACTTCTGGAGTATCGACGGCTCCAGTTTCTACTGTCCCTGTTACCACACCTCAGACATCTTTACCGTTGTCTGGATCTACGATTCAAACCACGGTCCAGATGCCTGTAGGTCAGCCTGGTATAAGTACGGTTGTGACTACTCAACCTCAATTTGTTCAACCTCCGTACCAGGGACAGTACCAACCTGGGCAAGCTGTCCAACAACCGGTTTACCAGTATCAACCGTATCCTGGGTACACTTATCAACAACCTCAACAACCCCAGTACGGTCCGGTTAATCCTGGTTTTCCAGGAGGATATAATATCCCAAATGCGACTCCTGTTCCTAGTTATCCTGGATATCCTCCTCCTGGGGCTGGTATTGTGACCCAGAGTTTTAGAGATCCTAACCGGCAGTTACCGTTTATTGCAACTTTAGATTTACCCGACTTGACGCGCCTAACGAACGATCCAATTCAATATCTTCAGTTCTGGCCGCCAATGCCAAATAAGTTGCCCAGTGATATACCCAAGTTCGAAGGTAAGTCTGGAGAGGATCCGTCCAATCATGTGATGACTTACCACCTCTGGTGTGCTTCGAATTCTATCTCAGATGATTCCATCCGCTTACGTCTTTTCCAGCGTACACTCATTGGTCTCGCGGCCAAGTGGTACATTGAGTTACCACGGGCCTCTTTTTACAACTTTAGCCAGTTAGCTACCTCGTTCTTAACTCACTTTCAGTTGCCGGTCAGATACGATAACGGCACGGAGTTATTAACTTCACTAAAACAATCGACGTCCACGTATATTTCTGATCACATTCATGAGTGGAGACGTCGAAGGAGATTAGTGAAAGTTTTTATCCCGGACCAAATCTTAGCTGAATGGTTTGTCAAATCATTATTACCGAAGATTACTGAAGATGTCGCTAAGGCCGGAGTAGTTACTGAGGAGCAAGTCATTGCTCAGGCACAATACCTTGACTTAGTTTACACTCAGTCGGGTACGTTACACGAGAAAATTCCGGATCTTCCAAAGTCGAATCAAATCGCTGCTGCTCCTTCGGGATCTCATGCCGCTGATGGTATGATTGGTATCGTGACTACGAAGAGCAAGAAGAAGTCTTCCAAGGCTTCAACTACTCCAATTATCACTTTGCCTGATTCTCCGACAGGAGAGTCTTCTCCTCCTGAACTTACCGCCGACATTCACGCTGTAGAGTCATCTACGGCCAAATCAAAAAACGGTGGAAAGAAGAAAGGAAAGAAGAAGGCTAAAGCAGACAAGGCTCCAAAGGAGAAAACTGAAAAGTCGGAAACCAATGACGAAAAACGCAAACCTCGATATCCTTGTCTTATTTGTGAAGAGGATCATTTTACGAGAGATTGCCCTCATCGGGCCGAGGTTGTAAAAATAGTCAAAGGTTCTCCCACTCCTGCTGTGTTAAAGAATCCATTTCCAGAGCAGGAGAATAAGATGATAGGTTCTTCTTCGAATGCCAGTGAAGAACCCATTTTGATGATGTCTCATGTGAGGATTGCGACTCGATCGCAAGATTATGGTAGTAAGGCTCCTGTTGATGGCAAGGAAGCAGAATCTTCTCACTCTAACCCATCAACCTCAGCTCCTGGTTCCGATCCACTACAGATCGAAAAACCTAACCCAGACTTAGTGATTAAGCCGCCCGCCAAGGGTGTACTTCGAAGGTCTGCTTTCAATCCACATGCGAGAGCAGCCCAGAATTACAACATTGTTGAGGACTTAGCTGTTTCACCTTCAGCAATGTCGGCACTCGAAGTGCTGCAATCATGCCCAGCACAACGGAAATTGCTTTTGTCGGCTATCGGAGCTGTCGATGTTCAGGACCCGAACCTAATGATCTTTGATCTAGAAAATAGTACACCACGTCTCCCCCATCAAATGGCTTTCCAAATTCCAGTGATAGTCAAAAACAGGCCTATTCATCGGACTGTGATTGATGAGGGAGCTTCTACGTGTATTATGTCGATTCAATGTTGGAGATCGCTTGGTTCTCCTTCGTTGAACCAATCCCCCACCATCCTTAAGGCCTTTGATGGCCGTGGGTTCCGTCCGTTTGGTATTCTACAAGAATTGCCTATAGGGGTTGAAGGTAAAACCGTTAGTCTGGATGTGGAAGTGGTTGATGCCCCTCTAGACTACAACCTTCTTTTGGGTCGAAGTTGGTCATATGCTATGACAGCGGTCGTTTCATCGGTCTTCAGAGTAATTAAGTTTCCACATAACGGTAAGATCGTGACTATTGATCAGCTGACATACTTTTCATCCGACCCAGCCTCTTCAGAGAGTATCCAGCATGTTGGTAAAACGACAATCCCTTATAGGGACGTTGGTGTAGGTTTAGTTAAGGATTCCGGTTTACTGGGAACTTTTCCTCTCCCTCCACTCAACGCAGATCCTTCGTTTGCAACCATTCATATGATTACATCAGAAAACATTATTTATGATGATCCTTGGTTCGTCCCATCTGACTCTGAGATAGACTCACTCGGTGATGTTATGCCTTTGAGTCCATATGAAATTGCTTATGAAGCTCTCATGTCTTTTACTGACTTTCATTCAACCGAAGTCGACCAAATGAATGTGGTCAGTGAAGAGTCACTTTTCACCTCACCCTTAGAACGGATAACGTTTCCCGAAGTCGTGTCATCTGACGAACAACTTCGCGAAATCCTAAGTGTAGACGATCTACCATGGGAAGATCTCCATCACAGATCTTCGTTTTTACCTAAGGATGATGCATTTGAAAATGATTTTTCATCTATCTTTACCGCTGAATATGTCAAAGACGCTCAGGATCCAACGAAACATTCTGATTCAGAGTTGAATTTAGGGAATATTTCTCGTACTATTCCCATTGATATTTCAGTGAAGCCCGGAATCGAGGAAAACATTCATATAGGTGCCGCATGTACTGAAGAAGAAATCCAAACTTACAAGGCCCTATTCCAAGAATTCCGCGACGTGTTTGCCTGGTCTTACGAGGAAATGCCGGGAATTGATCCTGCCATTGTTATTCATGAAATAAAGACCTACCCGGATGCTAAACCCGTCCGGCAACGGTTGCGTCAAATTCACCCTCGAAAAGCTGTTGAAAGCAGGTTTCATTTATCCGATCCCGTTAACGGATTGGGTATCGAATATTGTTCCGGTCAACAAGAAACAAGGAACAATAAGAATCTGTATCGACTATAGGGATATAAATCGAGCTTGTCCAAAAGACAACTATCCTACGCCTTATATCGATCAAATTATTGATGATTGTGCCGGAAGTGAAATGTTTTCCTTCATGGATGGTTTTTCGGGCTATAATCAAATCAATATTCTACCTGCCGACCAACCAAAAACGGCATTCATTTGTCCATGGGGGACATTTGCTTATTGCAAGTTACCTTTTGGGCTTAAGAATGCCGGGGCCACTTTTCAACGGGCGATGTCTTATGCATTTCATGATATCAAGCACATTGTGCAACCCTATCTCGATGATTTGCCTGCTCATTCTTTACATCGAGCTGATCACCTTGTCCACCTACGAGCAATCTTTATGAGGTGTAGGCATTATCGAATTCGGTTGAATCCCCACAAGTGTGTTTTCTGTATAGAAACAGGTCGATTGCTGGGATTTGTTGTTTCAAAAGCCGGCATTCGCGTCGATCCCTCGAAAGTCGAGGCTATCATCAAATTGCCTCCTCCTTCGAGTTTGCGCCAACTCCAAAGTTTGCAAGGGAAAGCGAACTTTTTACGCCGATTCATCCCAAACTACGCCGAGGTCACTAAAGGTTTTACACGGTTGTTGAAACAGAATGCACAATTCTTTTGGGACGAGATTGCCCAACAATCTTTTGATGCACTTAAACACGCGTTGACCCATGCACCGTTATTGCATCCTCCCAACTACAACCAAGACTACTTCTTATACCTCGCAGCTTCGCATTCCACCATTGGAATGGTGTTAGTTCAAGAAGATGAATTCGGAGCGGAGCATGTGATATATTATCTTAGTAGGACCTTGAATCCAACTGAGCTAAAATATTCGCATGTGGAGAAATTGGCCCTGGCAGCCGTTCAAGCTGTCCAGCGTTTCCGTCACTACATTCTTCTCCGCAAAACTACAGTTATTTCGGATTGCAACCCTATGATTTATATTTTGACAAAACAACTGCTAGGGGGCAAGTACTCTAAATGGATTGTTATCCTGCAAGAGTTCGACTTGGAGTTCGAGAAGTCCAAGTCTAAGAAATCCTTAGTTTTTGCGGAATTGATGTGTGATTTCCCGAGTGCTGACACAGAGACTGTGGCAGAGGAGTCCATTGCGGACGAATCTTTGTTTCTTATCAGTACTGTAGATCCGTGGTACGGGGATATAATCATTTATCTCCAAACCCAAACCTTTCGGCCTGAAGCTTCCAAAGCGGAACGTCGAAAAATTCGGTTTCAATCCCAGCCATACAAAATTATTGGAGATACACTTTATCGCCGGGGGGCAGACTTAGTTTTTCGACGTTGTTTAACTCACGAAGAGGCTGAGAGGGTTTTGAATGATTGTCACTCTGGAGCATGTGGCGGTCATATGTCTGGGTATGCCACAGCTCAGAAGGTGTTGCGCGCTGGTTATTTCTGGCCGTCTATGTTTAAAGATTGTATCATTGCAGTCAGGAAGTGCCACAACTGTCAAGTGTTTGATCGCAAGATGCGCGCTCCACCTGCTCCTCTCCACCCTATAATTGCCGTTGGTCCATTCGCCAAATGGGGTATCGACTTTATTACTTGTAACCCTCACTCGGCCGGGGGGCATGCGTATATCATCCTTGCGGTTGATTATTTTACTAAGTGGGCCGAGGCGATGCCTACATTCGACGCAAGCGGCAAAACAGCTGCAGTTTTCGTATTCAATCATATCATAACTAGGTTTGGTGTCCCACAAGCAATCATTACTGACCATGGGAGCCATTTTCGAAATGTCATGATGACTGAGCTTACAAGCCAGCTTGGTTTGCGCCACGATAGCTCTACTCCTTATTATCCGCAAGCCAACGGTTTGGTTGAGTCTATCAACAAAGTTCTAGTTATCATGATCCGACGAACCATTGGTGTTCATCGGTCGAATTGGCACAACATGTTATTTTCAGCGCTATGGGCATACCGAACCTCAGTGAAAAATTCAACAGGGTTCACTCCTTTCCAGCTAGTTTATGGCTTAGAAGCTGTGTTACCCATTGAATGCGAAATCCCATCACTTCAAATGGCTGTCGAATTACTTCCAGCTACTTCCGAAGAGGAGACACGTTTATTGTACTTGGCTAAATTAGATGAGACTCGACGTGACGCTACATTGGCAATCGAGACTCACGCGAAACGAATGAAAGCTCAGTATGATAGAAATGTAACCCCTCGAAGTTTTTCGGAAGGAGACCTAGTACTATTATATGATCAAGCTAACGATAAGCTAGGTGCCGGAAAATTCGTTCCCATGTGGCATGGGCCCTACATTGTAAAGCGAAAGCTAGCAAAAGGGGCTTATGAGCTAGTTGACTTTGATGGGGACTCTTTGGGTAAACCCAGAAATGGACTTTACCTAAAGAGGTATTATGCTTAAATGATGGGAATGGAGAAATTTTTAGATAGGTTAGATTTTCTTTCTAGCTAGCAAGTGTGTTAGTTTAGTCAGTGTGCTTAGCTTAGAGAGTGTGGTTTTTCGTCGTTATTCTGGCTTATCTTGGTTTTACTCTTGATATTGCAGATGTCGACGCCTCTCCAAACATATATTGGATTTGCTGATGGTGCTTGTCGTAGTACACGGAACATCTCTTCCGCAGCTTGGGTTATCTATTCGCCCTCTGACGAGTTAGTTTCTATGCATGGGGTAAGCCTCGGTCAAACAACGAACAACATTGCAGAATACAGTGCAGTGATTGAATTATTATCCGAATCTATTTCATTTGGAATTCGACGTTTGACAGTGAGGTTAGATTCTGAACTTGTTGTATTACAGCTTAATAGAGTTTATGCCATTAAGAATCCTGTGTTATTAAGGTTGTTTTTGAGAGTGCGTCTCTTGGAACGTGAATTTGATTACATTGAATATCAACATATTCCAAGGTCTTTGAATACATTAGCAGATGCAATTGCTTCTCGAATGTTGGACAGACATTTACGATAATCATGCAAGTAAATTTAAAAACATTTCATCACATATGTTAAACAAGATAAGCCGGTAATAGTGATATATATAGATAGAAGTGTGTCAAAAAATATATACATCGTCTTCGATCATAGGTTGAAAACACCTTATGATCGGCAAAATGATAGTACAAAAAGTCAAAATGTCACATGTGACTACAAAAGTGACTAGTCAATCACTGGTGGTGCTCTCTGTATGACACCACTGCGCGGGCTACCTTACGCAAAAATCTCCTAAACGGTCCAGGGACCGCGACTACGAAGCGCTGAAGCCTGATAGGAATGTCGTCCATAGTAGTCTCAGGTATGTCTGCCGTGAGACGCTCTAGATCATGCTCCAACTCAGCTAGTACGTCTGCAGCCGCGTCCTGTGGGGCCGGTACCGGTGCAGCTGGATGTAGTCTATCAAAAGGCCGGAGGTTGGCTGGACGCTGTGGACCAACATCTGCATTTTGAAAAGTTTTACTATTAGTTTTGAGACGATATATATGAAAAATAAAAAAAAAAAATACATAATTAGAAAACTTGTGAAAATAAAAGTACCTCTGTCGTCCCATTGTTCTCCCTGTGGAAGAACCATGTCCGGATCACCTCTGAAATCCATTCCGGCATACGGAAAGTCCTGTATCGAAAAAACCTGGTCCTCTAACCAGTGAAAGTAACTATCTGAGAATCGAACCACTGCCGCACCCTCGTCAGGATGCCGGGCCATCACCGCAACCCATCGTATCAGCTTTGGCTCCCGAGGACCCAAGATATCAACAGTGAGTTGCTGAGGGATCAGCATTGGAACTCTCTCCAAGGCAAAGCTCACGACTAGAGGCCCATATCCAAAAGTCTTTAGTCGTCCGTTCTTTGCCTTGGTCAGTTGGCTCTTCATATGAGCCGACACAGCTTCACACCAGTTGAAAATGGTGCCTTGGTAACAGTCAATTGCCATCCGCATTTGGGATCCGGAAGCAATGTGTAAAGCGGCCGCGCCGCAAATTCTGGTAACCGTGAACGCTATGACTTTGAGTTCCGTAAAGTGATGTGTTTTATCTCTATGCCTTTTGAATGGTGAGCCCCACGTGTGCACCAATCCTCGCGGAGACTATCAAGGGATTGGCCACCCGGCCTAGTCCCCGCAAGATTGAGTTGCTCACCTCTGTTTGGCAAGCCAGTGAGAAAGTATACATCCGAGGGCTCTATCTCGAGCTGGTGCCCTCCTATGTAAAAGCATTGTTCTTGAACGTTCCATCGCTCAACCAGCCATTCCAAGAATCTTACCTGGCCCCTCATGCCCGGTATGGTCCAATATTTGTATAATCCGCATGCTCTTAGGGC
The DNA here is from genome assembly GCA_031772625.1 of Pinus tabuliformis. Lineage (NCBI taxonomy): Eukaryota > Viridiplantae > Streptophyta > Pinopsida > Pinales > Pinaceae > Pinus > Pinus tabuliformis. Next base: position 310,904,407 of record CM062810.1, on the reverse strand, counting down.
ATCCAGGAAGGTTGGTGATTTATTGCAGCTTCATCTTCCTCTACATGCTCTCTTTCTCTCCAGTCTAACATGATTAATGCCCTGCATATCAAAAATAGCAATTAGAAATTGATTTGAGGATTTTTGGTAGGTTTTTTGAGGGAGTTGGGGTTTTGAAATGCGCACTTCTCGGAAGACGCACCCCGGCTTTGTAGCACAGGGCGCCCGGACGCAGCTGGCCTGAAGGCGGGCTGCGTCTTCCGACCGTTTTCCCGTATGAGAAAAAGTCGGGGGACGCAGGTCACCCGAAGGGCACCTGCGTCCGCCGAGAGGCGCATTCCAAAACCAAAACCCCCCCAAAAAATGAAACTAAGACCTAAAAATTAATTCTAAACGGATAGAAATGCAGAGTAGGATGTGTAAAATACCTGGATGAGACGGCGTTCGATTCCGACGGTCAGATTTTCCGCAGCGACCACGGGAAGTTTCTTGTCAAAAGCTCCTTTTTCAACCTCCAAAGTCAAACGGTAAAAATGACATGGTAAAAGGTCTTTTTATAGGTTTTTTGGATGAATTAGTTCATTTTTTACCATGAAAAGATGTTTTTCGATGTATTTTTGCCTATTTTAAACAGGTATGAGTAATGTGTCGCTTTTGTGCAGGACAAAGGGATTTCGAGGGAAATTGTAATTTTTTCACAAATAAAATATCAGAGTCATCTTTTAAGCCCTTTTCTGACTCCTAAAACATGAAAAGATCGCCGAGCGTTTCTTTTACACTCGTTAAAACGGAATTAAAAGACGGTCCCCTTTTAGCTCTTTTCTGACCGCAAAATCAGGAAAAGATTGCCGGGTTTTTGTCGTTTCGAACTCGATAAGGAAATAAAACGACGTGTCCTTGATCGCTTTTTACTTTTCAGGTCAACGACACTATTATGAAAGTACTCCTTGGTCGCAAGATCAAGCGGTTCCCCCAGGTATTATTTTATACTTTTTCGGGCTTGAGGGACACAAATATACGAAAAAGTTCAACGTGGAGTCTCCTTTTGTTTTTTCAGACTCTCTAAAAATGAAAAACGCCGAGTTTCTCCTATACTGGGCTCGTTAAACTTTTACAGTAAAGGACCTGTTCAATTACAAACAGGAACGAACCACTCCTTCCTAGGGTTCGAATTTAAACTAGGTTGGACTTGTCCGAAGGATGAGCTTATAATCAAGCATATGTTATCCTCCTCAAGCTTGTTAAAAATAAAGAGGTACTTGCCAGAAATGGTGGGGGAAAAGAGAGAAAAATGAACCTGTTTGTCACCTTTTGTCTCAAAAGAAACTTTATTACCACTCTTGAACACGACACTTTTCATTCACCTGGGTTGGGAAATCTTTTACCTCACAGTTGACCAAACCACTTTGAAAGTCTTTAACCGGGTTCCGGGGATTAACTTTGAGTTATTCGTCACCAAGCCATCTGTCGTGTCGTTATGTGTTCAAGAGGTCTGCAAGCAAAAACTTTCATCTGCAAAATACTTGTCATCCATTTGACCATCCCTGAGTCAGTCCTTACAGCAACATTTCTTCAACTTGAACAATGATTTCGTGTTGCGGGCTTGCTTGCAACGGGTCGCTTTCTATCGACATCGACACATTATCTAGAAAGATGACTTAGGAATCGACAACACCTTGAAGTCTGCATGCATCAATGGCAGGTTTCTCGCCTTTGACGTCAGTTTACATCATTGACTTTCGATCAAAGGATTCCGTGAAGTGTTCGACATCAAAACATCTATTCACATTTCACGGGTTGTGCTTGGTACTTTGAGAACCATTGACATTACTGGTGGTTTCTCTCACGCTTGTTAACAGTTTGCATCATCGACTGGTAATCAAGTGGTTTCTAACATGTTCGACATCGAATCATTTAATCACATGGCTAGAATCGTACCAATTCGGGAAGTAGAAGTGAAGACCCTGGATCTAGTTTCTACCATCCAGGCTGCGAGGAGTTTTGTATTCATTATCTATGTAGACTAATCATAAACAGATGGCTGCGTCCATACTGTGTCTACAAAAGTCTATAAAAAATGATGTACTGCAAGATCATTCCTGTATCAGAATAGTTAGTCCATTAGTTAAAGTTTTGAATCTGAGTATGGGAATGCCTACCTCAGTGATGATATAATCCTATACATGTATTTTGTGTTGAAAATTGCAGGTTCCAACCAGGTCATCCACAAGACAATCCTTGAAATGATAAAGCGCTTCACCCTTCCTAGAATTACAAAACCCTAAATCTATTCCAGGCTTCGCACTTTAGGGGGCAATCTGTTACACTAAAAAATGTCACCTTGACTACTTACAGTTAGTATGGCTCAAATCAACAGTCATGCTACCCTCTTAGGCAAGTCTTATGCCTCTGTTATCCATCTCAAACTCAAAAAAGAGAGAAAGTCTTGTAAAAAATATGTTTATCTCTGGGGTCGCAGGTTCTCTCTAGCCTTACCTGCGGGGACGCTGACCATGTTCACAAAAGGTGCGTCCTTGGACGCTCTGTATGTTAAGGGACAGGTGCGTCCTTCTGTAAAAGGCAAAATGCGCGAGTTTCATCTTAAAAAAGTTACTTGTGGTTACTTCTAGAACTTTCTAGAGGTCGGTTTGATGAATTGGATGCGCCTCCAGTTGGTTCATGTATCTCTATTAAGGAGGAACTTATCCCATCAATAAGGGAGCTATCCCACCCAAAGAGGGGGATTATCCCATTGATGGTGGACCTGAATAACCTCTTTACAGCACTATAAATAAAGACATTGAGCCAGAGGGAGGGGAGGTTGGAGCTATACATTTTCTTTGGGTAAATGCTGCAGGAATTAGGACTCCCATTTAGAACCTTGTGAGGAGAGATTGTCTTTGCTTGATTCTACTTGGAAGTGGGTGAGCTTTGTCAAAGTAGAGGAAAACCCTTGATGGACCCTGGGAGGAACTTGCACAACACCAAGGCCAGGTTGTAAGAGTTTCTTTGTTTCGTTATTAATACAAACTGGTTTATTTTTCTCAATAGCTTGTGTTAATGAGTTATTTCATGTGTTCCTTGGTCTGCATGTTGAATATATGTTTTATTATATGAAATGCAAGTGCTTGGTAATTGTTTGATTGTTTGTGGTTGCAGGAATTGACTTGAAGGAGGAGCTCATCCGGATCGGCAAGGACGGACTACAACAACCGCGTTTTGGAATAAGGTAAGCCTAAACACTTGTAGTTTTCATGTTTTAAAAGGTATATTTAGAGAAAGATCACTCCATTTTGTCTTGTTTGTCGCTAGAGAGTTTAGACTCCTAGGGAGGTCAGTTGTGTCTGCACAAACGACTTTTTCCGCCACGACAAGCAGATCCATGCGCAATTGAAAAATCTGTGCCTTGAGATGCAAAGTTTGAAGCAGGACAGAATAGTTCGACTAGAGGTGTGCGAAGAGGTATGGTGCCTGAAGTGCAACATTCAGGGGTATGGCAAAGACCATTGCCCGGACTTTGCGAACTACATGGAAGGAGGAGGACCGATGCCTTTGAGGCCAGAAGCTCAAGTAGCAAGACCAAGCGTGGGGCCTGCATTGTGGTGCACTATATGTTAGGTAGCAGGAAAACATGTGACAGATAACTATCATTTCTTGCAGAAGTTTGTAAAAACACCACAACAACTGTTTTGCAAATTCTGTAGGTCGGTAGGGCATGATGAGTGTAATTGAAAAAGCTATGAGGTAATGATGGATAGAACTCCCACCTATAGGGTTCAGGCAGAAACGCGCCCCCCTGACTAGAGCATGAGGATGGCACGGACAGGCTTTCAGGGGTGCAGACGAGGCCGAGGAAGAGGAGGACCTAGTAGAGGTTAGGGACAGCTGATCTGCTACAATTTCAAAGGATCAGGAAAATATGCCCATGATTGATTAACCCAACACATATGTCATGCAAGTATTACACTCTATTTGATCATGAGACAGAGGACTGTCCTACGCTGATAGCGAGGATACGAGACAAAGGGGTGCTACCACCTCAGCCGACTCAGAACCTACATATGATGAGCTTTGAGCCTCGCGAAGAGGATCTAAATGTAAATATAGTGCTCCGAAGTGGAATTACAATAGGGGATGATAAGGGGAAACAACCCGAAGATAGCGCATGGGTTCGCAAAGCTTTGGCGAAAGAGGCTGAATTTGATTTGGAGCGCGCATGTGAAACATTCATGGAATCAAATAAGAGATTTTCTGAGGACTCCACCTCATGGAGCAAGGATAAGCCTGATCAAGAGATGGAGCCTTCTATGCTTACAACATTCCTAGAGACTTGCATGAAGTTGTTGCACGATAGCAAGGTTGTGAAGGGATTACAGGAGCTTATAAATAGATGCGCCGTAAACACTCCAGGTGAGCTGCGCATGGTACGAAAGATTGGTAAGCATAAAACAAGAATAGGATGAGATATGAGGCTGGCCATGCTGTTGGGCATGGAATCCCCCCCACAGTATGATTTGGGGCTCAAAGCCCAAGTTTTGAGTAATATTGTTGTTAAAACTCCACGAATTGCAGGCACGGAGTGCGAATTGTATGTTAGAGTCATAGGGTTGTCTGCCCTAAGTTTGTAATGTAGTGTCGGCCTACCCATTGTCTGTAGACCATGGGATTGTTTAAATAGAGTGAGGCTCTAAGTTGTAAAGTAGTTAATTTAACTTAAGTTGAAAAGGGATGGAGTTAATAAGATAACGAACATAGAGCAAGAGTCTAGTGTCTTGGGTCATAGTAGTAGGAAGAGGCTCTGCAGCTGAGTGCGCAGAGGCCTAGTGGAGTCCACAACTAAGTGTGCAAACCCTTGCAGCTGAGTGCTCAGGGCAGAGTCAAGTCTGTAACTAAGGAAGAAGAATAATAAAGAGAATTTTTATCTGAATTTCGTGTATCCATTCTTATGTTATTACATGTTTGATATCAAGTGCAATTATACTATTTATTTACTGCGCGCTTTTGTATGAATGATAAATATTGTTCAGTATAAATGAAAGCATATAGATAAGCTAAGTTAATCCACTAATGTTGGGTTTCTAGTAAGGGTTTGGGTAATAACACTGTTCGGTCCTCGAGTAAGGCTACACGAAGGCAGCATCACTGGCTGTGAGGTACTGATAAGTGTGAGTGGCGATGTGTGCGCAGGGTCAAACTGCAGACCTTTAGAACCCATTAGACATCCCTAGGGTGTATAAACATAGTTCTAGTACCCTCCCATACTACTTCGGGTGAGACCTCAGTCTGCGCTCTGTGAACTGTTGCCGAAAGGGCCAGTAGTACCAGGATTTGTTTGGCTAAATCATCTCCGAACCTAGGTCAGGCCCCAACAAGCAAACAAATGGTTTCATTGCTGAGACCAGGATCTACATAAGGGATGTCTGTGTAGGTTTTAACCCTGTACAGAAATTACCTGCATACGAATTCTAAAACACAGAAAATAAACAATGCGAGAGTATAACACATAAAACACATATACACAAAGATTTTCCCTTGGATCCCAAAATCGGGACTACCAGCTTGATTTTTCATTATGTTCCTTTCAATGTTACAATACATATTTATACATGCCGAAGCATCCAATACCATGGACTGAAAAACCATCGCGTCCAAAAACATGGACCAAAAACCATCACATCCAAAACCATGTGCGAAAAACATGCACAAAACCATGGGCAGGTCCGCCCAACCTAACATAGGGTCCAAAACCCCAGACCCCATAGAGTGGGGTTACCTGCGCCCCTCAAACCCCCTATGACTCCCCTCGCTATGCAATCGGTGCAACAAAGGGGGGGCTCCACCCTTTCCTAATGCCCCAGTTAACTATGTGGGCTAGTCGTGGAAAGAATATAACACAACCCAACATTCTCCCACTTGTTGTTTTCTTTCCATAAGGGGCCACAAGAGAGCTTAGTCATTTATCCAGCCCTACAATGCCCATTTTTTCTCTACACCAAGAGAACTTCTTAGAGCTCATAGATTTTTTCAATGCATCTACAGTATTCTTCAAAGTGTCCACCTTTACCAGCAACACCTTTTTGTCTTCTATCATATCCCTCACAAAGTGATATTGAACATCAATGTGCTTTGTCTTTGAATGATATGCAGGGTTCTTTTCCAAGAAAATTATACTTTTGTTGTCACAGTCTATCCTTATAGCTCCCTGTACTAACCCCATACTTGAACATAATCTCTGCAACCAAACTGCTTCCTTACTTGCATGAGTGGCTGTCATGTATTCTGCCTTTGTAGTTGATAGTGCCACTACAGATTATTTCTTACTCATCCAACTGACTGCACCTCCAAATAGGTTAAACACATACCCACTTGTAGATCTTCTCTGATCTAGATCTCCAGTCCAGTCTGCATCAACAAAGCCATGAATATCCAACACTCTGTCCAATCCTAGTCTTCCTTGGTAGCACAAACCATAATCACTAGTTCCATGCCGATACCTAAAAACCTGCTTCATTGCTGTCCAGTGCTCCTTCCCTGATTTTGACATAAACCTGCTCAATACTCCCACTGCATGTGCAATGCCTGGTCTAGTACAGAGCATCGCATACATCAGGCTACCGACTGCACTTGCATATGGAACACAAGACATGTCCTCTTCCTCTTCTTGTGTTTTTGGACACTGTTCAACAAATAACTTTACACCTATAGGAATAGGAACCTTCACCAGTTTACTATCCTGCATATTAAACCTCTGCAATATTGTCTCAGCATAATTCTTCTAGTTTAACTAGAGCTTCCGCTTTGTTTGATCTCTTTTAGTTTCCATGCCCAAAATATAGTTTGCAGCACCAAGATCTTTCATGTCGAATTTTGAGGACAAATGGGTCTTCAAATCCTGGATAATTTCTTTGTCATTTCCAACTAGCAACATATCATCCAAATACAAGACCAGATAAATAACACGGTCACCAATTAATTTAAAATACTCACAGTGATTTGCTTTGCTTCTGGTGAAGCGAAGTCCCCGTATAAATGTATCAAATTTCTGATACCACATCCTTGGTGACTATTTTAACCCATACAGAGTCTTCTTTAACTTGCATACTAGTTCTTTCTTACCCTTCACTGCAAAGCCTTTAGGTTTCTTCATGTATATCTCCTCTTCCAGATCCCCATGAAGAAATGTTGTCTTCACATCCATCTGTTCTACCTCAAAATCAAAAGCAGCAACAACAAATAAAACTAATCTAATAGAAGTTACCTTGGCAATAGGAGAAAAAATATCACCAAAATCAATTCCTGGCACCTGGGAATAACCTTTTGCTACCAATCGAGCTTTGTATTTCTCCACTTTTCTTCTGCATTTGTCTTCTTCTTGAACAACTATTTTCTTCCAATGGATTTCCTTCTAGCCGGAAAATCCACCAGATCCCAAGCCTAATTTCTGTGCAAAGATGTCATTTCATCAACCATGGCCTCTTTCCAGAGTTTTCCATCCTCTGAATCTACTGCTTCCTTCACAGTTCTGGGATCATCATCAGTAATAGATAAATCAAAACTTGAAAAGTAAGCAGATGGACTACCTTTTTGGCTACCTTCTTTCTCGAATTGATCTTCTCACACTTGGAGTTTGTGGCTCTTCATCTTCTGATTCCTCCTCTACTGTAGAGCCTGATTCTTCCTCCTTTAGCTCAAACTCTATCTTCTCAGGTTCCTTTGGTTGGAATTCATGTTTAATAACATCTTTCACCTCTCTCAACACCACATCTTGGTTGTACAAAACCTTCCTTGTTACTGGGTTCCAAAGCTTATAACCCTTTAAACCATCCTTATACCCAATAAAGATGCACTTTTTAGATTTACTATCCAACTTGGTTCGTTTCTCCTTTGGAACATGTACATATGCATCACATCCAAATACCCTCAGATGTGAAAGAGAGGGTTTCTTACCAGTCCATACCTCTTGTGGAGTCTTATCCTGTAATGCCGATGAAGGTGATCTATTGACTAGGTAACATGATGTCTCCACCACCTCTGCCCAGAATTCTTGTCCTAACCTGACACCACTGAGCATGCTTCTTGCCCTTTTCATCAATGTCTTGTTCCTTCTTTCTGGAACTCCATTTTTCTCAGGTGTGTATGGAGTAGTCTTCTACCATGCTATACCACACTTCTTACAGAATTCTTCAAATTCCTTACCGCAAAACTCTCCACCGTTATCTGTCCTCAACACCTTTATCTTCTTCTCTGTCTGGTTTTCCACCAGAGCCTCAAATTCTTTAAACCTGTCAAAGACTTCAGATTTCTTCTTAAGGAAATATATACATGTATTCCTTGAGAAGTCATCTATAAAGGAAACATAGTACATAGACTTACCTAGTGATGGAACCTTCATAGGTCCAAACACGTCACTGTGCACAAGCTCTAATATCTGTTTCGCCCTCTTACCACTAGAGGGGAAACTCACTCGATTCTGCCTCCCATATACACAATTTTCACAGAAATAAAAAATGCAGAGAACTATTACTCATACCTTCTACCATACGTTTACAATGAAGTATTCGAAGGCCCTTCTCTCCAATATGTCCAAGCCTTTGATGCCATAGCATGGTCTTCTCTCCAGATACCACTAGATTTTCTGCTCCACTTTCAGGAACCACAGAACTGTTGCACCCATCAACAACAGGGCTACCTTGGAGCTTGTACAGAGTTCCAATCCAAACTCCCCACATTATTATCAGTGCTCCCTGAACCATCTTGCTGGTATCCTTCTCGAACACTATTTTTACACCTGCATCATCCAGCTTGCTTACAGAAATTAGATTTCAGGCCAATGCAGGAATGAAGTGAAAGGATGCACCTGAGTCAATCAACCATGCCTCATGATCTACATGTGTACTTGAAGAAGCCAATTGCACATCCCCACCTTCATCTAAGGTGGTTTTCGCCTCTGCAGAAGGAGCATCATCAGATCCCTTTCCTTTATCAGGAGATTTAGATTTACAGTCCCTTTTGTAGTTCCCTTTCTTTCTACATTTCCAACACACCACCTTTATAGGTTTTCTTAGAGATTTATATCTCCCTCTAGATTTAGATCTCCCTCTAGATTTATATCTCCCACTCGATGAATTATTTTTGTTTCTATTCTAGGACTATCCTCGTACAGACAAGGCATCACCATTCTGGCTCTCCATATTTTTCCGTCTCATCTCCTCTGTCAGCAAGGATGAGACTATTTCATCAAACTGCAAGGCAGTTGCATTGCTACCTATTGCAATAACCAGACTATCCCATAAATCTGGTAGAGAACAAAACAAACTAATGCACTTATTTTCTTGTGAAATTTTAATATCAATAGATGCTAACTGACTTACCACAATATTAAATGCATTCAGATGCTCTATCACCAAGTCTCCATCTTTCATCCTCAGGTTATACAGCTTTTTCTGCAGGAACAGTTTATTCACCAGAGACTTAGATTGGTACAAAGTCCCTAACTTTTCCCACAAAGCCTTCACCGTAGCTTCCCCTGATACATTCAGCAATACTGAATCTAAGACACACAATTGTGTTGTGCTCTTTGCCTTCCGATCCAACTTCTTCTATTCTTCATCGGACACTCCCGTTGGTTTAGTACCCAGATCTATCGTGATCCTTTGATCTTTATCCACCAACAGATCCTCCATCTTGAGTTTCCACAACTCAAAACTCTGACCATTAAATTTCTCGATCTCTATCTTTCCACTGCTCGCCATCTTCTTTCACCACCAGAATCAATCTCGTAGATCTCCCACTGAACAGTGTTTACCACAGGCCCAAGCGAAACCCCTAGCAACCAAGGTATCCCCTTGAAGCCAAAACAACTCTGATACCAAATGTAGTTTGTAACCCCATACAAAAGTTACCTGCATATGAATTCTAAAACACAGAAAATAAACAATGCGAGAGTATAACACATAAAACACATATACACAAAGATTTTCCCTTGGATCCCAAAACCGAGACTACCAGCTTGATTTTTCATTATGTTCCTTTCAATGTTACAATACATATTTATACATGTCGAAGCATCCAATACCATGTAACGAAAAACCATCACGTCCAAAAACATGGACCAAAAACCATCGTGTCCAAAACCATGTGTGAAAAACATCCACAAAACCATGGGTAGGTCCGCCAAACCTAACATAGGGTCTAAAACCAAAATTTTCCGGTGCGCTGCCCTAGACCCCATAGAGTGGGGTTACCGGCACCCCTCAAACCCCCTGTGACTCCCCCCGCTACGCAATTGACGCAACAAAGGGGGGGCTACACCCCCTCCTAACTCTCCGATTAACTACGTGGGTTAGTCGTGGAAAGAATATAACACAACCCAATAGTCTGATGTTGTGTCACTGGAATCCAGCAAAGAAAGAAATTGAAGGGTGGTTAGATAGAAAGATTCACGAGTTCACACCGCAGGAAAACAAGAATTGACAAGTATAAAAGGAATAGTGGTTGGAGTGCTACTTATATATGGAAATCCACGAAATTTTCTTTGCATCCTTTCCCTCTTAGTTGTATGAGTGGACCACAAAGCTAGTAGATAGTCATGGAAGGTGTAGGCTCAACAAACCAATTGTATGGACTCTAGAATTAGTGCGCGGACTAGAAGCATCGGAAGATAAGATCACACGCACTGTGGACCATTGGCTTGATCGGATTATAGGAGGATTTATCACTGAGTTGATAGTATATACGACAGTCAGCTACAGTGAGGTGGAACGACGGTTCCTCAAAGGACCGCGGGGTAAGTACATTAAATATTTGAACACTTGGATTAAGTTGCTATTGTGTGAAAAGCGGGTTATGTGAATAAATTGATGTTTGGGGTTACGCAAAGTGGGAGGATCAATAGAAATGAAGGTAGCGTAGAAATAGAGAATAGCCCCTTGATTTCGCCTCGGTGGGAAAGTGAGGAAGAGCTCGCAAAAGTTTCTCTGAGAAGCACAGTCAGTCTGATAAGGCAGTGAATTCCGTGCCTACCACCTCCACCTACACCACCACTAGTCTCACCATCTTCACCTCCATCTCCACCCACACCACCTCTACCACCACCACGGTTCAATATGGAGAGTGTGTTAAAATTGTCGGTATTAAGGGGAGTAGGGAACGAAGATCCGGACCAATTTTGGTTTGTGGTAAGGATCGTATGGGAAGCACAAGGAGTCGAGGATGACAATATAAAGAAGGCAACGTTGGTGAGCACGTTGCAGGATGGTGCACTGATGTGGTACATTAAGCATTCTAATGACCATCTGAACGTGGGGATCACAGATATATAGGCCACGTTGAACAGGGAGTTTAGCGGGGCAAAGTTGAAGACACAATCGATTATCGGGTTTAAGGAGATCGCAATGCTTCCAGGAAAGACTCCATGGGATCTGGATCAGAGACTAAAGAGTATGATTCATGAAGCCAACATGACGTTGACAAATGAGTAGCACCTCGCATGGTTTGTAGCATCAATAAGACCGCATCTAAGAATGGCGCTATCGCGATAGAAGTTATCCACCTAGGCCGAAGATTTGGAGATTGCAATGAGATTGCATGAGACCCCAATACAAGATCCTAGTCCAGGAGTCTAGAAAATCCATGCGCAACTGCAAAATTTGTGTCTGGAAATGCAAAGTTTGAAACAGGATAAGACAACTTGCCCAGAAGTGTGCGAGGAGGTATGGTGCATAAAATGCAAGGGCCAAGGGCATGACAAGGATCATTGTCCAGTCTTCGTGAATTACTTGGTGGGAGGAGGGCCAATGCCATTAATACCAGAGGCATAAGCAGGACCGAGCGCGGTGCCTGTATTATGGTGCACAATCTGTCAGATAGGAGGAAAACACACTACATATAATTGTCATCTATTGCAGAAGTATACGCAGACGTCCCACCAATTGTTTTGTAATTTCTGCAGGTTGGTAGGCCATGATGAGCGCACCTGCAAAATTTATGAGCTAATGATGGATAAAACTCCTGCCTACAAGGTGTAAGCTAAAACACGAGCCCTTGACCCAAATGTGGGAATGGCACGCACTAGATTTCAGGGGCATGGATGAGGTCGAGGTGGAATGGGACCAGAATGGGGTCGCAGACAACTAATTTGTTACAATTGTGGAGGGCCAGGGCACTATGCCTACGATTGTACGAATATGATGAGAACATCATGTTTATAATGTACTTAGTTTGATCATGAGGCAGAGGATTGCCCTACATTGATAGTGAGGCTGTGCGAGAAAGGGGTACTCCAACCTCCCCCGACTTAGAATTTGCAAATCATGAGGTCTGAGCCATGCGAAGAGGACCTAAATGTAAACATAGTGCTCAGAAGCGGTATCATGACGGGAGAGGACGAAGGTAAGCACCCTAAAGAAAGTTCATGGGTTATCAAGGCTCCTACAAAGGAACCTAAATTTGATCTGAAGTGCACGAAGGAGACATTCATGGAAGCTAAGAAGAGCTTCATGGAGGCCTCCACTTTAGGTAGTAAGGATCAAATAGAGTCAGAGATGGATCCTTCAATGTTCACTACCTTTCTGGAGACATGCATGAAAATGCTGCACAACAGCAAGGCTGTGAAAGGACTGTAGGAACTTATCACTAGGTGCACTGGGTTAGGAGAACCGCGTGTAGTCCAGAGACTCGGAAAGCACACATCATGAACAGGAAGGGAAATGAGATTGACTGCGCAAATCGGGGAGTATGAAATGGATCATGTAATTCTAGATCTAGGATCGGACATGAATGTACTACCAAAAAACATGGGAACGCATGGGAAGACCCGCACTACAATGGTTTCCTATTCAATCGCAAATGGCGAACCAACAGAAGATCTTACCCATGGGAAGATTGCAAGGAGTAATGGTGGATATTAAAGGTTCGAGAGCGCTGGTGATTTTGATGTGATAGAGATTATTGATGATAGCAATCCCTATCCCACGGTACTGGGAATAAACTAGGCCACCGATATGAATGGAGTAATAAATCTAAAGAAGCGTAAAATGATTTTTGAAAAAAAGTCACTACGCCTAGTGGTGCCTTTAGACCCTGCGAAAGGAGCGCGCTACACAGAGCCAGTGTGCGACAATGAGAGTGACGACGAGCTAGAATATATCTACAAGATAACTGCTCAGGAACAGGATTGGGTGAATCCTACAACGGATGGCCGGATTTCGTGGGAGTGTGAAAGCTCCTGTACATCAGATTCGAATGAGGAAATAGAACGATGGTAGAACCGGTTACATGAGGTAACCATGCTAAATTGCAACATGATGGTTAGATCACTGTGCTGCATGAAAATGGAGGTAATGGATCTGCCTATGTATGACGGGTTGATAGTAGTGGATGAATTCCTGACCAAATTTGAAAGCGTAGTGCCAGAACAGCAATGGTTCGATGCTCTGAAATGGGCACTGTGTGTGACAGCTACAAGGTGGTGGGGTACACATCAGAGAAGTATTGAGAGTTGGCGCGAATGCAGAAGAGGGATGCCTATACAATTTGGAAAACCTTAGATATGAAGGAGAGCTAGTTATGAGGGGAAAAACAGCTTGCGCACCCACCTTTCCAGACATGTACATGGGTATGGTACGCAGCCCACATGAACACACACTGCTATCATGATAGGAAATAAGGACAACAAGCAGAAGCAGGGAAGACAAGTGCGCGAACGCTGAAGCATGATAAAACATAGCACACCAAACATCATACATGGGGAAACCTTTGAAAAGGTGTGCGAAGTGCTGAACAAGGTCCACCATGTGAGATGCACTGACTAGGGCCTGCGCATACCAACGGTTCTATGGGTTTATAGGACCACGTGCAAAACTCTGACCTCGCAAGCGTTTCTGAACCTGGAGCATGAAGCACGAGCTGTAGTCCCTGTGGATCATGTGAAGACGAGTCCACACATGACATAACTCATAGATACGATGGTCCACGCTGATCGAAATGAGGAAATCACACAGTTGCACGAAATAGAACATATAATACTTAAGGAAGAAATCCGACGGGGAAACTGTAGACTTCGTGAACTTGAAAAAGACCAGGTATGGCTAAGTGAGAAAAGAATTTCAATGGACACAAAGTTCAAGAAGTTGGAAACTGAAATAAAGGTAGCATTTCTTGTCGAGAAACCAAGGATGGAAAGTCAAGGTGCATACAGTCATACAGACAAATTGGAAAGCTATCATTGGGAATTGGTCAGTCTTCTGTCGTGGCTAAGACCACATCTTGCCAAACGTAGTGACCAAGGTAGCACAGTACAAATAATAGAGTGCGCGATGCCAATCACTACAAGGAAAGATGAGGATTCTCCACAAACCATGATTGAGGACGAAATGAAGCCCCACATGGGTGGTGCACCCACCTGACTAGCCGTAGGGAGGACAATCTTAGTGCTCTAGGTAGTTGAAAGGGAGCACAAGACTATAAAATATTCTGCTTGGGGGCTATGCAATATGAGGGATGTGCATAGGAGTAGAATGTCACAGGGTTCACGACCGCGCACAGAGGGCTATGCTGCCACGCAGGTCGATTGGGAAGTGACCATTGGTGTCACTATTCATGATGAAGATGTCTAATTTGAGGGAAAATGGAGCAGGCAGCGGGCATTTAAGGCGAAATTTATGGGTGGGATTTGGGAAAATCTGCTGCCAAGAAAGCATTGATGGCTTGAAATGGGCAGGAACAGTTGAATTTGAATTCAAAAGGTGCTATAAAACTCAAAGGGCTAGCCAGCGGAAAACACTTGGTCATTTGAGCATTGTGTGGTTGAGCAGAGCATAGACTGTTGAGAGCCAAGCGATAATAGGGCCCCTGAGTTTGATATAGACAAAATACTGTGCAGAAATGATGACAGTCACTAAGGATGGGTTGGGAATTGAGGAAGGAACCACCAGTGATGCCACATAGACCCCCATGGTACAGGATGTTCCCGAAGGTGCTCGAGTTGTCACATAAATCCCCAAATCACCGCAGATGCTGAGGCCGAAGAAGGATAAGCATGTAATGCGACTAGTATGCATGTCCCCGAGGAATCCGCGACATAGAAAGTTATCAATGGAAGAAAAAGGGAAGGCAGTCATGATTGAATCAGATGAGGAGGAAGAATATTTGTAGTCCCTGATTGCTGTTGTAGAAGAAGAAGAAGAAGAAGAAGACGTGGATGAAGACATCCAACCGTTGCACTTTGCCACGAAACTACCCGCGTATGTCCCTTTGTAGAAAGGAAAAGCTAAAGTACCGAAGGATTTGGATGCAATGAAGAGTTCACTCCAGACCTCGCTCCTCCCCAATAGAATTGTATTTGAGGGCTCACACCTAGGCCACATGTCCACCACGAAATTTGAAGACTGGGACCTCACGGGCAGTGAAAAATTCCCGCACTTAGAAACGACAAACCTGATGAAGAAGAGTACGGAGGGGGAAATGATAGTGTTAGAGCTGCAAAAATGGCTGTGTGGTGTGGAAAAGGCTGGGTTGCTGCACTTACTATGGATTCCACATTTCCACCGCATGCCCATCACCATTTTCGTCATTAGGCAGCTACTTTTCCTGGTGCATGATGGGTATATATGGCTGAAGGAGCCTATTCCCATCATAGAAGATCTCATTCACCGGATTTCTTGGCTTCCCTGTAAGGGAAAGGACCCTGCAATGATAGCCGGGAAAACTAGTGATATGGCTCTCGCAGAGGCCATGAAGGAAAAATATAAACTAGAGAAAAAGAAGAGGGGCTATGCCATCTCGAGCATCAAGGATAAGGGGGTGCGCGTAGCCACCCAACTCTTGGCCGGTAAAGTGATGAGATCTCTCTTCCTTCACATGATCTTCATGTCGTGTTGTCACCTCACAACCTCAATATCCAAAGTTGCTTTCATCATGAGTGGATCTACTTTGAACTTGCAACTTTTCTCTACCTCTATATTTTTAGCAACCTTCCCCTTGCATTCGTCACATGTGGGTGTGCTACCTTCTGCCGCTGCTGACAGTACTACTTGCAGTGATGTTTGTTAAGGGAGAATGTCCCCTAGGGTCTTGGTTTAATACCCTAGTAGAGCAGGGGTTATCTATAAAGAAAAACAAGCATTCCACACAACCATGACGCTAATATAAACAAACTACGCGAAGAGGGGTGCACTTGGGGGTCCTTCATTTGGGAAGATCCAGCTAGGGTCCACACCCTCCTAGAGTTACTTTTTCTCCTTCAACCTAAAAAACAATCAATTCAAGAAAGCACAACAGTATATGGACTAAACATCATAAAGAAATCAACTTCATATCATATTGAAAGTTAGTTATGCAATTGAAATAATCATTCATTTGTAAATCATAACATTGATATCATAAACATGAATAAGATTCATATTAGGAACAAGACAAGTGTTTCTTTTATTATAGATAACTAAAGTACAGAAAGGAATGATTTCACCTGAGTCTTCCCTTCACAAGATCCAAGCGAAACCGTCCTCCAGATTCGTTCAATCTCAAGCCTTCAACAAGCTCCTTCCATAACTCACTCAAGGATATCTCAACAAATGGAAAGACATCATAACTCAAGGAAACAACGGTTTCCTGTAATGGGGGAAGTGCTGGAAGCACAAGGATCTTCAGACCTGATCTGGGATAATCTCAACAGAGTGATTTTTCTCTCTATTCTCTCCTCCTTTAGGCCTTCCCATTGAAGCCTTTTTATACTTCTCCCAAAGTAGTTTTTTAGTTGCAAATTTGTTGGGAACAGTTGGGCCACAGGCACTAATAGGTAATCAGCAGGTAAAACCCACGATCTCTGCCCGAAATTAAGGAGATTTAATTTTTTTAAGTGTTTTAAGACATATACGTGGGTTGGGTATACACAGACCCGTGTACACATGCGTTTAGCTCAGGGCAATGTCACGTATAGGGAGTAAAACACCTTTTTTTTAGTATTTGGATCAGGTCTGGAAGGAGGGGTTTCCCTAGGCCATGAGTACAACATCACAAACATCAAAAGTGAGATTTAGAGCTATAACAGATGCCCCCTAATATATGAGGTCAGAAGGGGTACATGATGGCCGAAATATATTTTGTAAGTGCATGGAAAGGAAACCTGACAAAAATTGGGAAGGACTTCACCAGAGTTCAGCCTGCCAAGCCACAAAAGGAGATCAGAAAGAAACACTATCTGAGGGGGGCATATCCATGCTCAGCGAAAGTAAATCATGTTTGCATATCAAGTACAAGCAGATCCACTAAGTATACAAGTATAAAGCACTAGAAAATACATAATGGATCATCTGATCACGATCGAATAAGTACATGTCTGAGTATCACATATAAGAATGTCAATGATGCTGAAGGATGAAGCGGATCACTGATATCAAAGACTGATCCCAAAAGTGCCAAATGAACACGATCGAGTAAGATGGTACTACACTGCAAACTCAAGTGCCAGCATATAGAATGTCGCCATGAATGACTGCAACATATAAGGTGGAGTGGTATCAATTAGCAGCAACAGGAGCAACTATCAAGTGAACCAATGAATGTTGATGCAACCTGAGGTCTTCATTGACTGCTGTAGTACATTTCTACACCATGGGAATAAATGATCTGAAGTCGACCATGTGAGAAATCGTTTGATTACCGGTCATTGATGTATACCATTAACAAATGTGAGACTACTCACCGATAATGATAATGAGTGTCAAGGTACCCAGTACAATCTAACAAGTGTGAATAGATGGCTGGAGTCGAACACCTGTAAGAATCTATCAATCAGGAGACAATGATGATTTCCCACTGTCGATAGTGAAGGATCTACCACTACTGACTGCAAACCCAAGGTACTGCCAAATGGACTCTAGATCTTTGCCCCAGAGCAATGAGTCGTAGTCGATAAGGAATGATCCGCTAGAAGGAAGGAATTAAGGAATCCTTCATCAATCTAGCATGAGTGTAACCCGTAGGCTAATAATGTGGAAGGAATTGGACGAAAAAAGATGTAGTAACCCGACTGAAGCACATTTCCGGCGTACAAAAGATGTGGCTAGCGCACGACAGAAACCCTCTGAACCAACCAATAATGAAAGCTAATGCAGAGGCGAGGTATCCACCAATAGGGTCAAATGGAAACCAAGGTACTGCACAAATCCCAATGTGTGATAGTGTAAGCTGATGTCGAACACAAGGGAAACCACTCAGTCAAAGACCCATGATACTGATCGATGCTGAGCACAAGGTGACCTATCAATAATGAAAATAGGGCCAGGGTGTGGCTCTAGGTCTGTCCTCATAGCAAGATATCATCATCGATAAGGACAAGATCCACCAGCAAAAAGTCAATGGGGACCTTCTCAAACCGGCACAAGTAAAGGACCAATATAACTGATGTGATGATCGACAAGATACTGGCAACCAGGGATGGCCGGCTGAAAAATGAGTCAAGAGACATGCAGAGAGGCCGATTCAAGCTAAAATCCCTTGAACAAAAGCACGACTCAATGTGACTATGTGGCAGCATATGATGACTCTGTATAATTTCGCCATGCAGGAGGCACGAATGAACCCTCCATATGATTGGAAGAGATAACCAATCTGGGGAGAACTGACTCAGTAACAAGGTTGAGGCATACCTAAGTCAAACTAAATCCCGCCCATATGGAGGAGACTTTGTTTTGAGTGCTTTGTTCAAGGGCAACACAACTGACTCTAGCTGCCCATAACAAGTGGAAACACTGGCCGGGTACCACTCTTTTTGGAATATATAATTTTTTTGTCTTTTTATTTAAGCTGGAAAAAGAATAAAAGAATGCTATAGTACAGTAGAAAGAACAAGTGTCGGTGAAACAGATGATCTAGTTCCTGGGATTGGAACATTCCTATGCTCAATGCAAGGAGGTGAAAACTGGTCAAAGACACTCAAAGGCATGTTCCTTCCACGAGTCAAGGTGTGTCAAGTTGCAGAAGTCAAGGGCATGCAAGTTTTATTTTGGAGTCGTCATGGTCAAAAGTTGGCTTAAACAAAAGTCCAAGTGAAGTTGGGTCAAGGCCAAAAGGTGAAAATGGTCAAAATGCAATGTAGTAGTACAACTCAACACAAAGGAGCCTCTAGGGTATAAGGCCAGAACGAAGCAGAGAAGAAAAGAGGAATGAGTCTTCAACGCATAAGTAATGGCAGGACTATAGAGGACTCCCAAGCCTACTCAAATCGAAGCAGCATGGGCAACAAATTTTAGTGAGGTGCTAACTATGATGCCCATGAAAAGGATGTCTCTACCATCGTGTCATGATTTAAAAATCAGTGAGTGAAGATGGTTTACGAACCATAACATGATGGGATTGATCCTATGGAAAGTGTATCGGCAAATGGAGGCTAGTATGCATAATGCAACGGAAAAAATGGCTTGCCTACCCTATATGCCAGTGAAAAACGATACCTGCCATGATAGGTCAGCAGTCATGGAACCATCTCGAAACTGTCGAAAAAGCATCCAAAATGTCCTGAAAATCAAACCATTCTCGACATTCCAAGCTCCAAAGTTAAAAGTTACATGAGACAAAACAAAATCAAGATTTGAAAATAAATTTCATTTTCAAAGCTTACAAAATAGTTTTTTGACTCACCATTATCACCATTTGGTTTGAGAGCAAAGAAGTGGAGCAAAAGGAGCAAACATTTCCATTCGCCAAAATCGATCATTCGAATTGTCCCAAAATAACCAGGTAACCCTTAAAATTGTCTTGCATTCAATTGTGATTGGTTTTAGAATTTTTAATTTAAGTTTTACCGTTGAATTATTGTCAAAAAATTTGTTGTGGTGTATACGTGGATTGGATACATTAAACCCACATAGACGCAGGCCCTACACGCGACTGTGTGTAAAATGGACCCACGTATACACCGCGAAAACTTCAAACAAAAAATATAACGGTATAAATTCATTTTTTCTTCTGGATGCCAGTCACTTAGAGATAAAGAGAGCATACCTTAGTGGATGATAAGGTTATGAACGATCCTAATGCTTTGGATGCCTTACGAGGATGTGGTTTGCTAAAGTTCTTTAAAATGTCAAATATGAAAGCAAACACCTGCCTACTCGACATGCTCATTCACTACTGGAGTATCGAGGATGACGCGTTTATGATTGATCAGATGCCGCTCAAGATAGAGGTTGAAGATATTTATCTCATCATCAGCCTTTCCCCGAGGGGAGAGGTAGTACATTCCATAGGCAGGTCACGAGGCAGTGTCTCTATCAAGGACTACATACATATCTATTGCCCACGTCATCCTGAAAAGGTTGGAAGTCAAATTCCAATCAAACCTGTGGAGAGTTTATCTTTGAGAATAATCTTGTTCACCATAGCTAGAGTGAACGGATCAGATTCTTTGCACCAGGCATCACGGCTAGCCATGAGCTTGGTGGTAGAATACCTGACCACTGACTTTGATTGGTGTACTCCTCTTCCTGCTAACTTGAAGAGCCAGCTTACTTCTATCTGTTAGGACTCAGGTTTTTCCCTTTGACTCCCAAGGGAATACGGCCGAGGTAACCACTAACCAATTTTTGGGTCACAGGTTCTAGCCTACCTGTAACCAAAGAGGGCTCTCTCTTTGTGATTTAACTTTGTTTGTATAATATTTTAGGCTAGTTATGATGCTCAAGGTTTTGTTTTGAATTTTGCTGGATGATGATTTCAGTCAGAACAGATATATGTTTACAGGGTGATCTAGGCCATTAGGCATGGAGTCAATGATGTTTAATTGCTTGATATGTCTGCGTTGATACAACAGTGATGCTACAAAGCCAGATAAGTGTCTAAGGAACAATTCTTTAAATCTATAATTGGGTGTGATGTAATCAGGGCATGAAAGGCAACTAAGGATCTTTCAGTAAGCTGATATGGAGAACAGTGGGAATATTACTTAGGAGCACTGAAGAATTCCTATATAACATTCATATTTATAGAATTGATATAAACATGAGCAATTAAGAATTCATGTTCATGATTAATTCTGAAGAAAACATTTTCAACAACAGAGATTGAATACAGGGTGTAATCAAACATATCCTGTACTATTCTTTTTCTCTATTATTAGATTGGTGAAACATGCATACGACTCAAACAAACATAAGAAGATAATACATAGATTGAGAAAACTTATTGTTCCATTAGACAGCACAGGAATTCTGCAACAGCACGCAGAGCATCATTGAGACATCAAGCATTCGAGAAACATTGAGCTTTTCCAGCCTTTTGTATTAGATCATCTGAAAAACATACAATATATTGCCTTAGAGTGAAAATCACCAACCCCAAATACGTTGCAAGGGGAGGTATATATACAAAATTTACATCAGAAAATATCTAGCTGGTGAGTTAATGGCTCATTAATATTGTGCCAACCCCTGGAGGATTGCAGCTGAGAAAATAAATGCTATAGTAACTGCTCAGTGTATTAGCTATCCAAAATGGTCAGAGAATGTTGACTTTGTGACTGATGGAGTCGGCTGAAGCCGTGCTACCCAAAATTTGCGCATTTCCTATGTTTTGGCTTGTTGTCGTTGTCTTCACGCTGAGTCACCCCTTTTTGGCCGCCTTGTATGCTATCCAGATTCTGTTCTTTGACTTTGGCTGAGTTGAAGCTGACTAGGACCGACCAACTGAGATTACTGAGGCAAAATTTGCAGCATTGCCTGCCACCAATCCTCTTTGGGCAGTTGGTGTCTTTGTATTTTTACCAAGGTTTCATCTGCCTCTGTATACCTATAAAAATTTGGTGGAACCTCAAATAAGTGATTGATCTCATGTTCAATAAAAAATAGATTTTCAAGCTTGTCGTAGAGGCCCTGCCCTGTTGGAGGCCCTGTTTCTTCAGAGGTACTGGCAGATGCAGTGATCTGATTTTCAATAAAATTTGTCATCCTGGTAGCATATTGCTCACGAGGGAGCAGTCTTCTTGTGCTGGTTAGTAGGCTGGGCAATCCCTTTTCTTGCAGTGCTCCCATTTTGAGCTTGTATTCATCTACCTCAACCTGCATTTCATGACATTTTCTCTCTACAGTTTGTACAAAATTTCTGAGGGTCAGCACCTTTTTAGCTGTAAGGACAACATTTGTTCTGTTAATGATGTTTAGGGCTGCCAGCTCCTCCTTGGTCTGATTGTTGAGAAAATTTATCATTTTGTTGGCCTGTTCAGGCCTATTCCCTAGTACTGTTCTGGCTTTTTGGCTCTCAATTTGTGCTTGGCCAATCAATTCCATTTGTTCATGCACTGTCTTGATTGACTTCCATTGTCTAGTAAGGGAGTGGTCAATCCGGGCCCACAAAATCCTCTTTATTTCTGCCAGAGTATTTTCAAGTTTGAGCTCTTTCTCTAAGGCCTTTATTTTGTCTTTGAGAGCCTTAATTTCTCTAGTCTGCTCTGCTACAGTCATCTTTGATTTGTCATATTTAGCCTCCAGTTCTGCCAATTTTTCCTTGGCCTGCTTGATCTCGGTTGCCTGAAGTTCCAGATCTTTGATAACCTTTGTCAATTCATCCATGTTTAAGCTGGACTCAGGAGCTGTTGTTGTTGCTGCTGCTGCTTCTGTTGTTGCAGTAGTTGTTGCAGGGGTTACTGCTACCTCTGTAGTGGTGGCAGTGGTTGAGGTATTTTGAGGAGGTTGGGAGGTTGATTCTCCCTGTTTGTCTTGCAGTGCCCCTTCTAGCTCCTTCTCTAGGTCAATAACTCTTTGATTCAGCTGCATTATTAGATCGAGTTGATCTTCAGACTCCTTTTCCTTCTGCAACTCTGCTGTTTGGGGGTGCTCAGTGGGAAGCAATTTCAGTCTTTTCTTCAATGCAGCAATATCATCTTCTTTCTTTTTCATGAGGGCCCTCACACCCTTTGGGTCCTTAGGATCATGTCCTAGGTCCACAATGATGTCCTCCAGTGTTTTAATCCTGTTGTCCTTGGCCGTGGAGGACATTCTCTCGAAATCTAGCTGAATGTTGGTGTTCTTCAGTGATTCTTTCAATTCATGGGCCATTGTGGCCCTGTCTACCAAGGTGGCATAGACCATTTCCCCCATTTGCTTGTGCAGCTCTATCTGGTCCATGGGGTGAATGTCCTTTGCCATGACTTCCAGCTTTGCTTTTACAAAATCTGCAGCTGAGTGAGGCTGCGGTACCTTGGGTTTGAAGTGGTTGAGGATTATCTTTTCCTCGTGTATATCATACACTGACATCAACCTCTCTTGTTTAGTTGGTGTTGCTTTGAGGAATTGCTTGTACACCTCCACTCTCAATAGCTCATTTTGTGCCTTTATCTCTTTGAAGGAAGCCTTGGTGCTTGAAGGCTTCTTGCTCTGCTGAGTGGAGGAAGACACCTCCATGCCAAGCTGTAATCCTTACTCTTGTTGAAAAGAGCTTGTAGCTGTTTGTTGACTGTCTCCTCCTTCTTTCCTTGGGCTCTCAAGGACTTCCTCGCTTATTTCTTCTATGACCGGGGAGTCAACCTTTTGCCTCTTGGCTTCAGGTAGCTGGGAGGATCCACTAGCAGGTGTGGACTCTTCTCGGTCCCGTTTCTTGCCCCTTTCCTCATGTGAAGGGGTCTGCAATGCAGGAACTGTTGGTGGTTCTGTTTGTGGTGGAGGGGTTTGCTCTTGTTGCTGCTCAATTGAGGAGGCAGGCTTTTCTTTTACTATCTCTTCTTCAGCACCCATTATTCCTTTGCCCTTATCTGTGCCTGATGCTGCTGTAGATGGTGCCTGGGTGGCTGGTGCAATTGTAGTAGTTGAGGTTCCTTCTCCAACCGGATGCGGCTGCTTGAAAATTACCTACTGCACAGAATCTAGGTCAAGAGT
Organism: Pinus tabuliformis; assembly: GCA_031772625.1. Taxonomy (NCBI): domain Eukaryota; kingdom Viridiplantae; phylum Streptophyta; class Pinopsida; order Pinales; family Pinaceae; genus Pinus; species Pinus tabuliformis. The sequence goes on along the minus strand of CM062810.1, from coordinate 310,880,564 downwards.
TTTTTCCAAATCCTTGACATTTCTTTGCATTATTTCTTCTTGAGTTAGTTCCTCAATTAATGTGTCTTGCAACCATTCTTGCTGATTGGCATACTGCTCAATTTGTGGAATTTTACAGTGCTCATAGCCTAGTAGCCTGTACTTGACTCTTCTAGCACTGATGAAGCCTTCAGGGTCATAAGGGACCCACCAGAAGCTTCTTGATAGCTTGTATTTATCTTTGAGGATTTGCTCAGCCTCTTGCCATCCCTCTTTTTTGTTCATGATAAAGGGGCCCAGGTGGTGTTTGAACTTGAGGTGGGCTTTCTTCTTGGCACTATGAAAGTGGGTGAGGTCAGAATTAATGAGCTGCCTATAGTATTCCAAGGCGAACAGTCTCGTTGGTACATATCTCGGGAGCCTATATGGACAGAGCTCGCAGCGATAAATTCTGATGACTGTATGATTTTGGTATAGGTACCAATCACCTATTTTATAATTTTTGGACAACTGCAGAGTTTTCTGGATTTCAAATGACACTCTGGGAGGAGGGGATCTCATCAATAGGTAAGAGACCGGGTAAACAAATTGATCAATAAATTCACAGTATGAATATGGTGAATCTTGGACTTGGTGGAAAACTGATGACCAAAAGATGACAGACCTTCTTTCTCCCCTAGAATCCAGCTTCTTGATAGGGCACTGAAAGGCCTCGGATTGATAATACATGAACAAGTGGTAGATATATGATGAATATTTGAATATACCCTCCCTGTCCACTTTGAAGAGTTGGTCATGTATCTTGTTGGCTATGAATTTAGCAAAGTTGTATTTGTAAGCAGGAGGTTGGCCTGGGCTGTAAGCAGCTAATAACACCAGCACTGTCTCATCAACGTGTTCACTGGTTTTATAGCCCAACACATAGGAAATCATGTCAACCAAATGTTGGCCTACATCAGTAAAATGGACATTCAAGAAAGGAGGTGGCCCTGTGGGCTGGCGGTCAGCTCTCATAAATGTCTTGGTGATCTTATCAATGTCAGCAGTGGAAAGCTTGGCACCTGTATCCAGTAGATAGTTCATGGAGAAGGGAAACAACAGCTGAGTTTGTTTGAAGTTGAGCATCTAGTTGATGGAGTCAGAATTGATGTGGAAGAGTATGCTCCTAGATGGAGACTTGACAGCTCTGTGATTTGGATCATAATTCTCAGCACATAAGCGGATGATTTCTGGAAAAATGTTAACAGATGGGAGAAAATAGTGAGGCAGATTGGATTCCCATATCCCATATGTGTCATTGTTGCTCAAATAGTTGTCCCTCAATTCCCGGAAGGTCTGTAAATGGTTCATGTCACCCACAAGGTCTTGGATGAGGTAGTTGGAGGGTAAATTGCAAATTTAAGGCCGAAAATGATTGTTCAACAGTGAATTTTGGACAAGGGGACAATGTGGATTATTTTGGGCCAGCATTTACTGAATGACAGTATTTAATTTAGGATTTACCAGGTATTCAATGGAGAACATTGCAGAGAAATGGCAAGAACAAGAGCAAATAGGTAAATTTCGGCAAATACCTGGATAATTAGCGCCGAGAGCTGCCGGTTTGAGCAATGGATGGAGAATGTAGCTGAATTGGTAGGTGGCGGCATCCCAAGCTTTGAATTCTTAGTGTGGAGGCAATTTTTGGAATAAACGAACAGAACGGCTCCCTCTCTTTTCCAGCGAAAATGACAAAAAATGGTTCAATTGCGCATTTATAACGACAAATTCGGCACATATGGGTTTTGGCGCTTTTCGGCCGATGACATAAGCATGACGTCATCGGCGGGGCCCGAGTACGGATGATGACGTGGGTGCTGAGTTGGAGGCCAGCGTGGCGGGACACGGTGGAGGGACGTGGGGGCTGCAAGATGGCATGGAGGGCGACGTGGCGTGGGGGCGGGGGCCTTGGGCCTGACGTCATCATGACGCGGGAGTGACGCGACAGGGGAGGCGGATTGCGGGAGGGCGGTTTCCGGTTTCCCCGCACCGCTATAGGGGAAAGGTGGTAATGGGGAGAGGGGCTCCGAACAACCCCGATGGCCGCCACGCGTCCAGCGTATGGGAGAAAAACCACCTGCTCCCCGGACGCTAAACCACAGCAGGTCCAGGACTGAGATTGACCACCCACCTTTGGATTGGGGGCAGGGGAAGATCAGCGGCTGGCGGGCGCCCCGACCCAACGTGCAAGTTTGGGTGGGGACCCGCCAAACAATTAAATAATATTTAATATGGCGGGTTCAAAACTTTGGTTATGGGGGTTTTAATGGGTTTCAAACACATATGGGTTAACATGTCGGGGTTTAATCAAACATTTAACATTAGGTTTGAGCGCGGGGGGGGGGGGGGGGGGGGGGGGTTTCATAGTTTTTTTTCGGGAAAATGGTAGGTGAGGGTTTAGTGTAGGCTATTAATCTAACCAGGGGTTAGAGTAATTCCAAAGTAAGGGTTGACTATAGTCCCTGATGGACTAATGTCTCCCATGAAAATTCTAATTAGCTATAATTCTAAAGGGGGGGATATTTATATATTTTTCTGGGTTTTTTGCATAGAATGCTATAATAGTAGGGGGAGGGGTAGCACTTAGGGATTTATATAGTAAAATTAGAAATTAATATGGATTGGGGATGTGAGAGAGGAATAGAGAGCTAAGTTTAATGAGTAAACTTATCTTTAGAAGCAGATGGGAGTGAAAAATGACTATACACAGGAAATGTGGCTTCTTTTCAGAGAGAGAAGTCACAACTTGACATGAAATTTACAAATGAGAAATGTAAGGAGGACTGTTTAGGCAGATCCTACAGTGCTCAAGGGTATTTTGGTAAGAAACTTCTGAAGGGGATAAGGGAAGTTAGTGATGGTTTGGTAGTTTGCCAAATAGGCCATTGCTCTTGCCTTTCTCCTACTGGTGAGATCATATGTGATTTTTCTCATGTCATATGCTTAGATCTTGTTTTCTGCAACCTTCAACTGCCTACCCTGCCTAATATGCCTAACATTCTTTCTTCCTTTGGATGGGTGCACTTAGCCTTGCAAATCCTGATAATTCTCTTTTCTCTTTGTTGTCCTCCTATCTAAGTCTACCCTTATGCCTTCGAAAGGCCCAGATTAAGCAGTTGGGCTCCTTCCTTTCTCTATCCACCTAGTCATCTGTCAAGCTTGAACTGTTTCAGTAGGTACTTCCTTTCTAGTCTAAAACATGCAATTTAAAACATGGTATGGCCCAGCTTAAGCTGTTGGACCACCCATCAAAGTAGCAGTGGCATTTTGGATTAGCCCCTTTCATGGTCTTTATTTGGGGTTCATTTCATTTATTTTTTCTTTGACCAGTTCATTTTCTTGCCTTTTGATTATTCTTTTAAGGCATACCCTCTTTACATTTTTTAACTGTCTGTTTCTTTCACAAAAATGGAACCTTAGTACCACGGAAGATGAACATTTTTTGGCACTTCCACTGTCAATCATGAGAAATGAACACCTATTGGTATAGGAGGCTAACAGTGGCTCCACTTGGGGATGGCTTTTCCAGATGAAAAGCCAAGAACAGCAGGTTAGATTGCCTAATTTCTCCATTCTTGCTGCAGTCTGAATTTTTTTGTTGTTGGAGACTATTGACCAGGATCTTAGATACTTGCAGGCAGGACCCACTGAGCTGATTTGCTGTGAAATTGCAGCTCTGTTTTTTACCTGTTTCTCAGAATTTCTCCTCATCACCTTGATAGTTCCCCAGTGTTTTTCCTTGCTTTCTAATGCTAGGATCAAAACATATTCCAAAAAAGAAAATAGTGCAGCACCCTGGTCTTTCTCAAAATCTGCTCCACTTGGTGCTTTATTTATCTGCTGTAAATGAAAATACTGGAAAATACAAATATTTATGTACAATATATGACTGTTCAGTGTTTGATCAAAGGGGGTCAAAATAATGCTTGAGCATTCTCCCATTGACTGGGCCTTCCTCAGTGTTTGAGCCATCCAAACTCCTTAGAAAATAGGTGTTATTACCTTGTATAGCATAAATGACATAAGGTCCCTTCCATAAGAAATCAAACTTACCATGTTTCCCTTTGTCCTCCCTCCTGGAATCCCATCTTAACACTTTGTTTCCTATAAAGAAATCTTTAGCTTTGGTTCTTTTGTCAAATATTCTTTTGAGCTTTTCTTGCAGTACTTGGGTTCTTTGATAGACTTCCTCTCTCGTTTGTTGTAGGTGAATTGTCTGATTGATTCTTCTTTGAATGTCATTGGGCTCAGCTTCTATTTCTTGCAGCAACTTGATCACAGGAATTCCTAAAGGTGAAGGAAACTTTGCTTCTAGCCCATAAACCAGTTCATATGGACTTATGCCAATTGATCTCTTGGTGGTTAGTCTGTCTGCCCACAATGCATTGACCAGCTTCTTATGCCAATTCTTTTTGTTTTCTTCCAAAACTTTCTTAATGATGTTGATGAGACTTTTATTGGAAGACTCGGCTAGGCCGTTACCTTGAGGATAGTAGGCAGTGGAATGACCTAGGGTCATATGATACTTGTGACAAAAGTTGATCATTTTTTTGGATTTGAAAGCAACAGCGTTGTCTGTAATAATTTTATCTGGACAGCCAAACCTGGACAAGATGTTGGTTTCTAGGAATTGTATAATAATGGAGTCATTGGCTTGCCTGCAAGGGATGGCTTCTATCCATTTGGTAAAATAGTTTGTGGTAGTGAGAATCCACCTATGCTGGCCAGAGGATGGAGGGTGAATTTCACCAATAAAGTCTAAACCCCATTGCTGGAATGGTCTCTCAGTTGAAACTGGTTTGAGTGGTAAAGGCAGCAGCTTTCCCTTGCCCTCAAAAATTTGGCATTTGTGACAAGACATTACAAATTTCTTCACATCAGCAAACAAGGAGGGCCAATAAAATCCAGCCCTTAGGATTTTATCAGCTATGGACTTCCAGTATAAGTGTCCTCCACAGTCACCTGCATGAAATTCTTTGAGGACATTGTCAGTTTCCTCTAATGTTAAGAAATTGAGTAAGATCCCTTCATGATTTCTCCAAAACAAAACACCTTCAATAATACAAAACTTTGATGCTTTCATTTTCAAGAATCTTTTCTTGGTTCTGGACAACCCTGGAGGAGCTTGCAGGTTTAATAATACAAAACATATATCAGCATACCAGGGAGATTGCACAAAGGCTTGGTTGATCTGTGGAGTCGCCATCTCCTGTTTGTCGTCCAGTTCATTAATGTCAAGGGCTTGAAAATTGGTTTCAGTCATTAGTTTAGCTAGACCTTGTCCTTTTATCAGTTTGGTAGGTTTAATCTCAATGTCATATTCTAGGATATTGGCAATCCACTTGCCCCTCTTGCCTTCAATTCCTTCTTGGGTTAGAATGTCTTTGACCACTGCATTAGGAACATAGGCAATTATATGAGAGTACAGGATATAGATTCTGAAGTCCTTGATGGCTTTTACCAATGCATAGGCTTGTTTTTCCATGATCTGATATTTCAAGGGAGCATCTCTAAGGGCTCTACTAAAAAATGCAATGGGTTTTTCACAGCCCTGATCATCTTTTTGTAGCAGAACAGCAGCAATTGTGTGCTCATATGCAAAAGAAAAAATAATAAAATCTTGATCAAATCTAGGGCTTGTTAGGATTGGTGTGTTTGTCAGTGCTCTTTTAATATCCTCAAAGGCTTGTCTAGCTTCTATGTTCCATTTGACCTTGGAATCCTTTTTCATCATATTATTTAACAGTCTTATGAGTTCAGCCAAATTGGGAATGAACCTCCTCAAGAAGTTGATTTTTCCTAGAAAGCTTTGTAATTCTTTGATGTTTCTTGGATGTGGTACTTGTAGGATAGCTTGAATTCTGTCAGGATCAATCCTAATACCATCTTTTGAGATTATATGCCCCAGGAGTTTACCTTCCTCCAGCCCAAATAGTGATTTCTTTGGGTTCAAAGATATGCCATATTTTCTACAAATTGTGAAAACCTGCCTCAAGTGTTCTAAGTGTTCTTGATCTGATTTTGAAAAGGCGGTAAGATCATCGAGATAGACAACTAGGAAATCATGGAGTTCTTTGGCGAAGGCAATATCCATTGCTCTTTGGAATGTGGCCCCTGCATTTTTAAGCCCAAAAGGCATTTTGACATATTTGAATGTTCCCCAAGGTGTTGTGAAGGCAGTTTTGTCTTGATCATCCGGGTGCACTAGAATCTGATTGAATCCTGAGAAACCATCTAGTAAGGAGATCCTAGAGGCTCCCACTACCCTTTGCAGGATATGATCCATTTTAGGTAAGGGATAATGGTCTTTGAGAGAGACTTTGTTCAAATTTCTTAGGTCAACACACAATCTGATTTCCCCTGTCTTTTTCCTAGTAGGCACTAGGTTTGAAATCCATTCTGAGAATCTGATTGGAGCAATGATTCCTGCTTCATACATACGTTTCACTTCTTTTTCAATAAGAGGAAGGAGCACAGGGTTCACTCTTCTGAGTTTCTGTTTGAAAGGCTTTTGATTTTCTTTTAAAGGTATAGTGTGCTGGATAACTGATGTATCATAAGACTTAAGGTCCTCATAGCTCCAGGCAAAGACATCTTGAAACTCTTTGAATAACTCAATGTATTTCAGTTTCTGCTCAGGTGGTAATGCTTTGGATAACTTAACCATTTTGGGATTTTCAGGAGTCCCAATGTTACAATCTTCTATTTCAGCATTCAATGGTTGCATTTTTGGTTTTCTTGAGACATCATTTGAATCAAACAGATCCTCCAAAGGGGTTAAACCTGTGGGCAGGAAATTATCTTTTAGCTCAATTACCTCGGCTTCTGTTTCAGCCATTTCCTCTCCATCTGGCTGTTTCAACTCCTGTATAGTTTCCTTGTCAAAGGTGGTAGGACGCAAAACTAGATTAGCTGTTTAAGCTGATATTTTCTGTGTAATTGTGCATGCCTGTGGTTGATCATCTCTAGTGCTAGTGTCAATGTTCATGCCGGAAAATTCTTCCTTTAAAGTGAGGAAGTTATTTATCTGTGTGTTACTCTCGAAGACTTTCCAATTCTTGATGTTATCCGGAACTGAAGGTCTATGTTTGATTTCAGCAGTAAACGTATGATTGGTTTTGAAAGGCAACTTACAAGTGCTGGCAAAGGTTGCCAAGCTGTGAGCATGTAGATTGAGTTCTCTGGAAATTTTAGTCAACTGTGTTTGTGAGAAGCTCTCAAGTACTTGAATAGCTGCTCCCTTATATGCTCTCAACCTTAGATCATTTGTGGTAAAGTTTCCTTTCATCTATTGTATGATCAGATCTGAATCTCCTAAGATTGAGACTTTGGTTGCACCTAGATTTTTTATGAGTTTCAGACCTAACAGAAGGGCTTCATATTCAGCCATGTTGTTTGTGCATCGAAAGTTTAGTCTGTATGCATGGCCCTCAGCTTGGTCATTGTGCATATTATGGATCCAGACTCCTGCCCCAGCTCCTAACCGGTTTACAGAGCCATCAAATTCTAAATACCATAGGGTTTCATGATCAAGACTTGGATTGAGATCCTTAAAAAGTTGGATCATGGGTAGGTTGGTTTCTTGCAAGTTACTTGATACACCATGTTCCTTTGTCTTATCGGCTATACCCACAGTCCCTTGGTCTTTGAAAGCGCGTTGCTCATGTAACTCCTCTGCCTCTATTGTCATTAATAGTTCAGAATAAGCTTTGGTGCAGATGTCGGCATTGTAGAGGATAAATGAATCCATGTCAGAGTGCATTGAATAGATTGGGAAGTTTTGGGGCTTCTCTTGACTGCTTACCACATATTTCATCAAAGTTTCACAGTATAATCTCTTTGGCTGCCCAAAGACTGAGATAGTTGCATAGGACATATCTAATTGCAAAGATCCTTGGAGCTTGGCCCCCCATGATCTGGGCAAGAGCATGGCATATTTAGGGGGTATGTCAGCTACCACTACATCCATCAAGATAGTTTTGGTTGGGTATTGAACCAGGGAGACACATAAATCTTTAATCAAGCCTAAGCACCTGACCTGGCTTGAATCAAATGAGAATAGATCTTTATAAGGTCTTGTGATGTCTAAGTCGAGTTTTTCCATTACAGACTTGGGCATTAAGTTGTGTGAGGCCCCAGAATCAAACATTGCATTATGTAGAACCTTATCATGAATGTTTAGACTGACATAGAAGGGTGGAACCCCTCCATTTTTTGTTTTTCCATTAACCTCAGGTCCGAACAGCAACTCTGGTTGGTCATCTAGGACATTCACAGCATCTTTATTGTCTGATACTTGGAGTGACTTGTTAATCTGCTGTCTGTATATTTCATGTTTGGCTAATTCTGAAAGAGGAACTGCTATCTTTAGCTTACTTATTTCTATTTCCAAGTTAAAAGGTTTTTCCATTTGAATCTTGGCATTCAGTGTAACAGATTTTTCCCTTTCAGCTGGGTTGTCAGTGGTCTTTTGCTCATAGTTGGCTTGATTTTGAGTAAAACTGGTGCCATGTTTTCTCACAAGGGTATTATCTGATTTCATTTTTGCTGGAGGGAGTGGGTCTGGTTGTTTTTCAGATATCTGTTGTTCTGAAATATCCTCCACAGTGATCTCTTAGGAGTGTGGGTTTAAATTGCCAGCTGTTTGTGGGAGAGTAGTCTTATCATTGATATTTTTTGACTGGTTATTGTCCTTTGGTTTAAGAGGTGCAGGTACATCTATCATTCTAGTCCTTAGTTTGTATTGTTTGTGTACCTCATACACAGCTGCATCATACCCTTCTTTAAAATTGAATGATTCTCCTGACTTAGTGTGGTATTGATTGTCATTGAAAACCTCTTGATCTTGTTGTGTTAAAAAGACTTGATGTTCACTGTCCAAACCCATTAGGTTGATGTGAGGGTCCTTATTAGGTTCGCTAGATGTGGAAGCGTCAGCGTAGTTTTCTTGGAAAGGAGGTCTGACATGCTGGTTAGGATCAGTCCTTCCAACATTGGGACTTTGATTCTTTCTAAAGTTTGGGTTTCTAATATTGCTTGTTTGACCTTCCCATGATGATTTTCTTTCTATGGTTTCCACCCTGTCTCCAAGTCTGTCCATCCCTTTGATAATTGCATCTATCTTTTGCTCAAATGATGAGGGTTCTTCCTTAAAAGTAGTTCTTCTTTCAGTTCTCGCCCGGTTTCTCTTAGCAATCAGATTTGCCTCTACACTTACAGCTATGTTTTGCATGTCTACCAGGGTTGCAGGGGCTCTTTCCCTTAGTTGATATGCCATATCAGCATCAAACCCATCAGGGAAATTAATCAATGCTAAATCAGGTGGAGGCCTAAGATTTTGAGGAATGGCATTATAGATAGTGTTGAATCTAGTGCAATAGTCCAAGACAGTTTCTTGAGGGCCTCTCCTTATGGTGTCATATTCAGATAAAATGTGTAGAGGGTCCTTTTTCTTTTCCCATCTGTTCAGGAAGGACTGATAAAGGGAACCCGAATCAGCTATGGAATTTGCAGCCATTGCCCTGAACCAATTTCTTACTTCACCTGTCAGACTTTGCACGAAAATCTTCATTCTCACATCATCATCATCTATCTCATAATTTTCAAAGTAATCTTGCATTTTCTTGGTATGCTGTAAGGCAGTGTATGTACTGGTTCCATCAAAATAAGTAATCTTACTTTGGTAGTCCTGAGGCATGGCCCCAGGATTACCAGGTAACTGAAGGGGAGCATAACGATTAGCCATATTTGGAGGGATAAGTGGGACAACTGGTAGAAAGGGAACAACTGGGACAACAGGGACAACAGTAGCAGTTTGTGTGTTGGGTGTAGACAATATGTTTTGTGAAGTGGATGATGAAGAGGGGGAAGAATGAGCTATATGAAGGTGGACTGATGGTTTTGCAGGGGTTGGAATAAAACTTTGCTGAACTGCCTCAGGGCTAGATTCAGGAGATTGTTCTGGTTCCTTTTGGCTCCTAAGAGTCTTAGGAATCAAATTGGGGTTATCGAAAATAGGAGGAGGATTTGGGTCAGGATTTGACCTGGTGTGCCTAGTTCTCTTTTTAGGAGCCAGCTTCTGAACTTGCTTGTGGTATTTTTGAGAATATTTTTAGAATTTTGTAAGGAACTGTTCAAGTTTTTGGAACCACTGTCTAGAAACAGACAACAGTTTGAAAAATACGCTCTGTTCCCCAGTGGAGTCGCCAATTATGTTAGCACTCAGGTTGTTCCCTTTGACTCCCAAGGGAATACGGCCGAGGTAACCACTAACCAATCTTTGGGTCACAGGTTCTAGCCTACCTGTAACCAGAGAGGGCTCTCTCTTTGTGATTTAACTTTGTTTGTATAATATTTTAGGCTAGTTATGATGCTCAAGGTTTTGTTTTGAATTTTGTTGGATGATGATTTCAGTCAGAACAGATATATGTTTACAGGGTGATCTAGGCCATTGGGCATGGAGTCAATGATGTTTAATTGCTTGATATGTCTGCGTTGATACAACAGTGATGCTACAGAGCCAGATAAGTGTCTAAGGAACAATTCTTTAAATCTGTAATTGGGTGTGATGTAATCAGGGCATGAAAGGCAACTAAGGATCTTTCAGTAAGCTGATATGGAGAACAGTGGGAATATTACTTAGGAGCACTGAAGAATCATGATTAATTCTGAAGAAAACATTTCCAACAACAGAGATTGAATACAGGGTGTAATCAAACATATCTTGTACTATTCTTTTTCTCTATTATTAGATTGGTGAAACATGCATACGACTCAAACAAACATAAGAAGATAATACATAGATTGAGAAAACTTATTGTTCCATTAGATAGCACAGGAATTCTACAACAACACGCAGAGCATCATTGAGACATCAAGCATTCGAGAAACATTGAGCTTTTCCAGCCTTTTGTATTAGATCATCTGAAAAACATACAATATATCGCCTTAGAGTGAAAATCACCAACCCCAAATATGTTGCAAGGGGAGGTATATATACAAAATTTACATCAGAAAATATCTAGCTGGTGAGTTAATGGCTCATTAATATTGTGCCAACTCCTGGAGGATTGCAGCTAAGAAAATAAATGCTGTAGTAACTGCTCACTGTATTAGCTGTCCAAAATGGTCTGAGAATGTTGACTTTGTGATCGATGGAGTCGGCTGAAGCCGTGCTGCCCAAAATTTGCGCATTTCCTATGTTTTGGCTTGCTGTCGTTGTCTTCACGCTGAGTCACCCCTTTTTGGCCGCCTTGTATGCTGTCCAGATTCTGTTCTTTGACTTTGGCTGAGTTGAAGCTGACTAGGACCGACCAACTGAGATTACTGAGGCAAAATTTGCAGCATTGCCTACCACCAATCCTCCTTGGGCAGTTGGTGTCTTCCTATTTTTACCAAGGTTTCATCTGCCTCTGTATACCTATAAAAATTTGGTGGAACCTCAAATAAGTGATTGATCTCATGTTCAATAAAAAATAGATTTTCAAGCTTGTCGTAGAGGCCCTGCCCTGTTGGAGGCCCTGTTTCTTCAGAGGTACTGGCGGATGCAGTGATATGATTTTCAATAAAATTTGTCATCCTGGTAGCATATTGCTCACGAGGGAGCAGTCTTCCTGTGCTAGTTAGTAGGCTGGGCAATCCCTTTTCTTGCAGTGCTCCCATTTTGAGCTTGTATTCATCTACCTCAGCCTGCATTTCATGACATTTTCTCTCTACAGTTTTTACAAAATTTCTGAGGGTCAGCACCTTTTTAGCTGTAAGGACAACATCTGTTCTGTTAATGATGTTCAGGGCTGCCAGCTCCTCCTTGGTCTGATTGTTGAGAAAATTTATCATTCTGTTGGCCTGTTCAGGCCTGTTCCCTAGTACTGTTCTGGCTTTTTGGCTCTCAATTTGTGCTTGGCCAATCAATTCCATTTGTTCATGCACTGTCTTGATTGACTTCCATTGTCTAGTTAGGGAGTGGTCAATCCGAGCCCACAAAATCCTCTTTATTTCTGCCAGAGTATTTTCAAGTTTGAGCTCTTTCTCTGAGGCCTTTATTTTGTCTTTGAGAGCCTTAATTTCTCTAGTCTGCTCTGCTACAGTCATCTTTGATTTTTGATATTTAGCCTCCAGTTCTGCCAATTTTTCCTTGGCCTGCTTGATCTCGGTTGCCTGAAGTTCCAGATCTTTGATAACCTTTGTCAATTCATCCATGTTTAAGCTAGACTGAGGAGCTGTTGTTGTTGCTGCTGCTGCTTCTGTTGTTGTTGTAGTTGTTGCAGGGGTTACTGCTGCCTCTGTAGTGGTGGTAGTGGTTGAGGTATTTTGAGGAGGTTGGGAGGTTGATTCTCCCTGTTTGTCTTGCAGTGCCCCTTCTAGCTCCTTCTCCAGGTCAATAACTCTTTGATTCAGCTGCATTATTAGATCGAGTTGATCTTCAGACTCCTTTTCCTTTTGCAGCTCTGTTGTTTGAGGGTGCTTAGTGGGAAGCAATTTCAGTCTTTTCATCAATGCAGCAATATCATCTTCTTTCTTTTTCATGAGGGCCCTCACACCCTTTGGGTCCTTAGGATCATGTCCTAGGTCCACAATGATGTCCTCCAGTGTTTTAATCCTGTTGTCCTTGGCCGTGGAGGACATTCTCTCGAAATCTAGCTGAATGTTGGTGTTCTTCAACGATTCTTTCAATTCATGGGCCATTGTGGCCCTGTCTACCAAGGTGGCATAGACCATTTCCCCCGTTTGCTTGTGCAACTCTATCTGGTCCATGGGGTGAATGTCCTTTGCCATGACTTCTAGCTTTGTTTTTACAAAATCTGCAGCTGAGTGAGGCTGCGGTACCTTGGGTTTGAAGTGGCTGAGGATTATCTTTTTCTCTTGTATATCATACACTGACATCAACCTCTCTTGTTTAGTTGGTGTTGCTTTGAGGAATTGCTTGTACACCTCCACTCTCAACAGCTCATTTTGTGCCTTTATCTCTTTGAAGGAAGCCTTGGTGCTTGAAGGCTTCTTGCTCTGCTGAGTGGAGGAAGACACCTCCATGCCAAGCTATAATCCTTGCTCTTGTTGAAAAGAGCTTGTAGCTGTTTGCTGACTGTCTCCTCCTTCTTTCCTTGGGCTCTCAAGGACTTCCTCTCTTATTTCTTCTATGACCGGGGAGTCAACCTTTTGCCTCTTGGCTTCAGGTAGCTGGGAGGATCCACTAGCAGGTGTGGACTCTTCTCGGTCCTGTTTCTTGCCCCTTTCCTCATGTGCAGGGGTCTGCAATGCAGGCACTGTTGGTGGTTCTGTTTGTGGTGGAGGGGTTTGCTCTTGTTGCTGCCCAATTGAGGAGGCAGGCTTTTCTTTTACTATGTCTTCTTCAGCACCCATTATTCCTTTGCCCTTATCTGTGCCTAATGCTGCTGTAGATGGCGCCTGGGTGGCTGGTGCAGTTGTAGTAGTTGAGGTTCCTTCTCCAACCAGATGCAGCTGCTTGAAAATTACCTGTTGCACATAATCTAAGTCAAGAGTTTTTTCCAAGTCCTTGACATTTCTTTGCATTATTTCTTCTTGAGTTAGTTCCTCAATTAATGTGTCTTGCAACCATTCTTGCTGATTGGCATACTGCTCAATTTGTGGAATTTTACAGTGCTCGTAGCCTAGCAGCCTGTACTTGACTCTTTTAGCACTGATGAAGCCTTCAGGGTCATAAGGGACCCACCAGAAGCTTCTTGATAGCTTGTATTTATCTTTGAGGATTTGCTCAGCCTCTTGCCATCCCTCTTTTTTGTTCATGATAAAGGGGCCCAGGTGGTGTTGGAACTTGAGGTGGGCTTTCTTCTTGGCACTATGAAAGTGGGTGAGGTCAGAATTAATGAGCTGCCTATAGTATTCCAAGGCGAACAGTCTCATTGGTACATATCTCGGGAGCCTATATGGACAGAGCTCGCAGCCATAAATTCTGATGACTATATGATTTTGGTATAGGTACCAATCACCTATTTTATAATTTTTGGACAGCTGCAGAGTTTTCTGGATTTCAAATGACACTCTGGGAGGAGGGGATCTCATCAATAGGCAAGAGACCGGGTAGACAAAATGATCAATAAATTCACAGTATGAATATGGTGAATCTTGGACTTGGTGGAAAACTGATGACCAGAAGATGACAGACCTTCTTTCTCCCCTAGAATCCAGCTTCTTGATAGGGCACTGAAAGGCCTCGGATTGATAATACATGAATAAGTGGTAGATATATGATGAATATTTGAATATACCCTCCCTGTCCACTTTGAAGAGTTGGTCATGTATCTTGTTGGCTATGAATTTAGCAAAGTTGTATTTGTAAGCAGGAGGTTGGCCTGGACTATAAGCAGCTAATAACACTAGCATTGTCTCATCAACGTGTTCACTGGTTTTATAGCCCAACACATAGGAAATCATGTCAACCAGAAGTTGGCCTACATCAGTAAAATGGACATGCAAGAAAGGAGGTGGCCCTGTGGGCTGGCGGTCAACTCTCATAAATGTCTTGGTGATCTTCTCAATGTCAGCAGTGGAAAGCTTGGCACCTGTATCCAGTAGATAGTTCATGGAGAAGGGAAACAACAGCTGAGTTTGTTTGAAGTTGAGCATCTGGTTGATGGAGTCAGCATTGATGTGGAAGAGTATGCTCCCAGATGGAGACTTGACAGCTCTGTGATTTGGATCATAAGTCTCAGCACAGAAGCGGATGATTTCTGGAAAAATGTTAACGGATGGGAGAAAATAGTGAGGCAGATTGGATTCCCATATCCCATATGTGTCATTGTTGCTCAAATAGTTGTCCCTCAATTCCCGGAAGGTCTGTAAATGGTTCCTGTCACCCACAAGGTCTTGGATGAGGTAATCTCTGTCAGCAAGAGGCATGGCCTCAAGCTCTTTGTTAGGTGGATTCATGGGGGCAACACTAAGAGCTGTGGGTGCAGCCATTGTATAGCGTTTAGGTGTTGTCTTTGGAATGCAGTTTCTGAATGTAACGGTGTGAATGTAATAGCTTGTAAATCGTTTTTAGAAGTTAGGTGGCAGACTGAATCCAGGTGATGCCAGCTATATCTTCAAAGAGGAGTGAGTAGATTAAGCAGACTTGCCTTTGCTCTGCTCTGGTAAATTCGCAAGGATTATGAACAGTTAGGATGCATTGCAGAGGGGGGGCAGGACTATAAGCTGGTGAAATGCAGTTCTTCAATTATATGCTCGGCAAAAGGGAACAATGCCGGGCAGTTGGAGGGTAAATTGCAAATTAAGGCCGAAAATGATTGTTCAACAGTGAATTTTGGACAAGGGGACAATGTGGATTATTTTGGGCCAACATTTACTGAATGACAGTATTTAATTTAGGATTTACCAGGTATTCAGTGGAGAACTTTGCAGAGAAATGGCAAGAACACGGGCAAATAGGTAAATTTCGGCAAATACCTGGATAATTAGCGCCGAGAGCTGCCGGGTTGAGCAATGGATGGAGAATGTAGCTGAATTGGTAGGTGGCGGCGTTCCAAGCTTTGAATTCGTAGTGTGGAGGCAATTTTTGGAATAAACGAACATAACGACTCCCTCTCTTTTCCAGCGAAAATGACAAAAAACGGTTCAATTGCGCGTTTATAACGACAAATTCGGCACATATGGGTTTTGGCACTTTTCCGCCGATGATGTCAGCATGACGTCATCGGTGGGGTTCGGGTATGGATGATGACGTGGGTGCTGAGTTGGAGGCCAACGTGGCGGGACACGGTGGAGGGACGTGGGGGCTGCAAGATGGCGTGGAGGGCGACCTGGCGTGGGGGCAGGGGCCTTGGGCCTGATGTCATCATGACGCGGGAGTGACGCGACAGGGGAGGCGGATTGCGGGAGGGCGGTTTCCGGTTTTCCCGCACCGCTATAGGGGAAAGGTGGTAATGGGGAGAGGGGCTCCGAACAACCTCGATGGCTGCCACACGTCCAACGTACGGGAGCAAAACCACCCGCTCCCCGGACGCTAAACCACGGCAATTCCAGGACTGAGATTGACCACCCACCTTTGGATTGGGGGCAGGGGAAGATCAGCGGCTGGCGGGCTCCCCGACCCAGCGTGCAAGTTTGGGTGGGGACCCGCCAAACAATTAAATAATATTTAATATGGCAGGTTCAAAACTTTGTTTATGGGGGTTTTAATGGGTTTCAAACACATATGGGTTAACATGTCGGGGTTTAATCAAACATTTAACATTAGGTTTGAGCGCGGGGGGGGGGGGGGGGGGGGAGGGGTTTTCATAGGTTTTTTTCGGGAAAATGGTAGGTGAGGGTTTAGTGTAGGCTATTAATCTAACCAGGGGTTAGAGTAATTCCAAAGTAAGGGTTGACTATAGTCCCTAATGGACTAATGTCTCCCATGAAAATGCTAATTAGCTATAATGCTAAAGGGGGGGATATTTATATATTTTTCTGGGTTTTTTGCATAGAATGCTATAATAGTAGGGGGAGGGCTAGCAGTTAGGGATTTATATAGTGAAATTAGAAATTAATATGGATTGGGGATGTGAGAGAGGAATAGAGAGCTAAGTTTAATGAGTAAACTTAGCTTTAGAAGCAGATGGGAGTGAAAAATGACTATAAACAGGAAATGTGGCTTCTTTTCAGAGAGAGAAGTCACAACTTGACATGAAATTTACAAATGAGAAATGTAAGGAGGACTGTTTAGGCAGATCCTACAGTGCTCAAGGGTATGTTGGTAAGAAACTTCTGAAGGGGATAAGGGAAGTTAGTGATGGTTTGGTAGTTTGCCAAATAGGCCATTGCTCTTGCCTTTCTCCTATTGGTGAGATCATATGTTATTTTTCTCATGTCATATGCTTAGATCTTGTTTTCTGCAACCTTCAACTGCCTACCCTACCTAATATGCCTAACATTCTTTCTTCCTTTGGATGGGTGCACTTAGCCTTGCAAACCCTAATAATTCTCTTTTCTCTTTGCTGTCCTCCTATCTAAGTCTACCCTTATGCCTTCCAAGGGCCCAGATTAAGCAGTTGGGCTCCTTCCTTTCTCTATCCACCTAGTCATCTGTCAAGCTTGAACTGTTTAAGCAGGTACTTCCTTTCTAGTCTAAAACATGCAATTTAAAACATGGTATGGCCCAGCTTAAGCTGTTGGACCACCCATCAAAGTAGCAGTGGAATTTTGGATTAGCCACTTTCATGGTCTTTATTTGGGGTTCATTTCATTTATTTTTTCTTTGACCAGTTCATTTTCTTGCCTTTTGATTATTCTTTTAAGGCATACCCTCTTTACATTTTTTAACTGTCTGTTTCTTTCACAAAAATGGAACCTTAGTACCACGGAAGATGAACATTTTTTGGCACTTCCACTGTCAATCATGAGAAATGAACACCTATTGGTATAGGAGGCTAACACTATCAAGAAGGGACAGACCAAAAACTTCGGGTATGGAACTATCTTGTGCTCTTTCTTCTTTGAGAGGGTCCCCGCACTTCGTCCTAGAGTACTGGTTTCAATCAGCACCCCACGAGATCCACGAATGGGTAGGTGGGCTGACTTGATGAAACGTCTAGGAGGTGGGGACATCCCACGGACTGCTTTCGATGATGACTTCTTCTCCTGGTGGGAGCAGAAGATCATTGCCATAGATGACTACCCTTATGCTGGGCTGGACTTCCGAGGAGATCCAGATCTAGCTTTGCCACCAACCACAACATGGGGCGACATAGGTAACAAATATTTTTGATTTTACAATTTTTTGTGATTTTTCAAATATAATAATGAATTTTGAAAAATAATTTGGATAGGATTCAAATCACTAATATGATGATCATGTTCTATATATTGGGTCGGTGCGACCATATGTGTTTCCACGGCATGGACGTCGTGGCCGAGGGGCCGAAGAGGCGGCTACAGACATAGAGCAACTTCTACACACTGTTGAGTGGCACTTGGTGAGACTAACTCACCGAGTACCGATGGAGGCCGTAGAGGATCTCCCTATAGATATGCAGCGTCATGTGGTTGGCATGCCACGAGACTAGGTTCGCACTCTTAGGCGTGTGGCCAAAGCAGTAGTTGCATACTTAGTCGCTCATCCTGAGATGGGGCATTAGATGTACAAGACATGATTATGGGCATTTGAGTCCAAATTTTTTTATATTATTTTGGACACACTTATGTACACTCGAGATGTTTTATTATATATATACAGTTCTGACTTTTGATGCTTGATTTTATTGTGATGAATGAATGATATGCCAGTCTAAAGCTTGATTAGCGATAGAATCAGCTAACCAATTATGAGATCTTGGAATGTGAAAATAATTAATGTAAGTAAATTATCTTTGCAACAACCTCACCCTTAAATACTGGCGATATAAACATGGATCCCTTACCTGATAAATGTGATTCAGTTGTGACACTATCAATTGTGAATCAAGATAGACTACCAACGAAACGATTTCATAAAGAAATTGCTTCCAATAGTAAATTAATGACGGCAATATACTCTGCCATATTATTTGAAGTAGGACCAATGCATACTCCCCTTGACACCATCAATTGACCAGTTGGATGGTAGATTACCCAAGCTGCGGAAGGGAGGTTCCGAGTGTGATGACTAGCACCATTGGTGAATCCAAAATAGACCAAGTCATCCATCAACACCTACCACAGTAGACCAAAAAGTGTTGATATCAAAAAACTCTCAATGAGATATGTACAAATATACAAAATGTACAAAGAAGTCATTGCCTAGCTGCTACTTAAGCAAAGTACTTCTTGAGGTAGAGCTCGTTTTGGGGCTCTGCCAACTTGTTTCCTTCAAAATTGATTAACTCATACGCCCCTTTTTCTAAAACTCATTTAATTATAAAGGGACCGTACCACATAGGTTTGAACTTGCCTACCCCCAAGGCATCCTTATCTTGGTCATAGACCAAGACAAGGTTGCCTTTAGAAAAAACTCGAGGACGGACAGCTTTATCATACTGAGTTTTAACCCTTTTCTTATGAGCCTCATTGATTGTGGCAGCATCTCGACACTGCTCATCGAGATGCTCCAAATGAAGGAGGCGCTCTTCGAGACTAGAAGTCTCTGGGAGGAGCTCAATAGCTAACTTAAGAGATGGAATTTCACATTCAACGGGAAAGATAGATTCCAT
This sequence comes from Pinus tabuliformis, assembly GCA_031772625.1. Classification (NCBI taxonomy): domain Eukaryota; kingdom Viridiplantae; phylum Streptophyta; class Pinopsida; order Pinales; family Pinaceae; genus Pinus; species Pinus tabuliformis. The sequence goes on along the minus strand of CM062810.1, from coordinate 310,861,401 downwards.
CCCATAAACTAACTAAAAAGGTGTAAAACCTGTAGCAATCTTTATGGAGGTTCGGTATGCCCAAAGAGTCAGATACAACATAAGATGCCAATTGGACCGATTTTTGTCGATCGTCCTTTGTAGGATTGTCTTAAGGGTTTTTTTCACTTCCTCAACATGTCCATTAGCCTGAGGATAATATGGAGACGAGTGCTTCTACCGGAAACCCAATTTAAGAGCTAATTCAGACATTAGTTGGTTCTAGAAATGACTACCATGGTCAGTGACAATCTCTCTCGGGATACCGAACCTTGAGATAATCTGCTTAAAAAGGAATAATGTTGCTGTTTCACTATCATTTTTATAAGTGGGCATGGCCTTAGCCCACTTCATGAAGTAGTCTACGACCATGATAATGTACTTGTGATTCGCTGTTGAAGGCGGATTACAAGTTGTAAAATCAATACCCCACTTAGTAAAAGGACCGATAGTGACAATGAGGAAAAGAGGAGTTGGATGTGCATGCATCTTCTGAGTATAGATTTGATAGGGGTGACAGTGTTTGACCGCTTCAACACAATCTTTGAAGAGAAAAGGCCAAAAATAGCTAGCACGCAAGATACACTGGGCTGTAGCAAGCCCTGAAAGATTACCACCACAAGCTCCACTGTGGCAATCATTAAGCACTGACTCTGCTTCCTCTAGGGTTAAACAACACCGAAGTATTGACTCAACCCCTCGATGATATAATGTGTCACCGATGATGAGATAGTTCTTAGCCAGGTGACGTAATTTTCGGTGTTCATCCTTAGAGAAAGTAGAGGGGAACTTCAAATTATGGAGATAGACAATGATATTTCCATACCAAGGGTCGAGTGAAGAGATGAGGAATGAATGTTCGTCAGGTAAACTTTCCTCATAAACAATATCCTCTCCACAAGTCAGCTCAGAGATTAACTCCGTAAAAACCATAGATTTCTTAGACTTGGTAGACAAGAACTCGAGATCGAATTCTTGTAAGATGACTATCCATCAATTATATTTGCCCCAATCACTCGTCTACTGAGGACAAATTGGAATGGATTGACCATTGCTAAGACAAAAGTTTTGCGTAGCAAAATATAATGGCGGAGCTGCTGGACAGCATGGACAGCTGCCAAAGCCAACTTCTCAACAGGGGAATAGTGAAGTTTAGGACCTATCAAGCCTCAGCTCAAATAATAAATCACATGCTCTGTGAGAGCATCGTCTTCCTGAACGAGAACCATACCTATGGTTGATTCTTCCGCAGCGAGATATAAAAGGAAGTCCCTACCATAATCTGGTGGACTCAAAAGCGGGGCAGAGACTAATGCCTTTTTCAAGGCATCGAACGACCGCTGCGCAAAGTCATCCCACACATATGGAACTCCTTTACGTAGCAAACGCATAAATCCTTTAGTGATCTCGGCATAGTTCACTATAAACCTTCTTAAGAAATTAGCTTTCCCTTGAAGACTTTGAAGTTGTCGAATTGAGGATGGGGGAGGCAACTGAATTATTGCCTCTACCTTGAAGGGATCAACCTGAATCCCTTCATTTGACACAATGAACCCTAATAACCGACTAGATGTAACCGCAAAAATGCACTTATTGGGATTCAACCGGATCTTGTAAAATCGACATCGCTCAAAAACCAATCGAAGGTGACTAGGATGATCAGTTCTCTTTCAAGAACGAGCAGCTAGATCGTCCAAGTATGCTTTGATGATATGTTTAATGTCATGGAAAGCATATGACATGGCCCGTTGGAAAGTAGCTCCAGCATTTTTAATACCAAAAGGCATCTTTCTATATGCAAAGGTACCCCAGGGACATATAAAAGCTGTCTTATGCTGATCTTTAGGATGGATAGAGATCTGATTATAACCAGAGAAACCGTCCATGAAGGAGAAAATATCATTGTCCACACACTCATCAATAATATGATCAATAAATGGCGTGGGGTAATTATCTTTTGGACAAGCTTTATTTAGGTCCCTAAAGTCAATGCACACTCAGATTGTTCCTTTCTTTTTATCCATAGGGACTGGATTAGAAACCCAATCCGTAAGAGGAACAGGGCATATGAAACCTGCCTTGAGCAGCTTCTATACTTCAGCTTTAATGGCTTCTGCTTTCCTAGGATTAATCGGCCGAAGCTTTTAATGAATTGGTTTGGCGTTTTCATATGTCTTGATCTCATGTTGAACTATGGATGGATCAATGCCAGGCATTTCTTCATAAGACCAAGCGAATGCATCTCGAAATTCCTTAAAAAGGTTAGTATAAATTTGGATTTCTTCAGGGGAACATTCAGCTCCAATGAAGAGATTCTCGATCACGCTAGGGTTCCTAGAGATGTTTATAGATATCTTTTTTGAAATCACTGACATATTACCTTTGGCACGAAATTTTGTTGGAGCCAAAGGATTTGATACCGTACAAACATCACTAGTAAAGAGCTCGTAGAACCTAGATTCTACTTCCTGCAATGGAGGAAGAAAATATGAACGATGGTGTAAATCTTCCCAAGGTTGATGTAAACCCATCATTACTTCTAAGATTGCTTCCTAGGATGATAAAACCATGTCTAAACAGTCCATAGCGGAGGTAGAATCAAGGATCTAGGCCGGGGCCACATCACCATCTAGCTCCTCCTCGGAGAAAGGAGTAGACAAGCTATTTGCAGAGTTGACGATAGAATGATATCTGAGCTCTGCTGTAGACATAGGAAATGCCATTCCACCAACTTGTCCTTCAACTAATGTGGTCATAGGGGAATGCAAGGTCCAAGGGTTTGAAAAGTAATGAGTTCGAAAGAACCCTTCTCGTGGATATTCCTTGGTTGATGAAACAACATTGATTCTAGCAATGGGAGAGGGAAGATCAAAGGTACCCATCAATGAAGAATACATCCCAACTCCTAGATTCTCGGTAGGTGGACAAGGGTTATCCATTAAAGGAACAATAGAGTTCAAAGTTGCTCGAGGATCGACTGGACAATAATCCAATTCATCAACCTTAAAGATTTTCGCTTCATTAGGAAAGCAAATGACACGAAACAGAGTCAAAACAATAGTGTCCATCTCGTATACCCAGTTCCTTCCTAAGAGGATATTGTAGTCTAGGTTAGCATCAATGACTTCTACTTCAACATTAACGACTTTTCCCCCAACACATATGGAAAAGGCCGGGATAATCCCATGTGGCTTATGAGAATGCTCGTCAAATGCAGTCAGGAGGGTAGGTGAAGGAACAGCCGAAGGCGATCTGATGGCCTTCCAGCATGACATCGACATGATGCACGTGGAAGCTCCTTCATCAATAACAGTACGAAAAATGTTAATTTTTCGGTATGTAGACTTTATTTGAAAAGCCATGTGATGAGGGAGTCACTTTTTGATGTTCAGCATGTCGAAAGTGAGCACTAAAGAGTTATTTGGATCAACTACCCCTATGGCCGAAAGTAAAGCACTTCGTTGAGCTGGACATGATTGGAGAACCTCTAAAGTGGACATAGCACATGGACTCTAAGCCAGATCCTCAAAAATGGAGTAGTTCTGGGTGGCCCTAACATTTTGATTGATAGTCGCGCATTTAGCAGAACCTTTCAGTATTCATGGTATAGTCTCGACAGGGGGTCGCTCAATATGAAGGTCGGTACTTCCGGGAGTAGTTTTGTCCTTGGATGTTTCAGCTTCACCGTAATCACATGACTGAGTAGCCACATGGACATTATAACCCATCATGAAAACATTTGATGATTTTTCCCCTTCCTGGTTGCCCCCTGCAAAGGTACCAGAGTTTGAATTCACGCCAGCAAGCAGTTGCTGCCCTTGGGGAAAAGGGTTAGTTAACACAGCTTGAGAACTAGAAGTCCCTTGCTGCCCTAGCAAGCACTAAGTGTCTTGAATCTTTGGGCAGAGATGAGTTAAATGGTCTCCACTACATAATTTGCACAGAAACTTGACTTTCTTTTTAGACTCATTTCCACCACCACCAGCATTATTGCGGATTTATTTGCGTCAGTTTTCCCATCTTGACTCTTTTTCTTACCTCATCCTTTCTTTTTCCCATTGGAATTTTGATTTCCTTTGGGATTGGCAGATTGGACAACATTAACCAAAGAAGGCTGGGAAGACGAAGGGTTAGACGATGTGACCTAGTTGTTAGGAGCAGTGTGTAAAGACAACCGCTGCAATTGGGTCAAAAAGTTCACCGAATTTGTGTCTACCGATCCAAAGATACCATCCACATGGGGACCTAGCTTCGACTTGGCTATATCAACCTTAGTCTCGGGAGAATCAGGCAAGATTTCTTGTAGAATCCCAGACTGAGAGTAAATCAATTCTAACTGCTGGGCCCTAAAAATAGCTTGTTCCTCAGAATAGACTCCGGACAGGGAGACATCTTTAAAGATTTTAGGTTGCAAAGATTTCAAAAACCATTCAAGGCAGTATTTCAGAGGTATTTTAGCTTTAATGAGCCTCTTTCTCTGTCTCCATTCCTGAATGTGATAAAAAATGTGAGTTACCATATCTTGACGAAAATTGGCCAGAAGTTCAGTTCCGGCATCATAACGGACGAGCAACTGGAAATGATTTAGGAAGATATTAGCTAAGTCGGTGAAAGATGTAAAGTTGCCCCATGGCAACTCTATGTACCACTTGGCCGCATTACTAGTCAAGGTGCATTGAAAAAGTCTCAACCTAACCGAGTCATCGATAAGGGAGTTTGATGAGCACCACAAATGGAATGTGGTTACATGGTCGCCTGGGTCTTCGCCGCCCTTCCCCTCGAACTTTGGAATGTTCGAAGGGAGTTTGGTTGGGACCGGAGGCCAGGCCGGATTGTATTTGATTGGATCATTTGTTAATTTTGTGAGATCTAGCAAATTCAACGTTGCTAGAAAAGGAAGCCTAGGAGGACCTTGGGGATTCCACCCAGACTGGGTGGAGCTCCCAAAGTTCTGAAAAGATTGGCCTAGATTTTGGAAGGCACCAAGCTACCCAAAGTAACCCACAGAACTAGCTGAACCAAAAGGCAGACCTTGTGATCCAGCAAAACTCAGAGTTTGACCAACTCTGGCCAAAAAACCTCCATAACCGGTGAAGCTTCCTCCTAAAGGATTATAAGGAGTTGATAACCCCTGATAAGGATTCCAAGCAGAAGCTAAGGGAGGAATACTTCGAAACATGCTAACTGTGGAGTATGGCCTATTCCCTTGTTGGCTGAAAAACAGATTCCCAGTTCCCATGCCACTAATCGTAGGGTTAGTCCAACCTTGAAAGGGATTGCTACTTTGTCCTGTAGTGGAAAAAGGCATAGATCCTATCATCGGTTTGGAATGTGGTATATGACCACTTCCAAAAGGAAAACCCTGAAATGAATCCGATCCACCCATCATGGATGTGGAGGCACTGAATGGAACTGACCAAATACCCTGTGAATGGGTGCCAAATGGGAAAAATCCAGAACTAAAAACATTGGCTTGGGAATTTCCACTCATGGAAGGAATGGAGGTAGACCCAACTAAAGATGTGTTAGCAAAAGACCAAATAAATATGTAGAGGGGATGGAAATAGTTCGTCCCCCTTGTACAGATGTTGGAGTCTGCATAGTTGTAGCACTTGTGGTAGAAGCCATGCTTCCAGTAGTGGTCATCGATGTTAAGTGTGCAATATGACCTGGACTTGATGGTCTATGTGTCAGAGTCCCCATGTATTGTAATACGTATGGATGGCTAGAAGGTAGGGGAGAATTCAGAGCCGCTGACGACTTTGGGAGTTCTTCTACCTCTATTTTATCTTCCGATTGAAAGAGAACTCGAGAAAGAACTGGAGTGTTCCTCTCTTGTTCTGCGGAAGTACCAGGCTTGTCCTGAACACTAATGCCCTTGAGGGGAGGATCAATCCCCGATGCGTTAGCTGCCACAGAATGAAACTAACCGATAGTATTACCTCTGTGCCTTCTAGGAGAAGGCTCTAAACTTGGTGGTGAAAGACCACGAAGTCTTCGAGACTGCCTAGGCGATTGGTCAGCCACTTTTATTTTTTTTATTAAGATCTAATTAAAGACTTGATAAAAAATGAAAGCTAGGCCAACTAAGAGAATAGAGCACACACTAAAAAGTCCCTAAAAGATGTCAGCCAGTCAAACAACTTTCAAGAATTTCCACTCCAGGTGATGAGGACCGGACACCAAAATACAACAAAGTGAAGTAAGGGGCCTTCCGAAGATAGTCTAGGATAATGAAGACCTAGTCGTACCAGTGAAGCTAATAGAGGAAGTTACGCTGACCTCCTAACAATAGCCTGCACTGGTGCAAGCCCCCAAGCTTCTCAAGGGTGCCCTCCAGTAGTACCATTGAGAGTGATACAACATTGACCTCAGGTGCCACAGGACTCCCCTCCGCAGCCACCTATGTAGATCCCTAGGAGAAGCAACTAAGGTTACCAACTTGTGTCAAAAGCCAGGCGGAACAATCTTGAGGTAAGATCTGACAAGTAGGAGAGGGGGTATCTCTCTTCCTTATCTTCAAAAACCCTCGTGCTTAACTCCCAGATCCGGAGCTTTCTTGGTCTTCCTAATGCTATTGGATTTGCACTCACTATTTAGACTCCTATGTTTGATAGTTTAAATGGCCTTGGAGAGTTTTCTCTCCACTCGCCTAATCCAAGGCCCTAAAATATCCTAAAACTTCTTGGAGTGTCTAACTTGACAATTATAAAAAAGTTTTAGTGTATTTTAATTAGCGCTTGTTTTTAAATGTGTTGTTCTTTAATTCAAGGGATAAGCGGAAGCAAAACTTGCGGTGTTTTGATGCAAAAGAATTTAATAAAAACCAAACTATATGCAAATGCACTCATTTTGTTCTTCGATGAAAGAAATTTCTACTAGGTTCAGAGGAACTTCTAAGAAAGAAACAAATTTTTCTTTTCTTTTCTTTTACTCAAGCTTCACACTCACAAAAATTAACAAAACTATAGATGCCCTAAAAAGATGCACAAATTTATCCTAATGCAATGAGTACACGCTGATGCAAAACTTAAGACTACTCTAAATCAAGAAATGAAAGTAACTTGTTTATCAATTCTACTTTGCCACTTAAGATGTTTAGATAGAATATAAGTTTCTAATGCTCATTTTCGTCCAAACACTAAAAGAAAGTTTCAAGACAAACAAAAATGCACTTTCACTCACAAAAAGAAACTAAATCAAAACAAAGTTCAAGAAAGAAAAACCAAGTTTTCAAGAAGTTTTCTTCAAAAGAAAAAACAAAAATGTCTTTTCAAAAGTGCTCTTAAACAAGACTGAAACTTTATGATCGAAGAATAGGCAAAAAAACACCTTGCAAGTTAACAACACAAAACAGGTGAAAACTCAACAAAAGAAAAAAATGTGTTTCAAGATGCTCTTAACAATCAAAAGCAGCTACAAGAGCTGGGCAACAAAAACCAAAAGATCGAAAAGACAACTTTCAAGAAAGTGTGAATCAACAACTTTCGGAAAGTAAGAAAAGTAGATGGTCACAAAGATGTAGTTTTGATATGCAAACAAAAAGTCACCAAAACAATATTTGACACAAAGATTGAGATCAATCTTTCTACCCTGGAAGACCAGAGCAGCCAAGATTCCCAGTAATAAATCTTGTGTACTTAAACAAAAACAATGATGCTTGCACAAAACAAAACCAGACCAACACTTTCCACAATTGGAGAGAGTTTGAAATCATATACTTGTTGTAAAAATAAAGACTGGCACAAAAAAGTAACTGTTTAGGACTGATTCAAACCAGCAGACAGATCTTCAGAAACAAAAATATTTGAAAAGTCTTGAAAATTTTAGGGTATACGCGACTATGTTAGTGCACAACTGCATGTATACGCAACTTAGCCCAAGGAAACTTGCGTATACATGGGTTGACTTGAGGAAACTTGTGTACATATGCTTCTATAAACTAGAAAAACAACATATATAACAGATTACAAGAAAAAACAAAAAACAGTCTGAAGAAACTGATCAAACTTACAGTTCAAGTTCCTATAGGAACAGACTACTCAGTCACAGCAAGTAAATAAACAGTTGAGCTCTAATTGGCTTGAACAAACCCAAACTAGGAATAACAATATTGTTGTCCCCGTTGGAGTTGTCAATTCTGTTAAGGGAGAATGTCCCCTAGGGTCTTGGGTTAATACCCTAGTAGAGCGGGGGTTATCTATAAAGAAAAACAAGCATTCCACACAGCCATGATGCTAATATAAACAAACTACGCGAAAAGGGGTGCACCTGGGTGTCCTTCATTTGGGAAGATCCAGCTAGGGTCCAAACCCTCTTAGATTTCCTTTTACTCCTTCAACCTGCAAAACAATCAATTCAAGAAAGCACAATAGTATATGGACTAAACATCATAAAGAAATCAACTTCATATCATATTGAAAGTTAGTTATGCAATTCAAATAATCGTTCATTTGTAAATCATAACATTGATATCATAAACATGAAGAAGATTCATATCAGGAACTCGACAAGTGTTTCTTTTATTATAGATAACTAAAGTACAGAAAGGAATTATTTCACCTGAGTCTTCCTTTTGTAGGCTCCAAGCGGAACCGTCCTCTAGATTCGTCCGATCTCAAGCCTTCAACAAGCTCCTTCCATAACTCACTCAAAGATATCTCAACAAATGGAAAGACATCATATCTCAATGAAATAAGGGTTTCCTGTAATGGGGGAAGTGCTGGAAGCACAAGGATCTTCAGACCTGATCTGGGATAATCTCAACAGAGTGATTTTTCTCTCTATTCTCTCCTCCTTTAGGCCTTCCCATTGAAGCCTTTTTCTACTTCTCCCAAAGTAGTTTTTTAGCTGGGAATTCGTTGGGAACAATTGGGCCACTAGCACTAATAGGTAATCAGTAGGTAAAACCTGCGATCTCCACCCGAAATTAAGGAGATTTAATTTTTTTAAGTGTTTTAAGACATATACGTAGGTTGGGTATACACAGACCCGCGTACACATGCGTTTAGCTCAGGGCAATGTCACGTATAGGGAGAAAAACATTGTTTTTTAAGTATTTGGATTAGGTCTGGAAGAAGGGGTTTCCCTAGGCCATGAGTACAACATCACAAACATCAAGAGTGAGATTTAGAGCTATAAAAATGTTGCTACCATATTATCTTGATGTCCTTGTCCACGAACAAATTGATGTCTTCATAGGTAGGCAAGCTCATAGACACTTGCTTGGCTACAAACCCTGTTGTGCTCTCAACAGTATCATTTGACTCTACTCTCCTGAATGCCAATGTACTTGTGCCGTTGAGAGATAGACGAACACTGTGATTCCTGGAGACATAGAAACACTCATGACAAGCAATCTATCAATCATAAACCAAAACAAGCTAGAGGACTAACTTGTAACATACCTGCATGATTGATTGTGAAGGTTGCGCAATTTCTATTAGGAGGTTGGCAAATTGACTGACTACTCGAACTGCGCAATGCATAGTCTAGCCTGGCCTGCTGACGAATGAAACTACAAAATCCACAATTTCTGTCAGCAATGACATGCAACCAACAAACCGCATTACACATTTTTTGGGGCCAAGAGGACATTGCCTCCAAGAATTGTGGAATGCAATCTTGGAGGTTAGTGTTGGGCCATACTTGCACAATTTTTGGAGGGAAGGAAGGGCCTTGGCTTCTGGAAATGCACAGTAAATGTTGGGTAAGGGACGGCCTGGGCCAAGGTAGCCCAGACCAGCCGATAGGCAACAGAAAGCATGATACGTTGGAATGCATGATGAGATGAGTGCAAACAAGAGTGAATGATCATCCATGTAAACAACAAGTGTAGGATTTAGAAAATGGGAAAGCATGCATGTGTGTGAAGCGAGTCACCACAGCAATGACTGTCCATGCAAAAACAATGTCATGCATTGGACAGAAGTGAGATGCGAACGAAAACTGAAGTGATGCTTCTACAAGCTAACATACATCAAAACAACAACAAGCACTCACTGAAATCAAGTAGAAAACACTCACATGAAGTGAAACAAAAAAAGTGATAGAAACGCAGCGCAAGACATGAAAAATAGGCTTAACCTGAAAGAACTGAGTTGAATGTATCGACGACTCTTAGATGCAATGTGGGATGTCAAAGCTGCAAGGTTGATATGAGGAATGAGCTCTGCAGCGTATGGTTGATGAGTTTTGATAAAATCGAGGTTGTGACATGCATGCCACAAATATAGGAAAAGAGACACTTGGTGGGAGGTTTCTGAAATGATACATGCATGTAACCTCTAGCTGCTAAAAATAGATCCCTCAATTAAGGGATGCCTTTGCATGTCGCCTTGGGAGAAGCATTCCATGCATGCAAATATGTTTTTCTCGGTCCCGAAGGGAAGCGGTCAACCTAAAGACACATGCATCGATCTGCGAGCTGAAGATGCAAATCCGCATAATTTCTAGGCCAAGCAAAGATGGCTATCCCAGAGGGATTGTACAATTTATGGGAGGAACAAGTGACTATCTCCCAGGATTGCGCAATTTTGGAACTGAGTAGTTGTCCTGCGTCAAACCTCACAATTTTCTCAAGGAAGCTTGTCTGACTATATTGTACAATTTCTGAGATGAGTATCTGTCTTGGGTCAGACCTCGCAATTTTCTCAAGGAAGCCTGTCTGAATATATTACACAATTTCTGAGTTGAGCAGCTTTCCTGGGTCAGACCTCACAATTTTCTCAAGGAAGCCTGTCTGATTGTATTGTACAATTTATGAGCCCAGTGGGTTTCCTGGATGGATTTGCGCAATTTCTGCTAGTTGTTGGGCTAGCTGTCCCAGAGGGATTGCACAATTTCTGGGAGCAGTAGGTGACTATTGCCTAGAATTACGCAATTTCTGGGCTAAGCAGCTATCCTAGGATGAATTGTGCAATTCTGGAGCCCAGCTAGGTTTGTGCAATTTTTGGAGGGAAGGTTGGTTCCCCTCCAGAATTGAGCAATTCCCAAAGGGAGCTACTCAACCAGCAATTGACACTAAGTCAAGAAAGCAACCTGTGAAGGGGGTGGAACAAACTTGCATGCACAGAATTACAAGACACTATGAAACAACTAAAGCTGATGTGCTTGGCAGTGCAAGACATGCTGTTGAGGAGGATCAGTAGGGAGGCTTAAAAATGAAGCTAAGGAAAAATTTTGGAGGGTGGCTGTAGCTGTTACAACATATCCCTTGAATATGAAAAACATAAGAGGAGTGTAGGAATGTGTGCAATTGGGAAAAAATACAAGAATATATAGGGCTTCACTGTTAAAATAAGGGTTAAGGTGGTGTGTTTGGGATAGGATAGATACCGAAAAATAAGACAATTCTAGCTACCAACAAACATTTCATCTCTAGTGTTTCTCCACCACCAGCTAGCCTAGATAGTACCTCGGTGAAGTCACGTAGAAACACAAGCATTTATCCACTGCCAGTGAGCCTGGTTAGTACCCAGGTGGAGTTGCCTGCTTCACCTCTCTACGCAGGAAGCCTTTCTCTTCTTTCACTTTTGTATTATTTTTGAAAGAGGACTATGCATAGGCGCTTATTTGTTTTTGGGGCGGAAGAGGGATCCCAAATTATTGAGAGAAGAAGAGGTTGTTCCTTCAGAGAAGCATGTAAATACCTATGATTTAGGTTTGCTCATTTAGATTTTCCCCTTGTTCGTCTTTACTAGTTGGAAAAGGTTGAGCACACAGAGCAAAAGATTGAGCATAGACATGGGTTTTCCCAGTTTGGACACAGGTTCATGGTTTGACCAGAGCTTCCCTTACAGACAGATCATATTTTCCCTTGATACTTCATCAGCTAAAAGTTACAACGAAGCACAGAGAGGAAGGACACATGTTAAAATTGGCAGCTAGGGCCAAACTTCATGTGGGTCATCTTATTCATCGATGATGATATTTTTATTAGATTCCTCTCATTGAGAGGTGTAGGATTGATCTAAAGATCATCTGATTCTGATTCGAGAGGTGTAGGATTGATCTAAAGATCATCTGATTCCGATAAGTATTTATGGAGATATGAATTTATTTTGATTATGGACTAATTGTCAAAGTCGGCCAGCAACTTATGTAGGCTCAGAAGCCCAACAGTCACATCTATTCAACCCCAACGTTTTGCATATAAATGCAAGGATTATTCTCCTCATTTTTCACACTTCACTCTCATCACATCTCTCTCTCTCCTGCATAGAAAAGAGTCTCTTCTCTCTCCTGCACAGAAAAGACTCTTCTCTCACACGTGTGGAAGGAAGGACACAGATTTTAGGGCTGCAACTGCAGATCGGAAGTTTGACCAGTGTTGACCATCATTCTCTCTCTCTGGACTGCGCAGTAGGTGAACCTGACTCTCTTTGGAAGGCCACATTTTTTGGTGAAGGAATCAAGGCGATCCAATGGTCGGTTTGCAAGATATTGACTGCCCTAGTTTAGGGCTGATCTAGGGTTTGTTGCTACTGATGTAAATAAGATTTTTGTACTGTTTCTCTCTGCTGAATTATTGAAGATAAGAGAAGATTTGATCAAAGTGTTCCCCATATTGGTTTTTGTCCCTGGCTAGCTGCCACATCTTGTGTCTCTTGTCTTGGCTTGTTTTCTATCGATCGTTTAATGTTCTATCTGCACTTAATGGACATGTGATTGCTAATCTGTGGATAATAATAAGAAAGATAAGTAAACTACTCTAAGCATAGAATATACCATAACTAAACATTTAATCAAAGATGATGTGAAGACAAAGCCTGAGCAAGAGCAAGAGCAATCACCAAAGAGAAGATTGACAAGGCTATCCTAAAAGAACTATGGGGTCCTCAAGACTCTTCCTCACTGAAGACAAGCTCCGTGAGAAGTCTGACTATCATGGATGGAAGATGTCTCTCGATTTGACTTTAGAAGATTAGGGAGTGTTGGACCATGTGAGAGGAAATATTGTTGAGCCTCCATCAAATGCACCCGCTTCTGCCCGGAATAAATGGAAATCTAGAGAAGTCAAAGCAAAGAAGATCATCCGGGACTCTATCAACAAGTGCTTGGTGGCCTATGTTTCTGAGCTGAACACCTCCAAGGAAATCTATGATAGACTGCTAATTTTATTTAAAGTTAGTGATGCAAATCAAGTTTTGTTTCTTAGAAATAAGCTGAAGGAAATTAGGAAGGGAATAGATGAAAATATGCAAGCATATTTCTTAAGAATCACTAAGATCAAGAACGATCTCCTATCTATTGGAGAAGTAATTCTTGACAGGGAAATGGCACTCACAACTCTTGGAGGACTACCATCTGAATGGTATGTATTTAGGACTACTCTCCTCAACAATAATGTAATTCCTCGATTTGACGAATTAATGGCAAGTTGCATTCAAGAAGAAGCAAGGATGGAAGAACAGGAAATGCTTGCACTTAAAGGTCATCCCACTACCTTTTCTTCTCATGCTAAAAGAAGAAACCATTCCAAAAGGAAGACTGGACCAAAGGGTGGAAAAGGACGATGTTATCATTGCAATAAACCAGGTCATTATGCAAGGGAGTGTCCTGATAAAAGGAACTCACACTGGGATGATGATCAAAATCCCTCTCAAGGCAATCAAAGAAATGGCAAGTCAAATGGCCAAGGTAAAAGGAGTGATGGAAGTCACGAAAGAGGACAACCATTCAAGAAGGCAAGAAATTCTAGGTATGAATCTAACACTATTGACAATAAGCATGATGAATATTATCTACCAACTTCTCTATCTACCTCTGCTCCTCCAAACTTGCTGGGAAATTAGCGTATTGATAGTGGTGCCTCAAGGCACTTCACTGGTTACAAAGAAGTTCTCCATAATCTGATAGAGAAAGAAACCAACCTAGAAATTGTCCTTGGAGATAATATGAAATATCCCATGAAAGGTGTAGGCAATGTCTCTCTTAAATTGAATCAAGGTAATACAATCCACCTATAGGATGTATTATATGTACCTGATCTCAAAAAGAACCTGGTGTCAATTTCGGCAATGGAAGACAAAGGATATAAGGTGGCTTTCAGCGATGGCAAGGTACATGCATGGAAAAACAATATTAAAAATGCCTTCACTCTTGGGTTTCGAGTTGATTCATTATATCAGGTCGGAGGAAGTCCATTATGTGTCATGTCTTGTGACACATATCTTCAGTCTGAACTATGGCATCAGAGGTTTTCTCACGTTCATTATAAAGCTCTACCTGATGTAGTAAAAATGGTGACCGAGATGCCCAAGTTCAGGTTAGAACAGGAAGGTGTATGTCTCGGATGTGTTGAAGGAAAGCTAAAAAGGGAACCATTCCCCTCAATCCAAAGAAAGACCTCTGATATATTGCAGTTACTTCACTCAGACATATCTGGTATGATGCATGTGAACTCCTTGGGAGGATATTCATATTACCTCACTTTTACAAATGACTATTCTCACAAGACTTGGATATACTTCTTGAAAAAGAAGGATGAAGTGTTCTCCTAGTTCCAACACTTCAAAGCCTTGATCGAGAATCAAACCAAAAAGAAGATGAAGATCTTAAGGATTGATAATGGGACTGAATATGAATCTAATGAGTTTCATGACTTTTGTAAAGAGGCTGGCATTAAGAGGGAGACTACTACACCGTACACTCCTAAACAGAATGGTGTGGCAGAAAGGAAGAACTGTACGATTGTGGAAGTTGTCTGTGCTATGCTCCATGATCAAAGACTTCCGAAGTTTCTATGGTCCGAAGTTGCAAACACTGCCATCTATGTACAAAATCGATGCCCCCATCAAGCAATGGGTTCCAAGACTCCCGAAGAAATGTTCACCGGTAAGAAACCTAACGTTTCTCATTTTAGAATTTTTGGAAGCCCTATATATTTTCATGTGCCGAAAGAGAAAAGTAACAAACTGGGTGCATCTGGAAAGAAAGGAATCTTCGTGGGCTATAGTGAAAATACTAAGGGCTATAGAATCTATGTATCTGGTCAAAGGGATGTTGTGATTAGTCATGATGTGACCTTTGACAAAGATATGGCTCTCAACAACGTGAACAATCTTCCTACTGTGAGGATCTCTCAAAGCTGATATCAGGGAACCAAAAGAAAAATATGATGAAACAATGCCCGATGTGGAAGAACCCATGGATCCTATTGATTCTCCTCCACCTGAGCCTTCCTATTCTAGGAAGAGGCCTTCATGGCTTAGGGGGACACTTGATGATGCTGAGGGATATGTTGCACCCTAGGAACCTTCCGTGAAAGTAAGAAACCAAAAAGGTATCAGGGATACCTGACCATCATGAGCACGATCATTCAAAATGAGCCTTCATCATTCTCATATGCTGTCAAGCATCAAGTATGGAAGGATGCTATGACTGAAGAATATTAGTCTATTATGAAGAATGATGTCTGGGAAGTGGTTCCCAGACCCCTGGAAAAGACAATTGCCACTTCTAAATGGATTTACAAGATAAAGCATGTAGCTAATGGAAGTATAGAAAAGTGTAAGGCTCGTTTTGTCGCTCATGGCTTCTCCTAGAAGGAAGGTATAGACTATGACGAGATATTTGCATCTGTTGCCAGATATACCACCATCCGCTCGATCATAGCCCTTGTGGCTTCACAAGGATGGAAACTACATCAGATGGATGTTAAGACTGCGTTCTTGCATGGTTCAATCAAAGAAGAGGTCTACGTGGAGCAACCCGAAGGATTTGAGATTTATAATCGAAAATCTCATGTGTGAAGGTTTAAGAATGCCCTCTATGGGCTGAAACAAGCATGAAAGGATCGATAGCTACTTGATGAAGCTGGGATTCACATGGAGTGAAGCTGATCCCAACCTGTACTTCAAGGTTGAAGATGACAAACCTCTCATACTGGTGCTGTATGTTGACAACCTCTTTCTAATAGGTGTAGACCCTCTCATTCACAAATTTAAGAGGGAGTTGTCTTCTGAATTTGAAATGAAGGACCTAAGACTGATGCACTATTTCCTAGGACTTGAAGTTTGGCAGAAGCCAGGGGAAATTTTCCTCTCTCAAGGAAAATATGTGGTCAAGATATTGGAAAGATTTGGTATGGTGGACTACAAGCCCGTAACTACCCCGATGGAGCTTGACTTCAAAAAGTTAAGCGGTAGTGCTGTTGGACCTATTTTATGAAATGCCACTGAGTATCATCAACTCATCGGAGCATTAATGTTCTTAGTGAACTCCCATCCAGGCATATGCTTTGCAGTCAACACGTTGAGTCAACATATTGTTGAACCTCACCACATACATTGGATTGGTGCCGAGAATCTATTGAGATGTCTTCGTGGCACAATTACTTAAGGGTTAAGATACACTACTGAAGATGTGAGACTACTTGGATATACTGATACTGATTGGGCAGGCAGTGTGGTGGACCATAAGAGCACTTCCGGGTGATGTTTCTCCTTGGGATTTGCTTCGATATCCTGGATGAGCAGGAAGCAGAAGTCAGTGACTTTGAGCACCGCTGAGGCAGAGTATATTGCTGCTAGCATGGCCTCCTATGAGGTAGTCTGGTTACAAAATCTCTTTAGTGAGCTATATAGATTTACATTGGATACCACCATGATTCTATGTGACAACCAGAGCGGGATCCGTTTATCAGAAAATCCTGTAATTCATGATCGCTCCAAGGTTCCAACATATCGGTACAGATGAACAGGTTGCCGACATTTTAACAAATCCCCTAGGAAAGGTCAAATTCCTGACTTTCCGAGAATGACTTGGTGTCATTCAAAGACCCTTTGATGAGGGTCAAGTATGATGTACTGAACTCTAGGAGCTCCAGGGGGGGCGGGTTACTTCTTGGAGCGACATATGACCACAGGCTGACTCACCATCCCCTGTTGGTGCACTTGGTACTGGGTAAAAGGTTCAACCTTCCCCTGTGACACCCCGTGGTGACTATGGAATAGGATAATTAGTTCTCCTATGGGCCTGGATGATGTATTCTCCATGGTGATTTTGGACAGGATGATTCGCTCTCCTGTGGACAAGATGATTCGCTCTCCTGTGGATAGGATGATTCGCTCTCCTATGGACAAAATGATTCGCTCTCCTATGGACAAGATGATTTTCTCTCTTGTGGGACAAGATGATTCACTCTCCTATGGATAGGATGATTCACTCTCCTTTGGATAAGATGATTCACTCTCTTGTGGGACAGGATGATTCGCTCTCCTGTGGACAGGATGATTCACTCTCCTGTGATGATTCTCTCTCTTGTGGGACAGGATGATTCGATCTCCTGTGGACAGGATGATTAGTTCACCTGTCGAGGCATCATACCCATGCAGTCTGGGACTCATGGGAAGAACCTCTCATCTGATCAATGAGCAGGGAAATGAGGATAGGGACCATAGTAGTATTGATGGATGCATCGTTGTATCTACCGTACTCCCTATGCTAGGATGACCTTCATTGATCTGGGATCAATGAGACTGGTCTGGGACCAATGAGAGTGGTACACACTCTGAGACTGACTTCGAGTTAGTGGAGGATGGTATGATACATCCTTGATCATTTCTTCTTCTTCATAATTAGAGAAAATCAGAGCAGAACCAAGCAGAGAAAAGCAGAGCAAGAAGGGTCAAGCCATACAGGTCAGTGCATTTGATGGATGGATAGCAGTGATGGTCCAACAGATTGCAGGTGAAGTTCTCCCTAGTTGAGAGGGAGTGTTAAAATTGGCAACTAGGGCCAAACTTCATGTAGGTCATCTTATTCATGGATGATGATATTTCTATTAGATTCCTCTCATGGATAGGTGTAGGATTGATCTAAAGATCATTCGATTCCGATAAGTATTTATGGAGATATGAACTTATTTTGATTATGGACTAATTGTCAAAGTCATCTAGCAACTTATGTAGGCTCAAAAGCCCAACAGTCGCATCTATTCAACCGCAACATTTTGCATGTAAATACAAGGAGTATTCTCCTCATTTTACACACTTCACTCTCATCACATCTCTCTCTCTCTCCTACGCAGAAAAGACTCTTCTCTCACACGTGTGGAAGGAAGGACATAGACTTTAGGGCTGCAATTGCAGATCGCAAGTTTGACCAGCATTGACCATCATTCTCTCTCTCTGGACTACATAGTAGGTGAACCTGGCTCTCTTTGGAAGGTCACATTTTTTGGTGAAGGAATCAAGGCGATCCAATGGTCGGTTTGCAAGATATTGACTGCCCTAGTTTAGGGCTGATCTAGGGTTTCCTGCCACTGATGTAAATCAGATTTTTGTACTATTTCTCTCTGTTGAATTATTGAAGATAAAAGAAGATTTGATCAAAGGGTTTCCCCATATTATGGTTCTTCCCTGGCTAGCCACCAAATCTTGTGTCTCTTGTCTTGGCTTGTTTTCTGTCGATAGTTTAATGTTCTATCTGCACTTTACTTAATGTACATGTGATTACTAATCTATGGATAATAATAAGAAAGATAAGTAAAATGCTCTAAGCATAGAACATACCATAACTAAACAACACAGGACTGGCCAAGCTCTATAATGTCATAAGAATCTTTCAACTTTAGCCACATATTAATTCAAAATCCAGAACATAGTACATGCACAACACTTATTCATTCATGCAGTGTAAACAAATGGAAAACTCAACATGAAATAAAAAAATATGAGAGGAAAGGCATACACAACAAGCAAACAAAACTAAAAGAAAAGAAAGAAAAGCGGTCAAGGAAAACATGATGTACAACTGGAATAAGAAAACCATGATGTACTGTGAGTGAAAAATGAGTGCAAGGAAAGGAAAACTAAGATGCAACTAATCCTACTCCTATTCTAACCACTAAATGGTTGGGGTTACATGAAATTAAATTTCTAGTGAAATCACCGTAGTTGCTCCCGCCCTACATCCACAAAGATACAAACAATTAAAACAGACAAAAATTAGTGTGCAACGAAAAATACAAAAAATTGAAACACTTGCACATGGAAAGGAGAGTCTTTCCTGTGGGTAGAAAAATGTGGCACGACCACCTGATACATGTGCTTACCTCCATGATGGATACTGTTATTCAACAAACCTTGGAACCATCTTGCAAATGTGTCCTTATCTACACTGAGATTCTTAGTAAGTGTGAGGAAGGATTGAAGCTTGTTACCTACAACATAGCTTTCTAAGTAAGATTGTTCCAACCACTTAGCGATTGGTTTGTGTAATTCATAATGGTTGTTTGGAAAACTTCGTGATATGTGAAAGGGTGAATTCTCGATTTGACAAATGGGATCATGATGGGAATCTTGTAAGGAAAAATAAATCTGATCATTCTCAACAGTCATGCCAAGACAATGATGACTTGCCATAACCATCAACACAGGATGAAGTGCCTCACATTCTTGATAGAAATATGAGGAGAAAGATGCTAAACAATGAAGATAAGAGATCATGAAGCAACTATCATCGGATGTGTTTTGGGGGAAAAAAGACTGAATGATAGTCACCCAAAATATAGGAATGATCAGATGATATGGTTGAAACGCCAGATTTCTAGTTTGAAATCAAAAAAGAAAAATCCATTTGAACAATCTTGCGAACACTTTGAACAATGGAACCAAGTTCACTGTGAGCTAGACATGACAGATCACCTTCCTACAACTGGTGAAAAATTGCATAGGCATCATGGTCATCACAGGAATTTAAAAAGGATGCTAGCATTGTGAATGCATGAGACTAGTTGGGGCATGGTGAATAGAGAGGAACTTGATTCATGTGATCACACAGGGAGATTTCTAGTGTGATGAGCAGATAGAGTTGGAGTGTAAGGATCGCAAGAAGACCAAGGAGCTGATCGTGAAAGGGAAAATTCGATAAGTATGATCACAGGAAAATACAATAGTTCAGATGATCAACTTCATTATTCCACAATTTCAAGAGGGATGTATATTCCCATCTCGAGTTTGATGCAAGAGATGTGCATGCAGACGGATGGATTGTGAAAGATTTGTGAATTTGGTCATAAGTGAAATTTTGAAAATTTGAGAGGTCACATCTAGAATACCAAACATTTTTTACACGTGAATTCACATCGAGTGAAACCATGTAGATAGATGGATTGTGCATGAGAAACCAAATCTGATTGGGTTCTGTGGGCTTACCCATGTCACAAAGTCTTAACATAACCATCAATGGACATTGAAGTGCCTCAAAACCCTGGCACATCCCAGAACTTTCCAAAATTGAATAATCATATTTTGAAGTTTGAACCATAACATGCATGGCTTGAGGATGGCTATTGTTCCTTATTTCAAAATTGCTCTTAGGATGGCAGCCATCTCTATCATAGCTTGCACTAGATTTTTCAGCTTCAGCAAGCTGACTTGAAGATTTGTCTTCATGCAAGAGAAAAGATGACAGGGAATGGGAAGTATGCTCTGTGATTAAACTATTTTCAACTTCATCATGGACAACATCATTGCCTTGTGTGAATTGAGGAAAGAAATCATCAGATGAAGAAGTAAGAGAACATGGAGTATCTATGACACATGTGGATGCGTTGTGAATGATAGGACACATGGGTAAGTGAGGTGAAGAGGAATTTTCCATATAAATGTTTTCTTTGACCGGAGCACATTCCAGATCCGAGTTAGAGTCTTCATGAGAAAACAGAATATCACATGATGTGCTTGGGCATTCATCACAACATATGGAAAAATGGGAATGATGACTAACCAAGACTCGGGGTTCATCGAAATAATTAATTTTACAAGATGTTCCATCGAGATTCCCAGAATCGGCCCACCACCCAGGCAGGCTGCCGAGATGGGGCGGGGTCCTGGCGCCCGGCCCCCCCATCCCACCTCGGTGTTTGAATAGTCGGCTCGGGTGGCGGGCCGTTGGGCCGTCGGGGTGGGGTGAGGGGCTGGCGCCCATCACCACACCCCACCCCGGTGGCCCAACGGCCCACCATCCGGGCTGACCATTGGGACGCCAAGTTGGGATGGGGGGGTCGGGTGTTAGCCCTCTCGCCCCACCCC
This sequence comes from Pinus tabuliformis, assembly GCA_031772625.1. Lineage (NCBI taxonomy): Eukaryota > Viridiplantae > Streptophyta > Pinopsida > Pinales > Pinaceae > Pinus > Pinus tabuliformis. The sequence continues at coordinate 310,840,342 of CM062810.1, read as the reverse complement.
GGCAGCCCAACGACCAACCTGGGTGGCGAGCCGTTGGGCCACCGAGGTGGGATGGTGGGGCTGGGCGGCCAACCTCCTGCCCCTCCCCCACGAGCCCGTTGGGCTACCGGGGAGCATGACCGGGCCCACCATGCCCACTACAGACATAGTGGGTAAATCTGAATTATTTAAATTTTTAATTTCTAAAAAAAAAATCATTAAACCTATTGAATTCTAAAAATTGCACATGAAAAATGAAAAACTAACCTTTCAAATGCAATAATCTTCCATTAAATATGTTGTTGATAGAAGTGTAGTTGCTCCACAAATTTGCTCCAAGTTTTTAACGAACCTCGAAAACCCTTGATGTGATGTGAAGAATAGTGATAATGAAATTTATGTTACAGAGGAAATTATGGAATTGTTTTACCACACAGTTAATGTGGGACTAATTTGTTTTTATAAAAACTTTAACATGTAAATTTTGTTATGGCGATATAGGGAACTATGATAAAATGAACATTACGGAATTGTTTTACTGCACGGTGAATGTGGGATTAATTTGTTTTTATAAAGACTTTAACATATAATGCTTGTTATGGCAATATAGGAAACTATGATATAGTGAACATTACAGAAATTTTTTTACAGCACGGTGAATGTGGGATTAATTTGTTTTAGAAGATATAATAGAAATTAAAAAAAACATGCAATTATCTAGTAAATATTATATAGTTTAAGTAAAAAATTAATTTAGGTAAGAGATTTAGTTTACAATTTTAATTTAAAATATTTATTTCATAAGAAAATTTTAGTTATATTTTTTTAATAAATTGTAGAAGAAAATTATGGAGGGAAATACATGAAACAAAATTTTTGGAGGGAAAATTTTTGGAGAAATGTTTTTGAGGGAAACTTTGGAGGGAAATTTTCATTCTTTAAGCTATATATTATCATTAGGAGAGAGTGCATTTCTATCATTTTATCGCCTTAATCCCAGATACAAGGAAAAGTTCCACATGGAGTTGGACAAGATTCTTGCAGTGGGTATTATTGAACTAGTGGAGGAATCTGATTGGGTGAGTCCAATGGTCATCCAGGAAAAGAAGAAAAAGGATGAAATAAGGATTTGCACAGATCTCAAGAAGCTCAACGATGCTTGCGTTCATGATCCTTTTCCAACTCCGTTCACAGATGAAGTATTGGATAATGTTGGTGGGCAAAAGTCCTATTCATTCACTGATGGATTCTCTGGATACCATCAAATAAAGATCACACAAGAAGACAGGAGTTAGACCACCTTTGCGACAAAATGGTGATATTTCCAGTATACAGTGATGCCTTTTGGACTTAAGAATGCGCCGGCGATCTTCTTGTGCATGGTCATCGTAGGGTTCAATGAGTTCATTCACAAGTTCTTGGAGGTCTATTTCAATGACTGGACAATGTTTGGGCTAGTCAAGGGCCATGTAAACAATCTGCGCTTAATGTTGGATACATGTCAAAGGTATCAGATTGCACTAAACCTAAAGAAATGCTTTCTTTGTGTCCCTTTTGGGATCTTGCTGGGTCATGTGGTATGCAGACAAGGAATCATGGTGGACCCTGCTAAGATCATGGTAATAATTAATTTGGAGGCGCCAAGAAGTGTTAAACAACTGCGTGCAACACTGGGCCACACTGGGTATTATCAGAAGTTCATCAAAGGTTATGCTAAGATTACCGCGCCTATGGAAAAGATACTAAATAAGGACGCGACATTCTGTTGGGATGAAGAATGTCAATGCAGCCTGGATGTACTGAAGGAGAAAATGGTGACCACGCTGATCCTAGCCTTCCCAGATTGGAAGAAGGAGTTTTGTGCGCATGTAGATGCCTCATGTATTGCACTAGGAGCAGTGCTGACATAGGCCAGCAAGGGAGAACTAGATCACCTTATAGCATTTGTGAGAAGGAAGTTGTCTAAGGCTGAAAAGAATTATTCAATGACAGAGCACAAAGGCTTGACTATGGTGTACGTGCTCCAGAAGTTTAGACATTATCTGCTAAGCAGAAATTTTAAAGATGTACGCAGACCATTCTGCATTGAAATATTTGGTCAATAAGCCTGTGTTGGGGGGGGGGGGGGAATATGCAGATGACTGCTATTGTTTCAGGAATATGATTTCGAGGTAATTGTGAAGCTAAGAAGGTTGAATGTAGGGCCAGACCATCTGTCACCCATTGAAATAGGAGAGGATCCTACTAATTTGGAGGAAGGGCTACCTGACGCGCAGCTCTTCATAGTGCGTGTAGAGGATAATCACTTTGTGGACATTATCCACTTTTTGACCACAGGGACTGCTCCAGAGGGATACAGTAGTCAATAGAAGAAAGAATTGGTGGTGCACATAGCAGGCTTTTCTGTAATTGCAGGCAATTTATATAAAATGGTATCGGACAAAGTACTTCAATGCTATGTGCCCAACTTTGAAAGAAACAATATCCTCACTGAAGCTCATGGAGGATTTGCAGGAGGGCATAATGATGGAAAAGCAATAGCCTAAAATATTTTGCGTGCTAGGTTGTGGTGGCCAACATTGCATAAGGATTCTAAAGCATATTGTAGGGCATGCAATGCATGTCAGAGGATGGGAAAGCCATTGCGAAGGGATGAGCTACCTTTGAATCTGTAGGTGTCATTGCAGCCATTTGAGAAGTGGGCAATTGATTTTGTAGGATCGATATAGCCTCCAAGCAAGAAAATAAGTGCGCAATATATCATCACCACGACCGAATATTTGACCATATGGGTGGAGGCACAACCTGTGAAGGACTGTACACGGGAAACATCAATGAAATTATTGTTTGAATATGTGTTGAACAAGTTTCGTTTCCCGAAGGTATTGATGAGTGATCAGAGTACACATTTTCTCAATGAAATGATCATCGCACTGACAGAAGAGTTATAGGTTTACCATTAGAAGAGTATGTCATACCATCCTCAAGCCAATGGAATGGTTGAGGCTTTTAATAAGATATTGGAGAATGTGTTGAGAAAGGTTTGCAACACGCAATGGAATGATTGGGACGTGTCCGTACCAACAGTGTTATGGGCCTACAAAACTACTTGTAAAAAGCTTACTGGTTAGACACCTTTTCGGTTGGTCTATGGTGTAGAAGCTGTAATGCCTATGGAATACATTGTGCCTAGTCTACTCATAGCAGATTTCACAGGAATAGCAGACCGCAGAGCCTTAGAAGAAAGGCTCATGCAACTAATAGAGCTCGAGGAAGATAGGTTTTTGGCTGGATTCCATTAGTAGGTTCAGAAGGGACATGAAAAATCTTGGCACGAATGGCACATCAAAGTGCGCACCTTCAAGGTAAATTATTTGGTTTTATTATAGTTAAGTAAGTTTGAGAAGTTTCCAAGAAAATTTTAGATGCATTGGCTGGGGCCATATCTTATCAAAGAGATTACAGATGGTGGAGCAGTTTAGCTCACGAAGTTGAATGGAGACCCATTTCTAGGAAGGGTAAATGGAAACTGATTGAAGCCATACACCGGGGATCCGACCCAATGACTACATGATGGTAGCACAGTCTTAGCGCTCCAATAAGCTACAAGGAGGTGCGGAAATATAAACTACACTGCCTAGTTGATAGAGCTACATGACAAGGGGTCTGCGCGAAAATGAATGTTGTCACAGTACGAGAAGAAGCATGAAGGGAGTTGCGCTATAGGGGAGACACCATGCATCTTAGCTAGAAAGCAACTGTTACAGTCACTGTTCATGATTTGGTTTCCAGAAGATGGTTAAGAGGAGCGGGGGGGCAACATTTAAGGCTAAATTTAAGAGTGAAATATTTGGAAATCTGCCGCGAATTCAACATTTATGGACGGATTTTGGGGGGAATGGTTGAATTTGAATTTGAATTCACCTATAAATTACACGTGGCCATCCAGTGAAAAACAATTTGCATCCTTATAATTTCAGTGCTCAGCTATAAGTTGTTTATGAATCCTCAGGTTTACGAGGATTTGGTCACTAGTTCTGTATTTGATAAGTTACCTTAGGAAACCCAATGGTTTATCCTCAGCACGATGTCTAGACTAGGAGAAATTGCTAGTACTGGAGGAATTATTGCCTCTGAGGGAGTTGCTCTAGAGGTGATGAGCATGGAGACTCCAGTTGCAGTCCCTACGACGCTGAGGTCGCCTGGGCTGAAGCCTACACCAGTGCAGGAAGTCTATTATTTTTGGTATGTTCTATGATAGAGCAATTTATTTCATTTCTTTTCCATATTAGCAATCACATCAGCATAAGTAAACTGCAGATAGAACATAAATATAAATCGCAGAAGACAAGCCAAGAGAAGAGGACACAATATGTGGCACTAAACATGGACAAACCCCACAATGTGTGGGGAAACCATTTGATCAAATCTTCTTTTATCTTCAAAGTTTAGCAGAGAAAGAGAGAGAGAGAGATAGTACATTTACAATAGATTTCAACACTTTGACTTGTCTAGATATAAGCATAGATCATGTCCTATAGCGATGAGATCAGTTGAAGACATTTTGCTTCAACTGCTACCTATCATCATGCTGCATCCTCTAGTTGCACCACTGCATACTGCACCATGCTGCACTAGACATGATAATCATCATGCTGCACATACTAATATGCATCATCATCATGCTACTGTCCTTACAGATATGTCTCTAGAGAGTAGACTGAGACAAGGAGTGTCCCTTCAAGATTCTTGTCTTCACAAGTATAGCGTATCTCCATGACTGTGCATAAGGTGTCAACATGACAGTGTATAGATGTATCCATGACCTGCATATAAATGTTGCCATAGCCTGCATATAAAAGATTCCATGCCCTGTATATAATTTCCATGGCCTATATATAAATTCCATGGCTGCGTATATGTTTCTCAATGCCCTGTGCATAAGTCTACTCTTTTACAGTGTTAAGGGCATCACGTGGCTATAGTTTAGGGTTACATAATTATGTCATCTTCACACTGAGATTGGCAGTTACAGGTCTCTCATGACTGCGGCTTCATTCTATGACTATGTTGATCTGTCTCCCATGATAGTGTGAAGATGCAACTGTCTTCACTTGCCTGCGGATCTTTATGTCCCACATATGTGTCTCCATTACATGCGGAGATTGCATCTATTGCTTCCTTACTGCGGTTAGATGGCATATATATTCCTACAGTCAAGCTCCACTACAACGTATAAGTTAGGGCTGCGTATATCATTGACTCCGGACAACGTGATGACTACACACAGCTATCTAGTGTGAACATTGCGACTGCGTGGTAGTGATGTGCGCTGAATGGACTAGGTATAGCATGGTTCCATATTCATATGAACATGAACATCGTATATGAACAGTGTTTGATATATAACATGAACAATGTTTGCATACATATGCTCCATGCACAGCATATAGGTCTTACCATGCTATCTGCGGCATTTTCATCACGTTGACTGTTGCTTCAATCTAGACATTGCCAGGATTGTGTTTTATCATAATGCCATAGCGTTCAATATGACTGCGTTTCACCATAATGCCATGGCTACCCAGATTACACGCTGCCTTTTGTTCTACGCTATTTCTTCTTGGACTACATTATAAGATCTTGAGCCTTCCTGTTGCTACATATTTAGTGACAACTTCTAGGGTTTCTTCCATAGCAGTGTTTAAATCTAGATCATTATGCTACTGTGGCTAGGGCATCATAGCAAATACTATTGGCGTTTTCTCCTTCTCCAAAAACCCAGACGTGGAGAAGAGATCACGTGAAGAGTGTCTAAATGACTTCAAATCCTCTTCTATTTATACCAAAACGTATAGGTTCAATAGACATGACATTTGGGCTTCTAGAGCCTACATAAGAGCTGGTCGGTTTGATAATAATTACATAAACAAAATAAATTCATATCTCCATAAATACTTATCGAAATCGAGTGATCTTTGGATCAATTCTACACCTCTCGATGAGAGGGATCCAATAAAAATATCAGCTACCATAAAGAAGCTGACCCACATGGAGTTTGGCCCTAGTTGCCAATTTAACACTCACTCTCAACTAGGGAGAACTCCATCCGGTGATCCATAAGTCTAATTGTACTATCTCTGCCATCAGTGCCTTGTACTGCTCTGCTTAGCTCTACTCAACTCTACTAGCTCTACTGGCTTTGTTCTGGTCAGGTCAGCTCAACTCTACTATGCTCTGCTCAGCTTTGCTGGCTCTACTCAGCTCTGCTGGCTCTGCTCTACTCTACTCAGCTCTACTGGCTTAGCTCAGCTCTACTGGCTCTACTCTGCTGGCTCTGCTTTGCTCTACTCAGCTCTGCTGGCTCTGCTCTACTCTGCTCAGCTCTGCTGGCTCGACTCTACTCTGCTCATCTCTGTTGGCTCAGCTCTGGTCTACTCAGCTCAGCTCTGTTGGCTCTGCTTTTCTCTACTAAGCTCTATTGGCTCTGCTCTGCTGAACTATGAAGAAGAAGAATTGATCGAGAATGTCTTATACCATTCTACACTGACCCGAAGTTAGTCTCAGAGTGCGTACCATTGGTCCCAGACCAGTCTCAACCGACCCAAATTTAGCATCATAGTGGGTACCACTTCTGCCACTGGTCCCAGACCAATATCGCAGGCTCAGAGAGTGTACCACTGGTCCCAGACCAATCTCAAGCGACCCGAAGTCAGTGTCATAGTATGTACCACTCTCACTGGTCCTAGACCAATCCTACACTGACACAAAGTCAGTCTCGGAGTATGTACCACTGGTCCCAGACCAGTCTCAACCGACCCGAAGTTAGTGTCATAGTAAGGTACAACTCCTACCACTGGTCCCAGACCAGTATTGTAGGCTCATAGAGTGTACCACTGGTCCCAAACTAGTCTCAACTGACCCGAAGTCAGTGTCATAGTATGTACCACTCTCACTAGTCCCAGACCAGTCCTGCACTGACACGAGGTTAGTCTCGGAGTATGTACCATTGGTCCTAGACTAGTCTCAACCAACTCGAAGTCAGTGTCATAGTAAGGTACAACTCCTACCACTGGTCCTAGACCAGTATCATTGATCCCAGATCAATGGAGGTCATCCTAGCGTAGGGAGTATGGTAGATACAACAATGCGTCCATCGGTACTACTATGGTCCCTAACTTCATTTCCTTACTCATCAGGGAAAATTTTAAGAACCCCCCCTAAATTTATATATATAATAAATGGGCGAATCTCCATGGTATATAGGAAAAATGGAAGGCGATTTTATCAATAATATAAATGCATATATAATTTTTTGGCGAATCTCTCACCAGGCATGGCGAATATTTTACTCAATTATAAAATCTTGTGTTTATTGAATACACAAATGAAATCATTGCATTTCTTTAAAATATCTTTTGAAATCAAAATTGTCGAAATTACATATCGATAACCTAGTGGGTATAGGATAAAATTCACCCGTGTCATTCACAGAAAGCATGTGAAAAAACCTAATACTATATATAAAACCAAGAAAAATTCAAATGCATCACTTCTATGGACCTCGTAACCACCCTGCCAATACACAAGTATGTTCATGTTTGTAGTTAGAACAATTACCCAAATTAAAATCTGTTTACTCCAGCATATGTTGGAAAGTTATAGAAGGATGACTAGTGCAATCAATCCATTCCTTTTAGCCTTGGATTTGTTTCAGTTTAAAACAGAAGTATACAAATATACTTGTCCAATGTCTATGCTTTAACCATTCACTTTAAGATGTTTTTACAATATAATTTCCTACGTCTATTTAATATCTTCATTATCATAAAAACCAACCTATATCCATCTTGACTCCACATCTACCACTCTTAGGGGGATGAAATCTATTTATCCCTCTGAGCACTTGGTAGACCCAGAATTAAGATGGATCTAAGATGATAGAATTTCCCCTTTAAATAGTCTATGCTCACATGAATACCATGGTATTACCATGGGTCAATACCATGGGTTATCATAAACCTGTAGCTTAAAATTTACTATTAGTAATTTATAAAAATTAATAAAATTAATAGTTGATTTTTATTTTACTTTTTATTTTAGCCAAGCTAAAATGTTTAACATACATTAAATTACAACATCCATTTTTACTCTTGATCCACCAAGCCCCAAGAGGGATCAAATATTTTTTCACTCTATGCTAGTTTGCATATCACGATATTTGATACCTCTCGAGGGGTTAGTAGATCCAGAGTAAAGATGGATCTATGGTGGTTTAATTCCCCCATTTAAATAGGCTATATTCCACGTGAATACCATGGGTCAATACCATGTGCCACTTTTATTTTTATTAATACTAATATTAGGGTTAATAATGTTTTTTTTGCATGGTATTAATAACAATCTAGTCCATGGTATTTGTCCCATAGTATTTTGCCCATAGGTTTCACCTAAATATAACACATTTTTTGAGTGTTAGTAAATATAAGGTGACTTATGGAGTAGATATAAAAAAATGTTTTATTTGTTTACCATACCTCTCGTTTATTTATATTTTTATTAATTTACCATACCTCTTTTACAAATATGGTATTTGGCCCATAGGATTCACTTAAATAAAACCTCTTTCTTGAACCTTCATAAATAGAACGAGGGTTATGGACTAAATATAAAAAGAGGTTTTATTTATTTACCATAGATCTAGTTTATTTATATTTTTATTTATTTACCATACCTTTTGAGTAAGTATAAAAAGACGTTTTATTTATTTACCATACCTCTCATATATTTATATTTTTATTAATTTACCATTCCTCTCATTTATTTATATTTTTATTAACTTACCATACCTCTTTTATAAATATGGTATTTGGGCCTTTGGCCCATAGGATTCACTTAAATAAAACCTATTCTTGAAAATGGGTGAATGGAAGGTTGTAACTCCTAATTTCAAGGGCTAAATTTAACTTTTTTACCCTCTCCCTCAAAATAAGGTGGGCTATTTGAGGTGATTTGTAAAAATGTACTATGATACAAAATATTCGCCCACTAAAAATTTAAAACCCCTTAATTTCGCCAAAGGGTGAACGTTCACCCCTAAAATTTTCTATGCTGCTCATTGATTAGATGAGAGGTACTTCCCATGAGTCCCAGACTACATGGGTAGGATGCCTCGATAGGAGAACTAATCAATCTTGTCCTCACAGGAAAACACATCAATCTTGCTACAATCACCATGGAGAACATATCAATCCAAGCCGCCATGGAGAACACATCAATCCAAGCCTCACAGGAGAACACATCAATCCTGCTACAATCACCATGGAGAACACATCAATCCAGGCCTCACAGGAGAACTAATCATCCTGCTACACAGGAGAGCGAATCATCCTGTTCCACAAGAGAGCGAATCATCTTGTCCCACAAGAGAGCGAATCATCTTGTTACAGTGCGCACCACCAGGAGAGGGTGAGTCACCCTGTGGTCATATTTTGCTCCAATAAAAACCGCAAGCCCCCTAGAGCTCCCAGAGCTCAATGTATGCAACATGCAAGACCCTTTTACAAAGGTCTCTCGATGACTCTAAGTCGTTCAGGAAGATCACAAATTTGATCTTTCCCAGGGCTCCGACCTGTACATCATCTCAGTGCGATGGAGCCTCCTTGCTCATCGACTTACCATATCATAGATAAGGCAGTATTTGATGTCTATCTGTTGGAGGAATCATTGAATACGGGATTCCTAAATAATTGAATCCCACCTCTAGTTGTCACAGAGAATCATAGTGGTATTCATCATGTGTACTTACTAAAGAGTTTCCACAGCCAAGAAATTTCATATGAGGTCATACTCGTAGTTATGTATCTGGTCTTGACGGTACTTATAACAACCGATTTATGCTTCCTGCTCATCCATGATATCGAAGCAGAATCCAAAGAGAACCAGCACTGAGAAGTGCTCTAGTGATTTTCCACAATGCCTGCCCAGTCAACATTCGAATAATCATGCAGTTTTTATATTTCTAGCAGTGTATCTGAATCCATGAGAGATTGAGCCCTGAAGATATCTCAGAGGATTCTTGGCACCAATCCAGTGAGGCTCAACCAAATATGTGCTCACCATGCTAACTACAAAACATATGTCTGGACGGAAGTTCACCAAGAACATCAACGTGAAACTCAGAGGCATTTCCCAAATCTGGTCCGACATCACTACCATATAGCTTCTGAAAGTTAATATCCTTGAGGTAGTCACAGGCTTGCAGTTTATCATTCCACATATGGAATCCAACTCCCTCTGTCTCCTACAAATGAGAGGGTCTGCACCTGTCAGACATAGGTGTCAGTATGAGAGGTTTATCATCCACAACATTTGAGTAATGGATTGGATCGATTTCACTCCTAGTGAATCTTAGCTTCATCAGACAGCTATCAATCCTCTCATACTATGCCCAGGGTGTTTTGCTTCAAGCCATATAGGTCTTTCTTCCACCTGTATACATGAGATTCCTGTTCTTGAATCTCAAACTCCATGGGTTGTTCCAAACCTATGGACCTGCTACATGAGGGGGAATGGTCCCTTTGTAAGATTTTCCTTCGGTACATCTCAGACATGTACCTTCATGCTCTTTTTGAATTCAGCCATCTCTGTCACCATCTAACTCACAGACCTCCGGTGCTGTGTCAATGGACATGGTCCCTAGCGGACTTCCTGCAACTTGATACAACCCTGAACTCAAAAGCATCTTCGAAAAATCAATTTTCAAACACGTACCTTTCCATTGATGAATGCCACCATAAAAACTTTGACTTCCATTCCCTTTTCGGGATAGGTGGCATTGGCTCCAAGTGTAATCCCATGATTGTTTCCATCTCTACCAAATTAGATAGTGCACCCTTCTATCCGATGAAGTGCCTTGAAGCACTACAATCAATATGCCATATTCCCAAAGAATCAGAAGGAGAGGACCGATACAAGATAACACTTCTTTATCAGAAACAATATTTGATTCTTCTTACCTGGGGTTCCTTGCTTCCTTGAAGAGTTGGCCATGTCTTTGATGACATGCATCTCTGTCATTCGGACACTCCTTCGCATAAGGGCCAAACTCATAACCAAGACATCTACCTTTCCATCCACTCTTAGATTCGAACTTCCCAATGAAGTGATCTTTAGGTATGTCATCAGAAACTTCCGCTGCGTCATTCTGATAACATTCTCTGCTTCAACTTCACTCTAGGTGAATTATGAGGAACCCATTGATCCTTTTGTCTTGTCCCAACTGCCTTCGATGATTTCTCTTTCACTCTTGGGCATAGTATTCACCTCAGCTCTAATACCATGTTATTTTTGGTATGTTCTATGCTAAAGCAATTTATTTAATTTATTTTCCATATTAGCAATCACATCAGCATAAAGTAAACTACAAATAAAACATAAATATAAATCGCATAAGACAAGCCAAGAAAAGAGGACACAAGATGTGGCACCAGCCAGGGACAAACCCCACAATGTGCGGGGAAACCCTTTGATTAAATCTTCTTTTATCTTCAAAATTTAGCAGAGAAAGAGAGAGAGAGAGATAGTAGATTTACAACAGATGTCAACACTTTGACTTGTCTAGATCTAAGCATAGATCATCTCCTATAACAATGAGATCAATTGAAGACATTCTGCTTCAACTGATACCTATCATCACGCTGTATCCTCTAGTTGCACCGCTGCATACTGCACCATGCTGCACTAGACATGATAATCATCATGCTGCCGATACTAATATGCATCATCATCATGCTGCCATCCTTACAGATATGTCTCTAGAGAGTAGACCGAGACAAGGAGTGTCCCTTCAAGATTCTTGTCTTCACAAGTATAGTGTATCTCCATGACTGTGCATAAGGTGTCAACATGACAGTGTATAGATGTATCCATGACCTGCATATAAATGTTGCCATGGCCTGCATATAAAAGATTCCATGTCCTGTATATAATTTCCATGGCCTATATATAAATTCCATGGCTGCGTATATGTTTTTCAATGCCCTGCGCATAAGTCTACTCCTTTACAGTGTTAAGGGCATCACATGGCTATATTTTAGGGTTACGTAATGATGTCATCTTCACACTGAGATTGGTAGTTACAGGTCTCTCATGACTACGGCTTCCTTCTGTTATCACTCAGGTTGTCCTTAAAGCTCCTTAAAGGATATGGCTGAGGTAACCACAAACCAATCTTTGGACTGCAGGTCCTAGCCTACTTGCAATCAGAGAGGGCTCTCTCTTTATAATTTAGCTTTGTTTTGGATTGATTTTAGGCTAGTTATGATTTTCTTGGGTTTTGTTTTGATTTTGGTGGGATGGAGGATTCTTTCAAATAGAGTTGGGATGCATAGTGTGAGAAGTTCAAACCATTGGGCATGGAGTCGTGGTTTAGGCTTGCTGTTGTGTTTTCTTGGTCACAAGAGGAATACAAAGCAGGATAGCTACACATAAAACAATATCGAGCTAGAATAAAGATGGAATGAAGGTCAGTGAATGAAAGGCAACTAAGTAGCTCTCATTATGCTAATAGAGGGAAGGTGAATGAACATTTATATAGGAGCAGTCAAGGATTCCTAAAAAACATTCATATATGAAGGAACTAGCGTAAATATGAGAAAATCAGTATTCATATTCAGGACTAATTCAGAGGAAAACATAGATAAATCATAGAAATTGAGAACAGAATACAACTAAGTGAGCTCTGAACTATTCTTTCTTTCCGCTATTTAGATAGTGAAACGATGATGGCATAAAACATATAAATTGTAAACAGAGATAAGAAACACTTATTGGGCTATGTAGAAGCATTAGGATTCTATAGTCACTCTTCAGTCATTAAAACACAACAGTCAGTTCATCTCCCAAACATTCCAGCGATCTTTGATTATAGAGACTCTCAAAAATACAATGCAAGTCTAGAGGAAGTTATCGACCAACCAACCCTTTTTTCATAACAGAGGGTGGTTTAAATAGAAAAAATATCTACAAACAACAGATCTGAGACGGATCTCATCAAATAAATGCCTTTAACCTAATTTGTACAGAAGCAAATGGCAGAAATATCTATCTAACAGTTGTGCTGGGGCAACTGGCATCTCAAAATATCTATTACAGCAGATCTTAGGCAGATCTGAGAAAAATGAGTGCTTTAATCTATTTTATCTTAGAAGTAAATGCTTAAAACATTTATCTAAGTGCTGCGCTGGGGTAGCTGCCTCAAAAATGGATCAAAATCTATCCTTATGGCTCTGTGCTGGCTCTTTTAGCCATAAGTGTGCTTTAAATTCATTCATCTGCGCCTGCAAGTGGTTCTGCTGCCTTAAGTGGCCAAAACTATGAGTTGGTGAGCCTTTATGGCTCAGTGCTACTTTATTGACTTTGCTGGGAGGCTCTTTAATGATTTCCTGCTTCGGGTTCAAAGTTTCCATTGAACACCTTCATTGATACACTTTGCCGCATCTTGATACACTTTGGCAATGAATCTGGGCCTTTTCTCACCGCTGATACTCTTTAAAATGTCCCATCGCCCCCTTTCTGCCTATTCAAGGAGAAATAACTGCCGCAAAAGCTTCTGTGGCCTTTGGAACGCTATCAGCGCTGGCCGATCAAAAATGGTACTAAAAATGATGAACAACTACTAACTGGCAGAAGACTGGATGCTGGAGGCACGCCGAGGCCAAAATCCTGCAATTTGGAGCTATTTCGAGCCTGGAGCGATCAAATATGGACTAAAGAATGCCATGTTTCTTTTGTAGGCGGGGCGGGCACGAGCGCCGAACTGTTTAAAAGAAAATGGCCCTTTTCCCTCTTATAAGGCAAAAAATGCTTTAAACGTGAAAATCCATCAAAATTGGGGCGGGAGCGATTACTGTTCATAAGATTGAATGTTGTCCGTTGGATCCGGCGCGGGCCGATCCAACGGCTGGCGCTAAATCGCATCGGGGCGGACCATTGGTCCCAACACATAAAACCTCCGAAATGCCGCGGACCCGAAATGCTTATATGCCCTTTCTTTATGGAGATCGGGTCTGGTCCGTCGGCGATTTCATATCGGCGAATTTTAACAAAATCAATATGCGGACCCGAAATCCCTTAAATCTTCCCTTATAAACTAATTCGGCTCCGGCCCGTCGGGAGCCCTCTCCTTTTGCTATGCCCGGGGACCTTACGGACCCGATGGCTTTTATAAGACCCGCCTTTATAATATTTCGACTCCGGAATATCGGAGCCAAACATAAGGGGTGTTCGCCGAACAAACATGGGTCGTTGATTTGGTGATGGCGATGGACGGCAGAGATTACGTCGGCATTTCGCTATCGGCTGGGTCATGGAGCTGCCACATAAAAACGCCGAAACCCATGGGACCCGAAATATATTTATGCCGCGCTTTATTACTTTTCGGCTCCGCTGGTTGGAGCCATATGGGAGTGATGCGATTAAATATGGGCCATTGATCTGGGGCCCAAAAATGGATGGCTGCGATTATATCGGGACTTCGGCAATCGGCGGGGCAGAGGGTTGACATATATGTGATCGCCGAAATGATCCGGGCCATTGGATCGGCGGGGGCGATGGACGGCTGAGATTTGGTCGTTGTATCGGCGATCGGCGACCCATTATAACCCATGCCTTGAGACTTAGCCATTTTCGCTTATAATATGCCACTGCCCCCTCCCGATAGTGATATCGCATCGGAGGGGGACCAAATAGATTCTTTTCTCATCGGAGAATGCATTTTGTTAAAATGCAAAGGAAAAATGAAATCAAAGGGGTAGCCTTTGGTGTTTCGGATGGATTCTAAGGCATCGGAAGGGGTCCGATAGCCAAAAAAGGGAGGATTTTTTCATTTGTAGAAGCTTTTTAATGATTTTTTGCATGGTTTTTGGCAACTTTCATGCCTTGGAAGGAGTCCAAAGGCATTTAGGAGGAATGTGATGTGTTTTGAGAGGGTTTAGTGGCCAAAGACGGTTTCATGCCTTATAAAGGCAAACCAAGGCCAAAGGGATGATTTTTATACATATGAAGGTAAAATATGCAAAGGAATGAGTTCTTTTGCATTTGGAAGATGGTTAGAGGGGTCAATGAGGGTTGTTGCTGAGTTTCAGATAAACTTAGCAATTCCCGAGGATATATATGGTTATTTTTCAACCGAGAAGGGATAAGTATACAGGGGAGTTATATACATAGTTTTAGTAGGGGAAGGGGAAATAGATAGGGAGTTACATAATAAAGTTAGTAGTTAATATTATAGTGATGAGAAAAAGTGCTAAGAATGATGTCTTAGGCTATCAATGGGGGAAAATGACTGATAGAAGAAGTGTGAACATTCCTTGAGTGAAGCAGATCTCCACCAAGGCAAATGATATGGAGAATGATGAATTTAAGAGGTATCAAGCAGATCTTGACCTCTTTTAGGGGAAGTTAACGAGTGATTTGGGGAAAGAGGAAGAAGGGGAAGTTAGACATGCCTCGCTTGAAGTCCTCCAACTGAAAAACCGCCTTCAACTTGTGATATGATAGACATAACACTTGACAATATGAAATGGATCACAAGCCATGATTCTGCAACCACAAAGCTACCTACCCGACCTACTCACCTAGCATTTTCTCTTCTTTTTTGGTTTGGGTGCACTTGAACTAGCATACCTAGCTTTTCACTCTTTCTTCTTGCTATGCTCCTATCTACTTCTACACTTATTTCAGCCAGGGGCTAAGTTTAAACTGTTGAGCACCCTTGTTTCTCTACCTATCTACAAATCTGCCAAGATTAAGCTGTTTGGACAGATATTTATTCTCTATATTCTACAACAAGAAATTGAAACCTAGGGAGGCCAAGATTAAGTTGTTTGGCCTACCCTTAACTGAAAACTGATCAAAATGGATTACTTATCAAAACTGGAACAAAGCAGTAGCATTAAAACTAGCACACCTTCATGGATACTTCTCTGGTCATCTGTAGCAAATATGGGGCATTGCAGCATGCATAGTACGACATATTTGGCATGTAAAAATGTCGATCATGAAAGATGATTAACCTGCTGCAGCAGGAGGCTAATAGTGGCTCCACTTGGGGATGGATTTTCCTTGTGACAAGCCAAGAACAGCAGGTCAAAATGCCTTGATCCTCTATAGTTGCTGTTAATTGAAAATCTCTTCCGTGCTAACTGCTGAATGACTAGAACTTTAACTTCTGAATGCAGCACTCCTCCTTATCTGAAACACTATGAAAAATAAAGCATCACCTGCTTTCTTCTGCGTGCTTGATATTGCATACACTTTTGCTTGAGCACTGCCTTGTGAAATAAACACAAAAAGGGAATAAAACTGGAGCTCTTCTTTTCTTGTCTTTGAAAGGGTGCTGAAGTAAACTGAAAATCCTCCTTTCTTTTTGATACTATTGACTTGAAGACTACAAGCTGCAAACAACTTCTCTTTAACATAAATCATTGTGATATGACAGCGCTGCTCTTGCTGTTTTGCTGAGATTACTGCAGAGACAGAGATTAAAAATAGAGGACTTGCATTGGCTGTGTCTTCACAAACTTTGTTGCTGCTCCTCTAACAATCGGACTGTTTATACAAAATAAAAACAAAAGTGCTGATATATACAAATATCAATGTACAAAGAGATATTTACAAAGCTGCGTTATGTTCAACAAAAGGGATCATGATAATGCTTTAGCATACAACCATTTGCAGGGCCTTCTTCATCAGTGCTGCCCTCTACAGATTTGAGGAAATATGTGTTATTTCCCTAAACAGCAGAAATAACAAATGGCCCTCTCCAAAGGAAATCGAATTTTTCATGTTTTCCCTTGTCTTCTCTTCGTGAGTCCCACCTTAGAACTTTGTTGCCAAAACAGAAATTCTCAGCCTTAGTCCTCTTATCAAACATCCTTTTGAGCTTTTCTTGTAACATTTGAGCTCTGTCATACACCTGTTCTCTGGTTTGCTGAAGGTGAATGGTCTGATTGATCCTGCGTTGAATATCATTTGATTCAGCTTGAACCTCCTGCAACAGCCTCATAATGGAAATGCCCAAAGAAGATGGGAATCTGGCTTCCATACTGTAAACAAGCTCATAAGGGCTCATCCCAATTGATTTTTTTGTCGAAAGCCTGTCTGCCCAAAGGGCATTGGTGAGCTTTTTATGCCAGTTCTTCTTGCTTTCTTCCAAGGTCTTCTTAATGATACTGATCAGGCTCTTATTAGATGACTCGGCTAAGCCATTACCTTGAGGGTAATAGGCTATGGAATGGCCTAAAGTGATATGGAATTTATGGCAAAAATTGATCATCTTTTTGGATTTGAAAGCAGCGGCATTGTCAGTGATGATCTTCTTAGGGCAGCCAAATCTAGACAGGATATTGCACTCAAGGAATTGGATAATGGTGGTGTCATTGGCCTGCCTGCATGGAATGGCTTCAATCCACTTGGTGAAATAGTCGGTGGCAGTTAGAATCCACTTATGCTGGCCTGAGGAAGAGGGATGGATTTCTCCAATGAAGTCAAGACCCCATTGTTGAAAAGGCTTTTCGGTTGAGATGGGCTTAAGAGGCAAGGGCAACAGCTTTCTTTTGCCCTCAAAGATTTGGCATTTGTGACATGAGATAGCAAACTTCTTTACATCTGCAAACAAAGAGGGCCAATATAAACCAACCCTTAAAATTTTATCAGCAGTGGACTTCCAATATAGATGTCCTCCACAGTCCCCTGCATGGAATTCTTTCATGACATTATTAGTTTCATTCATGGTCAAACAATTAAGCAATATGCCTTCATGATTCTTCCAAAATAAAGCACCATCTAAGACACAAAATTTCAAAGCCTTCATTCTTAAAAATCTCTTCTTGGTCCTGGACAATCCTGGGGGAGCAAACAGGTTTAACAATACAAAGCAAATATCAGCATACCATGGGGATTGCAAAAAGGTGTCACTGATCTGTGGAGTCGCCAGCTCCTGTTCATTTTCCATTTGGTTGATGTCTAAGGCTTGAAAGTTTGTTTCAGACATCAGTTTGGCTAAACCTTGTCCCTTTATTAGCTTGGTTGGTTTTATTTCTATGTCATACTCAATAATGTTAGCAATCCACTTGCCTCTTTTGCCTTCTAACCCCTCTTGGGTTAATATGTATTTTACAACAGCATTTGGGACATAAGCAATCACATGTGAATATAAAATATAAATTTTGAAGTCTTTGATTGCTTTAACAAGGGCATAGGCCTGCTTCTCCATGATTTGGTACTTCAAAGGGGCATCTCTTAAGGCTCGGCTGAAAAAAGCAATTGGCTTTTCATTTCCTTGGTCATCCTTTTGCAATAGGACAACAGCTATGGTATTATCAGATGCAAATGAAAATATGATAAAGTCCCTATCAAATTGAGGACTTGTGAGGACTGGGGCTTGAGTTAAGGCAACTTTGATACTTTCAAATGCTTGCTTGGTTTCAAGAGACCATTTTACCTTGGCATCCTTCTTTAACATGTTGCTCAACAGTCTTATTAGCTCGGCTAGATTTGGGATAAATCTCCTTAGGAAATTGATCTTTCCTAGGAATTCTTGCAGCTCTTTTATGTTTCTTGGATATGGGATTTGGAGAATGGATTGGATCCTTTGCGGATCAATTCTAATCCCGTATTTTGAAATGATATGTCCAAGTAATTTTCCTTCTTCAAGGCCAAATAAAGACTTCTTGGGGTTCAAGGAAATGCCATATTTCCTACATGTTAGGAACACTTGTCTCAAATGTCTTAGGTGCTCTTGATCAGATTTGGAGAAAGGGGTAAGATAATCAAGATAGACAACCAAGAAATCATGGATCTCCTTGGCAAATGCAATGTCCATGGCCCTTTGAAAGGTGGCACCTGTTTTCTTTAGGACGAAAGGCATTTTCACATATTTAAATGTTCCCCACGGTGTTGTAAAGGCTGTCTTGTCTTGATCATCTGGGTGAACCAGTATTTGGTTAAAACCTGAAAAGCCATCTAGCAAAGAGATTCTAGATGACCCCACTACTCTTTGTAGGATGTGGTCCATTTTGGGCAATGGGTAGTGGTCTTTAAGGGGGACTTGGTTTAAGTTTCTCAAATCTACACAAAGCCTAATCTCACCTATTTTCTTTCTTGTGGGAACAAGATTGGATACCCATTCAGAAAATCTAATGGGTGCTATGATACCTGCTTCAAACATTCTTTTCACTTCTTTCTCAATTAAAGGGAGAAGCACAGGATTGATTCTCCTCAGTTTCTGTTTGAAGGGCTTTTGATTTGGCTTTAAGGGAATGGTATGTTGAATAATTGAGGTGTCATAGGACTTCAAGTCCTCATAACTCCAAGCAAATACATCTTGGAATTCTTTGAACAAATCAACATATTTGGGCTTTTGATCGGGTGGCAAAGATTGAGATAGTTTGATCATTTTGGGCTTCTCTGCTGTCCCAATGTTGTGTTCTTCTATGGCAGTGTTTATAGGCTGCATTTTTGGCTTTTTGGGCACATCATTTGCATCAAACATATCTTCTAACGGAGTGAGGCCAGCAG
The DNA here is from genome assembly GCA_031772625.1 of Pinus tabuliformis. Lineage (NCBI taxonomy): Eukaryota > Viridiplantae > Streptophyta > Pinopsida > Pinales > Pinaceae > Pinus > Pinus tabuliformis. The sequence continues at coordinate 310,820,782 of CM062810.1, read as the reverse complement.
GCAGAAAGTTATCCTTTAAATCAATGATTTCGGCCTCTGTTTTGGCTATTTCCTCCAAATGCATCTGTTTCAGCTCTTCTATGTTTTCTTCATCAAAGATGGTTGGTTGTAGCAATTTTCTAGCTGTTTCAGCTGTTACAGTTTGCTAGATTTGGTTTATTGCTTGCAGTGGATCATCCATGGCATCCATATCAATGTTTAGGCTTGAAAACTCATGCTGTAAGGTAAGAAAATTGTTGATTTGAGCATCATCCTCAAACACTTGCCAATCTTTAACATTGTTAGGGATAGCAGGCCTGTGCTTTATCTCAGCAGTAAAGTGGTGATTGGACTCAAAAGGAAGCTTGCAAGTGCTAGCAAAAGTAGCTAGGCTGTGAGCATGCATGTTATTGTTTCTAGAAATCTTAGCAAGTTTGGATTCAGTGAAGGTATCAAGTATTGCAGTGGTAGCAGTCCTATAAGCTCTTAGCCTTCTATCATTGGTAACAAAGTTGCCCTTCATTTGTTGTATGATTAAATCGGAGTCACCTAGAATGGACACCTTTGCAGCTCCTAGAGCTTTGAGCAGTTTAAGGCCTAAAAGGAGAGCTTCATACTCTGCCATGTTGTTGGTACATCTAAAGTTAAGTCTGTAAGCATGACCCTCTGCATGGCTATTATGTGTATTGTGAATCCATATTCCTGCCCCTGCTCCTAGCTTATTAACAGAGCCATCAAACTCTAAATACCATGTGATTTCTTGCTTGTGGTTAATATTAAGAGTTTCAGTCATTTTAGGATTGGGCAGACCTAGGTTTTGTGCTTCACGTGGTTCTTCTTGTATGCTGGTTGCACTGACTGTTTTGACAGTTTCCTGCGTATGGGCAACCGATTCTTGATTGATGCATGTTTCTTGTTCTAAAGGCAAAGGCCTCTCATTAGTTGGAGGACTTGTTTCATCATTAAACAAAATAAAAGAATCCATATCAGAATGGATTGAATAGATAGGGAAATTCTGGGGCTTTTCCTCACTACTTACCACATACTTCATCAGTGTTTCTCTATACAGTCTCTTTGGTTGCCCAAAGAATGAAATAGTGGCATAAGAGAGGTCTAATTGGAGAGATCCTTGGAGTTTTGCTCCCCAAGATCTTGATAACAGCATGCCATACTTTGGTGGAATGTCAGCAACCACCACATCCATGAGGATTGTCTTGCTTGGGTATTGGACTAAGGAGACACACAAGTCTTTGATGAGGTCTAAACACTTGACTTGACTTGAGTCAAAGGAGAATAGTTCTTTGTAGGGTCTTGTTACATCAAGGTTTAGCTTCTCCATTACAGCTTTGGGCATAAGGTTGTGTGAGGCACCTGAGTCAAACATTGCATTATGTAAAACTTTATCATGTATGTGCAGACTGACATAAAAGGGTAGAACAGCTCCATGTGCTGATTTGCCATCAACTTCTGGACCAAAAAGCAACTCAGATGTATCATCTAAAACATTCACATCATCCCTATTCTCTGGCATTTGCAGTGATCTTTGGATTTGTTGCCTATACACATCATGCTTTGCAAGTTCAGATAAGGGGATGGAAATCTTAAGTTTGCTTATTTCTGCTTCTAAGTTGAATGGTTTCTCCAATGGAGTCTTTGTGTTGGCAATAGCAGATTTTCCCTTTTCAAGTGTATTTTCTGCATTTTCCTCTTGATTATCAGTGTTATAATGAGTGATACCTTGCGGTATTTCTGTTTTGGGAAGGCTTTTAGGAGTGCTATTTACATTTTCCTTTGAGGACAAAGGTAGCAGAGGCTGATCATTAGAGGGCTGCATGTCTGGTGTGTCTGTTATATCCTCTATTGTGACTTCTTTTGAATCTGGGATTGTTTGTTTGGTCGGTTCTGTGGAAGCATCTCTGTCCTTAATCTTCTTGGGCTGCTTTGTTTCCTTCTGTTTGGTGGGCTCGGTTACATCAATTATTCTAGTTCTCAGTTTATATTGTTTGTGCACTTCATAAACAGCTGAATCATAACCTTGTTTGAAGTCAAAAGACTCACCTGACTGGGTCTGAAATTGATTAAAGTCATGCTCATCTTGGTCTTGTTGAGTTAGGAAAATTTGTTGCTCACCCTTCAAATCCACCAAGTTCATGTGAGTGTCCTCTATGGCATCACTAGATGTGGATGCTTCTGTATAGTTTTCTTGGAAAGGAGGTCTTATATCATGGTCTGGGCTAGACCTACCAGCGTTTGGATTTTGATTTTTCCTGAAATTCGGGTTCCTGACAGTGTTAGCTTGCTGCCCGTCCCATGATGATTTCCTCTCAACACTCTCTACTCTGTCTCCCAGCCTGTGCATGCCATTGATAATAGCATCTAGCTTTTGATCTAAGGCTGAGGGCTCTTCCTTGAAGGTGGTTCTTCTCTCAGTTCTAGCTCTGTTTCTTTTGGCAATTAAATTTGCCTCCACAGTGACAGCCAAATTTTGCATGTCTGCAAGGCTGTTAAGGGCTCTTTCTTTTAGTTGGTAGGCCATATCTGGGTCGAATCCATCAGGGAATTTATATAAGGCAAGGTCAGGTGGGGGCCTTAAGTTTTTTGGGATAGCATTATAAACGCTATTGAACCTTGCACAATAGTCCAAGACTGTTTCTTGTGGACCTCTTTTGATTGTATCGTATTCAGCTAGTATGTGCAAGGGATCTTTCTTTTTCTCCCATCTGTTGATAAATGACTGGTATAAGGCTTCTGGGTCTGCTATGGAATTGGCTGGGAGTGCTCTAAACCAAGTCCTGACATCACCTGTCAAACTTTGGACAAAAATCTTCATTCTCACACCATCATCATCAATCTCATAGCTTTCAAAGTAATCCTGCATTTTCTTTGTATGCTGAAGGGCTGTGCAGGCACTTGTGCCATCAAAATATGTGATTTTAGTTTGGTAATCCTGAGGCATAGCCCCGAGATTTGCAGGCAGTTGTAAGGGTGCATATCTATTCGCCATGTTGGCAGGGATAAATGGAACAACAGGGATAAACGGAACAGCTAGAAAAACTGGGATAATAGGAGTAGTAGTGGTAGTATGTGTAGTGAATGGAGGTGTGGAAGGAGTGCTTTGAGAGGTGGATGAAGAACAAGGGGAACTAGGGGTTGAACGAAATAAAACTTTGACAGGGGTTGGAACACAGCTTGGGTGAACTGTTTCAGGACTATTATCAGCAAAGTCCTCTCTTCGCTCTAGCTTCCTGAGGTTCCTTGGGATTATATTGGGATTTTCAAAAGCTGCTGGGGGATTTGGGTCTAGATTTGACCTTGTATAACATGAATTCTTTTTGGGAGCCAGCTTCTAGCTTGTTTTTTTGGGATTTTTCTAAGAATATAAGGGTTAGAAAGAAACTTTTGAAGGTCTGGTTCCTTCCCAGTGGAGCTTTCCACCTTGATTTGTGAAATTAACTAAGGATTGTCCCCAGTGGAGTCGCCATTATGTTATCACTCAGGTTGTCCTTAAAGCTCCTTAAATGATATGGCCGAGGTAACCACAAACCAATCTTTGGACTGCAGGTCCTAGCCTACCTGCAATTAGAGAGGGCTCTCTCTTTATAATTTAGCTTTGTTTTGGATTGATTTTAGGCTAGTTATGATTTTCTTGGGTTTTGTTTTGATTTTGGTGGGATGGAGGATTCTTTCAAACAGAGTTGGGATGCATAGTGTGAGAAGTTCAAACCATTGGGCATGGAGTCGTGGATTAGGCTTGCTGTTGCATTTTCTTGGTCACAAGAGGAATACAGAGCAGGATAGCTACACATAAAACAATATCGAGCTGGAATAATGATGGAACAAAGGTCAATGAGTGAAAGGCAACTAAGTAGCTCTCATTATGCTAACAGAGGGAAGGTGAATGAACATTTATATAGGAGTAGTCAAGGATTCCTAAACAACATTCATATATGAAGGAACTAGCGTAAATATGAGCAAATCAGTATTCATATTCAGGACTAATTCAGAGGAAAACATAGATAAATCACAGAAATTGAGAACAGAATACAACTAAGTGAGCTCTGAACTATTCTTTCTTTCTGCTATTTAGATAGTGAAACGATGATGGCATAAAACATATAAACTATAAACAGAGATAAGAAACACTTATTGGGCTATGTAGAAGCGTTAGGATTCCATAGTCACTCTTTAGTCATTAAAACACAACAGTCAGTTCATCTCCCAAACATTCTAGCGATCTTTGATTATAGAGACTCTCAGAAAATACAATGCAAGTCTAGAGGAAGTTATCGACCAAACAACCCTTTTTTCATAACAGAGGGTGGTTTAAATAGAAAAAATATCTACAAACAACAGATCTGAGACAGATCTCATCAAATAAATGCCTTTAACCTAATTTGTACAGAAGGAAATGGCAGAAATATCTATCTAACAGCTGCGCTGGGGCAACTGGCATCTCAAAATATCTATTACAGCAGATCTTAGGCAGATCTGAGAAAAATGAGTGCTTTAATCTATTTTATCTTAGAAGTAAATGATTAAAACATTTATCTAAGTGCTGCGCTGGGGCAGCTGCCTCAAAAATGGATCAAAGTCTTTCCTTATGGCTCTGTGCTGGCTCTTTTAGCCATAAGTGTGCTTTAAATTCATTCATCTGTGCCTACAAGTGGTTCTACTGTCTTAAGTGGCCAAAACTGTAAGTTGGTGAGCCTTTATGGCTCAGAGCTGCTTTATTGACTTTGTTGGGAGGCTCTTTAATGATTTCCTGCTTCAGGTTCAAAGTTTCCATTGAACACCTTCACTGATACACTTTGCCGCATCCTGATACACTTTGGCACTGAATCTGGGCCTTTTCTCACCGCTGCTACTCTTTAAACTGTCCCATCGCCCCCTTTCTGCCTATTCAAGGCAAAATAACTGCCGCAAAAGCTTCCGTGGCCTTTGGAACGCTATCGGCGCTGGCCGATCAAAAATGGTACTAAAAATGATGAACAACTGCTAACTGGCGGAAGACTGGATGCTGGAGGCACGCCGAGGCAAAAATCCTGCAATTTGGAGCTATTTCGGGCCTGGAGAGATCAAATATGGGCTAAAGAATGCCATGTTTCTTTTGGAGGCGGGGCGGGCACGGGCGCCGAACTGTTTAAAATAAAATGGCCCTTTTCCCTCTTATAAGGCAAAAAATGCTTTAAACGTGAAAATCCATCAAAATTGGGGCGGGAGCGATTACTGTTCATAAGATTGAATGCTGGCCGTTGGATCCGGCGCAGGCCGATCCAACGGCTGGCGCTAAATCGCATCGGGGCGGACCATTGGTCCCAACACATAAAACCTCCGAAATGCCGCAGACCCGAAATGCTTATATGCCCTTTCTTTATGGAGACCGGGTCCGGTCCGTCGGAGATTTCATATCGGCGGATTTTAACAAAATCAATATGTGGACTCGAAATCCCTTAAAACTGGCCTTATAAACTAATTCGGCTCCGGCCCGTCAGGAGCCCTCTCCTTTCGCTGTGCCCGGGGACCTTACGGACCCGATGGCTTTTATAAGACCCGCCTTTATAATATTTCGGCTCCGGAATATCGGAGCCAAACATAAGGGGTGTTCACCGAACAAACATGGGCCGTTGATTTGGTGATGGCGATGGATGACAGAGATTATGTCGGCATTTAGCTATCGGCAGGGTCATGGGGCTGCCACATAAAAACGCTGAAACCCATCGGACCCGAAATATATTTATGTCGTGCTTTATTACTTTTCGGCTCCGCTGGTCAGAGCCATATGGGAGTGGTGCGATTAAATATGGGCCATTGATCTGGGGCCCAAAAATGGATGGTTGCGATTATATCGGGACTTCGGCAATCGGCGGGGCAGAGGGTTGACATATATGTGATCGCTGAAATGGGCGATCGCTGAAATGATCCGGGCCATTCGATCGGCGGGGGCGATGGACGGCTGAGATTTGGTCACTGTATCGGCGATCGATGGCCCATTATAACCCATGCCTTGAGACTTAGCCATTTTCCCTTATAATATGCCACTGCCCCCTCCCGATAGCAATATCGCATCAGAGGGGGGACCAAATAGATTCTTTTCCCATCAGAGAATGCATTTTGTTAAAATGCAAAGGAAAAATGAATTCGGAGGGGTAGCCTTTGGTGTTTCGGATGGATTCTAAGGCATCGGAAGGGGTTCGATAGCCAAAAAAGGGAGGATTTTTTCATTTATAGAAGGTTTTTAATGATTTTTGCATGGTTTTTGGCAACTTTCATGCCTTGGAAGGAGTCCAAAGGCATTTAGGAGGAATGTGATGTGTTTTGAGAGGGTTTAGTGGCCAAAGAGGGTTTCATGCCTTATAAAGGCAAACCAAGGCCAAAGGGATGATTTTTATACATATGAAGGTAAACTATGCAAAGGAATGAGTCCTTTTGCATTTGGAAGATGGTTAGAGGGGTCAATGAATGTTCTTGCTGAGTTTTAGATAAACTTAGCAATTCGTGAGGATATATATGGTTATTTTTCAACCAAGGGGAAGGGATAAGTATACAGGGGAGTTATATACATAGTTTTAGTAGGGGAAGGGGAAATAGATAGGGAGTTACATAATAAAGTTAGTAGTTAATATGATAGTGATGAGAAAAAGCGCTAAGAATGATGTCTTAGGCTATCAATGGGGGGAAATGACTGATAGAAGAAGTGTGAACATTCCTTGAGTGAAGCATATCTCCACCAAGGCAAATGATATGGAGAATGATGAATTTAAGAGGTATCAAGCAGATCTTGACCTCTTTTTGGGGAAGTTAATGAGTGATTTGGGGAAAGAGGAAGAAGGGGAAGTTAGACATGCCTTGCTTGAAGTCCTCCAACTAAAAAACCACCTTCAACTTGTGATATGATAGATATAACACTTGACAATATGAAATGGATCACAAGCCATGATTCTGCAACCACAAAGCTACCTACCCGACCTACTCACCTAGCATTTTCTCTTCTCTTTTGGTTTGGGTGCAATTGAACTAGCATTCCCAGCTTTTCACTCTTTCTTCTTGCTGTGCTCCTATCTACTTCTACACTTATTTCAGCTAGGGGCTCAGATTAAACTGTTGAGCACCCTTGTTTCTCTACCTATCTACAAATCTGCCAAGATTAAGCTGTTTGGACAGATATTTATTCTCTATATTCTACAACAAGAAATTGAAACCTGGGGAGGCCAAGATTAAGCTGTTTGGCCTACCCTTAACTGAAAACTGATCAAAATGGATTACTTATCAAAACTGGAACAAAGCATTAGCATTAAAAATAGCACACCTTCATGGATACTTCTCTGGTCATCTGTAGCAAATATGGAGCATTGCAGCATGCATAGTACAACATATTTGGCATGTAAAAATGTCGATCATGAAAGATGATTAACCTGCTGCAGCAGGAGGCTAACACCTTCTATGACTACGCTGATCTGTCTACCATGACAGCGTGAAGATGCCACTGTATTCATTTTCCCGCGGATCTTTATGTCCTACATATGTGTCTCCATTGCATGTGGAGATTGCATCTATTCCTTCCTTACTGCGGCTAGATTTTAAATATATTCCTGCGGTCAGGCTCGACTACAATGTATAAGCTAGGGCTACATATATCATTGACTACGGACAACGTGATGATTGCGTATAGCTATCCAGCATGAACATTGAGACTGCGTGGTAGTGCTGTGCGCTGAATGGGCTGGGTATAGTGTGGTTCCATATATATAAATGGTTTCATATAACATGGTTCCATATTCATATGAACGTGAACAACTTATATGAATAGCGTTTGATATATAACATGAATAGCGTTTGCATACATATGTTCCATGCGCAGCGTATAGGTCTTACCATGCTATCTGCGACATTTTCATCATGTTGACTGCTGCTTCAATCTAGACATTGCCAGGACTGCATTTTATCATCATGCCACAGCGTTCAATATGACTGTGTTTCACCATAATGCCACGACTGCCCAGATTACACGCTGCCTGTTGTTCTACGCTATTTCTTCTTGCACTGTGTTATAAGATCTTGAGCCTTCCTGTTGCTGCATATTTAGTGATAGCTTCTAGGGTTTCTTCCATAGCAGTGTTTAGATCTAGATCATTATGCTACTGCAACTAGGGCATCATAGCAAATATTCTTGGTGTTTTCTCCTTCTCCAAAAACCCAGACGTGGAGAAGAGATCACATGAAGAGTGTCTAAATGATTTCAAATCCTCTTCTATTTATACCAAAACATATAGGTTCAATAGACATGATGTTTGGGCTTCTAGAGCCTACATAAGAGCTGGTCGGCTTGATAATAATTACATAAAAAAAATAAATTCATATCTCCATAAATACTTATCAGAATCGGATGATATTTGGATCAATTCTACACCTCTCGATGAGAGGGATCCAATAAAAATATCAGCTGCCATAAATAAGTTGACCCACATGGAGTTTGGCCCTAGTCTCCAATTTAACAAAGTCCCCAAACCCAATAAGGATAAGCAGAAGAAGCCCATGTTGGTGCATGAGTCACCGAGGAAGCATGTAGCTACCCAGGCCGAAAAGAAAGACAAACTGAGCAAAAAAGAGAAGGGGAAAGTGGTGGATTCGAAGGCTGAAGAGGGCACAAAGGACATAGACACTGAGGGGGTGGATCCAATATCCAACTTACTGGATTATATCCCTCTACACAAGGGAAAAGTGAGGGTTGATAAGGACCCATATGCAGGAAAATTCCTCCTCAATATACCCTTACTACTGGAGAACATCACTTTTGAAGGTCCACGGTTGGCATGGATTCCCCAGCTCAAGCTGGAAGATTGGGATTTGGTGGACCATGAGAGGTTCCCCCACTTGGCAACATAAAACTACATGAAGAGGGTGTTCTACAAAGAATCAGGTTTCACCGCGCTAGAGCCTATGGAGTGGATTTGTGGAGTGAATCAGTCGGGGTTGCTAAACCTATTATGGGTGCCCCACTACCACTACTCCAACATCAGGCTAAGCGCTGGCCGATAGAGTGGCACTCTCCATCCGATCTAGTCGCAGGTACTAGCAAGTCCATGGGGAAGAAAAGGAAGGAAGCGACCAAGCAAAACGTCCAGTAATTGGCTAAGAAGCATAAAAAAGAGGTCGAGGAGAAGGCCCAGGTGGAAGTGGAGTGCGCTGCAAAGTAGCAGGTTGAACAGGAAGAGCATGGCTCTGAGCACAATGAAAAGTCTCCTTCACCCCAAATAGAGGAGGAGGAGTAGTCAGAGCAGGGTGGCGGTGGTCAAGAGTAGCAGAGCACTCCCTTTCGGGTCAAAATATATAGAGAACAAGGAAAGGAAGGGCTGTGGAAGAAATAAAAAATGACCAAGTCGTTGCTAAACCCAATTACTCTTACAAATGGCGACCTTGATGAGATAGGGGACAAGGTACATGATACTACAAAAGAACTGTTGCAGCAGTTTGAGTAGCAACAATAGCAGGTTTTGAGCACCATTCAAAAGGATTTGCGTGAGCTGGAGATTCAGATGAATAGGATCCAGGTAGGAGCAGGGCAAATCAGTGGTGCAGCAACAAGTTTGGCACCAGGGACCACTCAAGCCATAGAGATGGTTCGATCAGTGGATCTCCGAGTAGTCGCACTGCCAGATGGCTCTTTGAGTGTAGAGGCAGCCGTTGATAAGGCAATAGTGAGTTATTTGAATAACATTGACCTCAACTTGGCCGTGCTCCAAAATGAGTACCTACATATGCTACAGGCAGGGGTGCTAGCAGAGTTCAAATCTCGGGAGCAGCGCGCGCTTAGCCTCATCAGTGAGTATAGAGTGAAGAATGAATAGATGTTAGATAAGAAGTTAGAGGTAGTGGATGCACAATAGAAAACTCAGGTGTAACATGCCCAGCTTGCAGCTGTGGTGGAAGAAGCCTGCCAAACAGTCCCTAAACTGCATATACCGGACGAAGTGTCATTGGAGGTGAAGATTAGAAATATGGCAGTAGGTGTGTGCGATGCCAAGATGGAAGTGGCCATAGTTTAGTTCGAGCTGAACCTAAAGATAATAGATTTGGAGTTGAATTCACAACCTTCAACTCTACCAGAGGTAAGGGAACAACGTGAAGCCACTGTGAAGGATGGAGTCACGATGGTGGATGCCACATTGGTAGACTACATGACACTTTTTGAGCAGGCTATGGAGGTAGTCACGGCCCTACACAAGGATCCTGTTATCACTCAAATTTTCCTAGAAGTTGTTGGGAAGAGGAAAGGGGTCCGAGGTAACCACAAACCAACTTTTAAGTACAGATTCTAGCCAATCTGTACTCAGAGAGGGCTCTCTCTTTCAAATTTAGCTTTGTTTTTTAATGATATTAGGCTAGTTGTGAAGTTTATGAGTTTTGTTTGAATTTGGGTGGTGAGATTCAATAGCAAAGGGGTAAGACTGAGTAGCTTAGTCCATTGGGCTGATGGAGTCAAAGAAAATGGGTTAACTGGACATAGTTTCTTCACAAAGGATGGTTTAACAAAGCAAGGTAGTCAAACAGGGAACAATCAGAGTCTGAAAGATGGAATGGGCTTAAAGGGTTAAAGGGTAACTAAGAATCATTTAACATACTTTAAAAGAGTAGAACGTGACTAACCACCAATAAAGAGCAATTAAGAATTCTTTATTAAATGATTAAAATGAACAAACTAGAAAACAGGAGCAATCAAGAATTCACTGTTTATACTAGTTCAGAAGAAAACATTGAGAATAATAACGATTGAAAAAAGAGTGCAATTAAGAAAATTATGAGTTATTCTTTTTCGTTTATCTTTCAGATGTGAAACATAGATGATATTTTAAACAAGGAAAATTGTAAAACACAAGGTATAGATGAACTTATTGATCTGGTGTTTGATTCAAGAATTCTGAGAAAATTCCTTAGCTCCAATTCTTCTTCCAGCAAGCCACAAAGTTGGTCCAAACAACACTTTATTCCAAAATAGTCAATGTTACAGCAATGTCTAAGAATTCACCCTCAATACTCTAATTGAGGGGGTATTTATACAAAAAATCTTTAGAAAAATATCTCATAACAGAGTGAGATATATTCTAGTGATGACTAATTATTTTTACAGAAAAATAGAGACACTTAGTCTCGAATATAGGAGAAAGGTGAACTGATGATGTGCTGTTCCTATTCTCACTGAATGTGCTGAGGCAGGCCCTTTTATTTGGCTTGTTGTTGTCCTCCTTAGTAACTCTGTGCTGGCTGCCCTATTTTGACCAATACTTTCCACCTTTTCTGATACACTTCGACCTGTTTGACCTTTGTTTATTATTGAGTCCCAAACTTGCATCTTTCCTATACACCTTTCTAGCCTTTTTCCATTTACCTGGACCTCCTAAGCTATCAACATCATTGCATATTAGTTTAAAAGAGCATATAAAGTGGTTTCCTAACTATGTTTTGTGTCTGCTGTTTGAATTAGATTTTTGCTCATTGAGCTGAGGAATATTGTCACTTTCTGCAGCCTTTTTGTTAAAGTATATATTGCAGGTGTCTTCAGGCAAATCGAGCCACATGGGCAAGTTGGAAATGATGTGGACATGGACTGAGTCTTATTGGCTCAGTCGAATTCACCAAAGATGGCCGTGGTCAAAGGTAGCCAAGCGGTGGTCAACATAAGAGTCCTACAGTGAAAGAACTCCTTTTTTCACCACGTGAAGACTTGCGTGGCCGTTCCTAAATCTCAGGGGACATATCAACACCTGTGGACTACTCCATAAAGCGAATCCAATAGCCACCCTCAATAGATTTAATCTTCACGATAGCCATGACGCTAGATCCCTGGACGTGGTTGTTCACATGTCTTTTATCTGCACAGTTTTTAGGAAATTAGTTATGTCATCTTCTGTTATAAATAATGCATTCTCATACGCATAGTAGTTAGCCTTTGTAATTTAATTTTGACTGTTAACGAGCCCACTGTGCCGTGACATTATTTCTGTGTTATGAATGCATTTTGAATACATGAGAAGACTCTGTTTATAAGCTCAATTCGTGGTTGATAGCTGATTGCCCGAGGTTGTGCAAAGGGCCCCTGTACACACCGAGGTTTTGTTTATTGCTGTATAGTTTCATGCTTTATTTCTTTACATTCCTTATGCCATATATATTCACTTGTACATATTGTCTTTCTTATGGTATTAACGCTTCATTTCTGTCCATAATTTTTCATGCTTTATAATGTTGTTAACTGATCAGTGTCTTTGTTTCAGATTACAGTAGGCAGCCCGGGCATTTGCACATAGTTTTACAATGACTAATGACATGGAATCCTTCTTGTCTTTCTGCTGATTTATTTTCTTAGTTTTTCATTCCAGCGCTGTTTTATTTATTCAGTTCTGTTCATTTGCTTTATTAGTTAAATTAGATATTAAATTACTCATGTCATTTTCAGTTACCTCCGAAAGCCATAGCGAGACTAATGGTGAGGGATTGAAGTATGAGTGCGTAGTTTGATATTAGTTTACTTTTCTGCAAGTTAGTTATTGAATTTCTCGTGTCATTTTCAGTTACCTCCGAAAGCCATAGCGAGACTAATGGTGAGGGATTGAAGTATGAGTGTGTAGTTTGATATTAGTTTATTTTTCTGCGAGTTAGTTATTGAATTGCTCATGTTATTTTCAGTTACCTCCGAAAGCCATAGCGAGACTAATGGTGAGGGATTGATGTTGGCATTATGATTCAAGTATTGTCCTTGATGGCAACTCACTCAGAGGTTGGTACAGGTGCTCAGAGGTTAGTACAGGTGATGGCAACTTAATCAGAAGACAGATCGCTGTACAGCATGCCAAGGAAGCTCATACACGCCGTTTCGTTAAGCCCAAGTCGCGTGTACACGCTAGTTTGATTCAGAAAAAGCGCGTGTATGTGGAAAGGTTCCTTTGGTCCATGGTGGTTAGCCCTTGGAAGTTGTGCCAATGATTTCGGACCATTATGTCTCGACGGGCATGTCGATCCCTAGTTTTAAAGTTGATGGTATTGTGTTACTATGGTTTTGGCTCTTGGTATTAAGCTAGGCCTAAGACTATATAAGGAGAAGAAGATCATTAGGCAAAATCATCTTTTCGACAAGGCTTGAATATCTAAGAGAGAAAGAGATCTGATATGCAGGGTTCGGGTTGCTTGATATGAGCTAAGGAGAGATCACATCGGTTGATGGAAGACTAGATCTAAGGATAGATCGGGATCTAATGGTTTGAAATGCACTATCATGATATGGTTGATTATGCGTATTTCTAGATCTGCATATTGTCGCAATGTTACGTTCTGGGTCTAACTAATGTCTGGTACAGCTGCAAATTGAGAAAGTTTATTTTTAGATCTGTACGCAGGTTGGATTCGGTAAAAGCGCGTGTATACGCGGGTTTTGCTCATTGAAGTAGCGTATATCTTTTGAAGCTTGACTTTGGGTTTACAGTGGGGTCTGACTGTTATTGCAGAGTTCTGTAGTCTGCTCTGTGTTCTGGTAACTGGTGATTGACAGGGTTCAGTGGTTCAGTGATTCAAAGTTTGGTTGTTTTATGCTTCAATGATCTGTTGTGGAAATTGAATGAATTGTGGTCTTCAGATTGTAATGTTGTGCTTCAGGAATATCCAAGTCTGAAAATGTATGAAAAGTGATACCTGAAAGAAGGAAGATTGTAGGTCAGCACCTACGTACTAGTATCTTGGCTAGTACAAGAACAAAGGGGGTTGAAGCTCCCTTCCAAGGAAGTTTGGAGAACGAGAGAAGGTTGTAGCCTGCGTACTGGTATAAGGCTGCACCAGTACAAAAGATTGTAAACTGAAGTTTCATATTAAAGAAAGATAGAGACAACTTGCAGCAGGTGGTTTTCACCCACATTGGGTTTCCACCTTATATCTTGGTGTTCATGTGTGTGGCTTTTCATCTGTTCTGTTATACTGCACATGTTTACTGTTAATGTGGTGAATAATGTCCTGATGCACTTAATTGAAGAATAAGCTAACTAAATTGTGAGTTTTTCTTCTTATACGCTGTTTTACTTCGTCACAGTAGCGTGTACACGCTGGTTCACTTAACTGAAGTAGCGTATATGTTTCTGAGCTTTTAAAAAGTTTGATTAATCTGATAATACTGATTCACCCCCCCTCTCAGTATTATTTCCAACAATTGGTATCAGAGCCAGGTCCTTCAGAGAAGCTTGATCGCTTGAAGGAAGATCATTCATCATGAGCAACTACGAGAAAGAAGCATCAATCAGGCCACCAGTTTTTGATGGAACAAATTTCAATTATTGGAAGGTAAGAGTTACTGCATATCTTCAATCTCTTGGTACAGAAGTTTGGGACATTGTAGAAACAGGCTATGCTTTTCCTTCAGCTACTCCTACAGATCCAGCTGAGAAAAAGGCATATGAAACAAATGCAAAAGCAGTCAGTACTCTATTAGGAAGTATATCTCAAACAGAATTCATGAAGGTCATGCACTTCAAATCAGCAAAAGAGATATGGGACAAAATGATCACTAGCTATGAAGGAGATGAACAGGTAAAGCAAGCTAAACTTCAAACTCTCAGGATTCAATATGAGACCCTCAAGATGTATAATGATGAAAGTGTGGCTAATTATTTTCTTCGGGTAGATGAGATTGTTAATTGTATGAAAAATTTGGGTGAAGAAATAAAAGAGACTATAGTAGTTCAAAAGATTCTAAGATCATTATCCCCCAAGTTTGAATCTAAAGTATCTGCAATAGAAGAAAAGGAAAATCTCAAAGTTCTCACTATGTCTCAGCTACATGGAATTCTAACTGCTTATGAAATGAGAAAGGGAGGTCCATCAGACAGAAGGGAAGCTGCTTTTAAGGCATCAAGAAAAGAAGATTACTATGAAGCAAGCCATGTTCCAGAAGAAGAGGAAGAAGAATCAAATTTTGTCAGAAATCTTCAAAGGGGTGCTGGAAGGTTCAGAGGTAAGCTACCTTTCAAATGCTTTGCTTGTGGAAGAGTAGGTCATTATGCTGCAAAATGTCCTAATAAGGATAAAGGAAAAGAACCTGCTAGATGGAATAAGAAACAAAGTGCAAATAAGAAAAGCTACTACACCCATGAAGATAGTGATGGCTTATCAAACAGTGATGAAGATGAACAAGGTAATAAATATAAGCTATTAATGGCATTTGAAGATGATGATTATGAGGATGCTGTAGATGTGGATAATCTCTATAATGAAATTACTAGACTCAAGAGATGCATAGAAGAAAAAAGTGTGATCATTGATACTTTGCAATTTCAAATTGATGAAAAGGAAAAACATCTTGAAAAACTAGAAGGTGAAATTGTTGGTCTCAGAAAAGAAATTGAGAAAACAAAAGCTATTAATCTTAAGTTTGTCAAAGGATCTGAAACTTTGGATGAGATTATCAATGTGCAGCGGTCTCCTCTAAACAAGACAGGTTTGGGCTATAATGGAGAAACCTCTCAAGCATCCACCTCAAAAAGTTATCTTGATGCAGCAAGAAGAAATGAGCAGAAGAACAATGAAGATAATCAGGTAAAGCAGGGACGAATTACAAACAGAAACTATCAGGGACAATCCTTCTTAAGGGTGAACAAAAGCTACAACCAACCACAGGTAAAATCTTCTCAGTTTGGCACAAGAATAGATGAAAATAGAAATTACAATCAGTTGGCTGGTAGATTCAATAACCGCAGAAGCTTCTTCAATGGACAATGCTTTTCTTGCCATAACTTTGGTCACAAAGCAGCTCAATGTGTTGCATATAAAACAATCATGACTAGGGAAGCTCAAAAACAAAGAAGTATGACAGGGATTACAAAGAGGACCTATAACAACTTTTCGGTTCTTGAAAATGAAGTTGAATGTTCTATTTGCAATAATTTTGGTCATAAAGAATCTGAATGCAGGAGCAGGTTTCAGGAGAAAAAGGAACAAGCCACGAGCACCAAAAAATGGAGAATAAAAGAACCTCAGACAGAAAGATGTGGGATAGCGTTTTATGCAGAAGGACAGGAAAATCTATGGTACATTGACAGTGGATGTTCGAAACATATGACAGGTGATAAAGAAAAACTTGAATCTTATTCTACTTTAGAAAAGGGAAAGAAAGTTTCTTTTGGAAATGATACTCCTGCAACTATAAAAGGAAAAGGTATTGCTCCTTTGAAAGAAAAGGTCAAGGCTGGAAATGTTTTGTATGTTGATGGATTGAAGCATAATCTTCTAAGTGTCAGCCAGATGTGTGATCAAAAAACCGAGGTTATTTTCAGATCGAATGGATGTCTTGTTCGTGATCTTGATACAGGTAAAACAGTTCTCAAAGGCAAAAGAACTCCAAATAATCTGTACATATTTGAAGAAGGACAACAACAATGCTATCTTAGCAAGGATGAAGAGCACTGGTTATGGCATCGAAGGTTGGGACATCTAAGCTTCTCACAAATAAGGAAAGCATGCAAATATCAGGCAGTTCGCGATCTTCCAGATATCAAAATTCCAGACAACACCATATGCAAATCTTGTCAGTTTGGAAAGCAAACCAGAACTAACTTTCCAGAGAAGGAAGGATCAGCTAGCTTGCCTCTTGAGCTAGTCCATACAGATGTATGTGGTCCATTTAGGAAAAGGACACCTCGAGGAGAAGAATATCTGATATTATTCATTGATGATTTCTCAAGGTTTGTTTGGTTAGGGCTTATGAAGCACAAAGATGAAGCATTCGAAAAATTCAAATCCTTCAAAGCATTGGCTGAAAATGAATCAGGACACAAAATTAAGTGCCTCAGATCTGACAGAGGTGGGGAGTTCACATCAAATGAATTTTTTGATTTCTGCGATGAACATGGGATAAGAAGAGAATTCTCTACAGCTAGAACTCCTCAGCAAAATGGGGTTGTGGAAAGAATGAACAGAACTATCCAACAAATGGCTCGTGCTATGCTCGATGAATCAGGTACTCCTGCAACCTTCTGGGGTGAAGCTGCACATGCTGCTGTTATCATTCTTAACAAAACAAATGTCCGAGTAAACAGCACTCAAACACCTCATGAGCTTTGGAGTGGTAAAACTCCTTCCGTGAAGCATTTCAAAATCTTTGGGAGCAAATGTTATATTAAGAATACTGATGAGCAACTTGGCAAACTTGAACCTAGAGCAGATGAGGGCATTCTTCTTGGTTATTCTCCACATAGCAAAGCATACAAGTGCTACAATAAAAGACTTGGCAGAATTGTTGACAGTATTGATATAGTGGTTGATGAGAAGGGATATATTCCTAGGCAAGTTCATCATGAAGACATTGAAGAAGATGAAGGTTACTCTCAAAGGCGAAATGATGAAGAAGAAGAACCTCAAGAAGAAGAAGAATCTCAAGAAGAACCAGAGGAGCAGACAAGAATAGAAGAGAAGACTCCATCCAGATATGTCCAAAAGAATCATCCAGAAACTCAGATTGTGGGGCAGAAAGAAGCAGGAGTACAAACAAGAAGGACACTTGCAGAAGCTTCAAGCTACTTGGCTCTACTCTCCTCCATTGAACCACAAAATGTGAAAGAAGCATGCAAAGATGAATGTTGGGTCAAAGCAATGGATGAAGAACTTGAGCAAATCGAAAAGAACAACACTTGGGAATTAGTTCCTAGACCAAAAGATAAGAATGTAATAGGAACAAAATGGGTCTTCAAGAATAAGTTAAATGAAAATGGAGAAGTAATTAGAAACAAGGCCAGACTTGTTTGTAAAGGGTATGCACAGCAAGAAGGAATAGATTTTGAAGAGACCTTTGCTCCTGTGGCAAGACTAGAGGCCATCCGAATGTTCCTTGCTCTCTCAAGCTTTCAAAACTTCAAGGTATTTCAAATGGACGTGAAATCAGCCTTCCTGAATGGAGACTTAGAAGAAGAAGTATATATTGAGCAGCCAGATGGGTTCATTCTTGGGAATGATCCAAACCTTGTATGCAGATTGAAAAAGGCACTCTATGGGCTCAAACAAGCTCCAAGGGCTTGGTACTATCGGTTGGACAAATATCTTCACCAACAAGGCTTTTCAAAAGGATCAGCAGATAGCAATCTCTATATAAAAGTTGAAAATAACAAATTGCTAATTCTTGTTGTTTATGTAGATGATATTATTTTTGGCAGCAATGAAGAGACCATGAGTCAAAACTTTGCCTTGGTTATGCAGAAAGAATTCGAAATGTCACTTCTTGGAGAATTGACATATTTTCTTGGATTGCAAATCCAACAAAATGAAGGAGGTATCTTCTTGTCTCAAACCAAATACCTCAAGCAGATCTTGAAGAAGTATGGCATGGAAGAGTCAAAGCCAGTATGTACACCCATGGTTACAGGATGCAGCCTCAGTGCAAATGATGAATCAGCAGCAGTTCACCAACCCACTTATAGATCCATGATTGGGAGTTTGCTTTATTTGACAGGTACTCGACCAGATATTACACATGCAGTAGGAATGGTTGGAAGATTTCAAGCCAACCCAAAGGAAACTCATCTTCAGGCAGTCAAAAGAATCTTCAAATATCTTCAAGGGACCCAAAACTATGGCTTATGGTATCCTAGAAATACAGATCTCACTCTTCATGCTTACACAGATGCAGATTGGGCTGGAAGTGTGGATGATAGGAAAAGCACAAGTGGAGGTGCTTTCTTCATGGGTTCCAGATTAGTATCTTGGTTCAGCAAGAAACAAAGTTCGATTGCCTTATCTACAGCTGAAGCAGAATATGTGGCTGCAGCATCTTGTTGCACACAACTTCTTTGGATGATGCAGACCTTGCAGGACTTTCAAATCACTTGCACTCCACCTGTCTCTATCTTATGTGATAATACAAGTGCAATCAGCATTTCAAAGAATCCAGTCATGCACTCAAAGACCAAGCACATACCAATCAAGTACCATTTTCTTCGGGAACAAGTGCTTGAGCAGAAGGTCAAGTTGGAGTATGTTCCTTCTAAGGAGCAAGTTGCTGATATTCTCACAAAACCACTGCCCAGGGAAACTTTTGAATATCTCAGACAAAAGCTGGGAGTAGTTGATGCTTCATCCTGTTGTTGAAGTTTGTTTGTTCTACAGAAAAGTTGGTATACGCAGGTTACGGAAGGATATGCGCGTATACACGCGGTTTCATTATGGGTAAGTCGCGTGTATGTTGGACGCTTGTTGCAGAAAGTATATCCGCGTACATACGCTGTTTATACAGGAAAAATCGCGTATATGAAGTTCTGAACAGCAAGGGAAAACTCTGGAGTTCTGAACAGCAATGGGAATGTCAGAATTCTTCAGGCACAGTTTCAGGGAGTGCAACAGGCACAGGTTCAGGGGGAGCAGATAATCTTCCAATGATGCATTGTTGGCATTATCTTAAAGCTTTTGGTTCTAGTTCACATTTGGTGTTGATTTCAGGAGGAACAAAGCGAAAGGAGAAGAAGGATCTCTGGTTGCTGATCTGAAAGGTGATTATCAGATGCTGCTGGTGACTTTCATAAGTCTTGGTCTAGTTATTTGTCTCTATGTCATATATCTTTTGTGGTATCTCTTTCATGGTG
This sequence comes from Pinus tabuliformis, assembly GCA_031772625.1. Classification (NCBI taxonomy): domain Eukaryota; kingdom Viridiplantae; phylum Streptophyta; class Pinopsida; order Pinales; family Pinaceae; genus Pinus; species Pinus tabuliformis. Next base: position 310,801,202 of record CM062810.1, on the reverse strand, counting down.
TCAAGGTCATGTAACGGCCTATTTTGGTTTCCCCACTATGCCTGGGATGATTGATGCAATGTGATTGGTTGTCATCTATAAATTTTTGATGTATACCCACTTGGTTGGGTGGATGAGTCAATTTTTTGTATATCCTCACTTAGTTGAGAGATGGATGTATGTATGAGTCCTAAGTGATAGGAAGGTCCTTTATGATGTATAGAGTCATGTTCTTCTTGAAGAACATCTTTTGCAGATCTTGCCTACAGTCAGGAAGAGCATGTACAACTCACCTCAGCGGTACAGAGATTCAGCATGTACTCAGAGGGAGCATGGACAGATTGGTACACCTTGGCATATACAAAGGGGGAGATTATTCAGAGATTTCAGCAGGTACTCAGGGGGAGTATGGACAGTGTGATTCAGCAAAGAAAGAGAATATCTTGGTCCACCCTTTGCCCTTGATGTCAAAGGGGGAGAATGACTTGGTGACTTGGTGTGGTGGTTGCCATCAAGTCCAAAGGGGGAGATTGTTGGCATTATGATTCAAGTATTGTCCTTGATGGCAACTCACTCAGAGGTTGGTACAGGTGCTCAGAGGTTAGTACAGGTGATGGCAACTTAATCAGAAGACAGATCTCTGTACAGCATGCCAAGGAAGCTCATACACGCCGTTTCGTTAAGCCCAAGTCGCGTGTACACGCTAGTTTGATTCAGAAAAAGCGCGTGTATGTGGAAAGGTTCCTTTGGTCCATGGTGGTTAGTCCTTGGAAGTTGTGCCTATGATTTCGGACCATTATGTCTCGACGGGCGTGTCGATCCCTAGTTTTAAAGTTGATGGTATTGTGTTACTATGGTTTTGGCTCTTGGTATTAAGCTAGGCCTAAGACTATATAAGGAGAAGAAGATCATTAGGCAAAATCATCTTTCGACAAGGCTTGAATATCTAAGAGAGAAAGAGATCTGATATGCAGGTTCGGGTTGCTTGATCTGAGCTAAGGAGAGATCACATCGGTTGATGGAAGACTAGATCTAAGGATAGATCGGGATCTAATGGTTTGAAATGCACTATCATGATATGGTTGATTATGCGTATTTCTAGATCTGCATATTGTCGCAATGTTACGTTCTGGGTCTAACTAATGTCTGGTACAGCTGCAAATTGAGAAAGTTTATTTTTAGATCTGTACGCAGGTTGGCTTCGGTAAAAGCGCGTGTATACGCGGGTTTTGCTCATTGAAGTAGCGTATATCTTTTGAAGCTTGATTTTGGGTTTACAGTGGGGTCTGACTGTTATTGCAGAGTTCTGTAGTCTGCTCTGTGTTCTGGTAACTGGTGATTGACAGGGTTCAGTGGTTCAGTGATTCAAAGTTTGGTTGTTTTATGCTTCAATGATCTGTTGTGGAAATTGAATGAATTGTGGTCTTCAGATTGTAATGTTGTGCTTCAGGAATATCCAAGTCTGAAAATGTATGAAAAGTGATACCTGAAAGAAGGAAGATTGTAGGTCAGCACCTACGTACTAGTATCTTGGCTAGTACAAGAGCAAAGGGGGTTGGAGCTCCCTTCCAAGGAAGTTTGGAGAACGAGAGAAGGTTGTAGCCTGCGTACTGGTATAAGGCTGCACCAGTACAAAAGATTGTAAACTGAAGTTTCATATTAAAGAAAGATAGAGACAACTTGCAGCAGGTGGTTTTCACCCACATTGGGTTTCCACCTTATATCTTGGTGTTCATGTGTGTGGCTTTTTATCTGTTCTGTTATACTGCACATGTTTACTGTTAATGTGGTGAATAATGTCCTGATGCACTTAATTGAAGAATAAGCTAACTAAATTGTGAGTTTTCTTCTTATACGCTGTTTTACTTCGTCACAGTAGCGTGTACACGCTGGTTCACTTAACTGAAGTAGCGTATATGTTTCTGAGCATTTAAAAAGTTTGATTAATCTGATAATACTGATTCACCCCCCCTCTCAGTATTATTTCCAACAATTGGTATCAGAGCAGGTCCTTCAGAGAAGCTTGATCGCTTGAAGGAAGATCATTCATCATGAGCAACTACGAGAAAGAAGCATCAATCAGGCCACCAGTTTTTGATGGAACAAATTTCAATTATTGGAAGGTAAGAGTTACTGCATATCTTCAATCTCTTGGTACAGAAGTTTGGGACATTGTAGAAACAGGCTATGCTTTTCCTTCAGCTACTCCTACAGATCCAGCTGAGAAAAAGGCATATGAAACAAATGCAAAAGCAGTCAGTACTCTATTAGGAAGTATATCTCAAACAGAATTCATGAAGGTCATGCACTTCAAATCAGCAAAAGAGATATGGGACAAAATGATCACTAGCTATGAAGGAGATGAACAGGTAAAGCAAGCTAAACTTCAAACTCTCAGGATTCAATATGAGACCCTCAAGATGTATAATGATGAAAGTGTGGCTAATTATTTTCTTCGGGTAGATGAGATTGTTAATTGTATGAAAAATTTGGGTGAAGAAATAAAAGAGACTATAGTAGTTCAAAAGATTCTAAGATCATTATCCCCCAAGTTTGAATCTAAAGTATCTGCAATAGAAGAAAAGGAAAATCTCAAAGTTCTCACTATGTCTCAGCTACATGGAATTCTAACTGCTTATGAAATGAGAAAGGGAGGTCCATCAGACAGAAGGGAAGCTGCTTTTAAGGCATCAAGAAAAGAAGATTACTATGAAGCAAGCCATGTTCCAGAAGAAGAGGAAGAAGAATCAAATTTTGTCAGAAATCTTCAAAGGGGTGCTGGAAGGTTCAGAGGTAAGCTACCTTTCAAATGCTTTGCTTGTGGAAGAGTAGGTCATTATGCTGCAAAATGTCCTAATAAGGATAAAGGAAAAGAACCTGCTAGATGGAATAAGAAACAAAGTGCAAATAAGAAAAGCTACTACACCCATGAAGATAGTGATGGCTTATCAAACAGTGATGAAGATGAACAAGGTAATAAATATAAGCTATTAATGGCATTTGAAGATGATGATTATGAGGATGCTGTAGATGTGGATAATCTCTATAATGAAATTACTAGACTCAAGAGATGCATAGAAGAAAAAAGTGTGATCATTGATACTTTGCAATTTCAAATTGATGAAAAGGAAAAACATCTTGAAAAACTAGAAGGTGAAATTGTTGGTCTCAGAAAAGAAATTGAGAAAACAAAAGCTATTAATCTTAAGTTTGTCAAAGGATCTGAAACTTTGGATGAGATTATCAATGTGCAGCGGTCTCCTCTAAACAAGACAGGTTTGGGCTATAATGGAGAAACCTCTCAAGCATCCACCTCAAAAAGTTATCTTGATGCAGCAAGAAGAAATGAGCAGAAGAACAATGAAGATAATCAGGTAAAGCAGGGACGAATTACAAACAGAAACTATCAGGGACAATCCTTCTTAAGGGTGAACAAAAGCTACAACCAACCACAGGTAAAATCTTCTCAGTTTGGCACAAGAATAGATGAAAATAGAAATTACAATCAGTTGGCTGGTAGATTCAATAACCGCAGAAGCTTCTTCAATGGACAATGCTTTTCTTGCCATAACTTTGGTCACAAAGCAGCTCAATGTGTTGCATATAAAACAATCATGACTAGGGAAGCTCAAAAACAAAGAAGTATGACAGGGATTACAAAGAGGACCTATAACAACTTTTCGGTTCTTGAAAATGAAGTTGAATGTTCTATTTGCAATAATTTTGGTCATAAAGAATCTGAATGCAGGAGCAGGTTTCAGGAGAAAAAGGAACAAGCCACGAGCACCAAAAAATGGAGAATAAAAGAACCTCAGACAGAAAGATGTGGGATAGCGTTTTATGCAGAAGGACAGGAAAATCTATGGTACATTGACAGTGGATGTTCGAAACATATGACAGGTGATAAAGAAAAACTTGAATCTTATTCTACTTTAGAAAAGGGAAAGAAAGTTTCTTTTGGAAATGATACTCCTGCAACTATAAAAGGAAAAGGTATTGCTCCTTTGAAAGAAAAGGTCAAGGCTGGAAATGTTTTGTATGTTGATGGATTGAAGCATAATCTTCTAAGTGTCAGCCAGATGTGTGATCAAAAAACCGAGGTTATTTTCAGATCGAATGGATGTCTTGTTCGTGATCTTGATACAGGTAAAACAGTTCTCAAAGGCAAAAGAACTCCAAATAATCTGTACATATTTGAAGAAGGACAACAACAATGCTATCTTAGCAAGGATGAAGAGCACTGGTTATGGCATCGAAGGTTGGGACATCTAAGCTTCTCACAAATAAGGAAAGCATGCAAATATCAGGCAGTTCGCGATCTTCCAGATATCAAAATTCCAGACAACACCATATGCAAATCTTGTCAGTTTGGAAAGCAAACCAGAACTAACTTTCCAGAGAAGGAAGGATCAGCTAGCTTGCCTCTTGAGCTAGTCCATACAGATGTATGTGGTCCATTTAGGAAAAGGACACCTCGAGGAGAAGAATATCTGATATTATTCATTGATGATTTCTCAAGGTTTGTTTGGTTAGGGCTTATGAAGCACAAAGATGAAGCATTCGAAAAATTCAAATCCTTCAAAGCATTGGCTGAAAATGAATCAGGACACAAAATTAAGTGCCTCAGATCTGACAGAGGTGGGGAGTTCACATCAAATGAATTTTTGATTTCTGCGATGAACATGGGATAAGAAGAGAATTCTCTACAGCTAGAACTCCTCAGCAAAATGGGGTTGTGGAAAGAATGAACAGAACTATCCAACAAATGGCTCGTGCTATGCTCGATGAATCAGGTACTCCTGCAACCTTCTGGGGTGAAGCTGCACATGCTGCTGTTATCATTCTTAACAAAACAAATGTCCGAGTAAACAGCACTCAAACACCTCATGAGCTTTGGAGTGGTAAAACTCCTTCCGTGAAGCATTTCAAAATCTTTGGGAGCAAATGTTATATTAAGAATACTGATGAGCAACTTGGCAAACTTGAACCTAGAGCAGATGAGGGCATTCTTCTTGGTTATTCTCCACATAGCAAAGCATACAAGTGCTACAATAAAAGACTTGGCAGAATTGTTGACAGTATTGATATAGTGGTTGATGAGAAGGGATATATTCCTAGGCAAGTTCATCATGAAGACATTGAAGAAGATGAAGGTTACTCTCAAAGGCGAAATGATGAAGAAGAAGAACCTCAAGAAGAAGAAGAATCTCAAGAAGAACCAGAGGAGCAGACAAGAATAGAAGAGAAGACTCCATCCAGATATGTCCAAAAGAATCATCCAGAAACTCAGATTGTGGGGCAGAAAGAAGCAGGAGTACAAACAAGAAGGACACTTGCAGAAGCTTCAAGCTACTTGGCTCTACTCTCCTCCATTGAACCACAAAATGTGAAAGAAGCATGCAAAGATGAATGTTGGGTCAAAGCAATGGATGAAGAACTTGAGCAAATCGAAAAGAACAACACTTGGGAATTAGTTCCTAGACCAAAAGATAAGAATGTAATAGGAACAAAATGGGTCTTCAAGAATAAGTTAAATGAAAATGGAGAAGTAATTAGAAACAAGGCCAGACTTGTTTGTAAAGGGTATGCACAGCAAGAAGGAATAGATTTTGAAGAGACCTTTGCTCCTGTGGCAAGACTAGAGGCCATCCGAATGTTCCTTGCTCTCTCAAGCTTTCAAAACTTCAAGGTATTTCAAATGGACGTGAAATCAGCCTTCCTGAATGGAGACTTAGAAGAAGAAGTATATATTGAGCAGCCAGATGGGTTCATTCTTGGGAATGATCCAAACCTTGTATGCAGATTGAAAAAGGCACTCTATGGGCTCAAACAAGCTCCAAGGGCTTGGTACTATCGGTTGGACAAATATCTTCACCAACAAGGCTTTTCAAAAGGATCAGCAGATAGCAATCTCTATATAAAAGTTGAAAATAACAAATTGCTAATTCTTGTTGTTTATGTAGATGATATTATTTTTGGCAGCAATGAAGAGACCATGAGTCAAAACTTTGCCTTGGTTATGCAGAAAGAATTCGAAATGTCACTTCTTGGAGAATTGACATATTTTCTTGGATTGCAAATCCAACAAAATGAAGGAGGTATCTTCTTGTCTCAAACCAAATACCTCAAGCAGATCTTGAAGAAGTATGGCATGGAAGAGTCAAAGCCAGTATGTACACCCATGGTTACAGGATGCAGCCTCAGTGCAAATGATGAATCAGCAGCAGTTCACCAACCCACTTATAGATCCATGATTGGGAGTTTGCTTTATTTGACAGGTACTCGACCAGATATTACACATGCAGTAGGAATGGTTGGAAGATTTCAAGCCAACCCAAAGGAAACTCATCTTCAGGCAGTCAAAAGAATCTTCAAATATCTTCAAGGGACCCAAAACTATGGCTTATGGTATCCTAGAAATACAGATCTCACTCTTCATGCTTACACAGATGCAGATTGGGCTGGAAGTGTGGATGATAGGAAAAGCACAAGTGGAGGTGCTTTCTTCATGGGTTCCAGATTAGTATCTTGGTTCAGCAAGAAACAAAGTTCGATTGCCTTATCTACAGCTGAAGCAGAATATGTGGCTGCAGCATCTTGTTGCACACAACTTCTTTGGATGATGCAGACCTTGCAGGACTTTCAAATCACTTGCACTCCACCTGTCTCTATCTTATGTGATAATACAAGTGCAATCAGCATTTCAAAGAATCCAGTCATGCACTCAAAGACCAAGCACATACCAATCAAGTACCATTTTCTTCGGGAACAAGTGCTTGAGCAGAAGGTCAAGTTGGAGTATGTTCCTTCTAAGGAGCAAGTTGCTGATATTCTCACAAAACCACTGCCCAGGGAAACTTTTGAATATCTCAGACAAAAGCTGGGAGTAGTTGATGCTTCATCCTGTTGTTGAAGTTTGTTTGTTCTACAGAAAAGTTGGTATACGCAGGTTACGGAAGGAATATGCGCGTATACACGCGGTTTCATTATGGGTAAGTCGCGTGTATGTTGGACGCTTGTTGCAGAAAGTATATCCGCGTACATACGCTGTTCTATACAGGAAAAATCGCGTATATGAAGTTTTGAACAGCAAGGGAAAACTCTGGAGTTCTGAACAGCAATGGGAATGTCAGAATTCTTCAGGCACAGTTTCAGGGAGTGCAACAGGCACAGGTTCAGGGGGAGCAGATAATCTTCCAATGATGCATTGTTGGCATTATCTTAAAGCTTTTGGTTCTAGTTCACATTTGGTGTTGATTTCAGGAGAACAAAGGCGAAGAAAGAAATCTCTGGTTGCTGATCTGAATGGTGATTATCAGATGCTGCTGGTGACTTTCATAAGTCTTGGTCTAGTTATTTGTCTCTATGTCATGTATCTCTTTTGTGGTATCTCTTTCATGGTGTCAAGGTCATGTAACGGCCTATTTTGGTTTCCCCACTATGCCTGGGATGATTGATGCAATGTGATTGGTTGTCATCTATAAATTTTTGATGTATACCCACTTGGTTGGGTGGATGAGTCAATTTTTTGTATATCCTCACTTAGTTGAGAGATGGATGTATGTATGAGTCCTAAGTGATAGGAAGGTCCTTTATGATGTATAGAGTCATGTTCTTCTTGAAGAACATCTTTTGCAGATCTTGCCTACAGTCAGGAAGAGCATGTACAACTCACCTCAGCGGTACAGAGATTCAGCATGTACTCAGAGGGAGCATGGACAGATTGGTACACCTTGGCATATACAAAGGGGGAGATTATTCAGAGATTTCAGCAGGTACTCAGGGGGAGTATGGACAGTGTGATTCAGCAAAGGAAGAGAATATCTTGGTCCACCCTTTGCCCTTGATGTCAAAGGGGGAGAATGACTTGGTGACTTGGTGTGGTGGTTGCCATCAAGTCCAAAGGGGGAGATTGTTGGCATTATGATTCAAGTGTTGTCCTTGATGGCAACTCACTCAGAGGTTGGTACAGGTGCTCAGAGGTTGGTACAGGTGATGGCAACTTAATCAGAAGACAGATCTCAGTACAGCATGCCAAGGAAGCTCATACACGCCGTTTCGTTAAGCCCAAGTCGCGTGTACACGCTAGTTCGATTCAGAAAAAGCGCGTGTATGTGGAAAGGTTCCTTTGGTCCATGGTGGTTAGTCCTTGGAAGTTGTGCCTATGATTTCGGACCATTATGTCTCGACGGGCGTGTCGATCCCTAGTTTTAAAGTTGATGGTATTGTGTTACTATGGTTTTGGCTCTTGGTATTGAGCTAGGCCTAAGACTATATAAGGAGAAGAAGATCATTAGGCAAAATCATCTTTCGACAAGGCTTGAATATCTAAGAGAGAAAGAGATCTGATATGCAGGTTCTGGTTGCTTGATCTGAGCCAAGGAGAGATCACATCGGTTGATGGAAGACTAGATCTAAGGATAGATCGGGATCTAATGGTTTGAAATGCACTATCATGATATGGTTGATTATGCGTATTTCTAGATCTGCATATTGTCGCAATGTTACGTTCTGGGTCTAACTAATGTCTGGTACAGCTGCAAATTGAGAAAGTTTATTTTTAGATCTGTACGCAGGTTGGCTTCGGTAAAAGCGCGTGTATACGCGGGTTTTGCTCATTGAAGTAGCGTATATCTTTTGAAGCTTGATTTTGGGTTTACAGTGGGGTCTGACTGTTATTGCAGAGTTCTGTAGTCTGCTCTGTGTTCTGGTAACTGGTGATTGACAGGGTTCAGTGGTTCAGTGATTCAAAGTTTGGTTGTTTTATGCTTCAATGATCTGTTGTGGAAATTGAATGAATTGTGGTCTTCAGATTGTAATGTTGTGCTTCAGGAATATCCAAGTCTGAAAATGTATGAAAAGTGATACCTGAAAGAAGGAAGATTGTAGGTCAGCACCTACGTACTAGTATCTTGGCTAGTACAAGAGCAAAGGGGGTTGGAGCTCCCTTCCAAGGAAGTTTGGAGAACGAGAGAAGGTTGTAGCCTGCGTACTGGTATAAGGCTGCACCAGTACAAAAGATTGTAAACTGAAGTTTCATATTAAAGAAAGATAGAGACAACTTGCAGCAGGTGGTTTTCACCCACATTGGGTTTCCACCTTATATCTTGGTGTTCATGTGTGTGGCTTTTTATCTGTTCTGTTATACTGCACATGTTTACTGTTAATGTGGTGAATAATGTCCTGATGCACTTAATTGAAGAATAAGCTAACTAAATTGTGAGTTTTCTTCTTATACGCTGTTTTACTTCGTCACAGTAGCGTGTACACGCTGGTTCACTTAACTGAAGTAGCGTATATGTTTCTGAGCATTTAAAAAGTTTGATTAATCTGATAATACTGATTCACCCCCCCTCTCAGTATTATTTCCAACAATTGGTATCAGAGCAGGTCCTTCAGAGAAGCTTGATCGCTTGAAGGAAGATCATTCATCATGAGCAACTACGAGAAAGAAGCATCAATCAGGCCACCGGTTTTTGATGGAACAAATTTCAATTATTGGAAGGTAAGAGTTACTGCATATCTTCAATCTCTTGGTACAGAAGTTTGGGACATTGTAGAAACAGGCTATGCTTTTCCTTCAGCTACTCCTACAGATCCAGCTGAGAAAAAGGCATATGAAACAAATGCAAAAGCAGTCAGTACTCTATTAGGAAGTATATCTCAAACAGAATTCATGAAGGTCATGCACTTCAAATCAGCAAAAGAGATATGGGACAAAATGATCACTAGCTATGAAGGAGATGAACAGGTAAAGCAAGCTAAACTTCAAACTCTCAGGATTCAATATGAGACCCTCAAGATGTATAATGATGAAAGTGTGGCTAATTATTTTCTTCGGGTAGATGAGATTGTTAATTGTATGAAAAATTTGGGTGAAGAAATAAAAGAGACTATAGTAGTTCAAAAGATTCTAAGATCATTATCCCCCAAGTTTGAATCTAAAGTATCTGCAATAGAAGAAAAGGAAAATCTCAAAGTTCTCACTATGTCTCAGCTACATGGAATTCTAACTGCTTATGAAATGAGAAAGGGAGGTCCATCAGACAGAAGGGAAGCTGCTTTTAAGGCATCAAGAAAAGAAGATTACTATGAAGCAAGCCATGTTCCAGAAGAAGAGGAAGAAGAATCAAATTTTGTCAGAAATCTTCAAAGGGGTGCTGGAAGGTTCAGAGGTAAGCTACCTTTCAAATGCTTTGCTTGTGGAAGAGTAGGTCATTATGCTGCAAAATGTCCTAATAAGGATAAAGGAAAAGAACCTGCTAGATGGAATAAGAAACAAAGTGCAAATAAGAAAAGCTACTACACCCATGAAGATAGTGATGGCTTATCAAACAGTGATGAAGATGAACAAGGTAATAAATATAAGCTATTAATGGCATTTGAAGATGATGATTATGAGGATGCTGTAGATGTGGATAATCTCTATAATGAAATTACTAGACTCAAGAGATGCATAGAAGAAAAAAGTGTGATCATTGATACTTTGCAATTTCAAATTGATGAAAAGGAAAAACATCTTGAAAAACTAGAAGGTGAAATTGTTGGTCTCAGAAAAGAAATTGAGAAAACAAAAGCTATTAATCTTAAGTTTGTCAAAGGATCTGAAACTTTGGATGAGATTATCAATGTGCAGCGGTCTCCTCTAAACAAGACAGGTTTGGGCTATAATGGAGAAACCTCTCAAGCATCCACCTCAAAAAGTTATCTTGATGCAGCAAGAAGAAATGAGCAGAAGAACAATGAAGATAATCAGGTAAAGCAGGGACGAATTACAAACAGAAACTATCAGGGACAATCCTTCTTAAGGGTGAACAAAAGCTACAACCAACCACAGGTAAAATCTTCTCAGTTTGGCACAAGAATAGATGAAAATAGAAATTACAATCAGTTGGCTGGTAGATTCAATAACCGCAGAAGCTTCTTCAATGGACAATGCTTTTCTTGCCATAACTTTGGTCACAAAGCAGCTCAATGTGTTGCATATAAAACAATCATGACTAGGGAAGCTCAAAAACAAAGAAGTATGACAGGGATTACAAAGAGGACCTATAACAACTTTTCGGTTCTTGAAAATGAAGTTGAATGTTCTATTTGCAATAATTTTGGTCATAAAGAATCTGAATGCAGGAGCAGGTTTCAGGAGAAAAAGGAACAAGCCACGAGCACCAAAAAATGGAGAATAAAAGAACCTCAGACAGAAAGATGTGGGATAGCGTTTTATGCAGAAGGACAGGAAAATCTATGGTACATTGACAGTGGATGTTCGAAACATATGACAGGTGATAAAGAAAAACTTGAATCTTATTCTACTTTAGAAAAGGGAAAGAAAGTTTCTTTTGGAAATGATACTCCTGCAACTATAAAAGGAAAAGGTATTGCTCCTTTGAAAGAAAAGGTCAAGGCTGGAAATGTTTTGTATGTTGATGGATTGAAGCATAATCTTCTAAGTGTCAGCCAGATGTGTGATCAAAAAACCGAGGTTATTTTCAGATCGAATGGATGTCTTGTTCGTGATCTTGATACAGGTAAAACAGTTCTCAAAGGCAAAAGAACTCCAAATAATCTGTACATATTTGAAGAAGGACAACAACAATGCTATCTTAGCAAGGATGAAGAGCACTGGTTATGGCATCGAAGGTTGGGACATCTAAGCTTCTCACAAATAAGGAAAGCATGCAAATATCAGGCAGTTCGCGATCTTCCAGATATCAAAATTCCAGACAACACCATATGCAAATCTTGTCAGTTTGGAAAGCAAACCAGAACTAACTTTCCAGAGAAGGAAGGATCAGCTAGCTTGCCTCTTGAGCTAGTCCATACAGATGTATGTGGTCCATTTAGGAAAAGGACACCTCGAGGAGAAGAATATCTGATATTATTCATTGATGATTTCTCAAGGTTTGTTTGGTTAGGGCTTATGAAGCACAAAGATGAAGCATTCGAAAAATTCAAATCCTTCAAAGCATTGGCTGAAAATGAATCAGGACACAAAATTAAGTGCCTCAGATCTGACAGAGGTGGGGAGTTCACATCAAATGAATTTTTTGATTTCTGCGATGAACATGGGATAAGAAGAGAATTCTCTACAGCTAGAACTCCTCAGCAAAATGGGGTTGTGGAAAGAATGAACAGAACTATCCAACAAATGGCTCGTGCTATGCTCGATGAATCAGGTACTCCTGCAACCTTCTGGGGTGAAGCTGCACATGCTGCTGTTATCATTCTTAACAAAACAAATGTCCGAGTAAACAGCACTCAAACACCTCATGAGCTTTGGAGTGGTAAAACTCCTTCCGTGAAGCATTTCAAAATCTTTGGGAGCAAATGTTATATTAAGAATACTGATGAGCAACTTGGCAAACTTGAACCTAGAGCAGATGAGGGCATTCTTCTTGGTTATTCTCCACATAGCAAAGCATACAAGTGCTACAATAAAAGACTTGGCAGAATTGTTGACAGTATTGATATAGTGGTTGATGAGAAGGGATATATTCCTAGGCAAGTTCATCATGAAGACATTGAAGAAGATGAAGGTTACTCTCAAAGGCGAAATGATGAAGAAGAAGAACCTCAAGAAGAAGAAGAATCTCAAGAAGAACCAGAGGAGCAGACAAGAATAGAAGAGAAGACTCCATCCAGATATGTCCAAAAGAATCATCCAGAAACTCAGATTGTGGGGCAGAAAGAAGCAGGAGTACAAACAAGAAGGACACTTGCAGAAGCTTCAAGCTACTTGGCTCTACTCTCCTCCATTGAACCACAAAATGTGAAAGAAGCATGCAAAGATGAATGTTGGGTCAAAGCAATGGATGAAGAACTTGAGCAAATCGAAAAGAACAACACTTGGGAATTAGTTCCTAGACCAAAAGATAAGAATGTAATAGGAACAAAATGGGTCTTCAAGAATAAGTTAAATGAAAATGGAGAAGTAATTAGAAACAAGGCCAGACTTGTTTGTAAAGGGTATGCACAGCAAGAAGGAATAGATTTTGAAGAGACCTTTGCTCCTGTGGCAAGACTAGAGGCCATCCGAATGTTCCTTGCTCTCTCAAGCTTTCAAAACTTCAAGGTATTTCAAATGGACGTGAAATCAGCCTTCCTGAATGGAGACTTAGAAGAAGAAGTATATATTGAGCAGCCAGATGGGTTCATTCTTGGGAATGATCCAAACCTTGTATGCAGATTGAAAAAGGCACTCTATGGGCTCAAACAAGCTCCAAGGGCTTGGTACTATCGGTTGGACAAATATCTTCACCAACAAGGCTTTTCAAAAGGATCAGCAGATAGCAATCTCTATATAAAAGTTGAAAATAACAAATTGCTAATTCTTGTTGTTTATGTAGATGATATTATTTTTGGCAGCAATGAAGAGACCATGAGTCAAAACTTTGCCTTGGTTATGCAGAAAGAATTCGAAATGTCACTTCTTGGAGAATTGACATATTTTCTTGGATTGCAAATCCAACAAAATGAAGGAGGTATCTTCTTGTCTCAAACCAAATACCTCAAGCAGATCTTGAAGAAGTATGGCATGGAAGAGTCAAAGCCAGTATGTACACCCATGGTTACAGGATGCAGCCTCAGTGCAAATGATGAATCAGCAGCAGTTCACCAACCCACTTATAGATCCATGATTGGGAGTTTGCTTTATTTGACAGGTACTCGACCAGATATTACACATGCAGTAGGAATGGTTGGAAGATTTCAAGCCAACCCAAAGGAAACTCATCTTCAGGCAGTCAAAAGAATCTTCAAATATCTTCAAGGGACCCAAAACTATGGCTTATGGTATCCTAGAAATACAGATCTCACTCTTCATGCTTACACAGATGCAGATTGGGCTGGAAGTGTGGATGATAGGAAAAGCACAAGTGGAGGTGCTTTCTTCATGGGTTCCAGATTAGTATCTTGGTTCAGCAAGAAACAAAGTTCGATTGCCTTATCTACAGCTGAAGCAGAATATGTGGCTGCAGCATCTTGTTGCACACAACTTCTTTGGATGATGCAGACCTTGCAGGACTTTCAAATCACTTGCACTCCACCTGTCTCTATCTTATGTGATAATACAAGTGCAATCAGCATTTCAAAGAATCCAGTCATGCACTCAAAGACCAAGCACATACCAATCAAGTACCATTTTCTTCGGGAACAAGTGCTTGAGCAGAAGGTCAAGTTGGAGTATGTTCCTTCTAAGGAGCAAGTTGCTGATATTCTCACAAAACCACTGCCCAGGGAAACTTTTGAATATCTCAGACAAAAGCTGGGAGTAGTTGATGCTTCATCCTGTTGTTGAAGTTTGTTTGTTCTACAGAAAAGTTGGTATACGCAGGTTACGGAAGGAATATGCGCGTATACACGCGGTTTCATTATGGGTAAGTCGCGTATATGTTGGACGCTTGTTGCAGAAAGTATATCCGCGTACATACGCTGTTCTATACAGGAAAAATCGCGTATATGAAGTTCTGAACAGCAAGGGAAAACTCTGGAGTTCTGAACAGCAATGGGAATGTCAGAATTCTTCAGGCACAGTTTCAGGGAGTGCAACAGGCACAGGTTCAGGGGGAGCAGATAATCTTCCAATGATGCATTGTTGGCATTATCTTAAAGCTTTTGGTTCTAGTTCACATTTGGTGTTGATTTCAGGAGGAACAAAGGCGAAAGGAGAACAGAAATCTCTTGGTTGCTGATCTGAATGGTGATTATCAGATGCTGCTGGTGACTTTCATAAGTCTTGGTCTAGTTATTTCGTCTCTATGTCATATATCGCTTTTGTGGTATCTCTTTCATGGTGTCAAGGTCATGTAACGGCCTATTTTTGGTTTCCCCACTATGCCTGGGATGATTGATGCAATGTGATTGGTTGTCATCTATAAATTTTTGATGTATACCCACTTGGTTGGGTGGATGAGTCAATTTTTTGTATATCCTCACTTAGTTGAGAGATGGATGTATGTATGAGTCCTAAGTGATAGGAAGGTCCTTTATGATGTATAGAGTCATGTTCTTCTTGAAGAACATCTTTTGCAGATCTTGCCTACAGTCAGGAAGAGCATGTACAACTCACCTCAGCGGTACAGAGATTCAGCATGTACTCAGAGGGAGCATGGACAGATTGGTACACCTTGGCATATACAAAGGGGGAGATTATTCAGAGATTTCAGCAGGTACTCAGGGGGAGTATGGACAGTGTGATTCAGCAAAGAAAGAGAATATCTTGGTCCACCCTTTGCCCTTGATGTCAAAGGGGGAGACTTGTGACTTGGTGTGGTGGTTGCCATCAAGTCCAAAGGGGGAGATTGTTGGCATTATGATTCAAGTATTGTCCTTGATGGCAACTCACTCAGAGGTTGGTACAGGTGCTCAGAGGTTAGTACAGGTGATGGCAACTTAATCAGAAGACAGATCGCTGTACAGCATGCCAAGGAAGCTCATACACGCCGTTTCGTTAAGCCCAAGTCGCGTGTACACGCTAGTTTGATTCAGAAAAAGCGCGTGTATGTGGAAAGGTTCCTTTGGTCCATGGTGGTTAGCCCTTGGAAGTTGTGCCTATGATTTCGGACCATTATGTCTCGACGGGCGTGTCGATCCCTAGTTTTAAAGTTGATGGTATTGTGTTACTATGGTTTTGGCTCTTGGTATTAAGCTAGGCCTAAGACTATATAAGGAGAAGAAGATCATTAGGCAAAATCATCTTTTCGACAAGGCTTGAATATCTAAGAGAGAAAGAGATCTGATATGCAGGGTTCGGGTTGCTTGATATGAGCTAAGGAGAGATCACATCGGTTGATGGAAGACTAGATCTAAGGATAGATCGGGATCTAATGGTTTGAAATGCACTATCATGATATGGTTGATTATGCGTATTTCTAGATCTGCATATTGTCGCAATGTTACGTTCTGGGTCTAACTAATGTCTGGTACAGCTGCAAATTGAGAAAGTTTATTTTTAGATCTGTACGCAGGTTGGATTCGGTAAAAGCGCGTGTATACGCGGGTTTTGCTCATTGAAGTAGCGTATATCTTTTGAAGCTTGACTTTGGGTTTACAGTGGGGTCTGACTGTTATTGCAGAGTTCTGTAGTCTGCTCTGTGTTCTGGTAACTGGTGATTGACAGGGTTCAGTGGTTCAGTGATTCAAAGTTTGGTTGTTTTATGCTTCAATGATCTGTTGTGGAAATTGAATGAATTGTGGTCTTCAGATTGTAATGTTGTGCTTCAGGAATATCCAAGTCTGAAAATGTATGAAAAGTGATACCTGAAAGAAGGAAGATTGTAGGTCAGCACCTACGTACTAGTATCTTGGCTAGTACAAGAACAAAGGGGGTTGAAGCTCCCTTCCAAGGAAGTTTGGAGAACGAGAGAAGGTTGTAGCCTGCGTACTGGTATAAGGCTGCACCAGTACAAAAGATTGTAAACTGAAGTTTCATATTAAAGAAAGATAGAGACAACTTGCAGCAGGTGGTTTTCACCCACATTGGGTTTCCACCTTATATCTTGGTGTTCATGTGTGTGGCTTTTCATCTGTTCTGTTATACTGCACATGTTTACTGTTAATGTGGTGAATAATGTCCTGATGCACTTAATTGAAGAATAAGCTAACTAAATTGTGAGTTTTTCTTCTTATACGCTGTTTTACTTCGTCACAGTAGCGTGTACACGCTGGTTCACTTAACTGAAGTAGCGTATATGTTTCTGAGCATTTAAAAAGTTTGATTAATCTGATAATACTGATTCACCCCCCCTCTCAGTATTATTTCCAACAATTGAAGTATGTGTGTGTAATTTGATACTAGTTTTATTTTCTACAAATTAGATATCAGATTGCTCAAGTTGTTTATGATTACCTCCGAAAGCCAGAGCGAGACGAATGGTGAGGGGTCAGAATATGAGTTGATGTAATTTTATTCTAACTTTACTTTGCTTGCAATTTTTGGATTTCTTTGAGTTTAGTTTCTTTTGTATTTAGACAGTAGCAAGGATAATGGGTTTCATGATCAATAGTTCACTGTTTGTTTAATTAGAATAGTGGCACATTTTCATTTTCTTTTAGGAATTAATTTCATCATTGCATGTTTTAAAATATTTTTGAAAACTTTGAAGTTTTGGAAATCATTTTAAAGGATATCATGGCCTTGAACATTTATGTCCATACTTGTCTTTTAGAATTTCCATCTCACATTAGGAAATCAACAGAGATAAACCCAAAACGAAACAAAAATCAAAAACGACAAAAAGTAAGAAATAGGTTATCTTGCACATATAGTGCGTCACACTTCGACAGTTTACGACTCCCGGATTGACAATTAATATAGCAATTTAGAACACTGTAAATTGACCAAACATTTTGGCGCCGTTGCCAGGGAAGTGTAACTAGGTAGCCAATTTCTTAAAAAGAAAAAGAGAAAAAAATTTCAAGGAAGGTAAAAAATTGATAACTTCTCAAAGTATGCTCTCCTCTTGCACCTAGTGTGATCTGGAGGATCAGAAAAGAGGGTTATTGGTTCAACAATTTCTTGAGTATGCTCTCTTCTTGCACCTAGTGTGATCTGGAAGATCAGAAAGAGAATTATTAGCCCGACTTGAAGATAAAAAAATAAAAAATGACATGCATAGAGCAAGAGATTCTAGGGGAAGGTTTATAGCTAGGGCCAAGAGTTCGATTTTTACAACTCCATCTACTTCAAGGTATAGACAAGATACACCTCCATCTACTTCAAGGTATAGACAAGATACACCTCCATCATCTCCAACTCACACTCCTAGCCTTAGGATTCCTGGAATTCAAGGGGCAGCAGCTAAATTAGGAGAGTCTCCCACACTATCCACCGAATTTGACTTAGGAAAAGAACCTTTCTTCACTTCTACAGGAGAACATATTGTAATCAAAGAAGTAGAATCTCCTAAAGAAGAAGAGGGAGAAATTCCTCCTCGTTCGCCATCAATAGAAGAACCAGAGGACTCTGAAATCTCTGAGGAAACTATCATGACAGAGGAAGTAGTAAATGGATTTGGAGGAGGAGGTATAGGTAGAGGTAGAGGAGGAGGAAACAATGTAGGAGGTAGAGGTAACAATGGGGGAAATAGGGATGGAGATAACTCATTTGGATTTCCTATATTTGATGAGGAATCTCGTACAACAATGAAAAACATCTCACCATCTGTCCTCCCAAAATTTTATGGGTTGCAAAGTGAGGATCCTGAAACATTTCTATTTGAGTTTGAAGTCGTGTGTTGAACTTATGACTATATGGAAGACTCTCAAAAACTCAAATTGTTTCCTTCAACATTGAAGGGAGCTGCTTTGAAATGGTTCATGGGATTAGTCACTCAATCTATTAGGACTTGGAATGATATGAAACAAACATTTTTGGATAGATACCTGGACTATTGCATGCCCACCAACCATAAGGATGAGGTATTTAAAATGGTGCAAAAAGAAGATGAAAACTTGGAGGATTTACTTGAAGATTTCCATACAACTTGAAAAGAGCAAAAATGAGTAACTTAGATGAGGAGACTTTGAAAGCCCTTCTATTAAAAGCCATTATAGATGAATGGATAGATATTTTAAACATGATGGGAAAGGGAGATATTTCTCAACTTCCACTTCATGACATAGCAGAACTATGTGTCCATCTCTCAAGGGGAAAATATAAAACCGGAAAAGGGCCTAGAGATCCTTTTCTCATTAGAGAAAACAAATATGCAACTGGATTAGTAAGTAGGGTAGAGATTGGAAATATGCTTGATGAGTTTAAAACTGATATCCTAGGGAGCCTTAGTGAACAACTAGACACCCTTAAAATACAAAACAAGCAGAAAGCAGACGTTGAAGCTTTGGCCATCTTTTGTCCAAAATGTAGGAAGAAACATGCTCTAAGGGAATGCCCCTTGGATGTAAAAGTTGTAGAAACATGTATGATTTGCTCAGAAAGCCATGAGACCAAGGGCTATCCTTCAATTCCTGGGCTCAAAGCTGTCTTTCAAGAAGATCCAAATTCAATTGAGTCTCTCTGCTTTGTTTCAAGGAGACCTTGGCAGGGGCAACAAAATCAGGGGTTTAACAACCCCATGAACTTTCAACCCCGGCTAAATTGGAATCCTTGGAAACAACCTTGGTCCCAACCACAAAATCCATTTCAATCATGGGTACAAGGTATGCAAAATCCTTATGGGAGATTTGCTCAATTTTATCAATATCCTTCGTCTTTTCAAAATAAACAAGCTCCACAACTTCCAAATCAACACCCACAACTTTCATTGCCATTTCCACAACAACAACAACCTTCTTAACAAAATCCAAATTCTCGACTCTTGCTTCCATTCCAACAAAAGACAAATCAACTACCATCCCAGCCATTGCCAAATCCCAATAATAAAAATCCTCAGAATGCTTACATGGTAGAAGGACAACAATTTCCTACCTATATGATTGTTCCTCTTAATGATGTACAACTCAGATCTGGTAGAGTTTTAGAAAAGCCTTCTATAGATGCTCAAAAGCAAAGTATTTCTGAGGAAGAATCTCTTGAAGCCAATAAAGATTCTTAAGCATCTCTTCAAAACCCAAACATTCAAAAAGAAAAAGGAAAAGATTCAACCCCCACAACTCCTATAGTTGAGCAACCTGCATCTTCATCCACACCTCCTTTCCCTGAAATATTACAAATTGACAAAGGAGTGGAAAAACAAATCTTGTTGCTTGACTATGATTTCCTAGATGAATTAAAGAATGTCTGTATCAAGATTCCCTTGCTACAAGCCATTAGAGAGATTCCTATTCTAGCAAAAACAATAAAGGAGTTGAGTCTCAAAAGACCAGGAAGGAAACCAAGAGATACAAGAAGAATTCACCTGGTAGGAAAAATTGTAGATATCATGATGGGAAAAATTACCATGCAGAAGTATGTAGATCCCGGTAGTCCAATTGTCAAGACACATATAAATGGGGTAGAAATTCCAAATACTTTGATTGACTTAGGGGCTGCTATCAACATTATGAGTAGACAGACTATGGAACAGCTAAAACTTCCTAATCTTCTTTTACACCTACTTTACTAACTTGCAGATCAATCAATTATCAAACCAGATGGTGTATTAGAAGATATTTCAGTCTCCTTAGATTCTTGGGAATATCCAGTAGATTTCATGATTTTGACTCCCAAGAGTAATTTAGGAGGGAACCCACTTATTTTAGGAAGACCTTGTCTAGCCACAGCTGATGCTTTCATTAGTTGTAGATCTTGAGATATGTACATTTCTGATGGTAGTTCGACAAAGAAATTCAATTTGTCTCCTCCAGCAAAAGCAATTACAGAAGTAGGAGATAATGAATGGGTCGATGATGAGGACATTATACAACCTGTCTTTACCATTTCTGAAATCAGTGAAGATAGTCAAATTCTGAACACATTAGAAAATTTTGAAACATCTTCAGAATATGACCACACACAATTTCAGTTAGATTCTGACATTGAGTATCTATCATCTAGAAAAATGTCTCTTTACTCTATGGAAGAGTTCGGTAGTTCCGCCATTGAGATTATTCCAGGTAAAACATTGAATATCAACAAAAACTTAGAAAAATCACAACAGGGAGAGCTAACCAAAATCTTGCAAAAACATTCTACCACATTTGCATGGGAGTATACTGATATGAAAGGTATTGACCCTAAGACTTGCATTCATCACATCTACATCGAGGAAAATAGTAGACCAATCAGACAACCTCAGAGAAGGATGAATCCAAACCTTAGGGAGATAGTGAAAGAAGAGCTCCAAAAACTACTCAATGTAAACTTCATTTATCGAATTTCAGATAGCCGGTGGGTTTCCCCTTTGGTTATAGTACCTAAAAATAATGGTAAATGGAGAGTATGCATTGATTACAGGGAATTGAATAAAGCAACTTTGAAGGATCACTTTCCTTTGCCCTTTATCGATCAGGTATTAGATACACTAGCAGGCAAAAAGTAATTTTCATTCTTGGATGGTTTTAGTGGCTATAATCAAATTCAGGTAGCACCTGAAGATCAAGATAAGACCACATTTACTTGTCCATGGGGAACTTTTGCTTACCAAGTGCTTCCTTTTGGATTATGTAATGCACCCGCAACATTCCAAAGAGCAGTACTAGGAATCTTTTCTGATCTAATCCATGATTGTGTAGAGGTTTATATGGATGATTTTACAGTTTAGGGTAATTCAATTGAAGAGGCATTAGAGAATTTGGAAAAAGTCCTTATAAGATGTAAAGAAACAAACCTTTCATTGAGTCATGAAAAATGATTTATGATGTTCACTGAAGGTATTGTTTTGGGACATCACATTTCAGGGGATGGGATTAAAGTTGATAGATCAAAAGTTGAAGTCATCTCCAAGTTACCTATTCCAAATTGTCAAAAAGATGTTAGAAGTTTTCTAGGATTTATTGGATACTATAGAAGATTTATAGAGAACTTCACTAAAATAGCATCTCCACTCTTCAAATTGCTTATAAAAGATTGTGAATTCAAATGGGATCCTGATAGCTAATCAGCATTTGAAGCTTTGAAGACAAGAATATCTGAAGCACCTATCTTGAGTGGACCAAATTGGAAACTTCCTTTCCATATTTCTACAGATGCTTCAGATACAGCTCTAGGAGCTGTGTTGGGTCAAAAGGATTTAGTTCCTTATGCCATTTACTATACCAATAAAAATTTAACTCCCATTGAGTTGAACTATACTATGATTGAAAAAGAGTTCTTAGCCGTTGTTCATGCAATCAATAAGTTTAGACATTATATAACAGGCTATGAAACTTTTGTCCATACTGATCATTCTGCGATTAGATATCTAATGAAAAAACCTGTTACTAATGGCAGAGTTAGAAGGTGGCTCTTACTTTTATAGGAATTCAATATTACTGTGTTGGATAGACCAGGGAAACAAAATACAGTAGCTCATTTCTTATCTAGGATCCAAAATACTAAAGAAGATTCTCCTGTAGAGGATAAGTTTCCTGATGAATATTTATTTGCAGTAACTACTAAGACTCCTTGGTATGTAGATATTGCTAACTATTTGGTTACAAGGAAACTACCTACACATCTATTTCCTAGTGAAAGAAGAAAGATTATTTAGGAGAGTTCAAAATATTCATGGATTTCTAACGAATTGTTTAAAACAGGGCCAGATCTTTTGATCAGAATATGTGTTAGGGAAGATGAAATGCCTAACATCCTTAAGGCATGTCATGATGAACCATGCGGCGGACACTTTGCTGACAAAAGGACAGCCTATAAAATCCTCTCTTTAGGATATCATTGGCCTTCCCTCTTCAAAGATACAATAGAATATGTCAAACGGTGTGACAGCTGCCAAAGAGTAGGGAAACCGACTCTTTCAAATGAAATGCCATTGCAACCATAGGTACTCATCGAACCCTTTGAAAAATGGGCTTTAGATTTCATTGGACTTATTAATCCACCATCTAAGCAAAATAAGTATATATTGGTATGTACTGATTATGTCACTAAATGGGTAGAAGCCAAAGCATTACTTTCTGCTACTGAAAATTCAGTTGTTAGTTTTCTTTATGAGGATATTTTTACTCGCTTTGGTGTTCCAAGAGAAACTGTGATAGATCAGGGAAGTCAATTTACCTCCAACATGGTGGAGAAGCTGATGGAAGAATACAAAATCAAGCACAAAAAATCTACTCCTTACCATCCGTAAGCAAATGGCCAAGTGGAGTCGACAAACAAAGTTATTGAAAGTATCATCACCAAAACTGTTCATCTACACAGAAGAGATTGGGCAAAAAGGCTTCCTGAAGCCTTATGGGCCTACAAAACTACATGGAAGAATACAACAGGACATTCTCCCTATGAACTTGTTTATGGGAAAGAAGTCCTGCTCCCCATTGAGTTCCAAGTCAAAACTTTCAAGATGGTAGTTCAGTTGGGGATGGATCTATCAGAAGCCCAAAAGCACAGAATGGAGCAGTTGAATGAGCTAGATGAGCTTAGACAAGAAGCAATCCTAAGAACTGATCTAGTTCAATATCAAAGAGCTAAGTGGCATGATAAATACATCAAAGAGAAGAAGTTTCAAGAGCGAGATTGGGCATTACTATTTGATTCCAAGTTTAAAGACTTCAAAGGTAAATTTTAGACTCATTGGCTTGGGCCATATGAGATTGACAAAGTCTTTAACAACGGAGTGGTGAAAATCAAGACCATTGATGAATTTCAAACTCCTCTTATTGTGAATGGCCACAGATTAAAGATCTATCATAAGCCACTCTCAAAAGAGGAATTTGTCAAAAATGTTTCAAGATAGTTCTACAATAAGGCTGGTGAAGAAGAATCCTTCTTCTCCACCAGCCTAGCCTTCGTTCCTTTCTGTTTAACAAAAAAAAAAAAAAAAAAAATTGTATAATCCTGAAAACCAATCACTGATTGGCAGTCTTATACAGAAAATATAGAGTGAAAATCAGGAACACCTGACACCCTATATTTTCCAAAAAAATAAAAAAATCTCTTTCTCTCCCATTTTCATTTCACACCACCTCATTTTCATTCCACTCCATTTCATATCCATTTCATCCCACTCCATTTCATCCATTTCATTTCATTTCATCAATAAAAGTTTCTTTCATGACCATTTTCACTCAGTTAGTTATCATCTATCCATCTTCATTCAGTCAAGTGGTTGCTGTGTCAGTTTCTGCAGTTGGAATTAGTTTTCGCAGCCAGAGGCAGTTTCCACAGCCACCACTCTGTTTTTCAAATTGACAGTCAAGATGTTAGTTCAATAATCATGAAATCAAATGCAGGTATGACCGAGGTCATATTATAAAGACATGGAGCACCTAAAGGCATCAATAAGGAGCAGTTGATCATGGACAAACAAATGGCAAAAATTCCAAGGTATGAGTAAAAGTTTATTTCAAATAGAAATCAAAACACATTTTTGCATAGTTATTAAACCATAAGCTCCATTATATGCAATGATTGCCATGATAGCTCCATAACCATTCCACGACATTCCTCCACAAACGATGCATTTATTTTCCAAACGGTCTTATGATTAGCCTTCGGATTTAATTTGTGTTGGCTGCATTTTAACACTCCACCTGTAATCATGACGTGGTCGATTTGACTACGGCTCTTCTTAGCCGTATAAAATCCACAGCCATTTCATAAACGTGTTCATATCTACTCTGCGGCCATCGAATTTAAAATTTCGTCGAATGTACTTTATTCCCCCTACTGTTCTATTGACATCACGGCTGCATTTCCACCTTGCTCACATAAGCCTTCACCCATTTCACGAATTCATTTCCACTGTCTGTCCTCTATTTTCCGCTCACAGTCACTGGTTTTCTCCATAACCTCTGTTCACTCCCATAGCCCAGCCGTCTCACTTCCGCTAAATCCTCCTCACGCAGAAGAGTTTAAGAACAGAAGGAAGGATGGGTCGGTTGTTGAGGGCAGAACCGGAAGGGCCCAAGTTTTTGGAAGGATACCCGCAAGTGAAAGACATACTGAAGAAGGCAAAATGGCTACGGTTTATTCAAAAGTTCAAAGGCTACAACAAGGAGATTACAAAGGCCTTTGCGAGGTCTTTTAACGGCCAGGAGGTGGAAATTGGGGACCTTAAGTTTACAATCACCGAGTCATCCATGGCAACTGCTACAAAACTTCCCCAGGAAGGTGAACGCTGGTTCAAGAACAAGAGCTTTGACGATCAGACTTGGATGGTCATACTACGCAACCTAGGTATGGACGTAACTATATTTAAAAAAGGAATTCCTCTCCATGCTTTAAAAGAGGAGTGGGCCAGCTTACTGTTAATCATTCAAAAGTTCATTACTTGTGAAGGCTGTTTTGGGGCAATGTATATGTATCATACTCAGTTGTTGATGAACCTTTTAGAGAACCAAACCCTCAATCTGCCCTACTTTTTATTGCTGAGCTTCAAAAAGATGTGCACAACAGTCCAAAAGAATATAGAAGACATAGAGCCCCATTTGTATCATCATGGGCTTGTGAGAATTCTAATTGAGGACCAATTGAAGAAAAATAGGGATACCTGGGAACGTGTTTTGGTGAGAAACTACTTTCAAGAGCCATTTGAGGCACCTAAAAATAGTACACCAAGAAGGAGTAGGAGAGAGGAGAAAAGTGTAATAATTCAAGACCCTCCTATTAGAAAAACCAAAGAAGTTGATCAAGAAGAGAAGCTGAAAAGAACAAATGATAGAAACCAAAGAAAATCAAAAAGAAAACAAGACATAAAAACTGTATCTCAAACTGCAGAGCCTTCTCAAAAAGAAGATCATCAAACACTGTCTGAAAGGTTAGCCTATCTTAAAGAACAAGTGGCTGCAGCCAAGAGAAAACAAAAGGAAAAATAGAGTAAGGAGGAAGATACTAGACCACATCATGTGAGAAGAATCTCTAGGCTTAAGGGAAAATTAAAAACAATAAAAACCAAAGGGCCCCACTTGATTGATTTGGGGGAGGAAACCCCAGAAAAGCCTCCAGCAACCTCTCCTGACCATAGCCCACACCATACACAACTAGATGTTGACATGAGTCCTTCTCGGCCAGAGTTTGAAATTAGTCCCTCTCAATAGGATTTTGGGGTCAGCCCAAGGAAGGCTACACCCGAGGTAGATGTAAATCAGCAGGAGATGTATGATTATATAGAATCCTTAGAGAAGATAGCTGCAGGACCAAGCACGTCATCCACTCAGCCTCACACAGCACAAGAAGCTCTAGTCCAATCATTGAAACAAGAAGCCTTTGAATTGGAGGTTCTAAATAGACATATTAAAAATGAAAATGAAGCATTAAAGGAGCAAAGCAGATTGGACAAGATCATTCATGACAACACTATGTTACATCTGGGACTGTGGCAGAAAAAGAACAGGAAATTAAAGAAAAAGTGCAGGAAGTTGAGTAGGGAGTTGATCAGTCTCAAATTCAGATGCTTGATGAGGAAGCCCAGGATGGTAGTAGTACCAAGGAAGAGGAGAAGAGGATTGGATGTACCAGCAGAAGCTTCAGAGCACATGGAATAAAGGGAGGATGATAAAAAATTTTGGTTGCATGAGGACATGCAACGCCTTCACAGTGGGGGTATGTTGAGTCCCAAACTTGCATCTTTCCTATACACCTTTCTAGCCTTTTTTCATTTACCTAGACCTCCTAAGTTGTCAACATCATTGCATATTAGTTTAAAAGAGCGTATAAAGTGGTTTCCTAACTATGTTTTGTGTCTGTTGTTTGAATTATATTTTTGCTCATTGAGCTGCAGAATCTTGTCACTTTCCGCAGCCAGTTCAACTTTCCGCAACCTTTTTGTTAAAGTCTATATTGTAGGTGTCTTCAGGCAAATCGAGCCACATGGGCAAGTTGGAAATGACGTGGACATGGACCGGATCCTATTGGCTCAGTCGAATTCACCAAAGAAGGTCGTGGTCAAAGGTAGTCAAGCGGTGGTCAACATAAGAGTCCTACGGTGAAAGAACTCCGTTTTTCACCACGTGAAGACTTGCGTGGCCGTTCCTAAATCTCAGGGGACATATCAACACCTGTGGACTGCTCCATAAAGCGAATCCAATAGCCACCCTCAATAGATTTAATCTTCACGGCAACCATGACGCTAGATCCCTGGACGTGGTTGTTCACGTGTCTTTTATCTGCACAGTTTTTAGGAAATTAGTTATGTCACCTTCTGTTATAAATAATGCGTTCTCATATGCATAGTAGTTAGCCTTTGTAATGTAATTTTGACTGTTAACGAGCCCACTGTGCCGTGACATTATTTCTGTGTTATGACTGCATTTTGAATACATGAGAAGACTCTGTTTATAAGCTCAATTCATGGTTGATAGCTGATTGCCCGAGGTTGTGCAGAGGGCCCCTGTACACACCGAGGTTTTGTTTATTGCTGTATAGTTTCATGCTTTATTTCTTTACGTTCCTTATGCCATAAATATTCACTTGTACATATTGTCTTTCTTATGGTATTAACGCTTCATTTTTGTCCATAATTTTTCATGCTTTATAATGTTGTTAACTGATCAGTGTCTTTGTTTCAGATTACAGTAGGTAGCCCAGGCATTTGCACATAGTTTTACAATGACTAATGACATGGAATCCTTCTTGTCTTTTTGCTGATTTATTTTCTTAGTTTTTCATTCCAGCACTGTTTTATTTATTTCAGTTCTGTTCATTTTCTTTATTAGTTAGATTAGATATTAAATTACTCATGTCATTTTCAGTTACCTCCGAAAGCCATAGCGAGACTAATGGTAAGGAATTGAAGTATGAGTGTGTAGTTTGATATTAGTTTATTTTTCTGCAAGTTAGTTATTGAATTGCTCATGTCATTTTCAGTTACCTCCAAAAGCCATAGCGTGACTAATGGTGAGGGATTGAAGTATGAGTGTGTAGTTTGATATTAGTTTATTTTTCTGCAAGTTAGTTATTGAATTGCTCATGTCATTTTCAGTTACCTCCGAAAGCCATAGCGAGACTAATGGTGAGGGATTTAAGTATGAGTGTGTAATTTGATACTAGTTTTATTTTCTGCAAATTAGATATCAGATTGCTCAAGTTGTTTATGATTACCTCCGAAAGCCAGAGCGAGATGAATGGTGAGGGGTTATAATATGAGTTGATGTAATTTGATTTTAACTTTACTTTTCTTGCAATTTTTGGATTTCTTTGAGTTCAGTTTCTTTTGTATTTAGACAGCAGCAAGGATAATAGGTTTCATGATCAATAGTTCACTGTTTGTTTAATTAGAATAGTGGCACATTTTCATTTTCTTTTAGGAATTAATTTCATCATTGCGTGTTTTAAAATCTTTTTGAAAAGTTTGAAGTTTTGGAAATCATTTTAAAGGATATCATAGCCTTGAACATTTATATCCATACTTGTCTTTTAGAATTTCCATCTCACATTAGGAAATCAACAGAGATAAACCCAAAACAAAACAAAAATAAAAAACGACAAAAAGTAAGAAATAGGTTATCTTGCACATATAGTGCACCGCACTTCGATAGTTTACGACTCCCGGATTGACAATTAATATAGCAATTTAGAACACTCTAAATTGACCAAAAATTTATCTCTGTTCACCTTTATTTATCTTACCACAGTAAATAGCCCAAAATTTACATTTTATCAAAAGTAAATTTACAAAATTCTCAATATGTCTTCCCACCATTTTTGCTCTGGCAATCCGTGTTTCTAAAGTTTCATCAGAGTCTAATTAGTTTCTGTATATCTGAAAAAATTAGGCTAGAGTTGAAACAAGTGCTTTACCTCATGCTCAATATAGAATAAGTTCTCCACGCTGTCATTGAGAACTCGGCCTGTGGGAAGTGCTTTTGTTCCTAATGCACTTGTTGATGAACTAGCTTGATCTCCAACATACTTATTCAATTTATCTACATAATCAATGTGCTTCATTAACCTGTCATTGATGACCAAAGGACTTGGTAGCCCTTTATTCTGCAAAACTGTGAACTTCTCCATAAAAGAATTGATTTCCACATGCATATCTTGACATCTTCTCTCTAGATTCTCCATCCTAGTTCTTTTAGTTAGCACCCTTTTGATTTCCAAAATAGTGTCAGTCCTGTCTGGGATGCCAAGTGCTTCCAGTTGTTCCTTATTTCTGTTATTTAAAAAATGTATAATCCTGTTGGCTTGTTCAGGCATTTGTCCTAACTGTGCTCTTGTCTGTTGAATTTCTCCATGTGCTGCTTTCACTAAATCAATCTGTTCATAAATCACTTGGATGGATGCCCATACATCATTTATAGATTGAATGATGTTGGCCCAAAGGATTTTCTTGATCTCTGCCAGGGGCTTGTCAAAAGTGAGCTCTTGTTCTAATGTTTTAACTTTCCTTTCTAAGGCTTTAATCTCCCTGGTTTTTTCTGCAACACTTATTTTTGAGGCATCATATTTGCTTTCTATATTAGCCAATTGTTCTTTTGCTTGTTTTAATTTTGTAACTTGTAATTTTAGTTCTTCCATGGCCTTTATCAATTCTTTAGTGCTCATATTAGTACTGCTACCTGATGTTGTTCCTACTGTTGATGTACCTGTAATCACCTCTGCTGTGCCTGTTGGGATGTTTGGAGCCAATGTTGTTCCAAGCACAGAAGGGACTACTATTAACTGAGGTTGTTGCACCTTTGGCTTAAAATAACTCATTAACATTTTGCCTTTTTTAATATCATAAGCTGACATCAATCTCTATTGGTTTGAGGGGGCCATCTTCAGATACTGATTATAAATTTGAAGCCTTACTGGATCATTCTTGGCTTTTATCTCTATAAATTTCTTCTTAATGTCTGAGGCCTATTTGCTTTGTGGTCTGGTGGATGATACTTCTACATTGTGCTATCTTTCTAGCTTCTACCTTTGTGAGTTAAGAGATGTTTCTCCCAATGGAGAAGTTTGCTGGCTCACTGCCCTTTCTTCTCTGTGGCTGTCTATAGTCTCTTTCATCATTTCCTCTTCTGACAGAGGATTCAATATTTGTCTTTTAGTCCCAGGCTATTCCATGGGTCCACTGGCAGGAGTAGTGGTTTCCCTGTCCCTCTTTTTGCCTCTTTCCTCATTTAGAGGAGTTTGCAAAAATGGAGTTTCTACTGCTTTAGTTTGAGGTGGAGGAATTGGTACTTGACCCTGTTCTTTGGACTTTCCAGGCTGATCTGTCATTGTGGGCTATTCTGTGGTCTCTACTTCCTTCCCTTTAGGTGTGCCTGTGGCTGGTATGTTGACTTCTGGTGGAGGCTGTTGAGAAGTTCCAACAATGGATGCCCCCCTTTCTGGCCCTTGAGATAGCTTGAAAAATACCTGCCCAAAAGAATCCAGGTCAAGGGTTTTCTAAAGATCTCTCATAGCATTTTCTATCTTTTCCTGTTCACTAATCTCTTCTATTAGGGTTCCTTCTACCCATTCATCCTGATTTGCAAATTGTTCAATTTCTGGGATCCTATGATGTATATAAACTGATAGCCTGTTTTCTATCCTTCTGTCACATATGAAACTATTTGGGTCATATGGCACCCACCAAAAACTTTTCTTCAATCTAAGGTGGTCTTCTAAAATCTTTTCAGCTTCTTGCCATGCATCTCTAGAATTGATGACAAAAGGGCCTAACTGGTTCTTGATTCTTAGCTGAGCCTTTTTCTTTGTGCTACAGAAATGGACTAAGTCTGCATTTATAAGCTGTCTAAAATATTCTAGTGCAAATAATCTCATGGTCACATATTTAGGTAACTTGAAAGGGAGAAGTTCACACCCATACATTCTGATCTCTGTGTGATTTTCATATAGATACTAGTCACCTTGCCTGTACTGTTTAGAGAGCTGCAGAATCTTCTTCATGTCACCAGTGATCCTAGGAGAGGAAACTCCTATCAATAAAGTGGTTGCTGGATGTACAAACCAGTCAATGAACTCATTATAAGTAAGGGGACTCACTGGTATTATGAAAGATGGAACTCCAAAAAATCACAGACCTTCGATTTCCTTTTGAGTCCAATTTCCTGATGGGGAAAGAAAAGTTGTCTGGCTGATGATACAACAAAAGATGGTATATAAAAGATGTATATTTGAAGACTCCTTCCCTATCCAAACTTATGAATTGATCATGGATTTTGTTGGCAATGAAAGTGGCATAGTCATATCTGACAGCAGGGGGTTGTCCTGGAGTAAAGATTGATAGTAAAACTAAGGTGATGTCATCAACATATTCACTGGAATTGAATCCCATGATCAGGGATATCATTTCAACAATGAGTCTGCCAGTGTCAGTGAAAAAAGTCTGTAAATAAGGAGGTGGACCTTTAGGCTGGTGCTTTGGTAGCATGAAGATCTAAGCAATACGACTTATCTCTAATGTGGGCAATTGAGATGCTTTTTCAAGTAGATACCCCATGGAAAGAGGAGCAAGGGGCTCAGTGGAGTGGAACTATATCATTTCATTAATGGACTTAACAGTTATGGGAAAAAGGACAGTTTGGGATGGGGACATAACTGCTCTATGGACAGGGTCATAGTTAGCACAGCAATGATGAATTATTTCTGGGAAAACATGGACTGAGGGGAGGAAATACATGGGAAGATTAGATTCCCACAATCCAAAAATGTCATACTTGTTTAGATAGCTATCCCTGACTTGGCAGAAGACCTGAAGATGGTTCCTGTCACCAGATAAATCTTTTATTTGAAAATATTTATCTACAAGAGGTAGATAATCTAAGTCTTTGTGAGGAGAATTAATGGGTGCGACATTCAGGGCTACAGGGGTTTCCATCTGCGGTTCTTGTGGATTCAAAGATGGAAATGGGAGAAATTCTTGAAAGATAGGCAGGATAATAGGTTGGGAGAGTTGTATGGCCAATACAAACGTGGAATAGACCTGGATTTGGCTATTTCTTGTATAATTTTAAGCAAAAAACCAAAATCACAGAGTTTCAGCGTAGCTTGGATAAATACCTATTTCAAGACGGTAAATAATGCCTGGATGGGAGGATGACAGGTTCTGAGTGGCTTCATAGCAAGGTTCTCAGCCAGGTGGTGGTTTGCAAGCTCAAACAGTCGATTGGGACGTTGCTTTGCATGGGAGAATAGTTCGTAGTGAATAACAGTGAAAATGACATTTTTCCACTTTATTTAGCAAAAATAAGGTTGAAAAGACTTTTTGGCATTTATCAGGTGGATGACGTCAGCATGATGTGACACTTTGCCGTTATGCAGAAGGGTGGTAAGTGGTAAGCGTCGCACCGCTTTTGGGGTTAGGCGGTTTTGAACAGAGGACGGGCGAGCATATGGAGTGGGAAACACATGGCAGGGGTACGGCAGAAAACCGCTGGGCGATCGCAGGTTAAAGCGAGGTGGGAAGGGTGGTCGCGATATCGTCGTCGACCGTCGAATGGGAA
Source organism: Pinus tabuliformis (assembly GCA_031772625.1). Taxonomy (NCBI): domain Eukaryota; kingdom Viridiplantae; phylum Streptophyta; class Pinopsida; order Pinales; family Pinaceae; genus Pinus; species Pinus tabuliformis. The sequence goes on along the minus strand of CM062810.1, from coordinate 310,769,255 downwards.
TGCGATGATCGGATAGCTGACAGGCTTTGGAGATGGTGGGAGTTTATATAAGCGGGGCCCGATATAATTAACGCAGATTTAAATCATATCGGGTGGATTGCGATTGGATAGTAGGCTATTAATTAACCGGGGGTTAATTAATCCCTTTAGTGCGGCAGGGAAAGGTTATTAACAAGTTTCAAATAAACTTATTAATTCCTATTTTAAACTATATAATGGTTATATACCATCGGGGCGGGAATACATAAAATATCGGGGTTTTTAATATAATTACATAATACGGGAGGGTTAAATGATTTCATTAGGAATTATATAATAATTGTTAATAAGTTAATATGAAAATGTAATGGAAAGCGCTAAGAAAATGTTTATGATTTACATTAAAACTTAGGCTAAAGTGGAAAAAAGGGGTTTTTACGTGACATTAGGCATTTCCTAAGTAAAATAGGTTTTTTATTTAGGCAAAATTTTGTGAAATGAAATGAATGATGGATGGATGATTTTTGAGTACTTAGGGTTTTAGATCATTGGGCTCAGGGTCTGGTCCCTCCAGAAGTCAAAGAAATGCTCTGAGCCCCTTTGATTTTCAAAGTCCTTAATACTTTTAGGGGGAATTAGTGAAATCTTAAGGGGAAAATGTGAATGGAAATTAGTTATTTAACCTTGCCTTGCTTGAACTGCATCAAGTGTAATGTATGCCTTGCACTGGTGATAAAAGTAAAGATCAACATATTTAGAAGCATTTTTCATCACAAGTATCATTCTGCAACATCATCTACCTACCCTACCTACTTTAGCCTAACATTTTTTCTTCTTTATTACGGTGCACTTAGACTGGCAAATCCTTATCACACTTTTTCTTTTACATATAGAAATCTATCTAAGTCTAACCTTATTACATATAAGGGCTTAGATTAAACTGTTGAGCTCCTTTTATTCATTCTACCTATCTACTTATCTACCAAGATTAAACAGTTTGGTCAGATTTTTATTCTCTATTCCTATAGCATGAAATTGAAAAATGAATGAGCCAAGTTGAACAGTTTGACTCTTCATCAATTGTGGCATAAGATTAACAAGTTGCACACAATTTCTTATTACAGAAACTTAAACAGTAGTGGAATTTAGACTTGCACACTTTCCTGGTCTATTTTGTTTGGGGTTCATTTCTTCTCATCTTTTTTTTTTACCATTTTATTCTTTTTGCCCTTTGATTTTTCTTTTAGGGTATACCCTCTTTACATTTTTTAAATTTTTTGATTTTTTGACAATATGGAAAACCTTTGCAACAAGAAAAGGTATGAACATATTACAAATCTCATCAAGTCAATTATGAAACATGACACCTATTGGTATAGGAGCATAACAGATCCCACCCTGCAGCTCTTGAATACCGAAGTGCGCGAGCTCCAGAAATAGTATGATGAAGTAAGCGAAATGACGTGCACCATTGCTACCGCACAATGCCTTGCTAAGTTACAGGAGTCGAACCAGATGCTTACATAGGTGGAAGCATTGTAGAAGAAAGAGGCAGTCCTCAAGGCCAGATTGGGGTATTGGTTGGATGAGGCCTACATCGTCTCCACCAATATTCAGGAGAAATTGGCAAACTTGCAGAGTGCGCAGTAGAAAATCCAAGAGAACAGTGCAGGACTAGCCACAAAGTAGCTGGTGGAACAAATCAAGCAAGCAGCCACGTAGAGCATGGCTAAGGTAGTAGTGGCATGAGTGGAGCTGGGGGATCTTTGCAGTAAGATATTTTCATCAACATAGTGACTCGAGGGTGAGTCACGATCTTTGTGATGGGGACCTATTGGGATGGGGTCCCCTAGGGTAAATTTTGTGGCAAAAGCCCAGGTTTTGTTGTATAAATATGTAAAGTCTCTCCAAGTTGTGGTCACGAATCACGTAGATAATTAAAGAGTCATAAAGGGCTATTCCCTTCTTATTTTTAAGTTGAGTCGGATTTTGAGAATCTACCCATGGTCTGCGGACCATGTGATTGTATAAATAGGTGTGTTATAGGATGTATAAGGAAGAAAAGAAGTTTGGTCTATGTGAGAAGTCTAAAGTGTTAGCGAGGAAGAGTAAGAAGAAAGGCTTTGCAACTATGTGCACAGAGGCCTAGAGTAGAGTCCACAACTGACTGCGCGGACCCTTACAGCTGAGTGCACAGGGAAGTCTTGAGTCTGTAAGCTGAACTGAATATTAACAAAGAAGATTGTTGCATAAATACTCGTGTTTATCTCTTTACTTCTATTTATATGAATGCGCCTTATGTTATAATGGGTTTATGAAATAATGATGTGTTGATGCGTGACTTTACATGATTTATATTGTTATATGAACGCAATTGTTGTTAACTGTCTTTGCAAAGATTATCTTATTGTATGTTGAAGTTATCGAACACTTAGGTTGATCTAGATAATTGTTGGGATAAGTGTAATATTTGATGCACGTAAGTAGCTAATTAGTCTATTCAAGGTCCACGAAAGATCATCGTAAACCTTTACGGAGGTTTAGAGGCTGATTAAAGGGAGTTATATCAATAAGCCATAAAGGCTTATCGATCTGCATGAAGGAAACTTTAGGGCATAAAACGACATCATTCTCATCTCTGGGTGTGGAAACTTGGTTCTAGCATCCCACCATACTACATTGGGTGAGACTTCAGTGTATGCTCTGTAGATTGATGCCAAAAGGGCCAGTATTGTAGGGATTTGTTTGGTGCAACTAACTCTGAACCTGGGTCAGGACCCAATAAGCCAACATGAAGTTGCTTTGGTTACATGTTGATTGGTTGAAAAGATTATTGATGTTTCTAACTGTATGATGGTTCTATAAGCTAACATAATATTTTAGAATAAATCTGTTCAACTCTATGTCTGATTCAGAATTATAATTTTTCAGTGTATTGATATCTATGCGTAGGTTTCTCGACAGAAAAGCGTGTATACATGTGGGTTGCCTTAAGTGAAGTAGCGTATACATGTTGGCATATGACTGATCAGGGTTTCAGTTGATTTTTTGTATTGATGCAGTATTCTAAGTTAAGTTCTATGTTTTGGTTACAGTTATCTCACTTTTTTGTTTGAATTAAGTTGGTGTTTGCTTCAGTTGATCTACAAGTTGCAGGTGGATCTAGTGTGAAAATTTATGAAATGTGGTCCATGGATGTTGCTGAGGGTTGGAGACTTCAGTGAAGAAGTCGAAGCTTCCTGCCAGTAGTAGATAGTAATCAGATCAGGGGGTTGGATCTCTCTCTTGATAGGAACCGAAGAATGAGTGAAGGTTGTACCCTTCAACAGGTGGGTGTCTGCATATTGGTATGAGTCCACACCAGTAAAAGAATGTAAGAATTTTTTTATAATAATAAGTTTGAAGACTGAGACGACAACAGTGGGGGTTTTCTTCGACATTGGGTTTCCACCTTAAATCCTGGTGTTCGTGTGTGTTCCTTACGTGTGATACTTTATTCTGTTGTTAGTGCACCTGCTTACTGTGTATCAAATTCCTGATAAATCTCTTACATTCTGGTTTAAGTTTAACAGATAAAGAATTAGTTGTTTTACAAGTTTACTAAGAATACACTAGTTTCTTTTACAATAGTCGCATACACACGTGAGTTGGGTTCAGTGAAGTCGTGTATATATTTTAGAAAAATGAAAATTATTATTGTGAGTTTTTAAAATATTGATTCACCCCCCCTCTCAGTATTTTTCCCAATAAAATCGTTGAGATGTCTAAGATGATTTCTCTCAATAGATTCCTTACGCAAGGTATCTTCACTATTTCTTGCATTTCGATGAAATTCTTCATGAGACAAGTTATCATTCTCAAGCATCAAAATATAATCTGAACTAAATTTTTGAGAACAACCTCTAGATTGGATATAATCCAAGAGAATTTTTTAAGGTAAAAAAAAACAACAACATTACACTGCCTAATGTTCAATCCATCTTGTACCACACCTGTCACAACTAGCAAGGTCACCCGACCATCACGAAATTCGACAATTTTTTCTTGCATCTGTCATGTCCGCATATCCTAGTTGTTGTTGTGTCCAATCAAGCTTGCACACTTTATGAAATTTAATGATGGAATTTCAAAAAATAAATTTGGAAGAACAAGGGAAGTTACAACCCACTCAACAAAAAAATTTGCATGATAATCTTTAGTATGTTGATATTTCAAAAGAATTTTAATCAATGACTGCACTTTTGGGGCCACTATTCCATCAACATTCTCCCCACCAGAGACAACTTGTATACCTAGAAGCTCACCCTCTTCAATTTCATTAAAAAATGTCAATGCCTCTTTAAATTTTCAATTCTGAGCATATCTGACAATCATTGTTGTCCATGAGACCACATCTTTTACAGACATTCTATCAAAAATTCAGCAAGCATAATCTATACTTCGTTTCTCCACTTTCAAGTGTATAAGTGGGTGGATGCTACAAACATAAAAGTGTATCTGAAATTATTGTTAGCTATCTCTTCTTAACTATGCACACAACATTATGAAAATCATTTCCATCCCATATTTATCCATGCAATATCTCTCAATGACCTGGAAACTTCATTTCCCTTTCCTTAACAAGTGACAAAATAATGCTCTTGCTTCTAGGATATCAAGAGACAACTTTCCCATGATATGTTCGAATCCCATCTTTTGAAAGAGAAAAAAATGTCAAGAAATGGATCTCGGAAACCACTAGAAAGAAGATTGAAGATAAGGAGGAATAAGAGCTCTATCTCGAGAAACACTTCATTTGTGAGGCAATTGTGGAAACTTTCTAAAACTTCCCAGTTGTTCTTGTTGTGAATTCATTCCTCGGAATGTGTAAATCCACCACCATTGTTGTGGGTTTCTCAACCACAAAATTTTACACCTTCTCCTGCAACTATACTGGGAAAATATCAGTAACTGAATTTTGTAGTATCAATGCTTATGTGCTCTGCATATTAATGTTCATAGGAAAATTGGAATAGTCAATTAGCCATACCATCATGTGTTTCCTGCACAGTAAGCATTGAATTCCTTGTGAAATATCTTCTTGTAGATCGAAGAGCTCTTTTAAATATGTTTGATAGAATTATATTTTGTGTGTCGCAAAATGGATGGTGTTAAAAGAAATTGATGTCTAGCAATTGAGCAACAAGGACCAATCCACATATTAAATGAACACTTTTTCTCGAGATCAAACTCATTAGAGAAATAAATTTAATTTATTGATTATGGATCACCACTTCTTTCTAAATTCCAAATCATTGTTCATTGCTTAATAATTACTCAAATCAGCAACCAAATCAACCATTATGGCTATAAAAATGTTCACATATGAAACATGCCCAAAGTAATTTAATAAATTCGACCAGATCCAACAATAAAACCATGCAAATATGGGACAAAATAGAAATGGTTTTCTCCACTTTACAATACACATTATTTTTATTTTTTTTATAAAATTCCATTGTATCCATTTTTCTTTTTTAACCATTCCATTTCTGTTTTGATTGCAAATATTGATTTGCAGGAAAAGATTATAGCTATCTTTTGAAAAACATAGAGATATAAATAAAATTCATAATAGCTATTGTTGAAAAATATTGTTCATTGGAGGAGCTACTTATGATGATATGCATATCTGCATCATGCTCCCCCTAAGGTCGGACTGGCATCAACTTTTAATTTGATCTTTCATTTTCAAAACTCTCTTGAATTTCACATGCAGACTATTTTGATTCATGTTGGAGGTATTCACACAAGAATTATTTTTCATCCATCTAGACTCCATAATGAGCATGGGAAGTTTACAGTATTTGTCCATATGGCCAATATTATTGCAGAAAAACATGTAATGTGCCCAAGAAATGGAGGAAATGGAAATTTTTATAATGAATACTTTTATGCCAAAAATTCATTACATAGATAACAATACCCATGAAAGAAATTTTTGTACTTGGATAATGGTGGGACTGATTTTCCTTGACTGATTGCTTGAGGATTACACACATTCGACTACTTCTTTTGTTGGGATTTTTTTGTCATTTTGCTTCTATAATTTGCAGCAAAGTTTCCAAACTTTCGACAATAAAAACATCTTACATTTCTTAATATTTTCTTTGGCTCAGTCTTTGACTCTTGATTTTGGTGGTGACTTCATTTAGAGATGCTGCAAATTTCTTCTTTAGGTCTTTCAATTTTTGCCTCATTTTTTCCTTTCTGGCTTGATCTTCTTTCTTCTTTTTTTGCTTCAAATTTTCTGCAATTTCTGATTTATTCCTTTAATTGGTTTTCAATATCTTCTCTTGTCTTCCTTGATTTCTCCAATTTGGTTTTTATATTAGAATTTAATTATGTGAGAACAAGCTCTCTTTCGTCAATAATTTGGAGCAATTTCTTCAAATATTTATTTTTAGCCATCATCTTTTCAATTAACTTTGCTTGATATTTTTTTCTGCTTCAAGCGTTACTAATCTCTTAAGCTCTTCACCCTCAGATTCCTACACTGGAAAGACACCTTCCTCACCTCTTGAGGAACCAACTTCAAAACTTTCATTATCTTCTTCTAAGCCATTGATCTCAAGGGAATCACTATCACTACATGCATAAGGAACTGGACAACTAGAAATAAGATGATCGCTACATTTACCTTCACCATTCTTTACCAGCAAGAAGAGGGGTTTTTCTTAATTAGAAATCTTGTTCACTTGTTTGTTGCTCTTTCTTTTATGTGTCTCCTTCCTCTTATTCTTAGACATGTCCCATGATCGTCTCTCAAGCAATCAAGCTTCATGAAGAGAACATCGCTCTGATACCAAGTTTTAGAAATGGTCTTCCTACTGAGATGGGGGCAGTGAATTAGTAGTGATAGGATTTACTTAACTTTTAATTATTTTTACCAAAACACCACATTCAGTAATCCATCAATTATGCTTGTGAAAATAGCATTAAATAAAAGTATCTAATCATGAAAAATCACCATAAAAGAACCATAAATAATCAACAAGGAAAACAAGCACATAAGAGGACACAAATATTTTCTAGTGGAAAACCGTGTCTACAGAAAAAACCACTCATTGTTGTTGCTACTCAAATATTCTATTATGATGAACAAAGTTTTTACATGGAGTAGCTAGCACGCACTAGCTAGAAGACTTGACTCCTACAATAATGTGCTGACATCCATTAGTTGAGTAGTACCTACTCATACGACTCTACAGATTAAAATCTACTGGAAGCCTCCACCACCAATGTGACTCACCTAACATCCATTTGACTATCGAACCAACATTCGATTGAGATTATCCTCCTCTAATCATTGTTTCCTTGTATTTGCAAGCATGAAGTCTCTATGCCTCCAACTCCTCCATGCAAAGCATGTTTCAAAATGTTTTAGACTAGGCTCATAAACTTTCTCAACATAAGCAACCCAGTGACCTATCTCTGATCTGATATGAAAATATGATCATTAAACCACCGAACAAAAATATAGGTGTACAATATGCTATAGAGAACACTATATCTCTCTCTCTCACTCACACCAACACTAAAAATTAATCACAAGAATATATGTCAAAATATCATCAATAATATCCAATCAATACCTTGGGCAAATGTCATGGTTATCCCAATAACATTGACATGTGTACCATAGTAGAATACAGGTCAATACCATGGATCAATACCATGGATACCCATACCATGGTGATATCCAAGTCAATACCACAGTTAAATACCATGGTTATGCCAATACCATGGATGCCTATATCATGGTAATCTCCAAGTTAATACCATGGGTATATACCATGGTTAATTTGATACCAAGGATACTTGTATCATGGTAATACCAATGCCATGGTAATACCAAAACCAAGATTATTTGTACCAAAGTAGTACTTGCTCCAGACTCATACACACTCAAGCCAAATAGAACACATGCCACGTTGACATCAGTGCCAACCATCAATCACTGCAACTAGCAACTGCAACAACAAATGCATCATCAATTCCAACAGAGGTTTGTATGAATATGAATTAACAAAAAAAATCGTCTATCTGATATGAAACCCAATCTTGAAAATTAGGAATCTCAACATGGAAATGCTGAAAATATTTCATGAATTAGTTTGCATCCAATTAAATAATATAGAGAAAATAATTTTGTGAGAAAATAAAGATCTGACCTAGTTCGAGGAGCTCATCAGGATCACGATAACTTGACATAACCATCAACTAGAGTTGAAGTGCCTCAGCTCTCTGACAAGTTGTGGAATTTTTAGATGCTAGATAATTACATTTTGAGAGCTAAGACAGATCACGAATTGCATGTGGACAACTAATATTGGTTGTTTCAACAAGATCATTATTATCTAGATAGTAGCCATCTACATCACTAGTTTGATCAAAATTTTCAACCTCGAGTAACATATTACTCAAGTCATAAGATTATGAAAATGTACAGATTGAGGAAATTTCATGAATAACCTGAACTAAAGAATTATCTTCATGTAAGACTAGAGATTCTAAGGAAATAAATGGATGTTGAATAATTTGATTTTTTATATCTTCATCATGTGTGGCCTTGCCACCTTGTGTCAATTCAAAATCATTCTAATCATATTGTGAATCCAAAAATCATGGCATACTTTCATCATGAGTTACTTCATTACAAGTAATAGAGCACAAGGAAAAGTTAGTGAGGAAGAAGTGTTCATACAAAAATATTTTTTGACCAAATCAGATTCTATATTGGAACCTTTCAAATCAAAGCCTTCTTGAGAAAGAAAGAAATCGGTTGATGTATTTGGGAAAACATCACCATACATATCAATAGATTAATTGTTATCAGGATGATGGTTACCCAAGGCTTTAGGTTTATTAAGTATCTTAATATCATTTGATTGACTGTCGAGATCACTAGATTCTAAATCAGCCAAGAATGGAGGAACAACATCTTGACATGGCCGACTTTGAAATAGGGAAGAGAGATCAAAATATCTTCACCTTTCTGCCCCTCTACCTGTGAATTGTGACCACCTTGTACCTGATCACTATTTGGACCAACAAAATTTAAAATCAAAATTATTTGAAGAACTATCTAGTGAAGCGGGTTGATCAATTGAATTGGGGAACACATGGCCACAAAATGTAGATGATAGAGGATAATAGGTATCCTTTGAAGAATCACTACTTTCAATATTGCTAGATTCAACATTTTGATAATGTACATTAATGTGCTCTGGGGGAATCAAGGGAGCGGTATTCACCTTAAGTTGCGTGTAATGACTAAGACATTCCAAGCTTCCCATATATAGTGTTGACCATGAAGATAAAATGCAGGTGGGATAAATGGATCATCAATTTGATTTTCAGATTCCCCAACTTCAACAATACCACTGGATACTACCTTATTAGGAAATGCAAAGGGAGGAGGACAAGGGACAAAAGGGGAAGTAGGTCCCTCCTTTGGAATTCAAGGTGTCTCATGGTCAACATAACGTTGGAGAGCCCAATCAACCAAAGATTCAGATTTAGATTATTTCAAGGGATTTGAACCAAATGTTGAAAAATTTCCTTGAATAAATCCCAATCCACATCTTCTTCAGAAAACTCATAAAATAGGTGAATAAATATACTAGAAAAACATTCTATTGATTCATCAGATTTCATCCTAAGTTGATTAATTCTTTATAAACATCTCGGTAATCATACCTTCCAAAGGCTTGATGAATCTCCTTGAAGAGTTCTTCAAATGAATGAATCAAATTAGTTGGTAAGGTATGACACCACAACTTAACTTCACCTTAAAGTGTGAGGGTTAATATTTTACAAGCAACATATTCACAATTGATTTCATGATGTTCACAAAAATGTAGAAATAGATATGTATGCTCGACTATGGATATTCCACCCTCACCATCATACTTTAATTGAGACAAGTTCAAAATAAGTTCCACAGGGGGTGTAATATTTTCTCTATTAGAAAAAAAAAATTGGATTGTGATTTGGGAATGAGCCATTCAAGATAAGGGATTCTAAATAGACTCAACAGGCTTAGCTTGTCATCTGGACAACCATCTAGTGCCAACTATTGATGATGTTGGAAATTCGTCAACCAAGGGAGTCTCAACAATATGAAGTCCTAATTATACCTAACATCATTTGGAGTAGGAGCCCCAACTAGGAAATAAGGTTGGTTTCAATTATTCTTAGTGATCTGTAAACTGTTGTGGATATTCCAATGTACATTCGTCACAACAGATCTAATAATATTATATTAAAACTATGAAAATTCTACATTATTACAGTTTATTAAACATAAAGATCTGTGGATTTAACTGTAATTAGTGAATGCATGTGAATGGAAATTATGAAAAAAAGTAGAGAATCAAAAAATAAGCACACACACACACACAAGACACAAGATTGGGAAACCCTTTTGGGAGAAAACCCAGCTGGAAGGTGAGGTCGCTTTGCTCTCTTTCTCTGCCAGGAAATATCGCTGCAAGTACAAAGAAATAATGTTTGTGGCCCATGGGTTGCTACAGTGCACAAATCCTCTTTGTGTGCTCTACCTCCTATCTCTCCTGGCTATCTTTGCTCATCTATGGAGCAAACTTCTCTCGAAATAATGGAATGTCTCTTCCTCCTATTGGCCCAGCTATAACACAGCCCGATAACCTATTTGTGGTTAATTTTGACTACATAAAATCTTAACTACAGTTATGATATAGACTCTTCTAAATTATTTTACATCATAATCACGTGGCTAGCACCTTTTCCATGAATAATGGGGGCTAACATGACATCTTCCCGACCTATAGGTGTGAAAATAGGAAGATCAACTTCTGAGTGGAATAACTTTTTATACAAACTCTGATTAACATGCGTATTGTGTCAATGGAAAGATATATGTGTGTAGAATAGCGTGAAAATGTGTTGTGCTAAATCAAAAAAAAATTACCCCCAGAAACAACATCGTTTGATGCCTCAAAATGCTCCTGGCAGGTTTCAGACCTCGTTTTGCCAAACTGGGTCTCGCTAGTAAAAACAGTCATGTGAGTCGATTCCTCCACTTTTTCCACTCAAAATGCATCAATATGGATGACAAAAAATATAATGATCCAATTCATATCACTCCTCCCTATTTTAAAAGCATTTATTGAATGAGGAGAGGAAATTTTTCCTCTACCCTCTCTCTAGTGTACCATTTAGCTTTGCCTGGAAGTTGTCCCTTCAATCTAATCTGCCAAGGGTCATGTTTTTGTTGTCTTGTATTTTTGTATCTCTTCTCAAAACTGTATCTTCTGTCAAATCTACCTAAGTGTCTGGTACCGAATCCTCCACAAAAGGTAGGACATGTTCATCTTCCTCATCTTGCATGGAAGGCTCATAGAGTTTCAAATTCTTTAAATTCATAACTGGGTAAATGTGCATATATGGTGGTAAACCGAGGCAATAGGCTTTATCACCCACATTTTCCAGTATCTCAAAGGAAACATACCTTATAGCCTTAATTTTCTTACCAGGCCCCTACAACCTCTCCTTGTTCAATTGTATCCATACTCCCTCTCCCATCTTGAATGATTTCTTTGTTCTGTGGTGATCATGCTTAGCCTTATACTTCTCTCACAACTTCTACAGTGTTTCTTGTACCTATAGATGGATCTTCATGATCTTTTCTTTAAAATTTTCAACCCTCAAAGCATCTCTTGTAAGATATTCCCTCACTCCTCCTTCCTTCCCATATGAAATATCCAAAGGTGAAGCTCAAAAATATCAAAAACAAGTCTCAAATGGTGAATTTCCTGCAGAAGTGAGGACTACTCTATTGTAAGAATTTTTTATATATACCATATTTTCATCCCAGGTATTTGGATGCTTCTGGTTGTATCCCCTCAGAAGTTGCTCCAAACTCTTGTTGACTACTTTTGACTTCCCATCTGTCTGTGGATGGAATGTTGTAGATCTCTTCAACTTCGTTTCCATATTCTCCCACAATGTAAACAAAAATGCACTGAGAATATTATGTCCCTATATAAAATGGTGCTCCTTGGTATCCCAAAGTGCACCTAGACATGTCCAAAGAACAACTTTTTTGCTTCTTGTCCACCGATGGTCTTTTTACAAGGAATCAGAACACAAATTTTGCTAAACCTGTCAACTACCATGAATAGGTAGTCATGTCCCTCCCTGGTTGTCTGTAGACCTCCCACAAAGTCCATGGAAATTATTTCCCAAAGATGAGTGGGAAAAGGTTAGAGATGATATAGACCATGTTTCCTGTTGCTAGGCTTGCTAGTACAGCAAAGAATGCATCCTCTTATGAACCTAGCTACCTACAAGTACTATAATGAATGGTGATATGTGTGAATTACTGTCTCCTTTGCCATCAGATAGAGCTCCTTATAGTAGGTGTTATACTCCTATAGTAATAGGTTTCATATTTCATGATTGACTGGTTGAGCTCTGTAATATGTTCATGCCTTTCCTTGTTGTAAAGGTTTCCATATTATCAAAAAATCAAAAATTAAAAAATGTAAAGAGGGTATACCCTAAAAGAAAAATCAAAGGGTGAAAAAATAAATGGTCAAAAGAAAAAATGAAAAGAAATGAACCCCAAACAAAAATACCAGGAAAGTGTGCAAGTCCAAATGCCACTACTATTTCATTTTCTGTATATAAAGCATCATGTACAACTTGTTAAACTTTTTGCCACAATCGATGAATGGCCAAACAACTTAATCTTGGCCAGGTCATGTTTGAATTTCATGTTTTAGAGATAGAGAATAAAAATCTGTCCAAACTGTTTAATCTTGGCAGATAAGTAGATAGGTAGAGAAGCAAAGGAGCTCAACAATTTAATCTAAGCCCTTGGAAGAAATAAGTGCAGACTTAGGTAGGCTTATCATGGAAAAGAAAAAGAAAAATTGATAAGGGTTTGCAAGTCTAAGTTCACCCAAAGAAAGAAGAAAAAATGCTAGGCAAAGTAGGCAGGGTAGGTAGATTGCTATTGCAGAATGTGACTTGTAATGTATTGTGTAAATATGTTAACTTTCAGTCCCATCACAAGTGCAAAAGCAGATACTCTTGGAGCAGCTCAGGCAAGGCATGACTAATCTCCCATTCACACCTTTCCCCCAAAATCATTCACTAACTTCCCCAATGGTATTAAGATCTGCTTAATATCACTCATCTCATTTCATCTCAAACATGTTTGCCTAAGTGAGAATCCGTTTTACTTAGGAGTTAGCCATATTTCTTGTATAAACTCTTTTTGCCCCTTTAGCCTAAGTTTTTAAACATTATGCTTAGCGCTTTCACTTCAAATTCATATTAACACTAATTTTATTATATAACTCCCTTTTAAATTGTTCCCCTATCCCGTATGTAAATATATAATAAAAAAGACCCCCAATGTTATTTATCCCCACCCCTGTTGATATACAACCATAAACACATTTTTGGGAATTTATAAGTTCATCTGGAGCTTATTAAACAACCCTTTCTCCCACGCAACATCATGGAATTAATTAACTTCTGGTTAATTAATAACCAAATCATCCCGTTGACCAATAAAACAAGCCCCGGTGGATTAAAAATATGGTTTTATTATAACTGGGCCCGCGCATTAGTCTCCCTTCTTATTCCATAAGCGCCCACCGTCCGATCGGCACCCTCACCATCCAACGGCTGGCATCTGTTTCGCTAGCCCTCTGAACGCCAAACTTTACCGCCCGGGGAACCGTCGGTTTTGCCACTCGTACAAGTCCACGCGTTGCGCTCCCTAGTTGATCGCTCGCCCTCCGCCCAAAACCGCCTAAGCCCAAAAGAGGTGCGGGCAAAACAGCTTACCGCCCTCCCGCTAACCCTTCGCCGACGTCACCTGCCATGTCACCATCCGTACTGCCATGTCATCTGTCCCATACCCCCTTGATGTCATGCTGACGTCATCCGTCCTTCGAACCAAAATTTCCCGCCAAAATTCATTTTTGTCCATTAAAGGGGAAAAGGTCATTTTTGCTATGTTTTTTGCACATTATGCTCCAAGCATAAGAGTGACTAAGGATTCATAGTTCCAGTTTTTGACCGCCTCCAGGCCACAAAGGCTCCATCAATGAGCTCACGGCCTCAGCTAAGCTACCAGTTATAGTTTCCTTCCTTCAAGCACAGTTCAAAGCAAACTGAGGGATTTCCGAAGCTCGCAGAAGAGAAAAATAGAGAATTACAGGATATGTTTTACTACCCTCGCCAGTGGGAACCTGCAGAGATAGCAATGAATAGAGTAAAGGCAGTGAGAAGACATCTTGCAGTTCCATTTTGCCAGAAAAGAGGTGAGCAGGGTCGGTTCAACATTAAAGAAGATGATTAAAGTCAAATATTATCAGAGGAACCATAAAGAGTATCAGTGCAGAATTAAAGACAAATCAAGTCAGCATTAAAGAGTACCCAAGCCGACTAAGAGAAGTAGAACAGAATTAATGCATCAGTTAAGACAGAGAGTCGGCGCACAGCTACTTCAGACAGCTGCAGACCAAACCCTAAAGAGCCAGCTTCTAGCACAACATAAGTTAGCTGTTTCTACTTTGCTTGTAAAATACTTTAGGTTAAACTTAGATATTGTCTCATAGCTTTGATGAGACATCCTGTTGTACATATTTTATTGTATAAATTCCCCCTTCCTCAGAGTTTTGAAGAGGTTGGGTATGTGTAGATTTCCCTATACTTTGCTGTAAATATTGAACTTTGGAATAAAAAGTTGTTGGGATCAAACTATTGTCTGGCCTACTGGATGAAGAACTGATGCAGAGGACCTGTCACAGAATTCTTGAATCAACCTCTGAATCAATAAGTCCCTTTTAACTTGTGTTTTACTGTTTCTTGTCTGTTATATCATATATGTTTCATGATCTGAATGGTAAAGAAAATGATTAATTCAGAATTTGCTTAACTGCACTCTGTTTTCAGTCTTTATTATTCTCTGTGTTTTCTTCAGAATTAGTATAAATAGTGAATTCTTAATTGCTTCTGCTTGCTGGTTCTTTCATGTTGTTTATTTGCTAAGGAATCCTTAACTGATCCTTAACAGTAAGCATCCATTTTCCCTCTTTCAATATGTTGAAGGATTCTTAACTGCCCTTCATCCATTTGAATCCATTCCATCTAATTCCAGCCTTTAAATTGTTCCATATTTGACTACCTTACTCTGTGATGCCATCCTCTATTAGAAACCAAATCTAGGAAGCCTGTTTCTTTTGACTCCATCATGCCCAATGGACTGAACTCGTCAGTTTTACCTCACTATTTTACTGAATCTCACCACCCAAACTCAAAACAAAACCCTTGTACTTCATAACTAGCCTAATACCTTTAAAAAACAAAGCTAAATTATAAAGAGAGAGCCCTCTCTGGATGCATATTGGCTAGAATCTGTATCTAAAAGATTGGTCTATGGTTACCTCAGTCGTATTCCCTTTCTTACAACTTTTGGGAACAACCTGACTGATAACATCATTGGCGACTCCACTGGGGACTGAATAAAATGTTTGTTACTAGTGTTTACTGTATAAACTACAGATGGAGCCTGAAGTTAGCCAGGTAGCCTTTGAAACTGCTTTTGTTTTGCAATTGCAGAAGTAAATAAAAGCTACTTCAGTCTATCTCTGGTCTAGTTTATGTGTTAAACAGTTGGTTTCAAATCCTTGATCTGTTCCTCTTTTCAAATAAATATTCAGGGTAGTTCAAAATTACCACATCTAAAACTTCCTAGAAGAGACTGTTAAAGTTGTATTGTCAAAACTATTCCAAGAAAAAACCAAAAAAAAAAAACATATCTAGAAAATGGCTCCCAAAAAGATTCATTACACCAGATCAAATCCTGATCCTAATCCACCAACTCTGTTTGAAAATCCTAATCTGATTACCAGGATCCTTAGAAGCCAAGAGAGCCAAAAATATTCTGCTAATTCACACCTTGACAAACATTTACAGAACCCCATCCAATCTGAGCTTACCTCTGAAAAAACACCACCAAGTTCCCCGTCAGCACCTCAAGCTACCTTTTCCACTCCTCCATCTTCAACATACATTCCCATTGTTATCCCTACTCATCCAGTTCTCACATTTATCTCTGCATTCATGGAAAATTGATATACTCCCCTAAACTTTCCTACAAATCCAGGGGCTATGCCTCAAGACTATCAAAGTAAAATTACCTATTTCGACGGTATTGGCACTTACACAACTCAACAACATACCAAGAAAATGACCGACTATTTTGAAAACTATGAGATTGATGATGATGATGTCAGAATGAAAGTATTTGTTCAAAGTTTAACTGGAGATGTTAGAACCTGGTTTAGAGCCCTCCCTGCAAACAATATCAATGACCCACAAGCTCTTTATCAAACCTTCTTGAATAGATGGGAAAGGAAAAAAGATCCTCTCCACATTCTATTATAATATGAGAACCTAAGAAGAGGTACACAAGAAACTGTCCAAGATTATTGTACTATATTCAACAATGTTTACAATTCTATCCCTCAGAATCTCAGACCTCCTCCAAATTTGGCCTTGATCAAATTCCCTGATGCATTTGATTCTGATATGGCATACCAACTTAGGGAAAGAGCTCCTCGAAACTTAGAAGAGATGCAGAGTATAGCTGTCAGTGTTGAGGCCAATCTGATATCCAAACGATCTAGAGCTAGAGCTGAAAGAAGGACACCTTTTAAAGAAGAACCTTCTGCCTTTGAACAGAAATTAGATGCGATTCTTAAAGGGATGGATAGACTTGGAGATAGAGTAGAAACAATTGAGAGAAAATCCCTTTGGGATGGTCAACCAAACAACACTGTGAGAAATCCAAATTTCAGGAAAAATCAAAATCCTATCACTGGAAAAACAAGGCCTAACCAAAATATTAGGCCCCCACTTCAAGAAAATTATGCTGAAGCCTCGACTTCTGATGAGCCAATAGAAGACACTCAAATTAATTTGATGGGACTCAACAATGAACAACAATTTCTCTTGACCCAAGAGGATCAAGAAGCTAACATTATTGAACAATTCCAAACTCAGTCAGGTGAATCATTTAACTTTAGCGAGGGATATGACACAGCCATATATGAAGTCCACAAACAATGCAATTTGAGGAGCAGAAGAATAGATATCCTTGAAATCAGCAAACAAAAAGATACCAAGTAGCCTAACAAAGGTAAGATCAATAACACCCCTGTACATATTCTTTCTAAGACAGATCCTAACCCTAATAATCTAATTGTTGAAGATATATTAGATAATCAACCATCTAACAGAAAACCTCCCACTTCTATTCCTGCTAAAGGAAAAGAAGAAGAGCCTCTAGAACATGATTTGGAAATAATTGTATCCCATAATCCCACACCTGAAGAAGAGAAAAATGCAGAAAATTCAGCTATCCGAGGTACAAAAACTCAGACCGAAAAACCTTTCAATATTGAGACAGAAGTAGGCAAACTAAAGATAGTTGTTCCCTTATCAGAATTAGCTAAACATAATGTCTACAGAAGTCAAATCAGCAGATCACTTAAAATTTCTGTGAATGAAGATTCAGTGAATGTTTTTGATGACCAGCCCGAATTGATATTTGGCCCTGAAGTAAATGGAAAAACAGCAAAGGGACAAGTTCCTCCTTTCTACATGGCTTTCAAAATACATGATAAAATACTCCATAACGCCATGTTCGATTCTGGTGCTTCCCATAACTTAATGCCAAAATCTATAATGGAGAAACTAGATCTTGACATTACCATGCCGTATAAAGACCTTTTCTCTTTTGATTCAAGTCAGGTCAAATGTTTGGGTTTAATCAAAGATTTATGTGTATCACTAGTACAATATCCTGCAAAAACTATTTTGATGGACATTGTAGTAGCGGATATTCCACCGAAATATGGTATGTTATTGTCTAGATCTTGGGGTGCTAAGCTCCAAGGATCTTTGCAGTTAGACATGTCTTATGCTACTATTTCAGTGTTTGGTCAACCCAAGAGACTATACAGGGAAACCTTAATGAAGTATGTAGTAAGTACTCAAGAGAAACCTCAAAATTTCCCTATCTACTGAGTACATTCAGATATGGATTCTTTTATCCTTTACAATGCTAAAATTCATCCCCCACATGAAATAAAAGTTCTGGCAAATGAAACAGAAGAAATAGAAAATAAAAAGTCTAGTGTCCAAATTCAAGAAATTGCTGAAAATCATGAAAAATCAGACAAATCAGAAGAAATTAAAAAACTAGACCTCCCTGCTAAATAGATCCTTGAAACTCTAGATACAAATCATAAACATGAAACCCTTTGGTACTTAGAATTTGATGGTTCTGTGAACAAATTAGGAGCTGGGGTAGGAGTCTGGGTGCACAACCTTGAAAACAATCATGTTGAAGGCTATGCCTATAGGTTGAACTTTATATGCACTAATAACATGGCTGAATATGACGCTCTATTGCTAGGTCTTAAACTGCTAAAAAAATTGGGGGCAACTAATGTGTCAGTCCTGGGAGATTCTGATTTAATCATTCAACCAATAAAAGGAAAGTTCTTAACAAATGATCCCAGATTGAAAGAATACAGAGGAACAACTACAGAGATTCTCAATACATTTTGGGAAACTCAGCTTGCCAAAATCCCAAGAAAACATAAATTGCAAGCTCACAGCTTAGCAATTTTTGCCAGCACCTGTAAATTGCCATTTGAACTAAATCATCGTTTCACAGCAGAAATTAGACACAGGCCAGCCATACCTGATAATGTGAAGAACTGGAAAGTGTTTGACAATGATAACTAGATCAACAATTTCTTGACCTTAGAAGAGGATTTTCCAGCACTAACATAGATGGAGATACAATTGGTGAGTTTGATCCAATAAATGGGATAAAAACAGGCGTTTCAGCAGAAAACGCAACTCAAATGCTTCATCCAATAAAATTCACCAGAGAGGAAATTCAAAAGCTTGAAGAAACAGATGTTGATGATATTATTGAAGGAGAAACTGAAGTCATCCATTTAAAAGACAATCATTTACCCAAGGGATTAACTCCTTTGGAAGATCTCTTTGATTTTAACGACATTCCAAAGAAACCTCAGATGGAACCTCCAAAAGAAGACATTGGAGATTACAACATAGGAATTGAACAGAATCCAAAAATGATAAAATTGTCCAAATCTTTGCCCCGTGATCAAAAGTTGAAGTATGTTGAACTGATCAAAGAATTCCAGGACGTTTTTGCTTGGAGCTATGAAGACCTGAAATCTTATGACACCTCTGTGATTCAGCATACAATACCCATCAAAGAAAATCAAAAACCATTCAAACAAAAGCTCAGAAGAATCAACCCTGTACTGTTGCCTTTAATAGAAAAAGAAATCAGACGAATGCATAATGCAGGGATAATTGCTCCAATTAGGTTTTTAGAGTGGGTGTCTAACTTAGTACCTACAAGGAAGAAAACAGGAGAAATCAGATTATGTGTTGACTTAAGAAATTTAAAAAAGGTTTCTTTGAAGGACAACTACCCTTTACCCAAAATGGATCATATTTTACAAAGGGTAGTAGGTGCTTCTAGAATTTCACTTTTGGATGGGTTCTTAGGTTTTAATCAGATTCTAGTTCACCCTGATGACCAAGAAAAGACTACATTTACAACACCATGGGGTACATTCAAATATGTTAAAATGCCATTCGAACTTAAGAATGCAGGGGCAACCTTTCAGCAAGCCATGGACATAGCTTTTGCAAAAGAGATTCATGATTTTCTGGTTTTATATCTTGATGACCTCACCGTGTTTTCCAAAACAGACCAGAAACATTTAGATCATTTGAGACAAGTGTTTTTAAAATGCAGACAGTATGGTATTTCACTGAATCCTAAAAAATCTTTGTTTTGTCTAGAAGAAGGGAAACTCTTAGGCCACATCATCTCCAAAGATGGCATCCAAATTGACCCTGCTAGAATAGAAGCTATTCTGAAAATACCCCACCCCAGAAATGTTAAAGAACTTCAAGCTTTCTTAGGGAAGATTAATTTTTTGAGGAGATTCATACCTAATTTGGCTGAATTGATTAGATTGCTGAACAACATGTTGAGAAAGGATTCAAAGGTTAAATGGGCAGTAGAAGCCAAACAGGTATTTGAAGAAATTAAGTTGGCTTTGACCAGAACACTAATCCTCACAAGTCCAAAGTTTGACAGAGATTTCATAATTTTCTGATTTGCATCAGAACAGACCATAGCAGTTGTTTTACATTAAAAAGATGATCAAGGATCTAAAAAACCCATAGCCTTTTTTAGTAAAGCACTTAGAGATGCACCTCTGAATTACAAAATCATGGAAAAACAGGCCTTTGCACTTGTGAAAGCCATTCAAGACTTCAGAATTTATATACTATACTCCCATGTAGTAGCTTATGTGCCAAATGTCGTTGTAAAAGACATCTTCACTCAGGATGGAATTGAAGGAAAACAAGGTAAATGGATAGCTAAAATATTGGAGTATGACATAGAAATAAAACCTACAAAGCTGATAAAAGGACAGGGATTAGCTAAACTCATGACTGAAAAAAAATTTCAAGCCCTGGATATTAATGAACTGGATAACGAACAGGAGACGGCGACTCCACAAATCAGCTAGGCCTTCTTAGAATCACCTTGGTATACTGACATAATTCATGTATTATTAAACCTGCAGGTTCATATAGGGTTATCCAGAACAAAGAAAAGATTTTTAAAGATGAAAGATTCAAAATTTTGTATTGTAAATAATGCTCTTTTTTGGAAAAATCATGAATGTATTTTATTGAATTGTTTAATAAAAGAAGAAGCTAACAAAGTTCTCAAAGAATTTCATGCAGGGGACTATGGTGGACACCTGTATTGGAAATCAACTGCAGACAAAATCCTAAGGGCTGGATTTTACTGGCCAACTTTGTTCTCTGATGTAAATAAGTTTGTTACTACTTTCCACAAATGCCAAATTTTTGAAGGCAAAAGGAAACTGTTACTCTTTCCCTTGAGACCAATTTCTACTGAAAGACCATTTCAACAATGGAGTTTGGACTTCATTGGAGAAATCCATCCTCCCTCTTCTGGGCAACATAAATGGATCCTTACTGCCACAAACTATTTTACCAAATGGATAGAAGCTATGCCTGCTAGATAAGCCAATGATACAGTGATCATAGGATTCTTAGAGACCAATATCTTGTCTAGATTTGGCTGTCGTGAAAAGATCATAAGCGACAATGCTGCTGCCTTCAAGTCCAGGAAACTGATAAATTTTTGTAGCAAATACCATATCACTTTAGGCCATTCCACAACCTATTACCCTCAAGGTAATGGTCTAGCTGATTCCTCCAATAAAAGCCTGATCAATATTATTAAGAAATTGTTGGAAGAGAACAAGAAAAACTGGCACAAAAAGCTTACAAATGCACTTTGGGCAGACAGACTTACTACAAAAAGATCAATTGGAACCAACCCTTATGAGCTAGTTTATGGCATGGAGGCTGTGTTTCCTTCATCTTTAGGAGTTCCTGTAATGAAATTGCTGCAAGCAGCTCAGGTGGAACCTAATAACATTCAAAGAAGAATAAATTAGACCATCCATTTGCAGCAGACTATAGAGCAAGTGCACCAGAGATCCCAAGTGTTACAAGGAAAACTTAAGAAGATATTTGATAAAAGGACCAAAGCATAAGATTTCTACATTGGAGATAAAGTTCTGAAGTGGGATTCCAGAAGAGAAGACAAGGGAAAACATGGGAAGTTTAACTTCCTATGGAAAGGGCCATTTATCATCCATGCATTGCAAGGCAACAATACTCACTTTTTGAAGAGCCTGGATGGTACAAAAACACAAGAAGGACCAGTAAATGGTCGAATGCTGAAACATTACTTTGATCCAATTTTTTGATATATTCTGACTCTAACATGTACATGAGGAAATTCAGAATCAACAACTTCAAAGAAGTAATTAGCTTGTTTATTGTAGCCATGAGAATGAGGAGGAAAGTGCAAAATTTTTTGAAAGAAGTGAAGTAACTTTACCATTTTGTTTTGCCTCATTTCAGTTTATCAGAGATTGCAGAAAAAGACTTGGGAGCAGGAACAAATAATCCAAGTGAAAGCTATCCAGAACAGATGAACAGTTGTCTGAATCAGCTCAAGAGTAGTGTATATATTTTACAACATCCTTTTGTACAGTGTCTATATTCAGCAAAGGAAGATTTTAGAGCACAGTAAAAGGTATTCATAAGGCCATCCGACCTACTGTTGTTGACTTTCCACCAGGGAAAGCCATCCCCAAGTGGAGCCAGTGTTATACTCCTATAGTAATAGGTGTCATATTTCATGATTGACTGGTTGAGCTCTGTAATATGTTCATACCTTTCCTTGCTGTAAAGGTTTCCATATTATCAAAAAATCAAAAATTAAAAAATGTAAAGAGGGTATACCCTAAAAGAAAAATCAAAGGGTGAAAAAATAAATGGTCAAAAGAAAAAATGAAAAGAAATGAACCCCAAACAAATAGACCAGGAAAGTGTGCAAGTCCAAATGCCACTACTATTTCATTTTCTGTAAATAAAGCATCATGTACAGATTGTTGAACTTTTTTCCACAATCGATGAATGGCCAAATAGCTTAATCTTGGCCAGGTCATGTTTGAATTTCATGCTTTAGAGATAGAGAATAAAAATCTGTCCAAACTGTTTAATCTTGGTAGATAAGTAGATAGGTAGAGAAGCAAAGGAGCTCAACAGTTTAATCTGAGCCCTTGGAAGAAATAAGTGCAGACTTAGGTAGGCTAACCATGGAAAAGAAAAAGCAAAATTGATGAGGGTTTGCCAGTCTAAGTGCACCCAAAGAAAGAAGAAAAAATGCTAGGCAAAGTAGGCAGGGTAGGTAGATTGTTGTTGCAAAATGTGACTTGTAATGTATTGTGTAAATATGTTAACTTTCAGTCCCATCACAAGTGCAAAAGCAGATACTCTTGGAGTAGCTCAGGCGAGGCATGACTAATCTCCCATTCACACTTTTCCCCCAAATCATTCACTAACTTCCCCAATGGTATTAAGATATGCTTCGCTCATCTCATTTCATCTCAAAAATGTTTGCCTAAGTGAGAATCTGTTTTACTTAGGGGTTAGCCATATTTCTTGTATAAACTCTTTTTGCCCCTTTAACCTAAGTTTTTAAACATTATGCCTAGCGCTTTCACTTCAAAGTCATATTAACACTAATTTTATTATATAACTCCCTTTTAAATTGTTCCCCTATCCCGTATGTAAATATATAATAAAAAAGACCCCCAATGTTATTTATCCCCGCCCCGGTTGATATACAACCATAAACACATTTTTGGGAATTTATAAGTTCATCTGGAGCTTATTAAACAACCCTTTCTCCCACGCACCATCATGGAATTAATTAACTTCTGGTTAATTAATAACCAAATCATCCCGCTGACCAATAAAACAAGCCCCGATGGATTAAAAATATGGTTTTATTATAACCGGGCCCGTGCATTAATCTCCCGTCTTATTTCATAAGCGCCCACCGTCCAATCGGCACCCTCAACATCCGACGGCTGAGATCTGTTTCGCTATCCCTCCGACTGCTGAACTTTACTACCCGGGGAACCGCCGGTTTTGCCGCCCATACAAGTCCACGCGTCGCGCTCCCTAGTTGATTGCTCGCCCTCCGCCCGAAACCGCCTAAGCCCAAAAGCGGTGCGGGCAAAACATCTTATCGCCCTCCTGCTAACCCTTTGCTGATGTCACCTGCCATGTCACCATCCGTACTGCCACATCATCTATCCCATTCCCCCTGATGTCATGCTAACGTCATCCATCCTTCGAACCAAAATTTCCTGCCAAAATTCAATTTTGTCCATTAAAGGGGAAAAGGTCAGTTTTGCTATGTTTTTTGCATATTGCACTCCAGGCATAAGAGCGACTAAGGATTCATAGTTCCAGTTTTTGACCGCCCCCAGACCACAAAGGCTCCATCAATGAGCTCGCAGCCTCAGCTAAGCTGCCAGTTACAGTTTCCTTCCTTCAAGCACAGTTCAAAGAAAACTGAGGGATTTTCGAAGCTCGCAGAAGAGAAAAATAGAGATTTACAGGATATTTTTTACTACCCCAGCTAGTGGGAACCTGTAGAGACAGCAATGAACAGAGTAAAGGTGGTGAGAAGACATCTTATAGTTCCATTTTTCCAGAAAAGCGGTGAGCAGGGTCGGTTCAGCATTAAAGAAGATGATTAGAGTCAAAGAGTATCACAGGAGCCATAAAGAGTATTAGTGGAGAATTAAAGACAAATCAAATCAGCATTAAAGAGCACCTGAGCTGACTAAGAGAAGCAGATCAGAATTAATGCATCAGTTAAGATAGAGAGTCAGCGCACAGCTACTTCAGACAGCTGCAGACCAAACCCTAAATAGCCAACTTCCAACACAACATAAGTTAGCTGTTTTTACTTTGCTTGTAAACTACTTTAGGTTAAACTTAGATATTGTCTCATAGCTTTGATGAGACATCCTGTTGTACATATTTTATTGTATAAATTCCCCCTTCCTCAAAGTTTTGAAGAGGTTGGGTATGTGTAGATTTCCCTAGACTTTGCTGTAAATATTGAACTTTGGAATAAAAAGTTGTTGGGATTAAACTATTGTCTGGCCTACTGGATGAAGAACTGATGCAAAGGACCTGTCACAGAATTCTTGAATCAACCTCCGGATCAATAAGTCCCTTATAACTTGTGTTTTACAGTTTCTTGTCTGTTATATCATCTATGCTTCATGATCTGAATGGTAAAGAAAATGATTAATTCAGAATTTGCTTAACTGCACTTTGTTTTCAGTCTTTATTATTCTCTGTTTTTTCTTCAGAATTAGTATAAGCAGTGAATTCTTAATTGCTCCTGCTTGTTGGTTCTTTCATGTTGTTTATTTGCTAAGGAATCCTTAACTGCTCCTTAACAGTAAGCATCCATTTTCCCTCTTTCAATATGTTGAAGGATTCTTAACTGCCCTTCATCCGTTTGAGTCCATTCCATATGATTCCAGCCTTTAAATTGTTCCATGTTTGACTACCTTGCTCTGTGATGCCATCCTCTATTAGAAACCAAATCTAGGAAGCCTGTTTCATTTGACTCCATCATGCCCAATGGACTGAACTCTTCAGTTTTACCTCACTGTTCTATTGAATCTCACCACCCAAACTCAAAACAAAACCCTTGTACTTCATAACTAGCCTAATACCTTTAAAAAAAAAAGCTAAATCATAAAGAGAGAGCCCTCTCTGGATACAGATTGGCTAGAATCTGTATCTAAAAGATTGGTTTGTGGTTACCTCGGCCGTATTCCCTTTCTTACAACTTTTGGGAACAACTTGAGTGATAACAGTAGGTAGGTTAGTTAAGAATTTCCGCATGAAATACTTTAGAATGGTAGCAAATGGTCCTTCTTTCTTGCATCAAGACAACTCCCATAGCATACCCACTCGCTTTGGTCTCCACTACAAAGGGTCACTACAAGTTTGGTAATGGTAGAACTGGTGCTTGAGTGATCTTCTTCTTTATCTTGTCAAAAGCATTCTACTGACCTTTTCCCCACTGGAAACTCTTGCCACTTGTTTTTATGGTGTGGTGTGGTGTTGCTATCACTGAAAATGAAACTCCTAACCTCAAAAACATTAGTAGGCACTGGCCATTTCATGATGGCCTCCATATTGGAAGGATCTTTCTTCAACTCTCCTCCACTGATCACATACCTCAGTTACACTAAATGCTTCTTGGAAAACTCATAATTCTTGAGATTTTCTAAAAGTTGGTACTTCTTCAATGTTTCCAACACCTACATCAAATGTGAAATGTGCTCCTCCCAAGTAGCACTATATACTAGTATATCATCCAGGTAGACAATAAAAAATGAATCTATAAAAGGGTGCACTATATCATTCATTAATCTCATAAACTTAGCTGGTGAATTACATAGGCCAAATGGCATAACTAACCACTCATATAAACCTTGTTTGGTTTTAGAGGAGCTCTTCCATGCATCTTCTTCTTTGACTCGAACTTGGTGATATCCAGACTTCAAGTCCAACTTGGTGAAATACTTTCCTTGCTGCAACTAATCTAGGAGATTGTCTATACTAGGAAGGGGGTATATGTTCTTAACGTGATTTTATTCAACACCCTATAATATATACAAATCTACCAAGTCCCATCCTTCTTGTTGGGTGTGGAGCCTGATTATCTTCTGTATTAAAAGGTTTTAGCCGGATGTATACCCTAGGAAGATTGTACACCCATCCACGCGGGGGGGGAGGTGCGGGGGGGGGGGAACTTTCCCCCCCGCGGGGGTTTGGGGGGGTCCTTGTAAAAGTATAGTAATTTCTAGTCAATCTAGATCGTTCATTAGGAAGATGATCTAATGGTAGAAGTTTTGTTTAATTTAGGGTTTTTTGCCCTATAAGGCAACCCCTCACTATATATGAGGGAACTGTATTGCGTCTATATATATATGTATTCTAAGTGAGGAAGAGAGAGGAGATTGAGAGTGAAGAGGGAGTTACAGCGGATCTGCTATAGGATGTATCTCTTCAATTTGTTGGATAATATAAAAAGAAGGACTGGTTGTTTCTCTGTGGATGTAGCCCAAACTGGGTGAACCACATAAATCTGTGTCTCTCTTGTTTTATGTGTTTTCTGTGTTTATATTTCTGCAATATTTTATGTGTTCCATTGCTCTGTAATATATAATTTTCTAACACTTCTTTGGCACAATGATGATGGGTGACCCACATGGTGATCTACTTGGTTAAATGACACCCTATTCCAACATCTGTTGCAACTGTTTCTTCACCTCACTTGCTTCTATAACAAACTTCTTGTACAACCCAATATTTGGAAATGGGGAGTCTAGCAATAGTTGGATCTTGTGCTCCACTTCTCTCTTAATTGGTAACCTTTTAGGGTCTCAGAACACATCCTTGTATGCCTATAAAAACTCCTCCAATTGTTGTTTCTATTTCTTAGTACACACCTCGAGGGATTCCTTACCTCTTATTGACTCCTCTTTAGACTGAATTTCTCTTAAAAATAATAAAACATACTTCTTGCTGGAACTGATCAATTTCTTTGCTTGGATGGCACTTATAATTAAATTTTCAATTTGCCTTTGTGTGTGTTGATGTTGGATGATTTTCCTTGCTTGATGAGCAGGTACTGGTTATCTCTCCTCATGAATATTTCATCATGCATGTACATGCATGGACTCCCAAACACGACCCCACATACATCCATGGGAACCACATCCAAATATACTTCATCAATAAAATCAACACTGATAGAAAATCTAATTTTGCACTATTTTGTTACCTTCAACACTGCATCCTTATTTACCCATTCCAGTGGATATGAGTTTGGGTGATCACAAATGTCTAGCCCCAACTTCAACTTTTCTACAATGAGATTCTCTTGTGATCCTAAGTCAAACAGAGCATCAATCTTTTTCTTCTTGACCTGTATTTTTATATGGAAGAATTTGGTCATTTATTTCTCTTCTTATTGCTGAAGGCTACTCAAATTCACCTCCTTCTACACTGATGTACATATGATCTTCTCATCCATGTCTGAGTTGCTTTCAACTTGGTTTCTTGAATCAGTTGCCATGAGATTCTTCTTCTTATATCTTTCTTCTTGTTCTTTAGGTTTTGCTCTGCATGCAACTTCCAACACTTCTCCTCTATATGGCCATCAATGTTGTACTAGTTGCAGTGGTTGCTAAGATATTTGAACTAGTGTATTGTGGTTGCCGTATTTTTATCTTTTCCCCCTTTTTTCTTCTTGTTCCCCTCCTTAGAAGCTTCCTATTGCTCCTTTTTATTCTATCCACTTCATTGTGCTCTTTTCAGGGCTATGTTCTCCATGTATTGTGCATGTACACAAGCCTAGTCCACTGATTTGGGCTTGAACAACATCACTTGCTCATGTAGATGCCAGTGCAAAATCCCTAAATACTTGAGGAGTACATCTGGGTTCTTTAGAGAGATACCCAACACTATAACCATATTTCTAAATTTTGTGGTGTACTCCTACATGCTTTGGCCCAGATTTTACCTGAAGTAATTCCATTGGATCCACTTGTTCGCATTATGATACAATTATTATCCTTGATGGAAATTCACACAGATGACAGTTCACAGTGCAATAGGTTAACAACAAAGGATTACAGATCAAACTCCAGAGATTGAATAAAGAGAGTGGTTTAAGAAGTATACGCTGGTTCACTTTGTCCAAGTAGCATATACATGCAGGTCAATAGATCGAAATGGGCATATACGTATACACGCACTTTCACAGAAGGAAAAGTGGGTATGGGATAGAAAATCAAGGTTTTGGTCCAAGGTGTTGGTCGGAGGTATTTGGTCGGAGGTATTTGGTCCAAGGTATTGGTTTGAGGTATTTGGTCTGAGATATTGAGAAAGGCCTAAAACTATATAAGGAGGAGAAGATCATTAGGCCAAGGTATGCAAGTATTGAATATCTTATGAAGAGTTAGATCAAATATGCAGGTTATGGGTTTTTGATGCTTTGCTTGATCTGAACTAAGGATGCACCTAAGTGGTTGATGATGGGTGATGTATCGGGATCATAAGGCCTGAAATGAATTATCATTATATGGTTTGATCATGGATAGTCTAGATCTGAATACTTACGGATTTTCTATTCTGTAAATGTTATGATCTGGGTATGGCTAAGGTCTGGAATAGCTATGAAGTTTTAAGTTAGAATTTGAAAATCTATACTTTGGTTCACTTTGGTAAAAGTACGTATACATGCTAGTTCGCACATCGAAGTAGCACATACATTAAGAAATATGATATTTGAAGTTGCAGTTGGTTCTGGCTTTTGTTGCAGAGTTTTTGGTTCTGCTCTGTGTTCTGGTGACTGTGTTTTGGTAACAGTGTTCTGAATCTTCATATTAATTGAATGTGTTTCTTTTAGTGATGATGGGTTTTCATTGATTGGTTTTATTGCAGTGGTGATTGATTTGGAGCTTTAGTGTTGTTAGTGGGTCCAGTGTGAAAATTGGATGAAACTTGGCCTTCAGATTGTGGTGTTGTGTTGTAGGAGTATCCATTTTGAAAATTTATGAAACGTGGTCCTTGTAGGAAGAGAGAAGGTCGTAGCCTTCTAAAGGTCAACGCCTACATACTAGTAAACATATTGGCCAGTACAATAGCTAGGGGGTTGGAGCTTTCTTCCTGTAGTAGCTGGAAAATGAGTGAAGGTTGGAGCCTTCAGTAGGTTGGCGCCTATGTGTTATAGACATTTTTGGGCACTGCAACCCCAAGGGATCCTAAGTCCCTAAAAGTTTTGCTTCACACCCTAAAGGAACAAGGTCAACTAATTATATCATCTCCCAGAAGTTCGCCACAGAAAACTGCTCAGAACTGGTCAAAGCTGGACCATACAGACTGCCCAATGCAGAGGGTGCGATGCATCTTTCCTACTGAGTGAAAATGGTGTGATGCATACTGGAAATCCCTTCTGTAGGGTGCGATGGGCGAGAGTAGACAAATGGCAGAGACAGTTTGCAAGGTGGATCGTCATGGAATCTTCCAGAAACTTCTCCTGTGACACTTGCCTCTCTGAATTCGGCCAGGGATGAGTAAGAGATCATCAATCTCCAAGTGGAATCAAGAACTATCAGAGAGAGGACACTAATCAAAATCCCAGAAGCTGAATCACCCCCCTGCAATCATCTATATATGGATCCCTCATCCCAGAGATCCAGAGGCTGGAATTTTGTATCTTGTAAGGAAGTGTTGTTGGTTTGTTGGTGCAACATCATAGTGTTGGCTGATCTAAGCTTTTCATGAGGTGAAAGAAGGGATTTCATGCTGGGAGTATGACATTGGGTCAGAACAATTGGTTGTAATCCTCTTTGCTATTCTTGATATTAATAAAGCTATTCAATTTTTCCTCCACATTCTTGTATGTTTGATGATATATGCATTTGTGTGGTCAATATATCTCTGGTCCTATATTGTTTATGATTGTATATCTCTGTTCTTCGATAGTATTATGCTGCTTTGATTCCACAAGTGCTCTTTGAAGCCAGGTAGACGAAGGAAAAGTGGCAAGGATCTGTTAGAAGGGAGAGGAACCAAGCAAGGAACCAAGCACAAGACTGAGGTTGGTGTCCTTTGTTCCCTTCTTATCTACTTCTCATAAAGGAAAGTGAAAGTAGTTTTAGTTTGTTTTTTTCTAAGATAGCTACTAGTCTTAGTGAGACTAGAAGCTCCGAGTGGACACTAGATTTCCCAATAACAAAATGGTGACTCCACTGGGGAGCAAATAGATTGTTTGCTTGTCTATATTTGTTTGTTTTATAAACTTACAAATGGAGCCTGAAGTCAAGCTAGCAAGACTTCGAACTACATTTGCTATGCAAGTGAAAAGTAGATCAATGCTGCTTCAGTCTATCTCCGAGTTTTGTTTATAAATTGAACAATCGATTTGCAAACATTCTAACTGCCCTAGTGGTGGCTCTAGTAACCTCATTAGATCAGCCCATGTGATTTCTATTTACTAACTATCATTAGCTCGGCCTAAATCCCTGAACTAGGCCGCAAACTGTGACGCAGAACCAAGTTGAAGGACCGTCCTTGGACCATCACACTTTCTCCTCTTGGGAATCTGGATGCATTGCACCTCCCGTGTGCAGTAGGTGCGCTGCATCGCACTTTTCCTGTGTTCCAGGTGTGCTGATTAGACAAGACCTCTTCTGCTCTCAGATTTTGGTTTCTGTGTTCACTCTCTTCAGCTTTATTCAGGAGTTTTGCTGTCGTTGATCAGTATACCACTGTAGAAACTCCCTTCTTTTGCATGATTCCACCTCCATAGTACAAATAATTGTGAATGTTTTTATGTATTGTGCGCCATTTACAGTTCTCTTTTACAAAGAGTAGCATAATCAAGATGTCATCTTTTGATTTGAAAGTGTCACAAGTGTCATTTTCAGTTAAAGAGAAGAATTTTATTGTTCTTAGTGGTCGATTATATAGTTACTCTTGTATTTGATTTGAATTAGTAGTTTTTCATGTTTCGAAAGCATTTTTCAATTCAAAATAGCAAAGTGTCGTCATTATCTTCCTTTCGTTTTTGAAGAGAAATTTGTTAGTACTGTCGCTTTGAAAAAATAATTCAGATTTGTACTTAGAATTCTTCTTGTCATTCACACATTAAGAAATCTGAAAACAAATACATGCATGTGCATTTGCATTTAGACTGCTTGTTGGTTTGATTTAGGATAGTAGCTAGGATTTTCATTGAAAAAAGAAGATTAAACGATTGTTTATCATCTTAGATTGCATTTTAGGAATTGTATATCTACATCACGTGGTGAACCTGAAAGGAAAATTTCTTAAGAAATATCAACTATAAAATAAATTCAATGAACATAAAAATGCTTTGGAACCTAATGCACAACATCTAGAAGTCTAGGTTAGAGACGTATTCCAGCGTCGTAAAGCCTGGTAACTGTCGCTTTCACTGTTGGTTGGGTGATTCCTCCTCTTTGAGACAAAAAGTGCCAGTACGGACTTGTGCTCCCACGTACTGTCAAGTATATATTGGGAGACCACAATAAGCTATATCCTTTATCCATAGGAAGCCGTGTCTATTGCCCTGTCGATCATAATGCACTGAACACAACATTCGGGAAGATTGACTGCCGTACTGTAAAAAGTATTCTGCAGTTTTGTGATTGGTTTGGTAATCCCTCTGTCTAGATTTCTAGAGTAGTCTCTTTCGTTCCTTTTCAGACTCCTTAAAGGAAAAGGTCCATCTGAGCACTTGTCACTACAGGGTCATTAAAAATCGAAGGTGAATAGAGTCATCTTTTTTTTTCCTCAACTCTTAAAAATTGAAAAAAAAAGTTGTGTCAAAGCATCTAAAATTCATTTAATTTGGAAACATTTCCCCCCTATAATTTTAGTTGATTTAGTAATCCGCAATCATGGAGGAAAGTCAATTAAAACCCTGTCGTTCGCGGAGACTTACGAGTCAACCGTCTTTGTCTCCAGAATCAAAACTATTCCAGACAAAGCGAACTTGTTTAACCGGTTCAAAGTCCCCTGGTATGGTTGGAACAAGTGTTCCGACACCCTCGGAGACTATGGTTACTCCAAAAATTTCTGGTATCCCTGCCTCTACAGAAGAAGTTCCGCAGCCACAAGAGGATAGTAGAACTGATCTTAGTGTGAGGGTACACACTTCTATACCTAAACCAGCTCCATCTACAGCTGATTCAGAAGATGTTATTCCCCAAACATCTGTCGCTGCAGAATCTATACCTTCTTCGGCACCGTAAATATTTTACGGACCTGACGGTATACCTCTTCCACCTGGGTTGATTGCTATAGAAGAGATTGTGGAGGATCCCCCATCTAGTACTCCGTCGCATGTTGGAGTTGGGATCACCCTATATCCTTCTTCGTCAAAAATTAGTCTACCGTTATCGAAAGTTCCTGTAGAATGGCTAGGAAATCTTTTGGATAGACTAGATATGTCTGAACAACCGTCGACATCTAGGACTGTGTCATCTGACACAACAGCGGCAGAACTTCCTGCTGCCACTCCAACAATGTTCGCCGGTGTACCGTCTGTCACAACTAGCTCTCAATCACTGGATGGAATCCATCCAGGGGCTATTTCGACGGTATGGTCTGTTCCCATTTGTTCATCCATAATAATATCTGGAATCTCTTATGTTGAGTCTCAGCAACTTGATCCTTCGCAATGTCAATTTTGGCAGTCCGATCCTCAAAGGCAAATCATTCCCTTAAGCACCGGATTACCACAGTATGGGGGGGAATATGCCCTTTCATTGTCTCCTCCGGGAGAACAAACATATGATAGTTCACAACAGAACTCACGTTATGTTGGAATTACATCCAGTGGTTGGATGCCAATACTACCTTAACAACCAAGAGTTGTATACTCAATGCAACAAAGTCTACCTATGTCAAATATCCCCAATACACTGACTATTGTGATGGTGTCGTAAGTACAAGCGTTGCCTGTTGTATGCCAACCTCAAGTCTCTCAGGTCGCAATCCAACAGCCCCTTGTCCCTGCAACGTCACCACAATCATCGATTAGTGGCTCCTTAACTGGAGTGACCCAGGCTCAAACGGGTACCATTACCCCTCATCTTGGTCAAACAGCTAGTATTGGACAACAACACATGGTTTCACAACCATGGCTGGTGCAATATCAACCACCACAATTCCAACAAGTTTACTAAGGATCTGAGCACCAAGTCTTTGCAAGTAACGGGCAGCCATATATTCAAAACGGTCAACATCAACCATTTCATAATGGTTATGCCCATCAACCTTACCAAAGTTATCAGCATCAAATGCAATATGCTAGTATGCAAAGACCCATTGCTCAGGTGACCCCATCTTATCCTAGGTATGCTTCGCCGAACCTAAATCAACAATTTCCCTTTGTGGCAACTTTAGAGTTACTAGATCTAAATCGGCTAACAAACGATCCAATTGCTTACGCCCCTTGGTGGCCAGTGATTCCTCATAATCTTCCGTTAGATATTCCTAAATTTAATGGAAATCCGGGTGAAGACCCGCCAAATCATGTGATGACCTTTCATCTGTGGTGTTCGTCTAACACTCTAAATGATGATTTGATTAGGCTTCGCCTTTTTCAGCGAACGTTAACTGGTCCAGCAGCAAAATGGTATATTGAATTTCCTAGAGCTTCATTTGATAACTTCAGCACCCTAGCCACAACCTTTTTAACCCATTTTCAGTTACCCATAAGGTACGAAACGAGAACAGAGCTTCTTACCAATTTCAAGCAAACGACGGCCACTCACATATCCGATCATATTCATGAGTGGCGACATCATCGTAGAATGGTAAAAACATATGTTCCTGATCAGCTGTTGGCTGAATGCTTTATTAAGTCATTGTTACCTTCTATTACGGAAGATGTGGCAAAGGGAGGAGTTGTCACCAAAGAGCAAGTCATTGCTCGTGCGCAATATTTAGATTTGATCTATACTCAGTTTGGCATGCTCTATGATAAAATCCCTGATGCTCCTAGACCGGAATTTTCCGTTCCTCCCTCTCCTAAATCAAACAAAGACTCTCATGCCGGGGATGGTGTCATAGGAACAACCAGCATGAAAATTGTAAAGGCTAAGTCGAGGAAGGCCCATACGGTTTCAGGTCAAAATGCAAATGAAGAACTTCTCGCCTCAGAAGTAAATGTCGTATCGACTGACAAAGGCAAAGAAACCAAGCAACTAGGAGGCAAGAAGAAAAAGAAAGGGAAGAAGAAGAAACAGGAGGAGTCGTCCCCTGAAAAATCTTCTGCAAACCCTTCTGGAGATAGGAAACCAAATCGTCCATGCCTTATATGTGATGAGGATCATTGGACAAGAGAGTGTCCATATAAAGCTGAGCTTAGAAAATTCTTTAAGAATTCGAAAACCTCGGCGGTATTGACTGATCCGTTTCCAAATCTAGGAACAAATCTGGTTGCTAGTGACAATGCTTCCCCGTCCCAAGTGCTAATGTTGTCGGTTTCGAAGCAGCAAAATGATGCTTTGATATCGACAAGGAATAAAGATTACGGGAATCCACAGCTGTCGGACAACAAGGCTAATGATCAACCTAGTAGTTCGACAACAACTTTGACCGAAGTTGTGCCACCCATCATTCCTGAACTAACGATAAAGCCGCCGAAGGGAGTAATACACAAATCGACATTTAATCCTCATGCCAAAGCAGCACAACATTATAATATAGTGGAGGATCTAGCCTAATCGCCATTCGCTATGTCGACACTTGAGGTACTGCAAAATTGCCCCTCCCAAAAGCAGGCTTTATTATCAACGATAGGTGGGATTGACCAAACGGATTCCAATTGAGTGTCCTTTAATCACCAAGGATATGACCCTCAGTTACTAGCTCAACTAGCTTTCCTTATTCAAGTGAAAGCCCTCAACAAAACTGTTCATCGAACAATTATTGATGAGGGGGCATCTACATGTATTATGTCGATGAGTTGCTGGAAAAATTTAGGATCTCCACCCTTGTCGCGATCTTCGATGACATTAAAAGCATTTGATGGACGAACATACACCCCATATGGGATTTTAAGTAACTTGCAAGTCGAACTGGGGGGAAAAATAGTAGAAATAGATGTTGAAGTAATCGACGAAAACCTCGATTACAACATCCTACTGGGAAGGCCCTGGATATATGCTATGGTTGTTGTTGTGTCGACCTACTTCAAGAAGATTGCATTTCCCTTCCAAGGA
This sequence comes from Pinus tabuliformis, assembly GCA_031772625.1. Classification (NCBI taxonomy): domain Eukaryota; kingdom Viridiplantae; phylum Streptophyta; class Pinopsida; order Pinales; family Pinaceae; genus Pinus; species Pinus tabuliformis. The sequence goes on along the minus strand of CM062810.1, from coordinate 310,733,838 downwards.
GGTATTACAATCTTCGACCAACAAACATTTCTCCCCAACAGTTCACAAGTTACAGGAAGCATTCTGATGATCCATGGAAGCCCTCATTCGCTTCAAAATATCGGAGTAGGCCTACTAAAAGACCCTATATTAATGGGGACTTTTGCCCTACCACCTCCAATCAATCTGGCAGAAGTGGCAATGGTGGGAACCTACAATATGATATCTTCTATTCAAAAGATGTCTGAAAATGATATTAACATGGATCATCTGCAGGTATTGCCTCCAAGCCCAATAGAAATATTGTAGCAATCAATGTTTTCGGCATGGGAGGCAAACCCAAATCAACGCTCATCAAGTGTTTGGATAGATAGGTCTAAGGAATATGGTACCCCTTCAGATCCTTGGTCGCAAGTACATTCTATAGATGAAGGAATTGTTCAGTCAATGATGATTGACGGGGCACCATGGGAAGATTACCACCATCGTTCCCATCTTCCGGATTACAAGGAAGATACTCCTAGTGACCTTCATCATCCCTCAATTTTTGATTTTCTATCAAATACTGTAAACACGGTGGATTCCGAACGAAACTTGTCCAATATTGAAGAGACTATCGCCATAAATATCTCGACCAAAACAGATGTTTTAGAGAATATTCATGTTGGAAAATCTTGTTCTCCTTAAGAACTGGAAGTATATTACGCTCTTTTTCACGAGTTCAGAGATGTCTTTGCTTGGTCGTATGATGAAATGCCAGGCATTGACTCTAGTATAGTTGAACACGAAATTAAGATGTATCCAGATGTTAAACTGGTACGACAACGGCTACAGTAGGTGCACCCCAAGAAAGTCATTGCCATCAAGGCAGAAGTTGAAAAACTTCTCCATGCTGGTTTTATTTGCCCAGTTCCTCTAATCGATTAGGTATCGAATATTGTTCCTGTAATGAAAAAACAAGGAATGATTAGAGTGTGCGTCGATAATAGGGATGTAAACCAAGCTTGTCTGAAAGACAACTACCCTACACCCTTCATTGACCAGATAATTAATGAATGCGCTGGATGTGAAATATTTTCATTTATGGATGGATTTTCTAGGTATAATCAAATAAATATCCACCCACAGGACCAGTCAAAGACTGCATTTATTTGTTCGTGGGGCACATTTGCATATTGCAAGCTACCCTTTGGTTTAAAGAACATAGGGGAAACATTTCATAGGGCAATGAATTATGCCTTCCATGACATCAAAAACATCGTTCAACCATATCTCGACGATCTTCTAGCTCATTCGCGAAAGCAGACCGATCATCCGCAGCATTTGAGAGCGATATTTCTACGCTGCCGACACTACAAGATACGACTCATTCCACACAAATGTGTGTTCTATGTCAGTTCTGGTCGTTTACTTGGCTTTGTGGTCTCAAAGGATGGGATTCATCTCAACCCATGTAAGGTTCAGGCAATCATTAATTTGCCTCCACCTTCAAATTTGCTTCAGATTCAGAAACTCCAAGGGAAAGCACACTTTCTGAGAAGGTTCATTCCAAATTACGTCGAACTTGCTAAAGGTTATACTCGTCTATTGAAAAAAGAAGTACCCTTCGTCTGGGATCAAGGTGCGCAAGCTTCCTTTGATGCTTTAAAGGAATCCCTAATAAAAGCATCATTAATGTACGCTCCTGATTATCAAAAAGACTTTAACCTGTATCTAGCTGCAGCGGATATGACCATCGCAATGGTTTTAGTTCAAGAAGACAATGGAATTGAACATCCTATATATTATTTGAGTAGAAACTTAAATGATATGGAAAGCAAGTACTCCTACGTTGAAAAGATAGCTCTCGCAGCTATTCAAGCAATACAAAGATTTCGACACTATGTCCTCTTTCGAAAAACTACCATTTTGTCAGATTGCAACCCCATGACTTATATATTGTCGCGACAGTTGCTGGGGGGAAAATATTCAAAATGGATAGCAATTCTACAAGAGTTTGATATGGAATTTATAAAATCCAAATCGAAGAAATCCCTGGTTTTTGCAGAGTTACTATGCGATCTCCCATCGTCGTCCAACGATGCAACCTCAGAAGAAGCGATCGTGGATGAATCTTTGTTTCTAATATCTTCAAGCAATCTGTGGTATGGAGAAATAATCATCTACCTCCAAACCAAAACATATAGGTCTAATACCTCCCGCTCAGAAAAACGATGCATTCGATACCAAGCAAAAGACTACATGATCGTCGGTGATACACTTTACCGACGTGGTGTCGATACAGTTCTGAGGAGGTGCCTCACCCACGAGGAGGCCGAAAAATTCCTAAATGATTGCCATTAAAGCGCGTGTGGGGGGAATCAATCTGGTTATGCTACAGTGAAAAATATTTTATGAGCAAGATACTTCTCGCCAACAATGTTTAAAGATTGCATAACCGCAGTCAGAAGTTGCCATGCATGTCAAATATTTGATCGAAAAACCAGAATACCACCCGCACCTCTACAACCAGTAGTTGTTGTTGGGCTATTTGCCAAATGGGGCATAGATTTCATGACATGTAACCCCACCTTGGCCAGGGGTGCACGGGTATATCATAGTCACAGTAGACTACTTTACCAAATGGGCCTAAGTGATGCCTACATTAAACAACAGCGGCGAAACGGCTGCCCTCTTCTTTTTCAATCATGTAGTCTCCAGATTCGGCATTCCACAGGCCATAGTCACAGATCATGGATCACATTTTCGCAATAACATGATGGTTGAGTTGGCTGCCAAATTAGGGCTGTCCCATGACAGCTCTACTCCGTATTATCCGTAGGCCAACGGACAAGTTGAGGCAATCAACAAGGTCCTGAAGTGGATGCTGCAAAGGATGATTGGAGTCCACAAAAGGAGTTGGAATCTGATCCTATACTCAGCCTTGTGCGCATACCAGACATTGATGAGGAATGAAACCAGGTTTACACCCTTTCAACTGGTGTATGGCCTGGAAGCGATCTTACCAGTTTAGTGTGAAATCTCGTCCCTCAAACTCGCGGTCGACCTTCTCCTAGAACTTCAGAAGAGGAGGCTCGTTTCTTGGAACTAATCCAATTGGATGAAACCCATTGTGATGCCACTTTGGCTAATGAATCCCATAAGAAATGAGGCAAGGCGCAGTTCGACAAGAATGTCAAACCTCGTGTCTTCTCAGAAGGTGACCTGGTCTTACTTTACGACCAGGAATCCGATAAATTCGGAGCAGGCAAGTTCAAGTCTTTATGGATGGGCCCCTATATTGTTAAGCATGTATTAGCAAAAGGAGCCTACGATTTAGTGGATTATGATGGGATTCCACTGGCGCAACCCCGCAACGGGTTGTACCTTAAGCATTACTATGCTTGACTCAAGATAGTAACCCCTATGCTTTTGTTACATTTTTGTTTTCGCTAAGGGTAATTATTTTGGTTAAAGTGATCCTCCTTTACATTTGTTGCAGATGTTAGACCTACTGGAATCATTTGTTGGATATGCTAATGGAGCAAGTCATAGTTCGCGAAACCTATCTTCTGCGGCCTGGGCCATCTTCGATCCAAGCGGCGAGTTAGTGAGTTTCAGAGGGGTATGTATTGGTCGGTCAACGAACAATATTGTTGAGTACAGCGCGTTGATAGAACTCCTCTCTGATGCCATCACACATGGCATACACCGACTCGTCGTCAGGCTAGACTCATAACTCGTCATCCTACAGCTCACCGGTATCTACTCTGTACGGAATCCAGCTATCTACCGCATGTTCCTAAGGGTCAAGATTTTGGAAAGGCAGTTTGATTCTATTCAGTATCAGCATATTTCTAGGAACTTAAACACATTAACGAACTCATTGGCAAATTATGTGATAGATAGACATTTGCAACATTTATAAAAGAAGCGTTTCATCAACATTTGCATCAAGATCATGTAACTTAACCAAAATAAAGCTCCGAGAATAAAAAATATGTATAATTGTTTATGGTTTAGACATAGTGTTCTGTAACCAAGACAAAATCGGTCAAACAACCCAAAACTCAAAATGCTAGGGGCACCCTAGTCTAATGATGCTAGTGATAACAAGTCACCACCTGTGCAATCATGCGTAAAAGCCTAGTCCATCGACTCGGCACGCCAGTAGTATGTCACTGCAACCTCAGAGGCAGCTCGTCAGTCCTCACGTCCGGAATACCAAGAGTGAGACCCTCGACCTGATCCTGCAATGCTGAAAGAGTCTCGGCCACATCAAGGTCACGAAGGATAGCCCTCCCCATAGCCTCTCCTGTTGGAACGACAGCTGGTGCTCTCAGACGTACTACTGGCCGAACTGGTCCAATATCTGCATGAGCACATGAGTTTTGATTAGTCTTGATAGAAGAAAGCACAAGAACATTATAAAAAACAATAAATAGAGATATGGTCAGAGAACTTACCGATAGCACCCCACTGCTCGCCAGCCGGCAACACCAAATTCGAGTCACCTCGGAAATCCATACCAGCATATGGACACTCGAAAAAAACCATCTCCTGATGGTTGAACCACTTGAAGAAGAGAAGGAAACCTGAGACTGACCAGCATGTCGAGCCATGAGGTCAACCCATCTCTACATCCGTGGCTCAGTCGGTGGAGGTAAACTAAGTGAAATGTATTGCGGCTGCATCAGTGGGATCTTTCCAAGGCGAAAGCGGTCAAAATAGAACCATAGCCGAAGTTCTTGGATTTTCCATTTTTTACCTTGGTCAGTTGTTGTTTCATCACGGGGAGTACTGCGTCACACCAGTTGAACACCTTTGGTTCAAGGCATTCCAAGGCATACTGCATATAGGACCTATTAGCCACGTGAAGAGTCGTGCTACCAACCAGTCTAGAAAAAGTGAACAGAATGGTCCTCAAGGACCGGTCAGTGACATCTCGGATGTTGATCTTGTTGTCTCTACTCGGCTGAGATCCCTCTCTGCAATACCAACGAATATAATCTCCCACGGATTTGCCCCCACGGGCGGAACCTGATAATAAAAGAGGGGCACCACACCTCGATAAACTGGTCAAAAAGTAGATGTCCATGACAGTCAAGGGGATGGATTTGCCTCTAATCTGAAACACCTAGTTGGTAGGATCCCATGCATTGAGAAAATATTGCAACAAGTTGATTTGTTGCCTCATGCTAGAGATGTGGAAAAACTTGAACAGGCCACAGTTCCACAGTGCAGTTACTGTAACCGGATCATGTAAAGCAACCATGTCCTCTTCTTCATGCTCACGTTCTCACCATGTAACAACCATTTTTCTCCGATGAATCTCTACAAAACAAGCAAGAGAAGAGTCAGGGTCCCGATTTGGCAAAAAACAAGCAAAAATTCCATGAGAAAACAGTGCAAAAGTTTCCCTTCTCACGCCCATCGCACCCTAGCAGAGTACTGAGTGAGATGCATACTGACTGGCCAATGGCTAGGCCAGTATGCATCACACCTTTCGATATAGAAAGGGTGCGATGGAGCCAGGGAAAATTTTTCAAACCCCAGGGGCTCAGAAAAATAGGGAAACATGCTCAGAATTCAGAAAGGAAGGAAGGCAACTGAAGAGCTCAGGTTTATCTCCTACCTGGTCCAAATGGCACCAAGAATCATCCACAGAATCGCCCAGAATCAGCTGGTGAAAATCAAGGGGGAAAAGCACCTCCAGAGCTCCAACGAACCAAAGTTCAAATGAAATGGTAAAATGAGGGGTAAAAACAACTTTTAAGTTACTTTCGCATAATTCGAGTAAAATATTAGTGTTTTAACTCATTTTTCAAGCATGTATTGTTCATTTCTAATCGGTTTGATGATGAAATTGAACAGGCAGTACAGTAGTTGAAGGAACAAAGTGGTTAGCGGTGAAATCAAATAATCAATGACCATTATCATGAGTAGTTTTTATGTGAAGTTCAAGCTCATTAAAAATTAAACTTAAGCAATGAGCAAAAGTTTCCCCCAGAGTTTAAGCTCATTAAAAAATCAACCAATTTCCGGTAAATAACCATTTTGAATGCATTATCATCAACTTTTGAGCCCTGATCGTGTTCTCATCATCACCTCCACTCTGTTTTAGCCGATCATTCACCTCCATTTGATTGTTTACCCCTTTTGACGAACAGTTGCAAAGAGTGATCCCGTTATCCATCCTTGTGACACTGCCATGATTGGAAAATTCCAAACCTTACCTAGAATCAGCTGCTACCCGAGATTATCACTCGTTCCTCAAAAAACAAGTCTCCTTTAAGCTCTTTTCATCTGACTCGTAAAATATGAAAAGATTGCCGAGCAGTTGGCCTCTCCAGCTCGTTAAAGCTACTAGGAATGTTATCCCTCCTTTAGATTTTAATCTTTTTGGACTTGAGGGATTACTACACAAAAAGATTGAGCGCTTGTTTTGTTCAGCTCGTTAAAATTACCGAAAATTCATCACTTTCATATTATTTTATACTTTTTTGGACTTAAGGGATTATATGATGAAAAAGGATTATTGGAGTTTCCTTTACGTCCCTTTTAGACTCTCTAAAATTGAAAAGGACCGAGTTATCTTTGTCATTAAACTCGTTAAAACCAAATAGCGACAAACTTGTCCATATAGACAAGAACGAGTTTCACTGTCGCCAGGCTCGTTAAAACATAGCGACGGGTTTGCCCGAAGGACAAATTACAGAATAAGCATATGTTATCCTCCTCAAGCTTGACAAAAATAAAGAGGTACTGGTCAGCAATGACTGGGGAAAAATTGGGAAGAAAACTTGAAGAAACTTTATTGGTAGCAAGTTTCTCTTGAACATGACACTTTCACTCCACATCTGAGTCGGGTTGGGTTATTCCGTTCACCAGCCATATCACCATTGGTCCATCGCACCATCCATATTTGGGGTTAATGCTACCAATCCATGTCAGTGTCACCGATATGTTCAAGAGAAGTCGCTCAGAGAATTCACCTGCGTCTCATCCGCTGCAATACATTCACGTTCCATTCTTTCATGACCGCCACCTTGAACCCTATATCATCAGATAGTTTTCATCTCTGAAATCATTTACTCCATTCCGTGTCGTATATGTGGGATTCATTAAGGCCTTCCTACAAGAGGTCACTTCTTGTCAACATTAGCTCATTATCCAAGAAGTCGACTTAGGAACCACCCTTTCAGTACTTTGAAGCTTGCATGCCTCAATGGTAATTTTCTCACTTCCGGCGACAGGTTTACATCAATGGCCTTCGACTGAAAGATTTTGCATGGTGTTCAATGCCAAGTTCCTCTTTCACACCACGCGAATTGTGCTATAGTACCTTGAGGGTCATCATCATTATCGGTGATTCCTCTCGCGCCTGTTAACAGCTTACATCATTGGCTGGTAATCAAGCGATGTCCTTCCATGTTCGACTCCAAAACATCTTTCACATGGATTGACTTGTACTCCGAGTGAAGATTGAACGAGTTTGAAGACCCCGGATCTAGTTTCATCCATCTGGGCTGCAATATATTGAGGAAAATAAAGACATCAAATGTACATCATTGCTGCATAGATGATCATCTGAATCAAAGGATGATGGCTCTATCAGAATCATCAGTCTACTGCACAGAAAGTTGTCTGTCTCATGTACATGAAAATGAATTTATAAAGCTGAGCATGGGAATGCCCGCCTCAACTAGATCATGAAAATATTATGAAGATAATGTATTGTATTGTATCTTATTACAGGTCACCTTCCAGCTCGAAAAAACTTCGGATCCTTGTGATAAAGCATTTCACCCGACATCAAAAGATTAACAACCTCATGCTTTAGGGGGAAACTATTATAGACATTTTTGGGCACTACAACCCCAATCATACATGTCCGTAAGCCAAGGGCTCCTAAGTCCCTAAAAGTGTTGCTTCACACCCTAAAGGAACAAGGTCAACTGATTATATCATCTCCCAGAAGTTCTCCACAGAAAACTGCTTAGAACTGGTCAAAGCTGGACCATACAGACTGCCCAGTGCAGAGGGTGCGATGCATCTCACCTGCTCAGTGAAAAGGGTGCGATGCATACTGGAAATCCCTTCTGTAGGGTGCGATGGGCGAGAGTAGACAAATGGCAGAGACATTTTGCAAGGTGGATCGTCATGGAATCTTCCAGAAACTTCTCCTGTGACACTTACCTCTCTGAATTCACCCAGGGATGAGTAAGAGATCATCAATCTCCAAGTGGAATCAAGAACTATCAGAGAGAGGACACTAATCAAAATCCCAGAAGCTGACTCACCCCCCTGCAATCATCTATATATGGATCCCTCATCCCAGAGATCCAGAGGCTGGAATTTTGTATCTTGTAAGGAAGTGCTTTTGGTTTCTTGGTGCAACATCATAGTGTTGGGTGATCTAAGCTTTTCATGAGGTGAAGAATCATGCTGGGAGGATGACGTTGGGTCTGAAAAATTGGTTGTAATCCTCTTTGCTATTCTTAATATTAATAGAGCTATTCAAGTTTTCCTCCACATTCTTGTATGTTTGATGATATACGCATTTGTGTGGTCAATATATATCTGGTCCTATATTGTTTATGGTTGTAGATCTCTGTTCTTCGATAGTATTATGCTGCTTTGATTCTATAGGTGCTCTTTGAAGCTGGGTAGATGAAGGAAAATCAGTAAGGATCTGTCAGAAGGGAGAGGAACCAAGCAAGCAACCAAGCGCAAGACTGAGGTTGGTGTCCTTTGTTCCCCTCTTATCTACTTCTCATAAAGGAAAGTGAAAGTAGTTTTAGTTTGTTTGTTTCTAAGATAGCTACCAGTCTTAGTGGGAATAGCAACTCCGAGTGGACACTAGATTTCCCGATAACACTACGTACTAGTAGATGGATCAGCTAGTACAAGAGCTAGGGGGTTGTAGCTCCCTTCCAGTAGAAGCTGGATAACAAGAGAAGGTCGTATCCTTCTGCAGGTGAGTTCCTCCTATACTGGTATGTCTTTGCACCAGTACAAGATTGTAAACAAGTTTTTCTTATATTAAAAGAAGACAGCAGCAGATGGTTTTTGTCCTGCATTGGGTTTCCACCTTAAATATTGGTTTTCATGTGTGTTTCTTATCTGTGATGGTTTATTCTGTTATTAATGCACATGGTTACTGTTTATATGGTTAAAGAAGTATTGACGCACTGATTAAAGATCAACATATGATGAATTAGTTGAATCATAAGTTTGCTAGATATACGCTGGTTGCTTTTAAGACAGTTGCGTGTACACACGAGTTACCTTCATTGAAGTAGCGTATATGAATTTGAGTATGAAAAGAAAAAGTTATTAATTTGACTAATACTAATTTACCCCCCCCCCCTAGTATTATTTCCAACAATTGGTATCAGAGCAGGTCCTTCGGCAGAAGCTTGATTACTTGAAGGAAATCTGTAGAAACGATGGGAAAGAAGCTAAAGAAGAAAGAACCTCAGCAGAAGAAGACATCTCAAAGGAAAAATGACAATATGAGAGACAATGGGCCATCAGGTGGATGCAATTATTTAGATTCTGAATCACCTCAGGTTGAAGATGAATAAGCAAAAGAAGTATTAGGTACAAATTTTTGGTCTTCTAGTGATACTTTTCTTTATTCATGCAATATTGAAGATATTGAAAGTGGTCGTGAAAGAAACATTGAGGCAAAAACTAAAAGACTCGCAGATAAAATTAGAGATCAACAAGATCCATTTAACAAAATGGAGTGTGCCTTCAGAGAAGAAGTTACTAGATTAAAATCTCAGTTGGAGGAAGGAAATAAAGTAAGGAATCAGTAGAAGGAAAAGGAAGATCAATGTCAAAAGCTGCAGGATGAAGTCACATCATTAAGAAATGAAGGAAATGAAAAGAGTACAACAATCAGGATACTTAAAGATAGATCTAGTTACTATGAAATTCTTGAAGCTAAGATCCTCTCTCTAAAAGAAGATTTTGAAAAATCAAATAAGCAAGCAGATGAAGAACAAGAAAATGAGATTCTCAAATTAAGGCAACAAGTGGAAGAAGGAAGAAAGGTTGAAGAAATCATGAATAAGCAATATCTTGAAAAGGAAGAACAATATCAGGTTGAGGTAAATATCTTAAAAGGTAAATTAGAAGAAAAGGATAAACTGTTATGATTTCAAGATAGTACTAAGATTATGGATAATATTCCTAGTAGTCAAAGGTCTCCTACCATCAAAATTGTCCTTGGTTTTCATGAATCTGATGAAGGTGAATCTTGCACTCAAGATGAGGCAAGGAACACTAATGAAAAATCTAAAATGCTCAACAAGGAGATGAGAAGTCAACCCCATCAACAACCAAGGAAAGAAATTCTTCAAAGAAAATCTTTTACTCCTAACTATGGAAGTGATAGTCAGTTATTTCCTTCGATGAATAATGTTGAATGTTTTATATGTCATAATTTTGGACATGTTGTAGCGAGATGTAGAAGTAGAATGGTTCAAGACTGTCACATAGAAGGATCATCGGCTTCCAGGTACTTCAAGGGATATTGTTTTTCTCACAATATGTTTGGTCACAAAGCCATTGACTGCTATAGAAGGAATATGAAACATGTATGATGTTATGCATGTAACAAGTTTGGACATATAGAAAAGGAATGCAGGAGAAAATTTCGGCGACCATACCAAAAGGATAAAACATTATCACACTCGAAGATATGGAAGAAGAAGGAAGTATAGTCAGAAATATGTGGCATAACACAGTATACAGACATAACAGACTCAGGGGGAGATGAAAGTGTGAAAATTCAGTGTTCTAAATCTCATACACAGTTATCATGAAGACAAGTTGCATATATATGTGAGTTCAAAGCTGCACAGTTGTGTATATGTTGGTTTGAGGAAAAAGCAGTGGGAAAGACTCATAAAAGGGGGTCTGATATGGTTCAGTCAATTATCAAATATCTGTTTTGTTCTGATTGATGATGATTACAGTCTTCTGATAATATGTATAAGTTCTCTTGGCCCTCATAAGTTGTTAATAAGTTGATGAATAACTGGTTGATGATGATGCCTTGACGATTCTTACTAACAAATGCAATGATCAGATTTGATAGTGAAAAGTTGGCACAGGTTCAGGGGAGCATATGTTTCTAATAATGCATTATTGGCATTATATTAGAAGACCTTGGTACATGATGATAATTATATTTCTTGATCCACATAGTTGTTTGATTCAGGTGACTCTTTTGATGATGGACATATACAGGTTGTTGATCCTCATGCTGCTGACAAATGTTGATGGTGCAGATCATATATGGTGTATGATAGTTTCTAATGACTATCATGGTCTCGTTTATATTATTGGTCCTTGATTATAAATGTCATGTATATCATTTGATGTAAAGGTCATGAAAAGACCTAATTTGTAACCCTACTATGCATGGGAAGGATGATGTAATAATTGCTATTTCAGTCATTTATAAACATTTGGTATATCCCCACTTGGTTGGGTGGATGAGCCAAATTTTATGTATCCCCACTTGGTTGGGTGAGTGATGTATGTATGAGTCATTGGTATTAGGGATGTCAAACTCACTTAGTTGAGTTATAGAGTCATGTTATTATTTTGAAAAATATCTTTGCAGACTCTGCATGTACTTAGGGGGAGCATGGACAACATAATGTATATCAAAGGGGGAGAATATCTTTGTCTACCCTTTGCCCTTGATGTCAAAGGGGGAGAATGTCTTGGTGTTGTTGTTGCCATCAAGTCTAAAGGGGGAGATTTTTGAAATTATGATACAATTATTTCCCTTGGTGGCAACTCACATAGATGATAGTTCACAGTGCAACAGGGTAACAGCAAAGGATTACAGATCAGACTGCAGAGATTGAAGAAAGAGAGTGGTTTAAGAAGTATACGGTGGTTCACTTTGTCCAAGTAGTGTATACACGCGGGTCAATAGAACAAAAGGGGCGTATACGTATACATGCACTTTCACGGAAGGAAAAGCGCGTATGGGATGAAAAATCAAGGTATTGGTCTGAGGTATTTGGTCCAAGGTATTGGTACGATGTATTTGGTCTGAGGTATTGATCAGTGTTAGGACCTCATATTGTCTCTTTTTGACCATACATTTCATTATGATGTCATCCTTTTTCAACTTATATTTAGAAGTCCTTTTTCTTTTAACCCAATTATTCCAAAGGTACACAATATTTCTTCTCATCACTATACATTTAATTATTTTACATATAATTACGCTGTCTTCATTGATTGATCATTGAATTTATAGTTGCTGAACGGTTAAAGAACAATGTGCAGTCCACATTGCTAAAGCTGCCTGGAGATTGCAAGATTACTTCTACAGTTGCTGAAACAGTGGGAACGATGCGTGAATCTCATGCTAAACAGTTGTGATTTGTAGTCTAGATTTGACAGCAACAGAAGAAGATCATGAAGGAGCTGCTACACTGGATGTAACGATCATGATCTAAAGATAGTATTATTGTAACACCATTATGTTAATGGGAAAAATGACTTCCCTATTTTTGTATAAAGGGTTAAGATAGGACTTACAATGTAATCTATTGTAATATATGTCTCCTCTTTAAAAAGAGGAGACATCTACATTAGAGGGGAGAAACAGAGTGCGGGGAAAGGCTTAGTTGGAGGAATAGAACTGGAATCCTTTTTATGTAACATGACATATTGATAGATGAATAAAATATTGTTCTGAACATTTCTTTCTAGTTATCATCTCCTGGAGAATCTTGTGAGAAGGACAGAGCCCACCTTCATCAAAAGATTAACCCATTATATTTATGTAGTGTGTTAAGTGTGTCTTTTATCCATGCCTTGTTAACAGTACTGTTTTCTGAATATTGTTTTCACATTATTGCTGAAACTCTGTTTTCTTTCCAATTGATTGCTGCAGTATTTAGTTTATCCACAGTTCATTCATGAGTGTTTCATTGGCAATTGAGTTTACAGAGTGATTTGGCAGTGTGGTGATCAAAAATAGGTGCTGAAGATTCCCGTTCTGGGAATAAGGTCCTGTTCTCTGTTACAGCATAGCTAGTGCTTTCTTTTGCAGATTGATCCTTTTTCATTAGATTACTTCTTTAATGAAATTAAGCCTTCTTTGGTAGCTGTCTGCAATAGATTGTTTTTGATGTAACTCAAAGTGGAGCTTCAGGTTGCTTAAGCAAGGTGGGATTAGTCTTTATTATAACTTTCATTGCTTTTAAGATTGAGTATATATAGTACACAGTTGCCTTTGAAATAAACATACTTCCCTGGGTTGACAATTTATGTAGCACTTGGTTGTTTGAATTAATAAGCAATTAAAGTGACCAACATTTTGGCGCCGTTGCCAGGGAAGGAAATCATAGATTTTAAAAGCACTGATGATTTTCTTTTAGATATGCAGGATGCATGAGAGGATGCAAGAAAACTAATCCTACAGGTGGCAAGGGCAAAGGAAGAGGAGGAAGAAAAACTTTTATTGATGAGATTATTTCAAAAGCTGAGACTTCTCAGAGGCTAAGCTCTCAGAGGCCACAGACTCAGCACTCTCTCCAAACAGACTACGAAACAGAGGAAGTAGTGGGACCTGAAAGGGTTGAAGAGATAGTAGAACATACTGAGGAACCAGTGGAGGACATTGAAGAACCAATAGAAGATATTGAAGTTGAGGAACCAGTTACAGTTGCCTTTGAAATAAACATACTTCCCTGGGTTGACAATTTATGTAGCACTTGGTTGTTTGAATTAATAAACAATTAAAGTGACCAACATTTTGGCGCCGTTGCCAGGGAAGGAAATCATAGATTTTAAAAGCACTGATGATTTTCTTTTAGATATGCAGGATGCATGAGAGGATGCAAGAAAACTAATCCTACAGGTGGCAAGGGCAAAGGAAGAGGAGGAAGAAAAACTTTTATTGATGAGATTATTTCAAAAGCTGAGACTTCTCAGAGGCTAAGCTCTCGGAGGCCACAGACTCAGCACTCTCTCCAAACAGACTACGAAACAGAGGAAGTAGTGGGACCTGAAAGGGTTGAAGAGATAGTAGAACATACTGAGGAACCAGTGGAGGACATTGAAGAACCAATAGAAGATATTGAAGTTGAGGAACCAGTTCAGGACATTGAGAGTCCAACAGAAAGCACTGAAGACTGGGCAAGTGCAACAAGGGAACAACCAATGGATGGAAACAATGAAGGAATCTTTGGTGGAGGACATGGAGGAGGAGAAGGAAGAGGTGAAATCTCTCTCTCCACCTTGGAATTCCCTATTGGGGAACTTCCCAGAGGAGCAACTCCTATGAAGAACATCCCACTCTAAGCCTTACCTAACTTCCATGGTTTATCCTCTAAAGACCCTGATGAGTTTCTTTTTGAGTTTGATATATTGTGTAGAAGTTATGATTATGTTACTAATGGTCAAAAATTGAAGTTATTTCCAGCAACATTAAAAGGAAATGAACTAAGATGGTTTATGAGGTTGGGAAGTCATGTGATCACAACATGGGATCAGATGAAGGAGATGTTTCTAGCCAAATACCAAGACTATTTCCGGACTAGAGAAAAAAGGGAGGAACTATTCAAGATGGTTCAAAAGGAGGAGCTCGCAGCATGGCAGAGATTACAGAATGTCTAGGGTTTCAGAGATTTGGTTGATAGCACCTTCTACACTTATTGTCTAAGTAATTTTCATTGTACAGCCCAGTACTTGGACTCAGACTCAGAGTAAAAGTTGCATGAGGACATGCAACCCTTTCAGTTAGGGGGGATGTTAGGACCTCATATTGTCTCTTTTTGACCATACATTTTGTTATGATGTCATCCTTTTTCAACTTATATTTAAAAGTCCTTGTTACTGTTTTAACCCAATTATTCCAAAGGTACACAATATTTCTTCTCATCACTATACGTTTATTTATTTTACATATAATTACGCTATCTTCATTGATTGATCATTGAATTGATAGTCGCTGAAAGGTTAAAGAATGATGTGCAGTCCACGTTGCTGAAACTGCCTGGAGATTGCAAGATTACTTCTACAGTTGCTGAAACAGTAGGAACGATGCGCAAATCTCGTGCTGAACAGTTGTGATTTTCAGTCTAGATTTGACAGCAACAGAAGAAGATCACCGAAGGAGCTGCTACACTGGATGTAACGATCATGATCTAAAGACAGTATTATTGTAACAGCATTTTGTTGATGGGAAAACTGACTTCCCTATTTTTGTATAAAGGGTTAAAATAGGACTTACAATGTAATCTATTGTAATAGATGTCTCCTCTTTAAAAGGAGGAGACATCTACATTAGAGGGGAGAAACAAACTGCGAGGAAAGGCTTAGTTGGAGGAACAGAACTGGAAACCTTTTTCTGTAACATGACATATTGATAGATGGATAAAATCTTCTTCTGAACATTTCTTTCTAGTTCTCGTCTCCTGGGGAATCTTGTGAGAAGGACAGGGCCCACCTTCATCACAAGATTCACCCATTATATTTCTATAGTGTGTTAAGTGTGTCTTTTATCCATGCCTTGTTAACAGTATTGTTTTCTGAATATTGTTTTCACATTATTGCTGAAACTCTATTTTCTTTCCAATTAATTACTGCACTATTTAGTTTATCCACAGTTCATTCATGAGTGTTTCATTGGCAATTGAGTTTACAGAGTGATTTGGCAGTGTGGTGATCAGAAACAGGTGTTGAAGATTCCCATTCTGGGAATAGGGTCCTGTTCTCTGTTACAGCATAGCTAGTGCTCTCTTTTGCAGATTGATTCCTTTTCATTAGATTACTTCTTTAATGAAATTAAGCCTTCTTTGGTAGTTGTCTGCAATTTTTTTCTGTAACTCAGAGTGGAGCTTCAGGTTTCTTAATCAAGGTGGGATTAGTCTTTATTATAACTTTCACTGCTTTTAAGATTGAGTATATATAGTACGCAGTTGCCTTTGAAATAAACAGACTTCCCTGGGTTGACAATTTATGTAAAACTTGGTTGTTTGAATTAATAAGCAATTAAAGTGACCAACAGTCCGAGGTATTTGGTCTGAGGTATTTAGAAAGGCCTAAAACTATATAAGGAGGAGAAGATCATTAGGCCAAGGTGTGCAAGTATTGAATATCTTATGAAGAGTGAGATCAAATATGCATGTTACGGTTACTGATGTTTTGCTTGATCTGAACTAAGGATGCACCTAAGTGGTTAATGATGGACGATGGATCGGGATCATAAGGCCTGAAATGAATTATCATTATGTGGTTTGATCATGGATAGTCTAGATCTGAATACTTACGCATGTTTTATTTTGTAAATGTTATGATCTGGGTGTCGTTGAATTCTAGAATAGATGTGATGTTTTAAGTTAGAATTTTTAGATCTATACATTGGTTCGCTTTGGTAAAAGAGTGTATACACATTGGTTTGCCACATTGAAGTAGCACATACATTGTGAAATATGATATTTGAAGTTGCAGTTGTTTTTGGTTGTTATTGCAGAGTTCTGGGTTCTGCTCTATGCTCTGGTGACTGTGTTTTGGTAATATTGTTCTGAATCTTTAGATTGATTGAATGTCTTTTGTTTCAGTGATGATGGGTTTTTAGTGATTGATTGTATTGCAGTGGTGATTGATTTTGAGCTTCAATGTTTTTTATGGGTGCAGTGTGAAAATTTGATGAAATGTGGCGTTCAGATTGGGGTGTTGTGTTCCAGGAGTATCTAGTCTGGAAATTGATGAAACGTGGTCCCTGGAGGAAGAGAGAAGGTCATATCCTTCTGTAGGCCGGCAGCTATGTACTGGTGAACATATCGGCCAGTACAAGAGCCAGGGGGTTGGATCTCCCTTCCAGTAGTAGCTGGAAAATGAGTGAGGGTTAGAGCCTTCTGTAGGCTGACGCTTACGTACTAGTAAACGAATCTGCTAGTACAAGAGCTAGGGGGTTGTAGCTCCCTTCCAGTAGAAGCTGGATAATGAGAGAAGGTTGTAGCCTTCTGCAGGTGGGTGTCTACGTACTGGTATGAGTCTGCACTAGTACATGATTGTAAACAGGTTTTTCTTATATTAAAAGAAGACAACAACATGTGGTTTTTGTCCCGCATTGGGTTTCCAGCTTAAATCCTGTTGTTCATTTGTGTTGATTATGTGTGATGGTTTATTATGTTAGTACTGCACACGGTTAATGAAGTATTGATGCACTGATTAAAGATCAACATATGATGAATTAACTGAATCATAAGTTTGTTGGATATACGCTGGTTGCTTTAAAGACAGTTGCATGTACACGCAAGTTACCTTCATTGAAGTAGCGTATATAAATTTGAGTATGAAAAGAAAAGGTTATTAATTTGACCAATAATGATTCACCCCCCCCTCTTAGTATTATTTCTAACACCACTAGTCCTCCATGTACCGAATGGGATAAAACTATGACTTAATGAGGGTTTTCAAATCCTTTGACTTAGTCACTTAAGGTTCTCCCTCCAACCTCAGGGTTTTTGTGTGGTTATCCCACCAACTCATTGCACGGCCCTCTAATTTCAGCCATGTGAATGAGATATTTTTCCCTTTGTTGATCTGATGGATGCTAAAATAAACTTCATGTTGCTGCAACTAGTGGTTTAGATTTAGAGCATAAATTCCACCATGGTACGAATTGATATCGATTTTTGCTTCCATTTTGAATAGGGATTGATTCATGGCACTTGAATTGGATTGATATTTTCCAAATTCTTTCTTCAGCTTGTTCTCCGTCTCTTCCTGATCTCCCAATCTCCCTTTTGATTTATCCTATGCATTCGAACTCCCATCTTCTACAAATATCCCAAGCTTATTGCTAAGGGCCTCCATGAGAAGGTTTACATTTCGTTTTATATTTGTGACTTGTTGTTCAAACCGTGAAAACCTCACCTATGCAAGATCACAAGGTTCATTTACAAATTCGTCAGTCATGATCAAGGTCGTACGATTTTTGACCCTACTAACCTAGATACCCTGCAAAATACCCACATTACCCAAAGAAACTTTCTCTGATACCAACTAATCTATAAACTGTTGGGGATATTCCACTGGACATTTCATCACAACAGATCTAATATTATTATAGTAAGACTCTAAAAAATATACATTATTACAGTTTATTAAACTTTAAGATATGTGTATTTAACTATAATTAGTGCATGCATGCGAACGACAATTATGCAAAAAATTAGATAACGAAAAAATAAGCACACGCAAGACATAAGATATTCTCTCTGGGAAACCCTTTCCGGAGAAAACCCATCTTGAAAGTAAGGTCGCTTCACTCTCTTTCTCTATCTAGAAATATGGTTGTAGGTACAAAGATGTAATTCTTGTGGCTTGTGGGCTGCTATAGTGCACATATCCTCTTTGTGTGCTCTACCCCCTATCTCTTCTAGCTATATTTTATCAGCTATGGAACAAAATTCTCTCAAAAGAATGGAATGCCTCTTCCTCCTAGGATCCTGGTTATAACACAACGTGATAGCCTACTAGTGGTTAATTTTGACTACATCAAATCTTAACTAGAGTTAAAATAAAGAATCGTCTAGAGAATTTTACATCATAATCATGTGGCTAGCCCCTTTTACATCATAATCACATGGCTATCCCATTTTCCATGAATAATGGGGGCTGACGTGGCATCCTCCCCAACTATAGGTATGAAAATAGGAAGGTAAACTTCTGAGTGCCATAACTTTTGCATACAGATTCTGATTGACGCACTTCATGTGTCATTGGACATATGTCTATGTGTAGAATAGCATGGATAGGTGATGTCCTAAAGTGGAAAAATTTTACCCCCACAAAAATTTCGTTTTATGCCTCAAAATGATCTTGAAAGGTTTCAGACCCCGTTTCACCAAACTAGGTCCCGTTGGTAAAATCCGACCCGTGAGCTAATTCCTCCACTTTCTCAACTCCAAATTAATTAAATGATTACAAACAATTTAATTATCAAATTCATATCATTTAGGAATTTTCCTTGGCTACAATTATCAACATAAGAGATTATAAAAAAAAAAATTGAATAAGCAAGTTGACATAGTGATGCATACAATTGTAATGTGTACAAGGTACTTTCACAGAAACGAAAGAGAGAGTGAGCCTCTAAAGGAAAATTAATAGTACTATCCTAAAAGAGACACATGAGAGCATGGAAAGAATCATCAATTACCCTAAAAAGTAGTTCACAAGATAATAATGATGATAAAACCAAATAACAATGCACATTCAATGAGATGCATACCAAAGCCAATGAAATAGTTCATTTTCATTAGTATTTGTTAACATGAACATACACAAAAAATGAAATAATAATTTTATAATCGTTCAATTCCATATTCATAAAAGTGTGATGGCTCTGAGAGCTTCATATATTAAGTGAAAGTCCCAAGATACACAATTACAATATTGTCACACTAGCCCCAACAGTGGAACATTAAGTCACTACTTTCTCCTCCAGAGAATGATCTTCTCTCCTATTCCAAACTAGAGAACCCAAGGTGAAAATTCCAAAGTCGCTTTCTCTTTATCTATGAGGGTGTATTTATAAAAAATGAGGCAACTCTCTACCTCCAATATGACTTTTGATCTCCCTCATGACTCTTGAGCTTCTACTCTGACTTTTGAAATTCCAATATGACCTTTGAACTTCTAATGACTCTAGAAATTTCTAGTTACTTTTCCCATGTCATGTGCAACCCCTGGTCTTCCACACATTTTCCAATTTCTCATTTCTAAAAATACAATGATTACATTCTGCAAATGATTTCACAAGATACAATGAAACACATGACTTTGTGATGAGACTTGGAAAATCCATGACTTGGAATTGATGACATGGAAGTTTATTGTGATATGTCCAAGCTAAGCCCTTCTCCTTGCTACTATGACTTTGAATTCTTCATGATGGATCATTTCTTGTTCATATTCACCCTCTGAAGGGTCTAGATTAGTATCAGAACCTTCCAAGTCAACATGAGATGCCACCATTCTATCCTAGTCTAGGATTCCTTCATGTGCTTCATGATCGCTCTTTCTCCTTCTCCTTTGCAAGTGCTCCCTTATAGCCTCCCCTTGATGAATTCCCTTTAATATCTCCTTGACATGTTGAAATGATATCACGTGAAGATGAATTCCACTCATGAAAATCCAACATCAATTCAAAAACCACCTATTATAGCTATGATTTCCTCATGGAAGATGTTGACTGTGATGAGGCAACCGACAAGGGTTTTGAGAGTAGGAGGTTGAGAATTGCGTATTTGAGCATCACATGATCTAAGGGATGACCTCCCTATCCATTGGAATTGTGCAATTTGTAGTAGAATAAAAGACAAAGCAAGGGATTACATAGTGAGGGGTTTCAACAAATAGGAGTGGCAAGAATGGCCATTGTAACTTTGCAATGCACAGTAATTGAGGGACAAGCTCAGGGGACTATGTAGTTGGAGAAGTTAGTGACACAAGGAGGCTCAATTTTTTATTGCAACTTCATAATTGACAATCCAAGGAAAGATAGGACAAGATATTGCATAGTTGAGGAAGTCAGAGATGTAGTGAGGCGGGCTTGCTACCTATGATTGTGTTGTGTACAGTTCTAGAAGGATCAGGATAATGGATTGCGTAGTTTAGAAAGATTGATTGCTAAATAATATTGCACCATACACAATGGAATACTATCTGGGAATTGATTGTGCATTTTGTGAGTGCAAGAGGTAGGGTTTGAGCACTGGGATTGAGAAATGCACAATCCTTGGAGGTAATGACTATGCATTACGTAGTTCCAGGAGGAAAGGATGGCTAACTTGGCACTGAGACTATGCAATGCTTATTTTAGGAAGGAAATATGATGATTGGTTGGTTGGGCAAGTTGCGAAGAGAGGAACACTTCAAAAATTGACTAAGTGTGGGATCAGTGAAACGAAAGATGAAACCAAAACATGTAACATGGATTGATCATGATCACACACTTACAATCGATCAAACACATGAAAATTAAATACTTAACAGCAAAAAACAACATGTATCCATTGAAACGAAATTAAAGTGACACTTATTTCTAAGTGCGATAGTTGAAACATAGTTTTGCGACACTTATAACATAAGTTGAGATAGAAGTGTCGACTACAACAAGAAAGTGCGTTGAAATGTGGGAGACTGTATATTGTATAATCTTATGATATATATGATCAACTAATGTAAAAGAATTCACTATATATGCCTATAGTAATTTTCTAAGGTGCAACACATGCAAGAGTGAAAACAATCAAAAGTGACACTTGTGATAGTAAGAAAACATGAAAACAACACTTGCAAAATCTAGAAAAAGTGAAAGAGACACATGTCAAAGAAAAAAATAAATAAAAATTTACACTTGTAAAAGTGAAAGAAAGCAAAATCGACTTTCGTACAAGTGAAAGTGACAGTTGATAAAACTCTCTTAGATGATGGTACACTTGCAACTAACAGTGGGAGAAACTGTTAATTGAAATTGTGCACTCAGTGACCATTGGGATTGTGCAATTTCTTTTTCTAACAATTGTGCAATCAATGTCACTAGAGACTATGCAAGTACTGTATTTTAGGATTATGTAGTCATCATCCACAAGGAAATGCACAATCATTGTCCTTAGGCACTACGCAGTCACAGTCATTAGGATTTTATCAAAGACTATAATCAAGGATTATGCATTGCTTGACTTTCCAGGGTGCAAACTGACTACTAGGCTTGCTAGAAAAGGGTGCGCTTATGAATGCATCAGAGTCTAAGAATGTGTAAATAATTGAATGCAACAGTTAGAACCTCAGATGAAGACTTAAATGTTTATCAAATCCTCAACTAATCATGAAGTGACTAAGAACAATCAAAGAATAATAGATCATAGAATCACAAAGAGGCTACAAAATTGGGGTGAAGGAAAAATTTTGGAGGGTGTGTCACAGCGACAACTAGGACCCTAATTGTTATAGAAATTTTTGTGCCTTACAGCTCTAAACATGAAATGTCCATAAACCAAGGGATCCTAAGTCCCTAAAAGTGTTTTTCCTGCCCCTAAAGGAACAAGGTCAACAAACTACAGCTTCTCCCAGAAGTTCTCCACCAGAAACTGCTCAGAAACAGTCAAATCAGGATCATTTCAGCTGCTCCACTAGCTAGCTGCGTTGCATAGCACCCCAGTACACTAGATAGGTGCGTTGCAATGCACCTAAATGCACTACCAGGGTGCGCTGAGCGGGAAATGACAAATGGTAGTGTCATTCTGCGAGGTGGACAGACAATGGAAGCTTCCAGAATCTTCCCCAATGACACTTGCCTCACTGAGTTCGACCAAGGATGAGTAAGAGGCTCTCAGTCTCCAAGTGGAAGCAAGAACTGACAAAGAGAGGCCACTAGTCAAATCATAAGCTGACTCATCCTCTTTGCATACATCTATATATGGATCCCTCATCCCAGAGATCCGGAGGCTGGAATTTTGTACTTCTCAGAGAATTGCTATTGGTTTTGAGATAGAGATCAGTGCATTGGGTGATTTATGCTTTGTTGGAGGTGAAGAGGGGATTCCTTTGCTGGGGGGTTGATGATGGATCAGGAATCATCGGTTGTAACTCCTCCTGGACCTTCTTGTTATATCAATAAAACTATTTGAGTTTCTCCTACATGCTTGTGTATCAATGATGTTTTGTTATATTTGCATGTTTAGCTTAAATTTGATCCTAAGCTGTTTATGAATGTAAATCCATGTCTTTGTGTAGTTTTCCTCTTCTGTGATCTTGCAGGAACTTGGTGAAGCTAGGCAAGTAAGGGAGCAGGTAGCTGGAAGCTGTCAAAGAGGAGAGAGATTGGTTCAAAGGACTAGCGCAAGACATAGGTTGGTTCATCCTATTCCTCTTCATTTACAGTTCATAAAGAAGAATACGAAAGTAGTTTTCCTTGTTTGTTGCTAAGGCACTGTCACACCTTAGTGGGATAGGGGCGTTCTGAGTAGACACTTTTCCCGTCAACAAAATGGCGACTCCACTGGGGATCGTGTCTAGTTAGTTTGTTTGTGTTTCTCTTGTTGTTTGTTTCATAAACACATAAGTAGCAATCGAACTGCATTTGCCATTATCAAATGCAAAGTAGACACCTGCTACTTCAATACACTCACTGGATTTGTTTATGATTTGAACAGTTGATTCACAAATGATCTGATTACCCTTTGTGATAGCTCTTAGACCTCCTTTAAATCCACCCTCTGATTGTGCATTACTGATTGCTTTTACTCGGCCAAAATCCATAGATTAAACTGCAAACCATGCCCCAGAACCCGGATAGAAGTCTCGTTTCTGCCCCAGCGGAGGCACTGTGAAGAGACTCTGCATTTCAACGCAGTTCCCGAGAGGGCTACCTGCGCTGCAATTCAGTTTCTCTGTGTAACAGGTGCGCTGATCAACCTTGCCCTGTGCAGCTGAGGTTCTTTGCTTCATTTTTTTAGTTTTGTCTCTGATTTTGTAGCCTATGATCAGTGTGTGTCTATTTAAAAACCCCTTTTCTTTGCCTTAATTCTGCCTCCTTTGTACAAAAAGACTGTAGATGTTCTTTGTGTGTTTGTTACATCATTTACAGTTTTCCATTGAAAAAGTAGAATAGTCCTATTGTCGTCCTTGGATTCAGATCTATCGTAAGTGTCGATTTTGATCTTAGGAGAAAGTTTATTTGCTGTTGATAGTCAATTATGCTTTTACTTTTACCTTTCGTTTGAATTTGTCACTTTCTAGTGTCGAAACGAGTGTTTATTTCAAAATCATAAAGTGTCGTAATCTTCTCTACCTTTTTGATTTCGAAAAGAAGCTTGTTTGTGTTTGTCATTTGAAAGCAAATTCATATTTGTACATCAACTTTCTTTTTAGGCATCAATATTAAGAAAGTGAAAACAAATACATGCATATGTGCATTTGCATATTGATAGTTTGCCTAGCTTGATTTAGGGAAAGTGCATTTACAGTGTGATCTTTTCTCTTTGAGAAAAGATTGTGTCTTTCTTTTCCCCTTGTAGCTAGGATTTTCATTGCTGAAAAGAGATAAAAGTTTGCTTATCATCTTTAGATTGCATTTTAGGAATTACATCTACATCTCGTGGTGATCCCAAAAGGAAAACTTCTAAGAAAGATCAACTTAAAATAAATTGAATGAATCTAACAACGCTTTGGAACTTAACGCACAAAATTTAGAGGTCTAGGCTAGAGACATATTCTGGCGTCGTAAAGCCTGGTAACTGTTGTCCTCACTGATGGTTGGCTGATTCCTCCACTTTGAGACGATAAGTGCCAGTACGGACTTGTGCTCCCACGTACCGTCGAGTATATATTGGGAGACCCCTATAGGCTTAAAATCTTTTATCCATAGGAAGCCGTGTCGGCCGCCCTACTGATCGCAATGCACTGAACACAGCATTCGGGAAGATTGACTGCCGTACCATAAAAAGTATTCTGCAGTTTTGCGATTGGTTTGGTACTCCCTCTACCTAGATCTCTAGAGCAGTCCCTTTCGTTCCTTTTCAGACTCCTTAACGGAAAAGGTCCATCTGAGCACTTGTCACTTCAGGCTCATTAAAAATCGAAGGAGACTAGAGTCATCTTTTGTTTTTTCTCGACTCTTTAAAGCTGAAAAAACAAGTTGTGTCAAAAGCGTCTAAAATTCATTTAATACGGAAACATACTTCCCCTTTTTATTTTAGTTGATCGAGTAATCCGCAATCGTGGAAGAAAGTCAATTGAAACCCCGTCATTCAGGGAGGCTTACGAGTCAACCGTCTTTGTCTCCGGAATCGAAACCAGTATGGACAAAGCGAACTCGTTTAACCGGTTTGAAATCTCCTATTAAAGTTAGAACAAGTGTTCCAACAACATCCGAGATTCTGGTTACTCCAAACATTTCTGGAAACCCTACCTCTACAGAAGAAGTTCAACAGCCACAGAGGGACAGTGATACTGATCCTAGTCTGAGAGTAAACACTTGTGTTACCGAACTAGTTCCATCTACAACCGGTTCGGAAAGTCTTGCTCTTCAAACATCTGTCGCTGTCGATTCCACCCCTTCTTTGGCACTAGAAATATTTTACGGATCTGACGGTCTTCCCCTTCCACCTGGTTTGATTGCGATTGAAGAAATTGTAGAAGATCCTCAAACAAGTACTCCAACGCACTTTGGAGTTGGGGTCACTCTATTTCCTTCTTCGTCAGAAGTTGGTCTACCACCAGTGGAAGTTCCTGTAGAATCACTAGGTAATCTTTTGGATAGACTCCAAATGTCTGAACAACCGTCAACATCTAGGACTGTGTCGTCTGACACAGCGATAGCAGAACTCCCTGCCGTCACTCCGACAATGTTCGCTGGCATACCATCTGTCCCAACTAGCTCTCAACCGCTAGAAGGAGCCCACTCAGGGGCAATTTCGATAGTCTGGTCCGTTCCTGTTTGTTCATCCGGAATAATATCCAGAAACTCTTGTGTTGAGTCTCAACAAATTGATCCATTTGGAGGTTAATTTGGGCAATCTGGTCCCCAAGGGCAAACAATCCCCTTGAGTTCTGGATTACCACTGTATGGGGGGCAGTATGCCCTATCATTATCCCCTCCGGGAGGATATCCATACGGGAGTTCACAGCAATATTTAGGTTATACTGGAATTACCTCAAGTGGTTGGGTACCTATACTACCTCAACAACCAAGGGTTGTGTATTCGATGCAACAATGTGTACCTATGTCGAATATCCCGACTACACCAGCTATTGTGACGGTGTCACAAGTTCAAACGATGCCTGTTGTATGTCAACCTCAGATTTCTCAGGTTGTAATGCAACAGTCCCTTGACCCTGTGACTCAACCACAATCACCAACTGGTGGGGCGACACAGGTCTAGACGGGTAGAATTACCCCACACCTTGGTCCAACGGTTAGTATAGCGCAACAGCACATGGCTTCTCAACCATGGCTGGTGCAATACCAACAACCACAATTCCAACAAGTATACCAAGGTTCTGAGCAGCAAATCTTTGCTAACAGTGGACAGCCGTACATTCAAAACGGTCAAAATCAACCATTTTACAATGGTCATGTCCACCAACCGTATCAGTCATACCAGCATCAAATGCATTATGCTGGCATGCAAAGACCAACTGCTCAGGCAATCCCATCTTACCCTGGGTATGCTTCACCTAATCTAAATCAGCAGTTACCATTCGTGGCAACTTTAGAGTTACCTGATTTAAACCGGTTAACAAACGATCCAATTGCTTAAGCCCCTTGGTGGCCAGCAATTCCACATAAACTTCCATCAGATATTCCTAAATTTAATGGAAATCCGGGTGAAGACCCATCGAATCACGTGATGACATTTCATCTATGGTGTTCATCAAACACCCTGAATAATGATTCGATCAGGCTTCGCCTCTTTCAGAGGACATTAACGGGTCCAGCGGAAAAATGGTATATTGAATTACCTAGAGCTTCGTTCGACAACTTCAATACCTTAGCCACAACCTTTTTAACCCATTTTCAATTACCAATAAGGTATGAAACAGGAATAGAACTCCTTACCAACTTCAAACAGACAACAGCCACTCACATATCTGATCATATACATGAGTGGCGACGTCGTCGTAGGATGGTAAAAATGTACGTTCCCGATCAGCTATTAGCTGAATGGTTTATCAAGTCATTACTACCTTCTATTACGGAAGATGTGGCAAAGGGGGGAGTTGTAACGGAAGAGAAAGTTATCGCTCGTGCACAATATCTGGACTTTATCTATACTCAGTTCGGCACGCTCTACGACAAAATACCTGATGCCCCTAGACCGGAATTCTCAATTCCTCCTCCTCCTAAATCGAACAATGACTCTCACACCGGCGATGGCGTGATTGGCACAACGGACACGAAATCGACAAAGGCTACATCTAAGAAGGCCCGTAAGATTTCAGATCAAAATGCAAAAGACGAACTTCTTGCTTCGGAAGTAAATGCCGTGTCGACAGATAAGGGCAAAGAAACCAAACAACCAGGAAGCAAGAAGAAAGGCAAAGGGAAGAAGAAGAAACAGGATGAATCATCACCTGAAAAATCTTCTTCAAACCCTCCTGGAAATAGGAAACCCTCCACAGGGTGTCATATATGCGATGAGGATCATTGGACGAAAGATTGTCCATACAAAGCTGAGCTTAAGAAATTCTTTAAAAGTTCGAAAACCTCAGCTGTGTTAACTGATCCATTCCCAAATCCAAGAGCAAATCTGGTTGAAAGTGGAAATGCTTCCCCGTCTCAAGTGCTAATGTTGTCGATTTCAAAACAACAGAATGACGCTTTGATTTCGACAAGGAACAAAGATTACGGGAATCCGCAGCTGTCGAACGACAAGGATAAAGATCAACCAAGTAGTTCGATAACAACTTCGACAGAAGTTGTACCACCCATCGTTCTTGAATTAACAATAAAACCGCCGAAGGGAGTAGTACACAAGTCGACATTTAATCCCCGCGCTAGAGTGGTGAAGCATTATAACATAGTGGAAGATTTGGCCCAATCGCCATCTGCTATGTCGACTCTTGAAGTACTACAAAATTTCCCATCCCAAAGGCAGGCTTTGTTATCAGCCATTGGTGGGATTGATCCTAAGGATTCCAGCCTTGTATCCTTCGACCATAAAGGATACGATCCTCAGTTACCGGCTCAGCTAGCTTTCCTTGTTCAAGTGAAATCCCTCAACAAAACTGTTCATCGAACAATTATTGATGAGGGGGCATCTACATGTATTATGTCGATGAGTTGCTGGAAAACTTTAGGATCTCAAACATTGTCGCGATCTACGACGACGTTAAAAGCATTCGACGGAAGGACATATACCCCATATGGTATCCTAAATAACTTGAAAGTTGAACTAGGGGGAAAAACGGTAGAAATATATGTTGAAGTCATCGATGGGAATCTTGATTACAACATCCTACTAGGAAGACCATGGATATATGCCATGGCAGCTGTTGTGTCGACCTATTTTAGAAAGATTGCATTTCCCTTTCAAGGAGGGATTACAATCGTCGATCAACAAAACATCCTCCCCGATGGTTCTCAAGTTACAGGAAGCATTCCCATGATCCATGGAAGCCCCCATTCGCTTCAGAATATCGGAGTAGGCCTACTAAAAGATCCTATACTAATGGGAACTTTCGCTCTTCCACCTCCAATCAATCTGGCGGAAGTAGCGTCGATAGGAACCTGCAATATGATATCTTCCACAAAGATCTCAGAAAACGATATCAACATGGATCATGCAATGGTTTTGCCCCCACGACCAATAGAAATATTATAGCAATCAA
Source organism: Pinus tabuliformis (assembly GCA_031772625.1). Lineage (NCBI taxonomy): Eukaryota > Viridiplantae > Streptophyta > Pinopsida > Pinales > Pinaceae > Pinus > Pinus tabuliformis. Next base: position 310,705,482 of record CM062810.1, on the reverse strand, counting down.
TGTTTCTAGCATGGGAGGCAAACCCAAATCAACGCTCATCAAGCGGTTGGATAGATAGGTCTAGAGAATATGGTACTCCTTCAGATCCTTGGTCGCAAGTGCATGTCACTGACGAGGGAATTCTCCAAGCTATGGTAGTTGAAGGAGCACCATGGAATGATTCCCACCATCGTTCTCTTCTTTCGGATTGTGAAGAAGAGACTCAACATGACCTTAATCATCCCTTGGTATTTGATTTTCTTTCAAATACTGTAAATACGGTGGATTCCGAGCGAAACTTATCCAACATTGAAGAGACTATAGCCATAAATATCTCGACTAAAACAGATGTTGTAGAGAATATTTATGTTGGCAAATATTGTTCTCCTTTAGAACTGGAAATATATAACGTTCTTTTTCGTGAATTCAGAGATGTCTTTGCTTTGTCATATAGTGAAATGCCAGGCATCGACTCGAGTATCGTTGAACACGAAATTAAGATGTATCCAGATGTCAAACCGGTACGACAACGGCTAAGGCAGGTGCACCCCAAGAAAGCCGCTGCCATTAAGGCAGAAGTTGAAAAACTTCTCCATGCTGGTTTCATCTACCTGGTTCCTCTAACCGATTGGGTATCGAATATTGTCCCTATTATGAAGAAACAAGGGATGTAAATCAAGCTTGTCCAAAAGACAACTACCCTACACCCTTCATCGACCAGATAATTGATGAATGCGCCGAATGTGAAATCTTTTCATTCATGGATGGATTTTCCGGGTATAATCAAATAAATATCCGCCCGCAGGACCAGTCAAAGACTGCATTCATTTGTCCGTGGGGCACATTCGCGTATTGAAAATTACCCTTTGGTTTAAAGAATGCAGGGGCGACGTTTCAGAGGGCAATGAATTATGCCTTCCATGACATCAAAAACATCATTCAACCTTACCTCGACGACCTTTCGGCTCATTCGCGAAAGCGGACTGATCATCCGCAGCATTTAAGAGCGATATTTCTACGTTGCCGACACTACAAGATACGACTCAATCCACACAAATGTGTATTTTGCGTCAGTTCTGGTCGTTTACTTGGCTTCATAGTCTCCAAGGATGGGATTCGTCTCGACCCCTGCAAGGTCCAGGCAATCATAAATTTGCCTCCACCTTCAAATTTGCTTCAGATTCAGAAACTCCAAGGGAAAGCAAACTTTCTGAGGAGGTTCATTCCAAATTACGCCGAAATTGCTAAAGGTTATACACGTCTTTTAAAAAAGGAGGTACCCTTTGTCTGGGATCAGGTCGCGCAAGCTTCCTTTGATGCTTTAAAAGATTCCCTAATGAAAGCATCTTTAATGTACGCCCCCGATTATCAAAGAGATTTTAACCTGTATCTGGCTGTAGCAGATACAACTAGCGCAATGGTTTTAGTTCAAGAAGTCGATGGAATTGAACATCCTATATATTTAAGTAAGAACTTAAATGATACAGAAAGCAAATATTCTTACGTTGAAAAACTAGCGCTTGCAGCGGTTCAAGCGATACAAAGATTTCGACACTATGTCCTCTTTCGGAAAACTACCATTCTGTCCGATTGCAACCCCATGACTTATATATTGTCGTGACAGTTGCTGGGGGGAAAATATTCAAAATGGATAGCAATCCTTCAAGAGTTTGATCTGGAATTTGTAAAATCCAAATCAAAGAAAGCTCTAGTTTTTGCAGAATTATTATGCGATCTCCCATCGTCGTCCAACGATGAAACATCCGAAGAATCAATCGTGGATGAGAATTTGTTTATGATATCTACAAGCAATGAGTGGTATGGAGATATAATAATTTATCTCCAAACCCAAAAGTTTAGGCCAAACACCTCACACTCTAAACAAAAATGTATTCGATACCAAGCAAAAGACTACATGATCGTCGGTCATACACATTACCGTCGTGGTATCGACACAGTTCTGAGAAGGTGCCTCACCCATGAGGAGGCCGAAAAAGCCCTGAATGAATGTCATTCAGGAGCTTGTGGGGTGCATCAATCTGGATATGCTACAGCACAAAAAATCTTACGAGCAGGATACTTCTGGCCAACAATGTTCAAAGATTGCATAAACGTAGTCAGAAGTTGCCATGCTTGTCAAATTTTTGATAGCAAAACCAAAAGACCACCAGCACCTCTACAGCCAATAGTTGCTGTTGGGCCGTTCGCCAAATGGGGCATCGATTTCATGACATGTAACCCCACCTCGACCGGGGGGCATGGGTATATCATAGTCGCAGTTGACTATTTTACCAAATGGGTCGAGGCGATGCCTACATTAGATAATACTGGTGAAACAGCTGCCCTTTTCTTTTTCAATCATGTAGTCGCCAGATTCGGCGTACCGCAGGCTATAGTCACAGATCATGGATCGCATTTTCGCAATCACATGATGCTCGAATTAGCTACCAAACTAGGATTGTCTCACGACAGCTCTACTCCGTATTATCCACAAGCCAACGGACAAGTTGAAGCGATCAACAAGGTCCTGAAGCGCATGCTGCAAAGGATGATCAGAGTTCACAAACGAAGGTGGCACCTAATCCTGTACTCAGCCTTCTGGGCTTACCGAACATCGGTAAGGAATGCAACCGGGTTCACACCCTTCCAACTGGTATATGGCCTGGAAGCAGTCTTACCAGTCCAGTGCGAAATTTCGTCTCTTAAACTCGCAATCGATCTCCTCCCCGGAACTTCAGAAGAAGAGGCTCATTTCTTGGAATTAATCCAATTGGATGAAACCCGTCGTGATGCCTCTTTGGCTAACAAAGCCCATAAGAAACGAGTCAAGGCGCAGTTCAACAAAAATGTCAAACCCCGTGTCTTCTCAGAAGGTGACTTGGTCTTGCTTTATGACCAAGAATCCGATAAATTGGGAGCAGGTAAATTTAAGTCTTTATGGATGGGCCCCTATATTGTTAAACGGGTGTTGGCAAAGGGAGCCTACGAGTTAATGGATTATGACGGAATTCCACTGGCACAACCTCGTAATGGGTTGTACCTCAAGCGTTACTATGCTTAAATAGTAACCAATATGCTTTTGCTGTATTTTGTTTTTGCTAAAGTGTTTGTTTTGGTCGAGTAATCCACCTTTTTACATTTATTGCAGATGTCAAACCTTTTGGAGACATGTGTTGGATATGCCGATGGAGCGAGTCGTAGTTCGTGGAACCTGTCCTCCACAGCCTGGGCCATTTTTGATCCAAGCAGCGAGTTAGTAAGTTTCAGAGGTGTATGTATTGGTCAATCAATGAATAACATCGCTGAGTATAGCGCGTTGATAGAACTTCTCTCTGATGCCATCACCCATGGTATACGCCGACTAATTGTCAGGCTAGACTCACAACTCATAATACTACAACTCAATGGTATATATTCCGTCAGAAACCCAGCTATTTATCACAAGTTCCTAAGGGTTAAGATTTTGGAAAGACAATTTGATCTTATTCAATACCAACATATTTCCAGAAACTTAAACACATTAACCGACTCATTAGCAAACTATGTGTTAGATAGACATTTTCAACATTTATAAAAAGAAACTCATCATCAATGTTTTACATGTGGATCATATAGCTCAACCAGAATAAAACCCCGAAAATCAAAATATATATATAGTTGTTTATGGTTTACATATAATGTTTTGTAACCAAGACAAAATCGGTCACATGACCCAAAAACTCAAAATGCTAGGGGGCACCCTAGTCTAATGATGCTCGTGATAGCAAGTCACAGCCTGTGCGATGATGCGTAAGAGACGAGTCCATCGTCTGGGCACACCAGTAGTATGACGCTGTAACTGCAAAGGTAGCTCGTCAATCCTCACATCTGGAATACCGAGAGTAAGGCTCTCGACCTGCTCCTGCATAGCTGTGAGAGTCTCGACCACATCGAGGTCATGAAGAATAACCCTCCCGGTAGCCTCTCCTGCTGGGGCAACGGTTGACACTCTCAAGCGAACTATTGGACGAACGGGACCAACATCTGCATGTACACATGAGTTTGATTAAAGTCTTGATAGAATAAAGCACGAGGACATTATAAATAAAAAACAGTAAACAATGATATGGTCAAAGATTTTACCAATAGCACCCCACTACTCACCATCCGGCAGTACTAAATCCGGATCACCCCGGAAATCCATGCCAGCATATGGATACTCGGCATAAACCATCTCCTAACGATCAAACCACCTAAAGAAGGTATCAGAAAACGAAATCTGAGACTGGCTAGCATGCCTAGACATATGGTCAACCCATCTCTGCATACGTGGTTCAGTAGGAGAAGATAAGTCGAGTGCAATGTACTGCGGCTGCATCAGTGGTATCTTCTCCAAGGCAAAGGCGGTCAAAATAGAACCGAACCCAAAGTTCTTCAACCTCCCGTCCTTTATCTTGGTCAACTGATCTTTCATCACAAGAAGTACTGCATCGCACCAGTTGAACACTTTCGGTTGGAGGCATTCCAAGGCATGCTGCATATAGGATCTGTTGGCTACATGAAGAGATGCACTACCGGCCATCCTACCAAAAGTAAACAAGATAGACCTAAGGGACCTATCAGTGACATCATGGATGATGATCTTGCCGTCTTTACTCGGCTGAGATCCTTCCCTACAATACTGGCGGACATAATCTCTCACAGAGTCACCTCCTCGGGCCGAACCTAACAAAGAGATGGGGGCACCCTGCCTCGACAAGCCAGTCAAGAAGTAAATTTCTACTGCAGTCAAGGGGATAGATTTACACCTAATCTGGAAAACTTGATTGATAGGATCCCAAGCATAGAGCAAATACTGCAGTAGGTTGATCTTTTGTCTCATGCTAGAGATGCGGAAGAACTTCAGCAAGCCACAGTTCCACAGCGCGTTCACTGTAACCGGATCATGTAGGGAAATCATGTCCTCTTCTTCATGTTCCCATTCTCGCCATGTAAGGGTCATCTTGCTTCGAGATCTCTGAAAAACAAACAAGAGAGGAGTTAGATCCTGATTTTGATGAGAAACAGGCAAAAATTTTCATCAAAAACTGTGCAACAAATTCCCCTTCTGCGCCCAATGCACCTGCAGCAGTGTTCCACCTGCGTTGAATGTCAAACTGCCTTCATACTGGCCAACATTCAGCGCAGGTTTCGATGTACTCAGGGTGCGTTGATGGCAGAACAAACCCATCAAACCCCAGGGGCTCAGAAAAGCAGGGAATGAAGCACAGAATGCAAAAAGGAAACCATGAAATGAAAGAGCTCGGGTTTAGCTCCTACCTGGTCCAGACGGCACCGAGAATCGTCCACAGAATCTCCCGAAATCAGCTGATGAAAATCAAGGGGGAAAAGGCACCTCCAAAGCTCCAACAAACCAAGTTCAAATGAAATGGTAAAATGAGAGGTAAAAACACTTTTTAATTGCTTTTTACGTAGTTCAAAGTAAAATATTAGCGTTTTAATCTCATTTTCAAGCAAATGTTGTTCATTTCTAACTAGTTTGATGAAGCAGTTGAAAATACAGTACTATCTTTGGAAAGACGAAGCTATTTATGGTAAAAAATCAAAACAAGACCATCTAATCGAGCAGTTTTAGCACATAGTTCAAGCTCGTTAAAAAATAAACATAAGACATGAGCAAGTGTTTCCACCCGCGTTTAAGCTCATTAAAAAATGAACTATTCCCCGGTAAATAACCACCGTGAATGAAGATTTCAGCCATTAAAGCCTTGGTCGTGTTTGCACCGTCACCTCCACTTTTCCATTGGCCGATCATTCACCTCCATTTGATTGTTTACCCATTTTGAGGAACAGCTACGAAGAGTGATTTCACTAGCCATCCTTGTGACACTGCCATGATTGGAAAATTCCAACCATTACCTGGAATCAGCTGCTACCCTTTTTATCACTCGTTCCTCAAAAGACGAGTCTTCTTTAAGCTCTTTTCAACTGACTCGTAAAATATGAAAAGATTGCCGAGTTTTGGCCTTCCAGCTCGTTAAAGCGACTGGAAGTGCTATCCCTCCTCTAGATTTTAATCTTTTTGGACCTGAGGGATTATTGCACAAAAAGATCGAGCGCTTGTTTTGTTCGGCTCGTTAAAAGTATCGAAAATTCATCCCTTCTGTATTGTTTTATACTTTTTCAGACTTAAGGGATTAGATGACGAAAAAGGAACTTCGGAGTTACCTTTACGTACCTTTTCAGACTCTCTAAAAATGAAAAGGACCGAGTTATCTTTGTCGTTAAACTCATTAAAAAGATTAATAACGACAAACTTGTCTTTAGACGAGAACGAGTTTCACTATCGCTAGGCTCGTTAAAACATAGCGATGGGTTTGCCCGAAGGGAAAATTATAGAACAAGCATATGTTATCCTCCTCAAGCTTAACAAAAATAAAGAGGTACTGGTCAGCAATGACTGGGGAAAGTTTGGGAAGAAACTCAAAGAATCTTTATTGGTAGCAAGTCGCTCTTGAAGATGACACTTCCACTCCGTGCCTGAGTTGGGTTGGGTTGTTTCATTCACCGGTCACATCACCATGGTCACGCCATACCATCCACATTTGGGGTAAATTCTACCAATCCATCACATAAGTGTCACCGACATGTTCAAGAAAAGTCATCCAGAGAAGTCACCCGTGTCCCATCCACTACGATACATTATACTTCCTTCCTTCATGACCGCCATCCTGAACTATATATCATCAGATCGTTTTCACCTCCATCAAAATCATTTGCTCCGTTCCGTGTCATTGATGTGGGATTCATCAAGGCCCTCCTTTGACGGATCGCTTCTTGTCGACATCAGCACATTATCCAAGAGGTTGTTCTAGGAACACCCCATTCAGTACTTTGAACCTTGCATGCCTCAATGGCAAGTTTCTCACTTCCAGCAATAGGTATACATCAATGACCTTCGACCGAAAGATTTTGCGTGGTGTTCAACGCCAAGTCCTTTATTCACACCACATGAATTGTACTGCAGTACCTTGAGGGTCATCATCATTATCGATGATTCCTCTCGCGCTTGTTAACAGTTTACATCATCGACTGGTAATCAAGCGATGTCTTTCCATGTTCGACTTCAAAACATTTTTCACATGGATCGACTTGTACTTCGAGTGAAGATCGGACGAGATTGAAGACCTCGGATCTAGTTTCATCCATCCGAGCTGCGATATATATTCAGGAAAAATAAAAACATTGACATGTACAGCATTGCATCACAGATAATCATCCTACCAAAAGGATGATGACTTCATCAAAATCATCAGTCTACCATCAGACGATTGTCTGTCCTGTGTACATAAAAAATGAATTTATAAAGCTGAGCATGGGAATGCCCGCCTCAGCTAGATCATGAAAACAGTATGAAGATAATGTATTGTATTGCATCTTATTATAGGTCTCCTCCCAGCATTGAAAGAACTTCGGATCCTCCTAATAAAGCATTTCACCCGATAAACAGCCTCATACTTTAGGGGGCAACTGTTATAGACATTTTTGTGCCTTACAGCTCTAAGCATGAAATGTCCATAAACCAAGGGATCCTAAGTCCCTAAAAGTGTTGTTCCTGCCCCTAAAGGAACAAGGTCAACAAACTACAGCTTCTCCCAGAAGTTCTCCACCAGAAACTGCTCAGAAATAGTCAAATCAGGATCATTTCAGCTGCTCCACTAGCTAGCTGCGTTGCATAGCACCCCAGTACACTAGCTAGGTGCGTTGCAACGCACCTAAATGCACTACCAGGGTGCGCTGAGCGGGAAATGACAAATGGCAGTGTCATTCCGCGAGGTGGACAGACAATGGAAGCTTCTAGAATCTTCCCCAATGACACTTGCCTCACTGAGTTCGACCAAGGATGAGTAAGAGGCTCTCAGTCTCCAAGTGGAAGCAAGAACTGACTGAGAGAGGCCACTAGTCAAGTCATAAGCTGACTCATCCTCTTTGCATACATCTATATATGGATCCCTCATCCCAAAGATCCGGAGGCTGGAATTTTGTACTTTGCAGAGAATTGTTGTTGGTTTTGAGATAGAGATCAGTGCATTAGGTGATTTATGCTTTGTTGGAGGTGAAGAGGGGATTCCTTTGCTGCGGGGTTGATGCTGGATCAGGAATCATCGGTTGTAACTCCTCCTGGACCTTCTTGTTATATCAATAAAACTATTTGAGTTTCTCCTACATGCTTGTGTATCAATGATGTTTTGTTATATTTGCATGTTTAGCTTAAATCTGATCCTAAGTTGTTTATGAATGTAAATCCATGTCTTTGTGTAGTTTTCCTCTTCTGTGATCATGCAGGAACTTGGTGAAGCTGGGCAAGTAAGGGAGCAGGTAGCTGGAAGCTGTCAAAGAGGAGAGAGATTGGTTCAAAGGACTAGCGCAAGACACAGGTTGGTTCATCCTATTCCTCTTCATTTACAGTTCATAAAGAAGAATACGAAAGTAGTTTTCCTTGTTCGTTGCTAAGGCACTATCACACCTTAGTGGGATAGGGGCGTGCTGAGTAGACACTTTTCCCGTCAACACTAGTCACTTAATCATTAATGTGCATATAGTGTATCTTATTCCTTATCAAGTTTTGTAGATGTGTCCTCTCCAAAATCTCTTCCTTCAAAAGCTTCATTGGCTTTATGATTAGGGAAAGAGGATAGAGACAAATCAAAACCAACATTAGTTATAAAACTTCCACACTGCTTTGAACATATATAAACATTTTCATATTATGTCATGTCATGTTCAAGGAACATTTGGTTTTTACAGCAAGGAATGATAAACGTTTTCCCTTAAAATCATCAAGTTTGTAATCATCTTGCAAACTTAAAATTTCAAATTCATTATGAAAACCTTTGAAATCATGCTCTTCACCACCTTCATAACATTTTTTTCATGAGAATTAAGATTACCATACTCATCTACATCACAATAGTTATAAAAAATGATTCCAGTGGATACATACGTTTATGATATTTACGAAAAGAAAAATTAAAATCTCTTAGGGAGGAAGTCTCCTATACCATCGTCAAACATCTCGTTCAGAAGACATTGTTATCACCAAAAATTGATCATCTAGCCATAACCTACTAGATGAATCGAGGTACACCATGTAGGGCCAATTTTACCAAACTAAAATTTCTTTCACTATAAGAAATTACTTAATAAACCACAATTGTTAAGTTATCTCTCATTAAACCCATGAGGAATTATTTAATTATCTTCTAGGAATACTTAATTAAACTACTGTTTAAATAATATTCCTTGTCATATTTGACCTAATCATGAGAAATAATTAGATAAATCATTATTTTTCTTATTTTTCTCTAAGAATAATTAATTAATCATTATTTAGTTATTATTCCTTGTCAAGTTTGACTAAATAATCTATGAATACTTAAACAAATCATTATTTGTTTGTTATTCCTTAACCACATCCCTTGAGATGATAAATAAATCATTTATTTATTTATTATTTCTAAATAAAAGTATTTAACCAATTTAAATACATTTTCCCTCCAACCAAATATAATAAAATATTCCAAACGGTTAATTCTAGAATTTGGTTAATAATATTTTATTATTTTCCATTATTTGAGAATAACCTAATATTTTGTTATAAATTGGAAGGTTTTACATTTATTCTTCACTTTCGATCATTTTCATTGTTGCAACTCTGATTATTATCATTGTCGCACACCATTTTCTTTTCCATTTGAGTTCTCATTGAGCTCAAACATGTTGTTTGTTGGGTTTTACACATTATAGAAGAGAGCGACTCTACAAAAGCTGAAGACATTGAGGATAGCCAAGAACCCATCCCATAGAGGGGGACTCGTAACATTATTTGTTCCCTTCAAAGGTGTCATCTAATAAAATATATTCTTTATATATCCAGTTTCCATTGGATTATTGGAGTTACTTGCGCTTATTTTCTTATTCCATTTCGTTGTTTAACTATTTTTGTTGCATAGATCAGGGCTTTGGTAGGTTTTGTTTCTATGACTTGCTACAGATCTACACTATTTAACAACCATTTTTATTTTTTTGGTTGTCTCTCATCCATAATATAAAGTGGTTTCTTTTCATACACCTTCGAGAAGAAAACTACAAAACAAATGGCGACTCCACTACATTTTTAATTTTGATTCAGAAACCTGGGTGACCTTAAGTTTTTAGCTTTTAATTTTTCTTTTTTTTCAATCTCTTAATGTTTTTTATTAGCATTCTAACCCTAAATTAGTCAAATTTCTAACTTTCGCAATTTTTCTGGTTATTTCCACAGGTCACAGGAACCAGTCACGACAGAGACGACAAATTTTTCAAAGATTTGTTGCCCGAGAAATGAGTAGCATAAATCACACTTTTCGACCCCAAACCTATGATCTGGAGGTCCAAAATGCACTTTTTGGCCCAAAAAGTGCGATATCCCCTTAATCAGGTCACTACCTGCGATTTTAGGGTTTCTGTGATTTTTTTTTTTAATGGGTTTTGCTGAGAGCAGCCTACTGGGTTGGTTGACCACTATCTTAGCCTGCTTAGGCTTTGATCTACTATGTTTCACTCATCAAAGTGGAATTTAGCCCCCTAGGGCTTCTAGTATGCCTCCACCTTTATAGGAGGAGTTTAGTTGAGTAAGAAGTCTAAGTTTTTGTAGAGATTTCAACCATATTTTCCAAATATGTACCTTCCTTATTTAGATCTTCAAATATAAGTTGTTTCCATCCAAAATTTCCCTCTTGAACCTTGTTTGGTAATTTTCCTTAGGGTGCCACTGTTTGTCCTAGGTTTCACACCCATCTCCCTATCGTTTCCAGCGATTTTCCTCACTGTTTTTTGTTGTTGCTGCACCACTTTCCAGCAGCATAATGTCATTTGATCCCAGTCACACTAACGCTTACATATATTGGCCTTATTTTGTGTATTTTCAGATGATTTTCCCACCAACCAGTACAGCATTTGCAAACCCAGTTTGGGTGGGGTTTTAGATAGTTGATTTTCTGTTTTTAATTTTAGTTTATTTACAATATTTTAGCATTCGTTTTCTTTTTTCAAACACGATCTGGGATTAACTAATAAACACACTTTCACACACAAGCACTCCTAAAGCGAAGGGTGTTTGGTTTACACCACCAAGCCAAGACCTAACTTAATTAATTTATCTCCCCAACGGAGACAAAGACATTTTGTTTATCTCCCTTCACCATTTCCATGTCACTTGTGTCTTGCAACCATTATGCCACTAAGGTGTTTGTCATGGATACTTTTAGGTCTTCATCCCAAGTTTCCACTTGGACGTATTACTCCTCCCCGCAGGGTTCGAGTTAGTCCTCCCCTGAGTCCCCATACCGACTCTTCTTCTTGTTCATCTAATGCCTCATCTGATTTTGAGCCTCCTTCACCATATATCATCACCATGTCAGTTTCCACTGCAGGAGCAGGAAACCAACCTGGTGGTGGCTCGGGTCCTACCCTGACAATCACATCTAGCAGAACCATTACAGGAACCATCCCGACATCTCCTTTCATACCTTCCATGGCTTGTTTAAGTCTCCCAGATTTTAGCCAATTGATTAATGACCCCATACACCATGATGTTGGTTGGACATATATGCCAACTAAGCTTCCCTCAGACATTCGCAAATTTGAGGGTAATTATGGAGAGGACCCGACTAATCACGTCGGGTCCTTCCATAGTTGTTGTTCATATAATTCCATCATCGATGACTCCATTTATCTTCGATTGTTCTAACATAGGCTCACTGGAGATGCTGCAAAGTGGTACGTTGACCAGCCCACCACTTCTCATTCCACTTTCGCAATGCTTGATAAAGCGTTCCTTTCATATTTTCAGTTCTCTGATATGACACTGGTACGGAGCACTTGACCACATTTCGTCCATCCTCTACCACCCGTCTTTCCGACCATGTCCAGGAATGGTGTAGAAGTAGGAGCACGTGTTGTGCTCCTTCCTTCAAAGACTGTGTCTACCTCGATTAGTTTCTTAGGACTCTTCTAGCACCCATTACGAAATATTTCGCATCTCACTTTCCTCAGACAAAGGAAGAGGCTCTCCAAACCACTCTCAGATATGACTTGATTTATGCTCAATCTGATTATGTCTATACCGTTATACTAGACCTCCCTCATCATGGTGGTGCCAATGCACCAGGGGCATCTCACGTCGCTAACGGTAACATTGGAGTTATTTCACATCCTTCGTTGTATACTCAATAGAGTTATGGCTATCCACAAGGGGGCACCAGTTCCTCCAACACTCATCCCCCTCCTTTCAGCAATGTGTATTCAAGAAAAAGCACATCCTATGCATTCACCTAACCACATCAGTAGATGTCAGGTCCAGCTAGTGCTCAACCTGTCTTCCAGACCTTTGCCCCTTCACCATCTTACACCTATGCACCACTGAGTGCCCTAACCACTCAAGAATTAGTGCCACAACCTCCCATACATCCTCAGCCCTAACAACCACCACCCCCTCAGGGTCAAGTCTATGTAGAGGAGAGTGCGACCAATCCCCAAAATTCGAAGAAAAAGAATAAGGGGAAGGGCAACAATGGTAACCAAGGTAACTAGGGTAATCAACTCAATCAACCCCAAGGGAACCAACCCAACAACCTGCAATAAGGAAACTATCCCAAGAAGAAAAAGGCTATTTGTATGAACAATCCTTGTGCATGTTGTAGTGTACATGGCCATTATACTCATGAGTTTCCCCTCTTACCTCAGATGCACCAAATGTGGGAAGCCCAGGCAGCTTCTAGAGGTCAACTTCCCATGCAGCAACTGCCTCAAAATCCTGTGCCATCTCAATCGACCATGCTTACAAATACTTTCCCTCAGTAAGTATTCATTGCTGCTCAACCTCAGTAAGGTTAAGTAGCCCACCCTCCCCAACCTTTTGGTCCTAGTGACTACCAAATCCTCATGATGAATTATGACGAGGTTAATACCTCTGATGTCAACTTGAAAACTCGATCGCATCAATACAAAAAGACATCAACTTTGTCCGCAACTGAGACCAAAACCAAAGAATCTATTGAGCCTTTTATGACACCAAATGGTCCATTACAAATCCCTCTGCCTAAAGCTGAGTCAATTCCAAAGGTCCCCAAGGGGCCATTACCCCGTAATGTGGCTTCTAACTGAGCTACCCACACATATAGTATAGTAGATGACCTAGTGCAATCACCTCCTACCATGTCACTGCTGGAAGTCCTCCAGTCGTTCCCATCTCAAAAGAAATCTCTATTAACTTCTTTAGGCACAGTAGATCCTTCATACGATTGTTTGATTTTCCTTCCTGTTAATGCTTTAGAACAACCTCCATTACATCTATCTTTTTCTTTCCAAATACCAGTTTGAGTCCATAATGCCATCATCTCCTGACGCATTATTGATGAAGGCGCATCCACCTGCGTGATGTCCATTATTGCTTGGAAGAAACTCAAGTCCCCCAAACTGGCCCCATCCACCATTAATTTGTGTGCTTGGGAGGGTCACCCTTCCCAACCTCTTAATGTGTATCACAATTGTCCAGTGACTCTTGTGGGCAAGACTGTTAATGTAGACATTGAGGTTATTGATCCCCGTCTAGATCACAACATTCTCTTGGGTCGTAGCTACACATACGCCATGTCAATCGTCGCGTCTACGGCTTTCCACAAGATGTTCTCCCCCATGAAGAGAAGATCATCACTATCGATTAGTTGACATATTACGAGTCGTCATCCTTAACCTCTCTTGAGTCCATTATCTCATTGATGTCCAAAAAGAAGCCTGCCACCCCTTTCACCAGTGTTTCACCAAGAGTCTGAAAAGAGTCCACCTTGTTGGGTTCTTTCCCTAGTCCTCCCCATCCCAACTCAGAGCCCAACTCATTAATTATTTGCATGTTACAAGTGTCACGAGCTGCTCAAAAGTAGTCTGGTACCCCTGGTCAATAGTTGGTTCCTCAACACCCTGTTGTTAGCATCTTAGTTGAGCCATATGGATCCACCCCCCAAGACCTCCTTTTGTGGGTGTCTCTCCTTTGTTCCCACCAGGAACTATTCCTTTAGGTCTTAACCATCTAGAAGTTGTTCTGTTGGGACATTACCCTGTAGGATAGATACCTTTCTCATTTCCTCCTCCTATAATCTTTTATGTCCCTGTCATGGCTTCGTTGAATCTCCCTAATATGACTTTTGGGATCCCAGTATGGTACATTGATCCCCTAGTGAGCACTCTGCCTGGTCAAAATAGACCATATCATGCTTTGAAACTGGTTCAATCAGTTCCTACAACCCCTTCTGTTTCTCCAGTTCTACCGCAACCTAAACAGGAACCCACTCCTATTGTGAAAGCATCCAAATAGGGGGCAAAGCCAAGGAGAAGGAACCTAAGGAAAAGGCTCCCAAAGCACCTCCAGATCCTAAGCCTCCAAAGTCGACACCTCCATGTGCTTTGTGTGATATTGATGGGCATGCCACCAATAATTGTCCTAAACTTGTCTCAAAAATTTGGTTCATGAAACTTTTCCTGAGTCTAATGTCCCTAAGGTCCAAGTTACCTTATCGGATTCAACTAAGAGACTTAAAATGTTGTGAAAAAATTGCCCCTATTCCTTATGTGATCATTATTTTCATTATTCCCATTGTTTCCCTTGTCTCGATGAATTTCGTGATTGCCTCCATGTGCTTCGTGACTTTGAGACCACTCGTAGTGGATCATCCACTCCTCTACCTATGGATTCTGGTACCACTAGTACATGAGAATAGGGGGAGTTTAGTCCCACCATCATGATCCCTCCCCTCCATGTCAAGATGACAGACACAGTGGCCCATATCCTTTACTTGTCGTCATCCTTGAGTTCTTTGGAGGAAAACCTTTCTGATATTTTTACACACGCTTCTATCAAACCTCCTTCATCGAAAACCTGGGTCTCAACATCGGTGGATTTTCCATCTACTAGATTTTATTCTACCATTTCAGATGATGTGCATGTGAACCTTATTTCTCATAATGATGCACCAGGTACTACCACTACATCATGTAGTCAATCTCCCTCCCATCTGCCCATCTTCCATTTTGATCAGGACATCGTGGAAGCTATGTCTACCCCCAATTACCCATGGGATAATATGCACCATTGTGTGTACTTCCTTACATATTTGCAAACCCATAAATTTTCCTCCCATCTCACTTGCGATGATCGACGATAAATTCGATACCAGGTCCCTCGCTATCTTCTCATCGGTGATGATATTTATCGTCACAGTGTGGATTCTATCCTTCGTCATTGTCTCACCCATCCTGAAGCAGAGCAAGTGCTTAATGCTTGTCACAATGGTGCTTGTGGTGGTCACCTCTCCGGTATGGCCATTGCCTAGAAAATCATGCGCACTAGTTACTTTTGGCCTTCTCTCTTTAGCAATTGCATTGAGGCAGTCAAACACTACCCCAACTGCCAGTATTTTTCCCCAAAGGCAAGAGAGCCCCACTGGCTCCCCTCCATCCTGTCATCGCTATCGATCCTTTATGTAAATGGGCCATTGATTTTATAGAGTGTCGACCACCGTCTGTTAATAACCATAAGTATATTATAGTGGCAATTGACTATTTCACCAAATGGGTTGAGGCCATGCCTACATTCAACAACATGGTGGATACCATGGCCCTTTTTATTTTTAAACCATTTTATCGCTTGATTCAAAGTTTGGAAACAATTGGTCTTTGACCATGGCTGACATTTTGAAGATAAGGTATGGCATGAGCTATCCTCATTGTTGGGCTTCCAACACCAGTATTCATCATCTTATTACCCCCAAGGTAATGGATAAGTTGAAGTAGTCAACAAGATTTGCAAAATGATGCTTCATCAGATGGTGAATAAGCACAAGACCAACTGCCACCTTATGCTCTTCCCAGCTTTGTGGGCCTATAGAAATTTTTTTAAAACCTCCACCAAGCTTACTCATTTCCACCTTGTTTTTGGCGAGAAAGTAGTTGTTGAAAATAGCAACAAGAAATGAAAAAAATAGAAATGCTAAAATTAGCATTGCTATAGATATCATTTAAGGATATATTCCAATTTTAATTTGTCCTTGAATTAAAATTGAGAATTAAAATTCAAATTTAGTCTCACCAGCTATTTGAAAAATAATTAATTAACTCATCGTGAGTTAATTAGTTGGAGAAATTCAAACATGAAGTCTTTGTGAAGTCATGCAACAATTATCCCTTTGATTGAGGAAGTTATCCCTTAATTAAGGAGATATGGATGAGTTGTATTTGAGTTGTAATTAGTGAGCTCAGTTAACTGAGTTAAGTCCAGTTAGATTAGTTCCAAACAGTTTGTCGAACTGATTGTCAGTTCAGTCAGTTAATGCATGCATGCATGAAACTAGTGTAGTCCAAATAACTAAATATTATCTCATAAATAACTCATGCATGTTAGTTCAGACAGAGACCCAATTGAGATTAAAGGCAGTGACAATGTACTATAAGTTGCAAGAATTTTCCTATAAGAAAATCTCTTGCATGCAGAAGGATTTCATTCCTTGAGGATTGCGCTGTTTTATAGTGTGTTGGAGCAGTGTGTGAGACCAGTGTCACACAAGGTTACAAAAAGAGCACCCAGGGAAAACAACGCAAGGAAATAGGAGGCTTGGAGGACATAGGGAAAGGCATATGAGTTGTCTGGTCTGTCTATGAGCAGTGAGAGGGATTGTATTGAGAGCTGGATAGTTGTGAGAGCTAAAGCTTTATGTAATCTTGAGATATTTCCACTTGTATGATAATACAGATAGTGGGGTTTTTAGCTGAGGCTTTCCCCGGAGTATTATTTTGTGTTTCATGTGTGATTGATTCTTCTTCTCTGTTATATGTGTTATGTTTGATCTTGCTCAAATCGATTAAGCTTCTGCAAAGTCTGATAGTAGAAGTAGATCAAGTATTTTTCTTTAGTACATTTCATTATTAGGTGATCTACAATGATAATTTCTACATGGTATCAAAGAAAAGGTGATCAAGGTGAAGAACAGTATACAAAGAAGGGAGAATTTCGAAGTTTGAAGTTCTTGATTGCAGGTACAAAATCGATTTCTTATCACATCTCAAAGTTCACCAATGGCATTCAATGGCTTGAGACTCGAGTATGCCCTAGATGGCAGCTCGAATTACATAGCATGGAAGGATCACATGGAAGTGGTATTAGAAGATAATGGTTTGAAGGACTTCATTAATCAAGAAGTCCCCAAGATAGCAGCAGCAAATGCCTAAGAATTGGCAAAATGGAAGAAATGTGTGGCGAGAGCAAGGAGGATTCTTCCAGAGGGAGTTCAAGACCATATTGTCTGGAGTCTCCATGGGAAGGAGACTCCGTTTTCAATGTGGAAGACATTGAAGGATGTATATCAAAACAACAACAACCAAAGGAAGCTGGCGCTGAAGGACAAGCTTTGGAAAATCAAGTGTGAAAAGGGCGACATGATTTTTACATATTTGAATAAGCTCACCACCTCGAGATATGAGCTTGGAAGTGTAGGAATCATGACAGTTGATGATGATATAGTGAGTCTTGCTCTCCTTGATCTTCCTAAGAGTTGGCATAGCTACCAGGACTCAGTGAATGGAAGAGAGAAAATGTTGGATTGGGAACCACTGTGGTCGGATATGATGCAGGACGAGATCAGGAGGAGCACCATAGATGGTTCTTCATCTAAGCATGATGATGAAGAAAATCTAGCCTTAGCCAGTAAGGAAAGGAAAGGGAAAGGGAAGGCTTCCCATTCCAAATCGATTTCTTCCCATGGTGGGAAGAATATTGACAAATCTAAAGTGAGATGCTTTAATTGTCATGAGGTGGGCCATTATGCAACTAATTGTCCATTGAAGAAATCCAAGAAGGGATCAGAAGGTGAGGCACTAGCCTCTCAATTTGAATTGTATTTTACCCTCATCACATGCATGGTTTCATCAATGGTGGGTTGTGTTTGGTACCTGGACATTGGAGCCTCATTCCACATGACCAGCGATAAGATTTTATTTAGTACCTTGGAGGAGAAAGACCTCAAGATGCACATAGAGATGGGCGATGATGGAAAGTACCGTGTTTTAGGTGAAGGTTCGATTGTGTTTCAAAGGGAGCATGGATCTCCTCTCACCTTGACTGATGTAAAGTATGTGCCTGGACTGAAGAAAAACTTTGTATTGGTAGCAATGTTGGAAGACAGAGGTTATAATGTAGTCTTTAGTATAGGAAAGGTGTTCTTGAGACACATAGTCACGGGCCAGACCAAGAGGATTGGGATTCGAGTGAAGAATCTCTATAAGCTGGAGGTAGATGATTATTTTGCATTAAGTTCCAAAGTAGAATTCGTGCAAAGCCAAGATATTGGTGAGTTATGGCATAGAAGGTTGGGCCACTTGCATCATGGAGCCTTGAAGATAATGCAGTAGATTTCTACAGGACTTCCCAAAGGTAAACTTGAGCAAGTGGACACATGCAAAGGTTGTACCTTGGGTAAGTATGCAAAATCTTCCTCTCAGGATCAAGACAGTCGAGCTGAAGCAATCTTGGAGCGAGTTCATACAGATGTGTGTGGACCATTCTCGACAGTCTCCACCGCTAAACAAAGGTATTATGTGATTTTCGTTGATTATTTTTCTCGTAGATGCTGGATCTATTTCATGTAGAAGAAGGATCAAACATTCTCAAAGTTTTGTGAGTTCAAAGATTTGGTTGAGAAAGAATCAGGGAAGAAGATCAGGGCCTTAAGAAGCGACAATGGTGGAGAGTATGTCTCTCAAGAGTTTAATGACTTTTGTGTAGGGAAAGGAATTAAATGGGAGTTGATGACACCCCATAATCCACAGCAGAATGGGGTGGCCGAAAGAAAGAATAGAACGATTGTGGGGGCAGCTCGGGTGATGCTGCATGACCAATGCCTACCACTTCATTTGTGGGCTGAGGCATGCAACACAGTGGTCTATTTGCAGAATAGAAGCCCGCATCACATACTTGGGATGAAGACACTAGAGGAAGCTTTCTCAGGGACGAGACCAGATGTGAGTCACTTTAGGATCTTTGGCTCATCGTTTTATTTCCATGTGACCAAGGATGCCTGGAAGAAACTTGAGTTGACAGCTGAGTTGGGGATACTTGTGGGGTACACTGATACACCCCACAACTATCGAGTGTATTTGCCTACCAGTTAGAGGACAATGGTTCGCAGAGATCGTAGGTTTGATGAGCAGAAGGCCATGCAAGTTTCCCTTGAGAGGGAGCTCCAACTACAGGCTATGGAGGAACTTTTGGTTCCTAAGGAGGAGGAACCTCAAACTAATGTAGAGTAGCCACATGCAGAGGTTCCATGAGCAGAGACATCCACTCAAGTAGAGTCTTTGAGAGATGGGTGGAAGCGCACAAGAGAAGATGATAGATTGTTGTCGGATGCAAGAGAGAATGTTGGAGAACCATCCTCTCAGTGCAGACAGAGAAGGTCACCTGATAGGTACACTGGATACATGGCCCTTGTTGGGCAATGTGTTGAGACTGAGCCATCTTCCTTTGAGGAAGCAGTGCAGTAGCCAATTTGGGTTGATGCTATGGTGGAGGAGTATGACTCCATAGTTCAGAACAATGTTTGGAATGTTGTTCCAAGACTGGAGAACAAGTCAGTTGTGAGTTCCTGTTGGCTTTACAGGGTAAATCCAATTGCTAACGGTAGTGTGGAGAAACATAAGGCAAGGTTTGTTGCCCATGGTTTCTCACAGGTCGAGGGGATTGACTATGATGAAACTTTTGCTCCTGTAGTAAGGTACTCATCTATCAGATCGATGTTGGCACTATCAACATAGATGGGTTGGAAGATCCATCAGATGGATGTGAAGACTACATTCCTCAATGGTAAGATTGAGGAAGAGGTGTACATAGAGCAGCCGAAAGGTTTTCAGACCTTCGATCGTGATTTGCATCTGTGCCGACTCAAGAGGGCTTTGTACGGGCTGAAGCAAGCACCTCATGCTTGGTACACTAGGATCGACAACTACTTCACTGGGTTGGGCTTCACAAAGAGTGAAGTGGATGCAAACTTGTACCACATCATGGTTGAAGGTAAGCAGTTTATCATTGTTCTTTATGTTGATGATCTAATATTGATAGGTGATGATCAGTTGATCATGTCTTGCAAGGAGGACCTTGCAAGAGAGTTCGAGATGAAAGACATGTGTCTCATGCACTACTTTCTAAGCATGGAAGTGTGGCAGAAGGATGGGGATTTGTTTGTGTCTCAAGGCAAGTATGCCAATGAGATACTCAGGAGATTCCATAGGGCAAAGTGCAATCCCATGCAAACTCCTCTAGTAGGTAACTAGAGGAAGGAGAATGCTACTTCAAGAGAAGTAGTAGAAGCTATTGTGTATCGGTAGCTTGTGGGTTCACTGATGTATTTATTGAACACACGAACAGATTTGTGCTATGTGATGAACCAGCTGATTCAAGCTATGGTTCAGCCAACCAAGTTGTTTTGGAAGGCATCGAAGCATGTTTTGAGATACCTCAGAGGTAGAGCTCAATATGGATTATGGTACAAACGGTCAGAGGGAGTGAAGCTACAGGGCTTCACAGATGCAGATTGGGCAGGGAGTCCATCAAATCAGAAGAGCACATCAGGAGGAATTTTCAACCTTGGTTCTGCTGCAGTTTCTTGGTATAGTAGGAAACAGAGGTCAATTGCACTCAGCTCAGTAAAGGCTAAATACATGGCTGCAAGTTAGGTAGCATGTGAGGCCATTTGGATGCAGAAAATTCTAATTGGTTTGTTTGATCAGAGGATGGATCCAACTATGATCTATTTTGATAATCAGAATTGTATCAAACTCTCTGAGAATCTAGTATTTCATGATAGGTCCAAGCATATCAAAATTCGGTATCATCATCTCAGAGACTATGTGGCGAGGAGGATCATGTTGTTGTAGTATATTTCGACCGAGGAGCAAGATGCTGACATTTTGACTAAGGCATCGTCAAAGTGTAAATTCAAGTTCCATAGAGACAGGATTGGGGTGGCAGAGAAACCCTTTCTTGTTGAGAGGGAGTGTTGAAAATAGAAACAAGAAATGCTAAAAATAGAAATGCTAAAATTAGCATTGCTATAGATAGCATTTCAGGATATATTCCAATTTTAATTTGTCCTTGAATTAAAATTGAGAATTAAAATTCGAATTTAGTCTCACTAGCTATTTGAAAAATAATTAATTAATTCATCCTGAGTTAATTAGTTGGAGAAATTCAAACATGAAGTCTTTGTGAAGTCATGCAACAATTATCCCTTTGATTGAGGAAGTTATCCCTTAATTAAGGAGATATGGATGAGTTGTATTTGAGCTGTAATTAGTTAGCTCAGTTAACTGAGTTAAGCCTATTTAGATTAGTTCCAAACAGTTTGTGGAACTGATTGTGAGTTCAATCAGTTAATGCATGCATGCATGAAACTAGTGTACTCCAGATAACTGGATATTCTCTCATAAATAACTCATGCATGTCATTTCAGATAGAGACCCAGTTGAGATTAAAGGTAGAGAGAGTGTACTATCAATTGCAATAATTTTCCTATAAGAAAATATCTTACATGAAAAAGGATTTCATTCCTTGAGGATTGCACAATTTTATAGTGTGTTGGAGTAGTGTGTGAGAATAGTGTCAGACAAGGTTACAACAGGAGCACCCAGGGAAAACAACGCAAGGAAATAGGAGGCTTGGAGGATAGAGGGAAAGGCGTATGAGTTTTCTGGTCTGTCTATGAGTAGTGAGAGGGATTGTACTGAGAGATGGATAGTTGTGAGAGCTAAAGCTTTGTGTAATCCTAAGATATTTCCACTTGTATGATAATACAGATAGTGGGGTTTTTAGCTGAGGCTTTCCCCAGAGTATTCTTCTGTGTTTCATGTGTCATTGATTCTTCTTCTCTATTATACGTGTTCTATTTGATCTTTCTCAAATCAATTAAGCTTCTGCAAAGTTTGATAGTAGAAGTAGATCAAGTATTTTGCTTTAGTACATTGCATTATCAGGTGAACTACAGTGAGAATTTCTACAGCAGTCTTATCGATCAAGTGTGATATCCCTTCCCTTCACCTAGTTGTCAAACTTCGCCCTTACACCCAACCATTAGAAAAAAGACTTATCATGCTTAAGCGTGCCTCTAAAGACCATCATGTTTTTTTGCAAACCATTGAAGTGGCCAAAATGTGCATAAAAGCCCAGT
This sequence comes from Pinus tabuliformis, assembly GCA_031772625.1. Lineage (NCBI taxonomy): Eukaryota > Viridiplantae > Streptophyta > Pinopsida > Pinales > Pinaceae > Pinus > Pinus tabuliformis. The sequence continues at coordinate 310,683,217 of CM062810.1, read as the reverse complement.
ATGAGCAAAAATTCCACCCTCGTACCTTCCATGAAGTTGTTCTTGTTTTAGTGTATGACCAGGCCCATGATGTCTTGAGACATGGGAAGTTCAAATCATTACGGCTAGGACCTTACATCTTTCATAAGGAATTAGGCAAGGGGGAAATCTCTTAGAGGATTTCGAAGGCCAACTTCTTCCTAATCCTCGCAATTCACTCTACCTCAAGAAATTTTACCCATAGCATATCCCATTGATTTACATGTATTTATTTCTGTCATGCATTTTGGTAGGTTGCATAATCTCATTTGTTATCTTTTTCACCTTTCAGATGGATCCATCATCCACATTGTATATCGGTTATGCTGACGGTGCGAGTCGCTTCTCCAGGAATCTAGCCTCGGTAGCATGGGCCATTTTCACCCCCTTGCATACATTAGTCCATTCTAATAGTGTGTGCATTGGATCTGCCACCAATAACCAAGCCGAACATGATGCAGTGATAGGTTTGTTAGTCCATTTTTTCATGCAAATGAATGGTGTGTATTATGTGCATAACCAAATCATATTCAGAAAATATCTACGAGTTAAGTTGTTGGTACATGAATTTGAAACCATTACTTTCAGTCATGTTCCTAGAGCCCAAAATAACTATGTAGATGCCATTGCAAATAACATTCTGTATACCGCAGAAGTAAACCATAAACAAAACACATGGCGAACCATAATATATATATATATATATATATATATATATATATATATATATATATATATATATATATATATATATATATATATATATATATATATATATATATATAAAATATGCATAATCACATTATGTATCACATAAAACATATAAGTGTTTGGATCCCATAGCTCTAAATACATCCAACATGCCCATATCATGTTACAAAAATCAAAACAAAGGGACAGTGAGTTCTCTAATAGCTTCAGAATCCCGTAGTGAGCTAATGCCCCTCAAACCACCTGATTCCCCTAAATCTCGGATCGAAGGGCATCCAAATCTCATTCACGCCAGTTGATTTTCAACTCTACCATACTTGCAAAACACCACATGTATTGTTAGTTCATAGATGAAAACACTGGTCTTGACTATTCAGCCTCCAACCCCCACCAAACCAGCAGATCACCCTCCATCTTAGGTCCATCTCATAGTTTTCAGCTAGAAAAGGGTGAGCTCGCAGGTTTTTGACCAATTCCTATGAGCCAGATCACACTTTAGACATAGAAAAGTGTGACCCAACCGTGAGTAGCAGCAGGGGTCTCTAAGGGAGCTGTGGGGCACCAAAATCAACAACCACTAAAATTGAAGAGATGATTAAGGCCACCTACCTGAAAGTCACAGATCTTGATTCTGACTATTAGTTTGTCCACTACGATCTTCACAAGATTTAGGGCATTTTCCTCCTCTCAAAATTCACCAAAGCCCAATGTGAAAATGAATTAAATTGGAGGGAAAATGCCCTTTTATAGGAAAACCCCCAGTTTTTATGTCACACATTTCTACCAAACCGTAGCTCAGTTTGATGAGTCATTAGCACCATTGGAAATCTCTCATCGAGAACTATAATTGGTCTCTCTTCATTTTTGATGAATTGACACTTCACCCAGAAGCCATTTTTCCAAGAAGGGTCACTTCGTCGCCTCTTAAAATTGATTTTATTCATATGTGATGCTTTTACCTTGGGGACCACCTCCCCTTAGTGCTTTTCATGTCATGTATTGATTTTCGTCATGGGTAACCATCATTTTCTCATGTTTTCATGGTCCTCACTCGGCCTATTCTGTGTGGCAGCATGATCAAGTCACCCTTGTTTAGAGCATCTACGATGAGTCACCTTTGGATCCATGGAGTCTGTTTCATGTCCCATTGTATCATGTCACAGTATTCCATCCACCTTTGCATACCATTCATCCTATGTTTCTCATTTTAGCCTTCAGTCATATTGTCCACCATCCCCTCCAGAGTTGAGTGAGTTGTTGCTAGGTCAACCATGCACTTTATGCTCTGACAAGGGAAGTTATATGTTTGTCCCTCAATCCCATTTTCCCCACTTTCCCTGGTGTCAGTCCATCAGTCACATTACTATTTTCCCTCATGCCTTAAAGGAGGATCCTCATTGCCTCACCTATGGCAGGTCCTATTCTGTCGACATCAACACATCTATTCCAGAAGAATGGCCAAGAGGATGGTGTATCTTGGTTCCATCTTCCACTCTTGTTCGGTGCCTCGGATCATGAAAAGGGAATGATCATTTCCCTTTGACTTGACTTTTCATTCTCGTGATTCATACACTTAATGGTCCAGTGGTGCAGCAGATTGTACTAGTGATTCCCGAGTGTGTGTGAGATGTTTCAGTCCTCATGAGGGGGTGGCCCTTCAAGTAGCCCTTGACATGCCCAGATGACTTCATATTATGCTATAGCCTTAGATGCAGTTCTGTATATTTGATGGGTTCAGTTCATGTTGCTTGCAGCGTTCATAGCATGCATGTCTCCTTCAGATGATCCATTCAATTTTGTAGAGCCCTTTCCTATTTAGCACGACTTCTTTAGTTGTTATACCCTCCCTCCCACTCATCTTTTGAGGGAAGGGCCATTATGTCTCATGTACTCAGATGTTATTGTATTCAGTCCTGGCTCATGTTTTTCCAGGCGCAGTACCTATTTGGGATACATTATATTATTTCTTGGCTCATTTATGCCAGCATGTCATGTACCATTTAGCATGTACTTTAGTGCTCAGTTTCATTTTGTTGGGCACACCATTATTATTTGTTCTTATTTATCTCGGCGTGTATGGGTATGCCTCCCCCGCCTCATTTGATATTACGTACCACAACATAAAAGGAGACTTACGTCAGTTAGTTAGTCTCACCCCCTCAGTCACTATCCTCTTTTGATTCAGCTCCATTGGTCTCTATCTCTCTCTCTGACTCTCCTTTGGTGTCTAGTGATTGTGTCCTTACAACATACTTTGGTCATATGATTTTCTCCTAACACTCGTACGTTGGGGGACAATCTTTTATCACCAAAGATTGGTCATCTAGCCATAACCTACTAGATGAATTGAAGTACACCATGTAGGGCCAATTTTACCATACTAAAATTGCTTTCACTATAATAAATTACTTAATAAACTATATTTGTTAAGTTATTTCTCGTTAAACCCATGAGGAATAATTAAATAAATCATTATTTAATTAATTATCTTCTAGGAATAATTAAATAAACCATTGTTTAACTAATATTCCTTGTCATATTTGACCCAATTATGAGAAATAATTAGATAAATCATTATTTATCTTATTTTTCTCTAGGAATAATTAATTAATCATTATTTAGTTATTATTCCTTGTCAAGTTTGACTAAATCCTCTAGGAATACTTAAACAAATCATTATTTGTTTATTATTCCTTAACCACATTCCTTGAGATGATAAATAAATAATTTATTTATTTATTATTTCTAAATAAAAGTATTTAACCAATTTAAATACATTTTCCCTCCAACCAAATATAATAAAATATTCCAAACGGTTAATTCTAGAATAACCTAATATTTTGTTATAAATTGGAATGTTTTACATTCATTCTTTACTTTCAATCATTTTCATGGTTACACTAACTATTGCAGCTCTTATTATTATCATTGTCACACACCATTTCCATTTCCATTTGAGTTCTCATTGAGCTCAAACATTTTGTTTGCTAGGTTTTACACATTATATAAGAGACAGACTCTACAAAAGCTGAAGATATTGAGGATAGCCAAGAACCCATCAGATAGAGGGGGACTAGTAACATTATTTGTTCCCTTCACAGGTGTCATCTAATAAAATATATTCTTTATATATTTGGTTTCCATTGGATTAGTGGAGTTACTTGCGCTTATTTTCTTATTCCATTTTGTTGTTTAATGATTTCTATTGCATAGATTAGGGCTTTGGTAGGTTTTTTTCTATCATTTGCTGCAGATATACACTATTTAACAACCATTTTTACTGTTTGGCTTGTTTTTCATCCACAGTCTAAAGTAGTTTCTTTTCGTACACCTTCGAAAAGAACACTACAAAACATACATCATAAATAATTTCATAAGTATATCCTCATGATAAACCATAGTATTATGAATGAAAACATCAAATTCAATTAAATGTTCAGAGGGGTCGTCTTCATCATCTTCTCAAAAGAGAGGAAGATATTTCCCCATATATATGTGTGAGGAAACTCATTGGGAAAACCAGGTGTCGTAAAAAAATCAAGAGGATAAAATCATGAAGCTACCAAAGAATCTCACTAAAAAATCATTTTAAAAAATATGAAAAATATAAATAAATTGAGTCACTCGATGAAAATTTAAATAAGGAAACACTTTCTTAAAATTTTCAAATCACTTGCTACTATGTTGTTATTCATGAGCATGTCACAGTCTTAATGGCTTTTTAATTACTAAGAAAATGAAATATTTACACTTTGATCTTGGGTAATGGTACCAAAAGAATGTTGGTTCCCAAACTTTTCCAGAGACAAAGAACAATCTATAAATACATCCACTAAGGATCTAAGTATCCTCGTGCTATAGGATAAAGACTGGCCCTCTCCCTCCATAGCTTGTATTTCTTGTATTTAATATTATTAAACAAATTTTCTATAACAACAAAAAGATATAGCCAAATTGTACATGAGAGAGTGTTTTGTGTAAAAGAGTGGTTAAGTTGTGAAGTGAAAGAAACTTGTATTCAACAAATGATCAATCAACACAATATAAGTCTTAACTATGCAATTCTAATAAATAACATCAACGAGAAAATAAAAGGAAACACAAACTAAATTATTAAATAAATTTAAAATAAGAAAACAAACAGAATATTAAAAATATTTATATCATTGATAAAATATTACTTATCATAATGAAGGGAATGGAACAATGCAATATCAAGTATTGTTGTATCACATTTACCTTGCAAAAATAAGTATCACAAATATATAGTCCCTAGTAATATGTATAGTAGATGACACATAAATTCATTATTGACTGCACCAATATAATGTTGAACATGTAAACAATTAATTTGTTAAAAAATGTCAAAATACAAGCATATAAAATAATGGAAAATCTACAACAATTAAAAAAAAAACAGCATATAACTAATATATTTTATATTTATATGAAATGTTGCAATAAAATTACCAACATTAGATGTTTTCAGTTCAATTAAACAAGAAATCACATAAATATCTAGATCCTTATAATAAGTATATCAGAGAAGAAAGTGAACTAGATTATATTATAGAAATTCAAAATTCAAATGATTTTTAAAGTCAAAAGAACACACTACTAATTCAGATCAACATATAAGAATGTAAACAATTAAAACAAACATAAAATAAACTCTATGTATAATAACTGCATAACAGAAAATTACAGAGACATCACGATTTGACGATTTGGTTGATGCATCAAGTGCATTCATACCATTAAAAAAAATGTTTAGTATCCTCCAAAGCCACCTACCCTCAAATAATTTTTCAAATGAGTTCAAAAGTATTTATATATAAGAAAGTTTAATTTTTGTGTGTCTGTCTTTTAACTGTATAGTTAAAAGAAAAATAAAAATCATTTTCGAAGATCATTTTCATTTTTAAAGAAAGCTTCAAATCTTTAGTCTTTCTCTTTGATGTGAACTTAACGATCTCCTCCATAAATTAGCATTGTGCATAGTTCTTTGTCGAATTTTTTGCCCAATTATTTAATCAATTCGTAATTGATATTCCTCTATCGTACAAATGAAAATTAGCATTTAATAATATCATAATAATTCATTAAAAACTACAATAAACATAATTTTCTTACCTCATTTCTTTAATGCCTTTCCAGAACACTGAACTAAAATTATTTGGATAGGAACATCATTTATGAACCTAGTTTCCTTGGTTTTATTCCTATGCTAAATCTTGGTAAAATTCCTCTCAGTTATAATGAAAACCTTAGATTATAAAATGCATTTAACGCAGGTGAATTTTATCTTTCAAATAACATTTTATAAAGTGTTTTAAAACTTATATAATGTATTAAAATACTTGCATAAGATCATGGGACCTGACCTCCAACGGAATAGAAAAGTTAAAATCAAGTGGGAAACTATGGCTAGTGATGAATGAAAAGTTAAAATCAAGTGGGAAACTATGAGTTTATTAATCCTTTCCTCAGATCTGATAAGCTTTCACATGTGTAGAGTGGACCCTCATGTGAATTGAATACATCATAAGATAGGATTTTGAAGTGAACAATATTTAATAAGAATTTCATGGGAACTAGTGGGAGCTCGAAAAGGTTTTATATTACCCCATCAGAATGTGAGGAGAGAGAAACTCTGAGTAGAAAGGTGAGATCCAACGGTTAAAGTTAAAATTGATTCACATTCATGTTTTTATCACGTGGGAAATTATTTGATGAATTAATTCTTGTTTGACCCAACGACATATGTATATGTAAAAGAAAGTGGAGTTTTCGGAATACTATGATAATATTTTATAAGTATTTAATAATAAAAAAAAAAATTGAACTTTTAAAATTATGGTTTATAATATGTATTACAAAGTTAAATATATATATATATATATATATATATATATGATTATAAAGATGCATTTTATTTATATATTTAATTTCTTTTTTTTGGACTCTATAATTATGATTATAATTGTTATATTTTTGTTAATCAATTTATCAAGCATATAAATGTATAATTTTGTATGTGAACAATTAAATAATAATATAAATATACATTTTTATTGATATGTGACATTGATATGTGATATGGTTGTTTACATTATTAACATGGTTTTTTATGGTTACACTATTTTTTAATTTGATACACTCATTAATTGTTCACTGTAATTAGGGATCAACTACTCCCTGTAAGGAGTTGGATGACATGTAGAATATGCATTTAGGAGGTTCTTTAAGACAAGAAATAAGAGGATGAAGGTTAGTGTGAGGAATAATTTATAGAGGTAATCCAACTTTTTAGAGAGGGTCAAATTGCGCTACAACATACCACTATGTCCAATAGTATTCCTCGTATGAGATGTATATTATTAGCGTGGAGTGCAAATTATTTTATGATGGTGCTTCACTCTCAAAGAAGCTAAATGTGTCCTAAATGACTATCATAACATCACGTGTGTGATACATCTTTAAAAAATTTCCACTACCCAAAAATTTCTTCATGTTGGTTATTTTTTGGACAATCCTATTTCATGATTGCATTAAATCAAACAAAATATGCACCAAATGCCAAATCTCCAAACACATAAATCAAGCAACGCCTATGCCCTCACATCATATGATCACATTTATTCCATTCTACAAATGAGGAAATGATTTGGTTGGATTGAATCTTATAGTAAGAGAGGGGCTTGAATCAATATAATACTTATTTAATCATTTATGAATCACAATATAATAATATTAGAATTAGTTCATGAAATACCATTGATACGTGGAAACCCTTCCAAGAGAAAGCCTCAAAACTTATATATAATATTTCTTTTGTAGGCACCAACTTATTGTTACAATAATTTGTAGGCACCAACCTATAAGAGACACCAATCCCCTTCTCTTCTTTGTAAGAAAAAACTCAACAATGGTGCAATCTTCTTCCTTGATTTCTTCTTTATTCCTTGTCTCAATATATTTACTTTTACAGTGTTACCATGAACCAGGAACTTCCTTCAAGCATATTTTCACTTTACCATTGTTACTAATTCATGATTCTTCAATATATCCAAGCACATCCTTCAATCCATACTTTTGAATCTACACTTTGTTCTAACTACAATACATGGTACTTCAATAACCATGCACTTCCTTCAATTCAAAATTCAAGAACTAGATGCCTTCGTACTACTACAACATTACCAAGTACTGACTCAGACCACTTGATAAACTACACTTCATGTTGACTTTGTAACCCATTCATGCTCTTTTAGGAAGTTCCTTCAATCCAACTTTCAAAACTTGGTGAAATTTTTCAAAATACAGTCATTATAGTTTACCACATGACTAATCAAATTTCTCTCACATAGATTAGTGTGGAAATTATCCAATCACCTATGTTGAGTTGGTGGAGTCCTTTAAAAAGTGTTGTATGGTCCCCTTAGGATTGATACATCCTACCAAACACAAGAAAATAACAAAGTGGGAGATAGACCATACACCTATCTCTCATCACATTAAAAAATAATGACCAAAATGAAATTTGGAGGCACAAACTATTGGGGGGTCCATAACATTTACACATCACCTATTTTCAATTACAAATGAAGTGGCATTAAAAATCTAAGCCTCTTTTATATGCTCCTATCTCAAACTTCTAAGTGCCTATTTGGGATTCCAAAAGTTGTGTTTTGCAAATTGATTTCTCCATCAAGATCAATGTCTGATACCCTACATGTTGGCATGATCCATCCATCTTTCTCAAAAACTAACACTAGGACCTCCCATCTAACCCTCATCTACACATATGTGTGTAATATTACTTTTCTCATCACTAATTCATTTATTTTTTACCATTCATTTTTTCATGGTACTTTCACTTGGGGTTATTATATTCATGTGTGCAAGTTTTCATTCCAACACCCTATGAATCTCCAACGCACATTTAGTAGGGGTAGTATCTCACCCCCTTTAGTATCTCCAATTGGTTATTGAATGACACCACTGTTAGACATAAAGTATGCTTTATTTAACGAAAGTTTCAAGTTTCATCTTTATGTTTTTTTGGGCCTCATCCATCCTTTCAAAATTTCCAATCATTTTAGCTTGATATCTAGCTCATCTTTAAATGAGTTCTAAGGACCCTCTCCTATTGGAAATCATGTCTTAATTCATTTTGACTTGTGTTGGGATAGGGCAGCTAGGGTTAGTTTTGGGGTTCGTTAACCCAAGTTTTGTATAATTTTTTGTAAACAGTGTAAAGTCTCCATGAAATCTGGATGTGAAGCGCACAGGTAGATAGGAGTCAAATGGGTCTTAGCCCCTTGTTTGGATAAGTAGATAAGTTAGTTTTGAGACTCACCGATGGTCTGTGCACCATTCTATTGTATTTAGAATGCTATATATTTGAGTCATAGTGAGTCTAGAAGAGGTAACTAAGTAAGCTAAGTCAAGATAGAAACTGTTTTAGGCGAGTGATAAGGCATGAAGGCTCTGCTTCCTGTAATTAGGCGAAAGGGGAAGGCTCATGCAGTTGAGTGCATAGGAGGACTTGGTAAGTCTGCAGTTGAGTGCGTGGACCCCTGCAGCTAAGTGCACATGACAGAGAACACTATAATTTGAATGCTGGAATTGAATAAAGACCAATTTTGAAGAATTATCATCCATCTGAGTATTATTGTCAATTCTGCTTACGTTCTATCACTTCATAATATGTTTTCCTGAAATAATGTATGAATGTTGTGTGAAACGACTGAATCTCTCTTATTTATGCATGATTTAAGTAGTTATCTAGTTTTTCAAATATAAGAGTTATTTCTGCTATGTTTTTTGATGAATTGGATAGATTTTCACAAATTCAAATCTAGGGTTATTTATTGATGCACGAAAGTATATAAATTGCTTGTTTAAGGTCCGCAGGGATTGGCCGTAGACCTTCGTGAAGGAATAGAAACCATTTTTCCCAAGTTACAATATAGGGCCCTAGAAGGATACCGATTTGCGTGAAGGTAGATCAGAATTTTCAAATCTTAAGAACCACTTATCACATGTCCCTTGATGTAGAAACCTAGTTCTAGCATCCCCCAATACTACTTCAGGTGAGACTGCAGCTTGCGCTATGAAAGTTGTTGCCAAAAGGGCGAGCAGTTAGGGTTTTGTTGGTTGGCGCAAACAACTCTGAACCTGGTTTAGCCCCCCTTAAGCCAAAAAATGGTTCTATTGTTGGGATTGAGATCTGTCTGAAAGATGTGTGATAAATGGTTTCATACGAGGAAAGAGATTGACAAGTGGATTGATCGAAAATCACACGCATTTGTGTCTCAGGAGAATAGGAGCCCTAAATTATCCAAGGAACAATGGTTGTAGAGATTTTTGTACACTAATGAGACTGGCGGGTTCTTCTGTTTCTTTCCTGAAGAACTACATGAGTGGTTGTCCAAGTCGGCTAATAGTCAAGGGACGTGGAGGCTTGAAGGCCCTATAGTTTGGACTCTTGAACTGGTGCAACGTTTGGAAGCATCAGAAAGAAATATCACGCAGGCTGTGGACCACAGGGTTGATCACATGTTGGAGAGTTTTGTGACATATTTTGCTATTGATAGAAATATGAGCTATAGAGAAGTGGAGTGAAGGATCTTTAAAGGACCACAAGGTAAATATTTGAAATCATTGAAGACTTGGATTAAAATTTTGTTATGTGAAAAGAGTGTTATGTAGTTACCTTAATGTTTGGGCCTACGTGAAGTGGGAGATTCTTTAGAAGAAATGGAGGATCGAACCTAGAATATAGTCCACTCATTGAACCCCCTTTAAGCGACGATGAAGGGACAATGTTGACTACACCGCAAAGTGTAATTCAGTTAATAACACAAGGTATTCCAAGGATACCTCATCCATCCACTCCACCTCCACCTCCACCTCAACCTCCGCCTCATACACCTTCACCTACAGCTCCACCTCCACCCCCTCTATTCAACATGGAAAATGTGATGAAGATGTTGATTTTCAAAATAACAGGAACCAAAGATCCAAAACAGTTATGGTTTGTCATGGATGACATTTGGACGACACAACAGATTATGGATGATAATATTAAGAAAGCACAGTTGGTTACATCCTTACAGGACTGTGCACTAACATGGTATATCAAGTATTTCACTAATAACCCCAATGCATCGTTGCAAGATACCTAGCTAGCTTTAAACAAGGAGTTAATTAAGCATAAGTTAGACGTGCAGTTAGTAATTAAATTTAAGGAAATTCGATAGAAGGTTGATGAGACACCTTGGGACTGTGATCAGAGATTGAAATGCCTGATCAGGAAAGCTAATATGCAAATCCCATATTACCAGCATCGTGACTAGTTTATAGCATCTCTCTTGCCACATTTAAGAATACCTTTGTCACAGCAAAAAATATCAATGCAAGCGGAAGCCTTGGAGATCGCGATGGGGCTGGATGCATTGCCTATTCAGGATATGAACCTTGGAGTGCAACAGATTCACTCGCAACTGGAAAGCTTGCACTTGGAGTTGTAGAGTTTGAAGAAAGGAAGGGAAGCTCAGCCGGAGGTGCATGTTGAGATCTGGTGTCTGAAATGTAAGATCCATGGACATGATAAGGACCATTGCCTAGTCTTTAAGAATTATGTTATAGGGGGAGGGCCTGTGCCCTTGAAGCTAGATAACAATGTTGGGATGAGTGCAAGAGCTTCATTGTTGTGTGCTATCTGTCATTTTACAGGAAAGCATGCTACTTACAATTTCCATCTATTGTAGAAGTTTGTATAGACCTCGCATCAGTTATTTTGCAATTTTTGTAAGTGTGTAGGACATGATGAATGCCATTGTAGGAGTTATGAGCTAATGATGGATAGAACCCCTACCTATAGAATACAGGTAGAGAACCAACCTCAATATCAAGGCATAGGCGCAGTGCGCAAAGGATTCCAAGGTCAAGGAAAAGGAAGAGGCACTGGACCAAGTCGAGGGTGTGGGCAGGTAATCTGCTATAACTGTGGGGAAGCAGGGCACTTCGTACAAGATTGTACAAACCCCATGCATCCCTCATGTTATTGTTTTTGAAAATTTGACCATGTCATAGAGGAATTTCTAATCCTTATGGAAAAGATGAAAGAAAATATGGCACAGCCTATGCAGAACATTTAGATGATGAGAGCGGAGCCCCATGAAGAGGATCAAAGTATAAATATTGTGTTGCGAAGTGGTATAACAACTGGTGTAGATAAATGTAAGTAGCCCAAGGAATACAGATGGGTACACAAGGCTTCTGAGAAGGAAATAGACTTTGATATTAATCACGCTAAAGAAACTTTCTTGGAAGCAAAGAAGAACTTTTCTAAGGCCTCTACCTCAAGAAGTTAGGATAAAATTCCAGAAACTAATGCAACACAAGAAGTAGATACTTCAATACTAGCTACCTTTTTGAAGACCTTGTATGAAGCTTCAGCGTGATCAGAAAGTAGTAAAAGTATTGCAATACTTAATAGACAATTGTGCCAATAAGGAAAAGACTTCTACTGGACAATGCACAGTAAGAAAGATTGGTAAGCACAAGGCGCGAATGAGGCGCGAGATGAGGTTAACCGCGTAGATAGGTGAATATGAAATGGACCAGGTAATTTTGGATCTGGGGTCTAATGCGAATGTCTTACCTAAGAAAACATGGGAAAGGATGGGGAGACCCGCGTTACAGTGTTATCCTAGTCAGTTGCACATGGAAAATCAATAGAAGATCATTCCAATGGGGCACTTATATGGTGTAATGGTGGGCATTGAGGGTGCAAGTGCACTAACTGACTTCGGGGTCATTAATATAGTGGAAGACAGTAACCCATAATTCACGCTGCTAGCAATTGACTAGGCTCTTGATATGAACGAGGTAATCAACTTGAAAAAATGGAAGATGTCCTTTGAGAAGAAGTCACTGAAGGTTGTAGTGCCATTAGAACCTATAGAGGGAACACATTATACTAAACCTGTGAGTGACTATGTAGAAAGTGATGATGACCTCAATCAGATATACAAGATAACAACCCGAGACGAAGAATGGATCAATTCTATAGCCGACGGGTGAATTGCGTGGGATAGGGATAGCTCCTGCACCTCATATTTAGATGAAGAGCTTGAACACTGGCTAAACAGACTACATGAAGTATCTACGCTCCGTTGCAACATGATGGCGAAGTCATTGAGGCGTGTCTTGACTGAGGTAAGAAGTCTTCCACATTATGATGGCTTGACTAATGTGGAACTATTTCTGGATGAATTTGAAAGGGAAGTACCATAAGAACATCGATTCTAGGCATTGGAATTGGCACTATGTGCTACACCTGCCCGTTGGTGGGGTACACACAAAGAAAGATTTGTAGGATGGAGAGAATATCGAATGATGATGAACTTAAGATTTAGCTATGCTAATACTAAAATAATAGAAAAATACAGTGGGAAGGATGATCCATGCGATCACTTAGAATGATGGACTAAGGTCTGGGGAACTGAACCACAACCAGAATGGGTGCATATTTTCTGTCATACATTAGATACGATCCCAATGAACTGGTATTTTGAGACATAGCTTCGCCATGGAACTACTGAATGGGACATTTTAAGGGAGAGTTTTCTATTAACCTTCAACTTTTAGGATGGGTTTAATAGTATTGTTGAAGTGATGTAAGAAATAAAATCAGCTATATTCAGAACATGGAAGGAACCAGTAGAATGGATTAAGCCCAATTGGAGTACACAGCTACGCCATGCGTTGGAATGCTATAATGTGACTGCTGAAGAAGAGGATGATCCATGGAATATTATGATTCTAGAAACCAAAGGACAATGAAAAGTTGAAGGACCGAAGGTGGTGAACCCGAATATATCATAACCTTTGAAAACTCGACAGGTAAACATTTGATCTAAAGAAGAACCTAAGTTCATGAAGATAGGATATTATTGTGACAAAGATATGGTTGATAAGGTAGTTGAGCTGTTGCGCAAGTATTAGGACTTATTCCCCACGAAGTTTTCAGATTTGAAAGGGATTGTTGGATATTTAGACGTCATGAAGATTACATTGAAACCGGATGTGAAGCCTATTAAGTAGCAACCTTCTTGGCTGAATCCAAATTATAAAGAGAAAGTGCGCCTAGGACTGGATAAAATGTTGGAAGCTGGTACTATTGAGCCTATAGAGGACTTAGATTGGGTAAGCCCTATGGTGGTCCAAGAAAAGAAACAAAAGGGCAAGATCTGCATATACATATATCTACGGAAGTTGAATGATGCATGTGTGCATGATCCATTTTTGACACCATTTACTGATGAAGTATTAGATAATGTTGGCGGATAGGAGGCATATTCGTTCACTGATGGTTTTTTTGGATATCATCCAATAAATATCGTGCCGGACGATCGAAGCAAAACAACCTTCACAACTAAGCGGGGTTTCTTCTAATACATAGTTATGCCATTTGGATTGAAGAACACACTTGCAATCTTTTCCCGGGTAGTGATCACAGTGTTCAAAGAGTTTATTCATAAGTTCCTAGAAGTATATTTTGATGATTGGATTGTGTTTGGGTTGGTGAAGTGACATGTTGTGTGTCTGTGCTTCATGCTGGATACATGTCGAAGGTACCAGATCACGCTAAAATTGAAAAAACATATATTTTGTGTGCCTTTCGGGATTTTTATTGGCCACATTGTATGTAAGCAAGGATTGATGGTGGACCTTGCCAAGATCGACGTAATTGTGAATTTGGAAGCCACTACGAATGTGAAACAATTGTGTGTGACATTGGGACACACTGGGTACTACAGGAATTTTATCAAGGCATATGCCCAGATAACTATGCTGATGGAGAAATTATTAAAGAAGGATGTGATGTTTTGCTAGGATGAAAACTGTCAATGCAACTTGGATGTCTTGAAGGAGAAAATGGTGATCGCGCCTATTTTGGTATTTCCTAACTGGAAAAAGGAGTTTCATGTGCATGTTGATGCATCTTGTATTGCACTAGGAGTTGCATTAACACAAGCAGCTGAAGGAGAGACTCACCATCCGATAGATTTCGTGAGAAAGAAGGTATCCAAAGATGAGAATAATTACCCTACTACAGAGTGCGAAGGGTTGGCGATGGTCTACACACTACAGAATTTCAAACACTATTTTTTAGGCAGACACTTTAAAATGTATACAAATCACTCCACACTGAAGTACCTGGTTAATAAGCCTATGTTGTGGGGGAAGATATGCTGATGGTTATTATTGTTCCAGGAGTATGACTTTGAGGTGATTGTGAAGCCTGGAAGGCTGAATGCAGGACCAAACCATCTATCAAGGATTGAAACAGGTGAAGAACCAAGAAGTTTGGAGGAAAGACTGCCAAGTGCGCAACTCTTTGCGGTGCACATCGTAGATGATCATTTTGCTGATATTATTCAATTTTTATCAACTGGATCAGCTCTGGAAGGTTATTCCATTGAAAAAAGAAAGGAGTTAGTAGTTTGTGCTATGGATTTTTCGGTAATTGCAAGTCATTTATATAAGATGGCATCGGATGAGATCCTGCGACGGTATGCTCCAGAATTTGAATGCGCTAGTATCCTAGCTGAGGCTCATGGAGGAACGGCAGGAGGTCACTATGCAAGGAAAGCAATTGCGCAGAATATTCTACGCGTTGGGCTATGGTGGCCAACATTACACAAGGATTCTAAGGCATATTGCAAGGTGTGTGATGCTTGCTAAAGGATGGGGAAGCCTTCGTGAAGGGATGAATTTCCTTTAAATGCTCAAGTTTCATTACAGGTATTTGATAAGTGGGCCATTGACTTTATAGGTCTTATACAACCACCAAGAAAGAAGACAGGCACGCAGTATATTATCACTGCAACTGAGTATTTAACCAGGTGGGCGGAAGTGCAATTGGTGAAGGATTGTACAACGACCATCATTGTGAAGCTTTTCTCTGACTATGTCTTAAAAAAGTTCAGATGACCTAAGTTGTTAATGAGTGATAGGGGTATGCATTTTTTGAATGAAACAATTAGCGCGATGTTGGAACAATTTCAAGTATATCATCAGAAGAGCATGCCCTATGAGCCATAGGCAAATGGCATAGTGGAAGATTTTAATAAGATTTTGGAGCACGGATTGACAAAGGTATGCAACACGCAAAGGAATGACCAGGACATGCACGTACCAGCTGTGTTATTGGCCTATAGGACGACCTACAGGAAGTTGACAGGACAAACATCATTCAGGTTGGTCTATGGAATTGAAGCAGTGATGCCAATGGAGTATATTGTGCCAAGTTTATGGATTGCAGCATTGACTGAGATGGCATACTGTGAGACCTTGGAGGAATGGCTCATGCAGATCATGGAGTTAGAAGAAGTCTACTTCCTTCCAGGATTTCACTAGCAGGTGCAAAAGGAGCACGAGAAAGCATGGCATGATCGGCATATTAAGATGCACACATTCAAGGTAGATGATTTGTTGTTGTTATATGACAGAAAGTTCACAAAGTTTCTAGGAAAGTTTCAAATGCACTAGTTAGGGACATATGTTATTAAGGAAAACATGGTTGGTGGCACAGTTCAGTTCACAAAGCTAAATGGAGAACCATTCCCTGGAAAAGTGAACGAAAGTAGGCTGAAGATGTACACAGGGGATCCTGCCCCTGCGTGATGACTATATGGATGCAGGACAATTTTAGTAATCCAGGAAGCTACAAAGGATTGTGGGACTATAAAATACGTTGTCTGACAAGGTAAAGATGGATGACAGGGGTGTCACAGGTGAAGCTGCGCTGGATGAGCTGTGCCATGGCAGATGGTTCCACATAGGTGGGTCCAAAAGTAGTTGTTCATGTTACTATTCATGATTTGATGACCAAAAAATAGTTAAGAGGAGCGGGTAGGTGCTATTTATGGCGAAAATATTTGGATATGTACCACCAAAGACACATTTATTATCATAATTTGGGGCGAATGGTCAGATTTGAATTCAAAAATTCCTATAAATCACACATGTTGGTCCACCGAAGAACACTTTTCATTCTTAGAGTTGTTTGGGAGATTTGTTGTCTGAAGTTTATGAGTCGTCAATTCTAGGAGGATTTCGTGTCAAGCCCAACATTTATCGCCTTACCTGCGTTGAGCCAAAAGGTCATTCTCTAGCAAATGAATGCCACCAACCCCGCCGAAGCTGTGAGTTTTGAAGTTGTTGTTTTCGACTCATTGGGCCCTGAAATCTCAAGTATGGAAGCTACAACCCTTGTGCCTACCGTGCCGAGGTTTCCAATTACAGACATGTAGATCCATAGGATAACAAAACTTCCTTATAAAGGAGTGGACCCTGCCAAGGAGTTTCGATGGAAAAGTGGGGAGAATGAATTAGCTAATAAGATGAAGACCGAGTATGGGCTTCTTAAGAATTTTCGCAGATACTCTATCGACTCTATTCAGGACGAGGCAGTGCAGTTTTCTTCCCAAATTCTTGAGGAAAAATCATGAGGAAATTCCACGTGGATGAAGTTCCAATGCCAGTAGTATCGCTAGCAGCCTAGTGGCTCAGGAGGAGAGCAAGCCATTCCATTATGCATGGCTTTTATTATCTATTTTTTTAGTATCTTGGAGATTTTCGGAGGACAGTTAGTTCCCCCCGCACAAGGAAGATTTACCTGAGGTAGTACAGTTTGCCTTGCTCTGGTCTACAAAGGATCCAACAAGAATCAAGGAGTCAAAAATTTTCTAGATCCTAATGGAAATGGACCTTTGAATGGTTATCAATCAAAGGTCAAGGTTGTCCCCAACCTTGTTCGAGAAATTGACAACCTACACAGAGTTCAAGGTCAATTTCCACAGTGTGTCAATCAGATCTCCAAAGGACCCAAAAAACATATGCCATAAGTTTCCCTATTTGGTATCTGAGACGAACGTGCAAGAGATTGTGGGGTATTGGCTAGTAGAGTGGCGTGAACCCACGGGGATTTATGTGGGAACAAGCAAAGCTACCAAGACCTCTGTTGTGCAAAAGTGTAAGGAAGATGCTTAGAAGGCCGAGTGAGCTCTTGCTGAGCAGAAGAAAAAGGAAGTTGTTGCTAAAGCAGTTCCAGAGGAAGAACAAGCAAAAAAAGAGCATGATGGAAAAGAGAAGGTAGAAAAAGAACATCATGATACAGAAGAAGGCGAAAACTCGGCCTCATAGCACATAGATGAGCAGGAGCTATCAGGACATGAAGGAGGCGATAGTGAGGAGTAGCACATTCCTTTCACCTTGAAAAGGCGCAAAAAGGAGTAGACTGTTGGGCAGTGAAAGAAGCATAAGTCTGATAAGAAGACACATATCAACCAATGGTGCTAATAGAAGGCGATCTCGATGAAATCGGTGATAAAGTTATAGATGCGACGACTGAGGTGTTACAACAATTTGAGCAACATTATATGCAGACATTGGGGATCGACCAAAAGGATTTGTGCGAGCTGTAGATCTAGGCTAAAAGGATTCAAGTGGGTGTTAGACAAGCAAGATGGGTGCAAGCGAGCCTAACATAGGGTAGTGGAATAGTGGCAGAGATGGAATGCTCTGGACCTTAGAGTCATACCATTCCCAGAAGGGTTTGTTTGCACATAATCGGATGAGGATCGTGTTGTGCTAAGTAAAAGAAATGGGAGTGAATTCTGCCACCTTGCCACACTAGACCCTCCACGTTCTGCATCAGGGGGTGTCAAATGAATTGTGGATTAGAGAGAAACACTCCCTCACAGCCATCAGTGACTTTAAGGTAAATAATGAATAGATGTTTGCGGAGAAATTGCAGGCACTGAAGGCAAAGGAGGAGATGCACCAATGTAGTCAGAGCCTAGAGACAGTGATAAACCAGGCTTGCAAATCAACGTCATAATTGAACATCCTAGAGGATGCCAAAGCATCGACGAAAGTAAGGAAAATGGTTTCCGCAGTATGCTCATCATAAGAAGAGGTTGGCAGGGTTACCTTTGATTTCAAAATGAAGATAGCCAAGCTGCAGTTGAATTTTCATCCAACAACTCCACTAGAGGCTCGGGAGAAGCGCAGAGAAACAATCAAGGAAAATATGAGCACCTTGGATGCCGTAGTCAATGACTGTACAACGATGTTCGATGCAGTAATGGAATTATGGAAAAATATGCAGGAGGACTCGGACTTGCAGAAGCTGAAAACTAATGTTCGCGAGATAGAGTAGAAGCATGATGAGGTTTGAGCAACTATGTGCATGTTGGCATTGGCACAATGCCTTGCAAAGCTACAGGACGGGAAGAAGCTGCAAGAAAATGTGGAAGAATTATAGAGGAAAGAGGCCCTTCTAAAGGCCATATTATAGTCATGGCTAGAGGAAGCTTGTCAGCTTAGTCTGTCACTTCAAGAAAAGCTAAAGGTGCTATAACAGACGTAGTGGACAATGCGCCTAGTAGAGGAGGGTTCGACAATAGAAATATTTCTCAAGGAAGTGCAGCAGGTTGGGACACAGAGCGTTGCAGAGGTTATAGTGTTGTAGTTTGAGCTCAATGGTCTACAAAGAAAGATCGAGTTGTCAACTGAGTGACTCAAGGGAGAGTCATGATCTTTGTGTTGGGGGCATTTTGGGATAGGGTCCCTAAGGTCAGGTTTGGGGTTAGTTAACCCAAGTTTTGTATACATTTTTGTAATAGATGTAAAGTCTTAGCGAAATGTGGACACGAAGAGCGCAAGTAGATAAGAGTCAAAGTGGTCTTAGCCCCTTGTTTGGATAAGTAGATAAGTTAGTTTTGAGACTCATCCATGGTCCATGGACCATGGTATTATATTGAGAAAGCTATATATTTTAGTCATAACGAGTCTAGAATAGGTAAATAAGTAAGCTAAGTCAAGATAGAAATTGTTTTAGGTGAGTGCTAAGGCAGGAAGGCTTTACTTCTGTTGACAGTGCTGGATCCACCAACATGTAAGGGGATCTTCCCATTAAGAAGTGCCAATTAGACCTCAAACCGTTTGGTGTAGGAGTCCCACCATTCGGTTGTAAGGTAATGCCTTGACTGCGATTTTTCATAGAGGCAAGTAAGATGTCTCTATTGGTAGCAAGGGTGTGATAGCTACGGTAAGCCAAGGAAGGTGCATGAGAGGTTCTAACACACTGAGGGTGAAGTGAGTGCGCCCCTTAGAAGCCTGTAAAGTACTCGGCTTCGAAGGGAACACACAAGCAAAGATGCATCATAAGCTAGAAGGAAAGTTAGCGAGAAATCCAAATTGATGGTTAAATCAACAACACATTTCATAAAGATTCATACATACTTATACAAAATAGTCCATACATGCATGCGTAAGAAAACAATACATATATCATTAAGAGTAAACCAAATAGCATAGAATACAATACAAAATATGCATGAAACGTTTTGGCTTTGTTATATTAAGAAGTGTAAGTTCCAGTCATACAATACATCCATGTCCAACCACTAGTTCCAATAGTGGAATGTTACAGCCACAACACCTGCTCCTTTAAAGAGATGTACTCGCTCTATGCAGTGGAGAAGCTAAGGATCGTTACAATACTATCCAAGCTCTCTCTAAGATAGTCTTATCGGAGCTTGGCTGACCAAAAGCCTTTATAATGAGTTATGAGGTTCCATTTATAGCAAAGGGTGGGGTGGCCCTAGACATTCCCCTTTGTGACAGTTCATCTACCCTCATGACTCTTCATCTACTCTATGACTATTACATCCAACTATTGACACTTGAACTTCCACTTGACACGACATTACATTATAATGCACACGTGCTCATGTGAGACAAAATGGATTGAGAAAGCCATGGAAGACATCACTGACACTCGGTCCATTGAGGTGAGACCAACTCTTTGACATGCTTGTCATGGTGAAGGTGGTGAGCTGACGCCAAGCTTGGTCATCTGTGATGGTGTGCATGCACCCCATGGTGACATCTTGCTAAAGTGAACTCTTGCCTCCGTTGCATCTGGGTGCATTTGTGTGGCTCCTTCATCCAACTCGTTTGCTAGCATGTGAATTTTCTTCTTGGTGCAACTGAACCAGAAAAACACTGATGCATAGTGTCTATGATGATCTTTCAGTGTGTGCTAGTGGTCATGCACATCAACTATCAACTACATGCTCATCTCTAGTTGGACTTACTTCTTGTCTTCGCCTTGGTGAGTGTGCTGAACGGGTTTGATCACATGCGTGTGCACAATGACATGCATGCTGCTGAATCCCTTGCATGCAATCAACAACAATGCTCACCATGTCTACTCCATGCCAGCTGATGGGATGGATGTATAACTTGTACGGGTGCAGTTTCATCCATGAGTGCATGTTGTGCCTCCTGTTGTTCCTGTTCTTGCTACAACTCATTCGCTTGTCTATGCAGCTCATGTTCTTCCTTGAGTTGTTGCCTAAGCACATGCAACTCCTTCTTTGTTCCATTCTCTGTCTTCTCATGATCGCACTGTCACCTCATAGCTTGAGTCTCCAAATTTTCTTTCATCATCAGTGGATCTACTTCAGCTTGCAACTTTGTTGTGCCTTCATGTTTTCAACAACCTTCCTCATGCATTTGTTGCATCTAGTATGCTGCCTTCAGCTTCTATTCATGATGTTGCTCGTTGTGATGTTGTTGTCGTCATATCTTGATGTCCTTGTATATAGACAACTTGATGTCTTCGTGAGTAGGCAACCTCATAGACACTTGATCGACTGCATCCCCAAGTGTGCTCTGAACAGTGTCTTCGTCTCTTCTCTCCTGGAAACCATTTTACCTGTGCTACTGAGAGGAAGATGAACACGTGCGATACCTGGAGACATGGAAACACTCATGGCAAGCAATCTTTTAGTCGAAAACCAAAATTAACTTGAGAACTGACTTGCAACATACTTGGGTGAATGATCATGAAGGTTGTGCACTTTCCACTGAGAGGTCGGGTGACTGACTACCAAGACTACGCAAGGCACAGTCTTGGCTGCTGGAAGGATGACTGACTACTAGAACTTTGCAATGGATAGTATAGTATGGTTGATGACTATTGAAGTTATGCATTCCACAATCTCAGCTGGCAATGGTTGCAGGCTCAGTGACTGAATTATGCAATTTCATGGGCCAGCAGTCACTATCCCTCAGAAATGCACAAAACAGTCCTAGAGAAAAGTGGCTAGGTAGAAATGTGCATTTCTGGAGAGGAAGATAGAGCCTTCCTTCCCCAGATTGTGCAATATTGTCTCAGTGAAGGCAGAGTCCAGTCCAAGGTTGGCTAGACTCACCAATGGGAAACTGAAAGAAAATATGACATTGAATGCATGGCTACACTAAGTGAAAGTAGAAGTGATTGACAGTGCATGAAAAAATTGAATGAAAGATTTAGTAAAAAAATCAATATGCATGAGGGTGAAGCGAATCACTGAATCAGCGACCGTTCGTGCAAAACAGTTTCATGGATGCGATAGGAGTGAGATATGTTATCACTCAGGTTGTCCTTAAGCTCCGGAAAAGGATAAGGCTAAGGTAACCACAGACCAACTTTGGACTGCAGGTTCTAGCCCACCTGCAATCAGAGAGGGCTCTCTCTTTCAGATTTAGCTTTGTTGAAAAGGATCTTAGGCTAGTTATTGAGTTTAGGGGTTTTTGTTCTGATTTTGGTGGGAAAATTGATGTTCTCAGGTAGAGAGGCAAAGAATAGTCTGAAGTTTCAAACCATTGGGCATGGAGTCAAGGAGGAGGACTGCTGGTGCGTTTTCTTGGTCCCAAGAGAGAAAATGGAGCAAGGTAGCTGCAAATGAAACAATGTTTCAGGTTTAAAGGATGGGATGAATGTTAAGTAATGAGGGGCAGTTAAGAATCACTCAGTCAGCTTAACAGGGGAAGATAACAGAGCTCTACCTAGGTGCAGTAAAGAATCCCTAGATAATCGGCACACACAGGTGAATCGGGGTAAATATGAGCCAGAAGGAATTCATATTCATTACCAATTCATTCAGAGGAAAACATAAAGAAACAGTAGAAATTGAGCATAGAGTGTATTTAAACAAATTCTAAGCTAATCTTTATTTCTGCTATTTAGATAATGGTAAACAGTAAACAGAGGTAAGAAGCACTTATTGAATCAGGTTGCAGCACAAGAATTCCATCTTCAGTCTCCAGAAAAACATTAATAACACATCAAATAGTCTCTTCTCAGAACTTTCGGCAATCTTTGATTACAGAAACAATTTCAGGTATACAGTGCGAGTCTCTAGTGAAAAATACCAATTTACCAACCCTTGAAACAATGCTGAGGGCGGTATATATAGGGAAAACTCTCTACAATTTGTTTATTACATCTTGACCTAAACAGGTCCTAAAGAATAATTAATCTGACCTAATCCTATCTGAAATAAATGCATGAAAATATCTTTGGTTGCGCTGAGGGCTGCCGTATCAAAATGAAGTGAATGTGCTTGTCCTCGATGGCTTGGTGCAGTTGCCTCTGCAATAACTGTGCATGGGTCTCTGCTCCATTGTAGTTTGGTGGCCTTAAATGCTTCAACTGTGATTTGAGAGCTGGGATGGGCTTTCACCACCTGATTTGACTTTGTTGGCGGCCATTCAATGTTAACCTACTTTGGGAACTGAAGGTTTCTATTAAACAATTTAACTGGTACACTTTGCTGCTTCTCTTTCCTCTGATACTCTCTGACAAACGAATTGGGTTGCTTTTCTCCTTTGCTGTGGGTCTAATCACAAGTTAATGGTTGCTGTTCGGCCTTTGTTTCCTCTAGAACTGTCTTCTGCTCCTTTCTGCATGCTTCGCGAAGAAAAACTGGTCATTCAGCACCTTTCGGGCTTGCTGGGGGCTGCGCAAGGAAAAGATTCCCCATTTTGGCTCATTTTATCCAGCGATGCGCGATTTGTGCTAGGTGCAAATCACACATCAAAAACTGCCTCAGAAATTGATTCTAGGGCTCCAGAGTGCGATTTTCACCCTTCGCGCCAAAATTGCTGATGACGTCAGCATGACGGACCTCGTACGGCGGATGACGTGGCAAGATGACGTCAGCATGATGACGTCAGCATGTACGGAGGTGACGTGGCAGTACGGCGGGTCTGATGATGTGGCAGGACATGTGGCAGGGTGACTCGGTAGTACAGTGGCAGGAGGCCACGCAGGCGGATGACGTGGGGCTTACGTCACAGGGTGGAGGGTGGTAAGTGGTTTCTGGGCACACCGCCTTTGGGAATGGGTGGTTTTGTCAGAGGGGGCTCCACCACAGCCTAGAAGGCGACGCGTGGCGGGAGTACGGTGGGAATACCGCCCATCTCCCGGACGCTAACCTTCAGGCGGCTTGGGAGATGGGAACGCCCGCCCACCGTTGATCTGCGGGGCAGGTGATCGGACGGTTGGCGGTGAAGGTTAGGCGGCAGAGGGATAAGGGGCGGGAATATACACAGAATATTCCAATTTTAATAAAGCGCGGTGGGATTTCGAAACTTTGGTTTATGTGGGTTTTGGGGGTTATAAACAGGCGCGGGTTCATATATTTACACTTGGGACTTAGGGATAGGGGCGCAATATGGGTTTTTTGAAGGTTTTAGGGCTAGGGGAGAGGTTGTTACCGTGACTACGTGTCATCTAAATCTTGCTATGACACGGATGAGCTTAAAAACAGCCCCAGATAGACTGCTTTTTCCCTGACTTATAAGAAATATGGATATATTGCCAGGGAGGGGATATTTACATAGGGGAGTTTTATATACATAGTTTCAGTAGGGGAAGGGGAAAACTGATAGGGAGTTATATAGTAGAGTTAGTAGTTAATATGGAGATGATAAACAGGCGCTAAGGTGCGGGACCTTAGGCTAATTTTCGAGGGAAAAGTGACTCATAGATGAGAAATAAAGAAACCTTGAGTGAAGCAGATCTTCACCAAGACAAATGACATGGAGAATGATGAAACTAAGAGGAATCAAGCAGATCTTGACCTCTTTGAGGAAATTAGTGAGTGACTTGGGGAATAAGAGGAAGGGGGAGTTAGTGATGTCCAGCTTGAGCTCCTCCAGATGAAAACTACCTGATAACTATGATCTAAAAAAGATAAAACGCTTTGTAACACAAAATTGATCATAAATTATCATTCTGCAACCACACAGCTACCTACCCAGCCTACCTTCCTAACATTTTTTCTTCTTTTTGGGTGGGTGCACTTAGACTTGCAGACCCTGATTTACAATTTTTCTTTTGAATGCTTTCCTATCTAAATCTACACTTATTTCTGCCAAGGGCCCAGATTAAGCAGTTGGGTCCCTGTGATTCTCTACCTATCTACAAATCTGCCAAGATTAAACTGTTTGGACAGATACATTCTCTATATTCTAAACAGGAAATTGAAACCTAGGGAGACCAAGATTAGACTGTTTGAATCTCCCTTTAAATACTCTTCAAAATTGGAACAACTCATCAAAATTGGAATACAACAGTGCCATTTGGACTAGCACAGTTCATGGCATCTTGTGGAAATATGGAACACTGCAGCCTACAAAGTATGACATATTTGGCATGTAAAAATGTCAATCATGAAAGATGAAACCCTGTTGCAACAGGAGGCTAACAAGATAGAAACAAAAACTGAAACGATGCTAGTACAAGCTATTATGTATCAAAATGATAGCAAGCACCCACTGAAATCAAGTAGACAATGTTCACACAAAGTGAAACACAAAAAGTGCGAGAAATGCAACATAACACATGGAAAGTGGGCTTACTACAAAACAATTGAGTTGAATGTGTCGATAGCTCCTAGATGTGATGTGGGATATTAGAGTTGTAACATAAATTGTGAGGAATGAGCCCTGCAGTGTCCGGTTGATGATTTTTGATAACATCGAGGTTGTGATGCGCATGCCACAAATCTAGGGAAAGCGACACTTGGTGTGAGGCTTTTGAAATGATCCTTGCATGTAACCTCCAATTGCCAACAATAGATCCCTAAAACAAGGGATGCCTTTGCACGCTACCTTGGGAGAAGTAGCCCATGCATGCAAGTCTATTTTTCTCGGTCCGGGAGAGAACCGATCAACTCATCTACACATGCAAGAGACTGCTCAACTGCTAGGAGAAAATGTGCAATTCTGGCTGGGAGGTGAGCTGGCTGCTCAGAAGATTTGTTAAATTTATGGGTAGAGGAGTTGATTACTACCCAGATTTGTGCAAATTCTGGCTGAGCAACCCATCTGGGAAGGATTGCACAATTTTCTGGGTGAAGCTTGCTCAAAAGAATTGCGCAATTCTGAGGCCCAATAGGCTACCAATCAAGATGGCATAATTTCTGGAGGGAAGGTTAGTTTCCCTCGATATTTGTGTAAATTCTTGAAGGAGTTGGTCAGCCTGCTGTTGGACCAAGTCTAGATGAACATCCTTTCAGGGGAATGCATCAAGGTTTGATCAATAGGCTGCATTTCTATAAGAAAATCACTAGAGCTTGTGTGCTTGATGAAGTAGTACATGCTGTTATGAAGGTTGGTAGGGAGGCTCCAAAATGAAGCTAAGGAAAAATTTTGGAGTGTGGTTGTAGCTGCTACAACACTTGGGGACACATTGGTAGAACTCCAACTCTGTGAATGGACATTGTTCGTGAAAAACAAGTCTAACACCTTCGGAAGTATTGTTTAGTTCTTAGTTCATCTTGGTTTCCACACTTGCTTGATTGTAAGATGAGCATCTGCCATGCTCTTGGTCGATTGACACACATTGCAAGCCAAGTCAACATAGTTGTTTCAATTGGGATTGAGGGGTATATTGATGCACAAGCATTATAGTCGTCAGAGTCTTAGTTTCATCTCTGGTGTTGCTCCACTGCCAGCAGGCCTCGACTATACCTCGACGGAGTCACATAGGAACACAAGCATGGCTCCGATGCCACTGAGCCTAGTCAGTACCCTAGTGGAGTTACTTGCATCACCTCTCTATGCAGGAAGCCTTTCTCTTTGTTTGCCTTATTCATTTTTCATTTTCTCAAAAGTTTTTCACTTTTCCGTTTTCATAACTATTCATAGCACTTATTCATTTCAGAGGTGGAAGAGCGATCCCAACTTATTGGGAGACGAAGAGGTCGTTCCTGCAAAGAAGTAGTTTATTATACATCTAACATGCCTATTAAGGTTCCCCCCCTCACCTTACTCTACTTGACTGAGCTGACAAGGATTAACCCAAAACAACCGACTAGAGTAGGTGATTCTAGTGAGCACACAAGCATTGTGTTTTCACCAAGGTTCACTTCAAACAATACGTATTTTCCATTGACGTATCACGGAATGAAGACAACAAGTTCTTACATAAGACAATGGACAAGAGATAACCAAATGTTGATAGTTGTACAAGTCCTCTCGTACTTTACCCAGATTGTTTCACGAGTCATACATGGTTTCATGCAAAACTAACCTATGAATGAAACAAGCAAACAAACAAGCAACAAAGGAAAGAAGAAGTAGAATTAAAAGAGAAAGAAAAGTGAGTAATAAAACAAGAAAGCTAGTGAAAAAACCAACAAAGCATGTAAGAAAACAAGCATGCAAGCAAACAAACTGAAAGAAAACACTACTCCTACTCCTAAGCTAACGGTGCATGGGCCATCTCACGTGAAGTGATACTTCCAATGTAGCCCCCAGCGCATTGGTTGACCCATGTTGGTGAAGGCATGGCTCGCGAACAAGAAAACTACGTGAACAAGCAAATAAGAAAGATATAACAGTGAAGTTAAACACACTACGAGTTTACAAGCGACCACAGAACAGAGATGAGTGAAAGCGCATGACATGCACTATGTGGAGATGCCATGGTGTTGTGCTTGTAACACCCTTTGGGGTAAATGTGCATATAAACAACATAGTAGGAACATAAATACAATAAACATATCAGCCATCAAAATCCATATATACATCAGTACATTTGCACTTGAAAATCAAGGGAATAAATTTTTTCATTAATAAATGAATTGAACCAACCGGTGATGGGACTACCATGTTACACCCGACCATATATTGGATTATGCAAGTATTTCTTCATCCAATCACCCCTGTGCCATATTCCAAGCATGAATGTGGGATCTCAGAGAACACATCAATCAAAACTCATCCAGGGCTTCCAGAGGCCATTCAGCTCAACCCATTAAATAGTGATTCTACCTCACGGTTGGACATCACCAAAAACCATCATCAAATTGGTCTACATCCATGCCTGCTAGGGATTCCAGAGTGTTTGTCCAACAAAGGCTTCCAGAACTAGTAACTCAACCCACAACTTATACAGGGCTTCCAGAGTTTTTGTCCTTCCAAGGCTTCTAGAATTAGTAACTCAACCCACAACTTATATAGGGCTTCCATAGCATTTATCCAACCAAGGCTTCCAGGATTAGTAAGTTAACTGACCAAGGGCTTCTAGAGCATTTGTCCAACCAGGGCCTCCAGGACTAGTAACTCAACCCACGCTATTATAGGGCTTCCAGAGCGTTTGTTCAACCAGGGCTTCTAGGAGAAGTAACTCAACCCAAGTTGTTACAAGGCTTCTAGATTTTTTGTTCAAATAGGGCTTCCAAGACTAATAACTCAACCCATGCTAAGGAAACATGAGAATGAACCAAAACAAAGCAATGAAAGTAAACCCACAATCAGCATGGGTATCCAGGAAATGACAAGGTTATGAAATCCAATGTCAATCCCGACCATCCTCCATGCTAATGGCATATCATAACCAAGAAACCACGTGCATGTGCCATGCATGCCAAAACTAGTGAAGAAATCATACATGTAACTCGGTACCGGTAAGGAAATTGATGTAGATGCTAATGTCGATACCCTCTTGTGCTTTCCTGCTCTTCCTTTACCTTCTTACTCCAAGAATCCAAGTATGCCACACCCTCCAAGAGTGCTCCAAGAAAACTCTAAGTATCTAAGAGTATGTGTGTGTGAGAGAGAGAGAGTAATGAGAGAGCTCCCAAAACAGAATTGACAAAAGATTCACATTGAAAGGAAGAAGCTTGAGCCAAGAGCTCGCCAACTGATCCTTAGAAGCCTTTTTATTAATGAGGCCTCTATTTCCTTCATTTTCCATTATTTTCCTTCAATTTCCTCCTCACATGCAACCTATGACCTTTCACCTTCCTTTTCTCCTAATTTCCATTATTTTCATAAATAAATGTGCCAAAATACCTTTTTGCCTCTTTAATGCCTTATCCATTGCCTTTTCCAATTTCCTTAACCATAAACAACCAAATTAACACCACCTAGGATGTCCTACCCACCATTCACCTCGGAATACATGTCCCATCATCTATGGTATTTATATTATTTTACATGGAATTTTCACAAGGGCTGTTACAGAACCCTCTCCCTTGGGGGAACGCCGTCCTCGGTGTTCAATGAAACCTATAACCAATAAGACTATTGAAAACAAAACATACTACCCATGGAGCTTTATAGCACAGCTCGTTGTAGTATTTACAATGAAAGACCTACTCAAAATCAAAACCCCATGACAACATGATAACATACCACATACTGGAGCTTTATAACATAACTTTTACGATATTTCCAATAACCACATATAAAAATATGCACATTTTCTCAACCAACCAATAAAAGAATATGATGCATGTGTCCTTAACAAGGAAATCTAGAGGCTCACACCTCCATCCTCAAAGTAATACCAAGATTCAACTCCTTCCTAGGAAGTCTAGAATCCATTATAAAGTCAAATATGCATCCAACATCCAACATTATAATCTCACACCATTTGTCCCCTCAATGAACAGTTACCGACTCATTGTTCTAGGGTGCACTCCCAATGTGCATCTGATTCCAATGGCCAAAACAAATCCATATGTGACCTTCCCTTCTCTACTACACAGTCCCTCAGGAATCTGATCACCCCTTCCATCCAGTTACTCACCTTCCAAGTTCCGTTGGCACCCCCATCCTGGGAAGTCCGTCCCTTGGAAAGGATTCCTCGCATCGGAAGATACAAAAACCAAGGCATATCACTGCCTTAAAACCATCATACCATTCATAGCATGCTCATGGAAATAAAAGGACACAATTAGGTACCAGTGTCCCACAATGGCCCTGCTTCTGAAGTGCTCTACTAGCATACTGTTGCATTTCTAATTTCTTTCACTGTTGCTGCTAATTCTTGTAGTCGATTTCAACCACCCAACTGGGCATGTCCATGCTTCCTGTATGAAGAACATAACTTCCATTAGATTCAAAATAAACTGAAATAACTTCAAATCATACCTCATTGGCAGTTCATCGATAAGGTACACCTGGAATCCTATTCACTTCCTATCACAAGAAGTCAAACTAGCATCTTTGACCAAATCAACATATATAAAAATATCACATTAGGTTAAATCAAAACAAAACCATAATAGATCAAAATCCTAAATCACATGTAACCATCATAAACCAGAATCATAATTCACATGTAATCATCATATACCATAATCATAAATCACATGAATAATAAAACTGAAACACAATACTGATACCTACCTTTCATTGATCCTTACTTCTGCCTTCATTATTTTGTATCCTTACTTCTGCCTTCATTATTTTGTATAGACATTGGATCAGTTGCCACACCCAGTGCCTTCTCCTCTACCAGATGCACATACGCATAGTGTGCATCACACACATACAACCACACCTGACACACAACACCATGCAATGCTTGCACCTACACCTGACGTACAACACATACACCTACAACCAGTGTACAACATAGTGCATCCATCTATATACGATGTTCAATAACAACCAATACATGTACCTACACAGAGTACAACACAACGAATACACACGTCGCAATACCACGACTACATGATGCACGTGCATAATACCACATGACCTCAAAACAACATGTATGACATGTACACAATACCACATGCACACCAGTACCATATGTATAACATGTACATAGTACCACTGGTACACTGCACCAACTGCATAACGTGTGCACAACATCGCATGTACATGGTTCCACCTACACAACATGTACACAATGCTACATGTACACCACACCATATGCACAAACGTCACATATACGTCATGAAGACAGTACAATATGTATACAACACCCCATATGCAATATTGATACAACCTTATTTGTACCATCTTGTACATAACATTGCATAAATAACATGTACACATGCTATGCATACAAAACACCACAAGTTCACACATCATAGATGCAACATGTACAACATATGCAACATATGCATAACAGTAGTACCACACATCCAGAACCACACTGACTCTACCAAGAAACCTTGCTTCAGGTGTCTTATCCATGCTTGTCTTAGCATGCCACAGACCAAACTTCTTTTATTTTGCTGGTGTATCCTTTCGTATAACATGTCCACAACATAGTCATAATATAATCACATAATATAAACTCATAACTACATGATACTCACCTGGTATATTTGTCATGACTACTCTTCCCACTTGATTCCTCATGAACCAGGAGCCTCTTCATGTCATTCAGTTGTGTAAGCAATTATTCCTTCACAAGAATGATCCCTCACAATGCCTATCAGATAGTGACATAGATACGTACATACATACATATATAATCATTAGCATAAAACGATCATCACCTTGTCATAAAACTACATACATACATTCATGTATACATATAAAAACATCAACATAATCATGATCATAACATAATTACCAGATAACATAAGTTCTAGGTTAAGAGAAATTCCTTTATTCATGAAACACATGCGTAACATTGAGAACAACAATTCCCAACATAGCCAAGGAATATGACACCTCAAATCCATTTACTTTACCTTTTCTTGTTACCTTTCTCATGACTATATTGCTACTGTCCATTTACCACAATGGACCCAGCCAGTCCAACTGATTGTCATAGCCTTACCTTCCACTGCACTTACTCATGCACCAAGCTTCATCTGAATCTTACATTACCTTTTGGGTACCACACAACTCTCCCCGAGCTCCATCAACTTTCCTCTTTCCCAACCAATTCCCAAGACTCAAAACAATAAAAGACAAGACAAGAAAAAACCAAGAAGAAGACCACGAAAACCCATAATGATATGACACTACAACAAAGTGGCAAGGCCTTGCACTAGACATAAACAAAACCGCAAATCAAGCTCAAAAGACCAAAAGCACAAGATTAACACCATGGCTCAATCCCCATTGTTCTTAAGGAAAGCTCAACCTAAGCCTTCTTCAAGATTTCATGACAACCTGTCTTGCCACGCAACTCCCTGCATCATGCTCACACATGTCAAACACATGTTCCAAATATCAAGACAATCATATTTATCAATTTGAAATCAATTTTTACAAACAATCATGTCATAATCCATAGTCAACTCATAGTCATCAGTCATAATACTACAACTATCACCTACTGTACTCAAGTACATATCAATTTTCTCAACACATATATTTTAATATAGTCATCTTAAAACAAGATCATTTGAACACATGCTCATATTATTCAATTCATAAAACATTCATACCATGTTAAATAAATCAACTAGATGACATAATCAATAGTCAAGTATCAAATATATGACATAAGGAACTAATACATTAACATATCTTAGGGGAGGTGATCTTGTCTTCACAATCAATCTAGTTAACACGATATAAATTTACAACACATTAGCTCAAGCACTCATAATATCATGATATCCATAACAATATCTAACTAACATGTTCACATCATAAACTCATATACATATGCAAAGTCAATCTAGATTAGTATGACACCATCTCACAAATATGTCAGCTCATACCTGAATATCGCAACCCTTACCATCTACATAGGTCAAACCAGGTTAAAAATACATATATAACATCAAGATCTTCAAGGCAATGAGCATAACCATCACGCATATGACCAATCCAAATTATAACATCAATATCTCAATGAAATGACCCTAATCATCAAGTTAATAGCATAAAACAACAATAAGCTATATATCATACTCATCAACAACATACAACATAATCATCAAGTTATATAATATAAAACAACAATAGAAATGCATACAACTACAAGTTACTATCATTCTTGACTACCTAACACATCTGCATATAACCACACTAATCGTCTAACATCTATCATGAATGTAGACATAACATCAAATACATGTTAATAAACCTAATTTATATAACCCTAATGCATATAATATTCCTTAACTTACATACCTGCATGCCAAACATACATTACCTGTATGGCGATCTTCTCTTATCCCAAAGTCTAATGCTGCAACTTCATTATGATAATCTGCATCCTTTACTCTATCTCAACTAGCTCATTAGTATCATAACAACCAATAGCATCATGATGACCTAAATTGCATACAATGACTTCACAAGGCATGTGTTGACCTATTGTACATGAATAATCATAGCCACAACCATACATGCATAACAACAACCATTACTCCATTGTACACATTGCCACATGCAACCAACAGTATGCATAAGCAATGCCAAATGACCTACACCTACACATAAATGCATGTAGTCGAACATAAGCAATTAATTCTTGTAATCAACCTACAACACTGATACATGTATTCAAAATATTTAAAAATGTAACCTAACATACAAGGATGTAATTAGGTATCATGAAATCAACATGTAAGCGACATATAATTCATAAACAGTCAATCACATGTTCCAAAAATCAAGACATCGTGTCTATTACTTTGAAATCTGCATTCACCAATACTAACAACCTATAATCATACCCCCTTACTGTCCATGGTCCACACTAAGGTAGAAGGAGGAAGCTATTATAATGGCCTGATCTCCAATGTCCAATTATGGAAATGGGATCTCCAAAGCTCCACTAATTTTAACCACACTTGAAAATAAATTGATTTTCATTTGTCATATATTTTGTATGAGATTAAGTAAAGACATTGCACTTATTCCACTTGTAACATAATAACTAAAAACATGCCACTTTTCCATTTCCTTACATGCAACTTTTCAAATTCCTTGCATGCAACCTTTAAAATTCCCTACATGCAACTCCTCAAATTATTTTCACGTAAATAGGCATAGATCAACTACATTCATATTATCTTACTACAATACTATCCCATCCAAAAAATAACATTTTCTTCAAACAATTACCATACTTTTACATTTTATTCAAATGACTACTATACTATTACATTTGCATGTAAGCATTTCTTCAAACACTTTACATGCATACTAATATAGCAAACTATTTGCATACAAGTAAGTATATATCAACTACAACAATACTATCACACATAAATACTATCCCCAGCCATAAACAACATACTCATTGGGGCGTTTTATCAAATAGTATGTATGCAATTAATCATTGAACCATTTAAGCATTTCATCAAACACTTTGCATGAAAACTAATATAGTGAATGATTCAATGCATATATCTTAAACTGTAGTAGTAGAATTTATGGAAACTGAACCATATGATCAATGGTATTTTCCCTCACTATGGTTCAAGTTTCAACTTCTGAGATTTCATAGATGAAAAGCTATAACAAAAATACCAACACAATCCTTTTTGGTGCACAATTCTAGGAGTATGCATAAATCTCGACTTCCGCTGGTCATATCTCCTAAAATATAATGAATAAATGTCTGAAAGTTTAATCAAAATATTAGTGGGATTTCCCCTAATTATGGAAAAAATTTCAGCTCCTGAGAGTGCCCAGAAGAAAAGTGATAACAAACATGCCAGTGTGACATGTTTGAGGCCTGATTTTAGGAGCATTCAGAAGGCTCATCTCCCTCTACCCATATTCCTAAAATATGGTGACCCAATATCTGAAATTTCTACCACATAATTAGTGGTATGTCCCCTCAATCAGGACAATTTTTCAGCTTCTGAAAGCCTACAGACGATGTGTTATTGCAGAAATTCCAACATGACCTATGTGAAGGTGCATTCAGGAAGGTCATCTTCCTTAGATCATAATTCCTAAAGTATTATAAACCAATATCTGAAATTTTTACCACATTATCAGTGGGATTTACCTTCAATATGGACAAAATTTCGACTTCTAATATGCCACAAAAGAAAATTTATAACGGATATGACAGAAAGGTCTAAAATTTAACCTTTGTTCTTCATTTCACCTATAATAGAGCCCATCCAGTCCAAGTGTTTGAACCATGCTCTGATACCACTCTGTAAAACCCTTCGGGGTAAATGTGCATATAAAAAACATAATAGGAACATAAATACAATAAACATATCAGCCCTAAAAAGCCATATATACATTAGTACATTTGCACATGAAAATCAAGGGAATGAAAATTTTCATTAATAAATGCATTGAAACAACTGGTGATGGGACTACCACGTTCCACCCGACCATAGATTGGCTGAGCCAAGTCTCTCTTTAGCCAATCACCCCTGTGCCATATTCCAAGCATGAATGTGGGATCTCAGATAACACATCAATCAAAACTCATCCAGGGCTTCCAGAGGCCACCCACCTCAACCTATCAAATAGTGATTCCACCTCATGGTCGAACATCACCAAAAACCATCAGATTGGTCTCCATCCAAGCCTTCCAGGGCTTCTAGAGCATTTGTCCAACCAAGGCTTCCAGAACTAGTAACTCAACCCACAACTTATACAGGGCTTCCATAGTGTTTGTCTAATGAAGGCTTCCAGAACTAGTAACTCAACCCACAACTTATACAGGGCTTCCAGATCATTTGTCTAACCAAGGCTTCTAGGACTAGTAACTCAACCCACCAAGGGCTTCCAGATAATTTTTCCAACCAGGGCTTCCAAGACTAG
The DNA here is from genome assembly GCA_031772625.1 of Pinus tabuliformis. Classification (NCBI taxonomy): domain Eukaryota; kingdom Viridiplantae; phylum Streptophyta; class Pinopsida; order Pinales; family Pinaceae; genus Pinus; species Pinus tabuliformis. The sequence continues at coordinate 310,647,610 of CM062810.1, read as the reverse complement.
TAACTCAACCCAAGTTGTTATAGGGCTTCCAGAGCATTTGTTCAGCTAAGGCTTCAAGGACTAGTAATTCAACCCAAGCTATTACAGGTTTTCCAGAGTGTTTGTTCAACCAGGGCTTCCAGGACTAATAACTCAACCCAAGCTAAGGAAACATGAGAACCAACCAAAACAAAACAATTAAAGTAAACACACAATCAGCATGGCTATCTAGGAAATGGCAAGGCTAGACAATCCACTGTCAATGCAGTCCATCGTCCATGCCAATGACAGATCATAACCAAGAAACCACATGCATGTGCCATGCATGCCAGAAATAGTGAAGAAATCATAAATGCAACTTGGTACCTATAAGCAATTTGATGTAGATGTTGATGTCGATACCTTCTTGTGATTTCCTGCTCTTCCTTCACTTTCTTGCTCCAACAATCCAAGTATGCCACACCCTTCAAGAGTGCTCCAAGAAAACTATAAGTATCCAAGAGTATGATAGAGAGAAAGAGAATAATGAGAGAGCTCCCAAAACTAAAGAGACAAAATATTCACACTGAAAGGAAGAAGTTTGAGCCAAGAGCTCGCCAACCGATCCTCAGAAGCCTTTTTATTAATGAGGCCTCTATTTTCTTCATTTTCCATCATTTTCCTTCAATTTCCTCCTCACACGAAACCCACCTTTCACCTTCCTTTTCTCCTAATTTCCATTATTTTCATAAATAAATGTGCCAAAATACCTTTTTTCCTCTTGAATTCCTTAGCCATTGCCTTTTCCAATTTCCTTAGCCATAAAAAACCAATTGGACACCCCCTAGGATGTCCTACCCACCATTCATCTTGGAATACGTGTCCCATCATCCGCGGTATTTATATATTTTTACATGGAATTTTCACAAGGGATGTTACAGTGCTACACTACATGCAAATGTTGAGTGTGTGCATTCTCTTGACTATGACATGCAAGCATACATGAGAAAGGTATACCACTTATGTTGTGTGTAGAAAATTCTAACTGTAGAGTAACCTAATAATGTAATATAACTAAAGAAAAATACTTTAATCTAATTCTACAATCAAACTTGCTGAAGCTTAATAGATTTGAGCAAGATCAAGCGAAATACATATAACCGGAAGAAGAATCAATGCACATGAAACACAAAAGAATACTCAGGGGAAAGCCTCAGCTAAAAACCCCACTGTCTGTATTATCATATAAGGTGGAAATACATCAAGATTACACAAAGCCTTAGCTCTCATAGCTAGCCAGCTCTTAGTACAATCCTCCTGGATGCTCACAGGAAAACAAGGCTTCTCACAAACCTTCCCCTCTGCCCTACAAGCCTCCTATTTCCTTGCGTTGCTTCTCCTGGGTGATCCTACTGTTACCAAGTGTAACACTGATCACTCACACTGATTTCACACCCTGTAAAACTGCACAATCCTCAAGGAACCTTGTTCCTTCAACATGGATGAGTTTGCTTTATAGAAAAACTCATGCAACTAATAGTACACTATCCCTGTCTTTAATATCAACTAGGTCTTTCTTTGAATGGACATCCATGAGTTATTTATGAGAGAATCTTCAGTGATATGGAGTACACTAGTTTGATGCATGCATGCATTAACTGACTGAACTCACAATTAGTTCCTCAAACTGTTTGAAACTAATTTAACTGGACATAACTTAGTTAACTGAGCTAACTAATTACAACTCAATTATAACTCAATCTTATCTCCTTAATTAAGGGATAATCTCCTTAATTTAAGGGCTAACTATTGCATGACTTCACAAAGACTTGTAGCTTGAATGTCTCCAACTAATTAATCCAAGATGAATTAATTAATTATTTTTCAAGCAGCTAGTGAGACTAAATTAGAATTTTAATTCCCAATTTTAATTCAACGACAAATTAAAATTGGAATATACTGGATTCTATTTTTATCATTTCTTATTGCTATTTTTAACATTGTTCATGTGTGCTTGCTATGTAAGATTCCTCCAATGCATGAGCGATGGGATCATGTAGTCCGAGTGAAGGAAGGGAAATTTGGGTGTTTGGTTGATCTTCAATGCAAAGTAGAGAGTAATGAGGAGCCTTGATTGTTTCAACAATTTCCTGACCAGAAGTGAAACCAACCTCAGGACAGCGAGGGCCTGACATAACCATCAGCTTGGGCTGAATTGCCTCAACATTATGCGGGGTTTTGACTTCGTTGACAAATAGATCATTATATACCAGTGTCTTAGATAGATTAACAACAATTGAATCAACATCGTGATCAAATGAAGAAGTAGAGAGATCATGACAACCAAGATCAAAAATTTAGGATGTTTGTCAGCATCCTCATGATTTGATGAATTGGGTAGAGGGGTAGATGAGAAGTAAATATGTTCACCCTCTGTGTTTTCAGGAAATATAGATGACATATTGGATGTACTTTCTGAGGAAGATGTGTCCTCTCTGCACTATTATGATAGACTAACATCCAACGTGTCCTATGAATGATCAGAAGTAGAAACATCTGGAAATGGGTTTTCACAGGGGAAATCAGTAGTGGTAGATGCACAAGGGATTTCAGGATGAAGTGGATGAGGCATGATTGGAAGGGAGTCATCCTTCACCGCAGGTTCTTCTTTAGATTCCTACACACACTCATCATGAATGATGGCACAGGTTGGCTGCATAACACCATCTTTGTTGACAACTTAATCCTCGTTCACAACAGGTGAGGAGTCTGGAATGGAAGAACACAAGACAGTACAATACGAAGGATCAACAAAATGCGAGGATGGAGGTCGAGGGAACGAATCCACGTGACAACCAATAGGCTTGCAAGCCAAATATGTGCAGATATCAAGAGTAGGTGGGTTGGGAGGATGTGATAGTTCAACAAAGGTATGTGCATGATCTCTCACATCACTCCGCAGTGGTGGAGGTGTTTGATAAGGTGAAGGCAGACAATCACTTGTGATAGTGACTATGCTTTCTCGTGATTGTGCAATTCCATCACTGGAGTATGAGAGGGATTCGAGTGATTTCAAGAATTGCAGTTTTTCAGATATGTAAAGAAGATACTCAAATCTTCCATCGAGAAATTACCAGTCAATATCATCTTCAGGGAATCGGTATGCAAGATTACAAAAGCATGTGTGAAACTATTCAATGGATTCATCGGGTGCTTTCCGTAATTTCATAATTTTTTTATTGAGTGCTTTAGAGTCAAAATGATTGAAAGCACAGTCTATCTCTGCAACCAGATGGTCAAGAGAATGAATAGATGTTTCGGGTAGCGTGGCACACTAGTGCATTGGGTTCCCTCGAAGCATGTAGACGAATAGTGCACATCTCATATATTCTTAAAAGAATCCATGTCTTTCTCATGAGCCTACAACACCGACCACGTGCCTAATCAAGGCTATGTGGCCTCCATGATGAAATCGTTTCCATAAGATATGAACTCCAAAAGAGCAACTCGGTAGTTAGCCATGACAGATATGTAGAGATTCAAAACAGATGTCAGGGCTCAACTTGTCATCTGGACCTCCTTCTAGCACCAAAATGTTGACAGTACTGGACCCACCAACATGTAAGGGGATCTCCCCGGTAAGAAGTCCCAATTAGACCTCAGGCCATTTGGTGTAGGAGTCCTAGCAGTGGGTCATACGGTAATGACTTGACCACAATTTCACATAGAGGAAAGTAAGATGTCTCTGTTGGTAGAAAGGGTGTGACAACTGCAACAAGACAAGGATGGTGCATAAGAGGTTCTAACACACCGAGGGTGAGGTGAGTCTACCCCTTGGAAACCTGTAATAGTGCTCAGCTTGGAAGGGAACACATGAGCGAAGATGCATCACAAGCTGGAAAGCAAGTTAGAGAGAAATCCAAAGTGATGGTTAAACCAACAACACATTTTAGAAAGATTCATACATACTTATATAGAATAGTCCATACATGCATGCACAAGAAAACAATACATATATCATTTAGAGTAAACCATATAGCATGGAATAGAATACAACATATGCATGAAATGTGTTAGATTTGTTATATTAAGAAGTGTAAGTTCCAGTCATACAATACATCCACGTCTAACCACTAGTTCCAATAGTGGAATGTTATAGCCACAACTACCTACTCCTCCAAACAGATGTACTTGCTCTATGTAGTGGAGAAACCAAGGATCATTACAATACTATCCAAGCTCTCTCCAAGATAGTCTTATCAGAAGCTTGGCTAACCAAAGCCTTTACAATGAGTTATGAGGTTCTATTTATAGAAAAGGGTGGGGTGACCCTTGACATTCCCCTTTGTGACAGCTCATCTACCCTCATGACTCTTCATCTACTCTATGATTATTACATCCAACTATTGACACTTGAACTTCCACTTGACACGACATTACATTACAATCAACATGTGCTCATGTGAGACAAAATGGCTTAAGAAAGCCATGCAAGACATCACTAACACTCGGTCTATTGAGGTGATACCAACTCTTTGGCATGCCTGTGATGGTGAAGGTGGTGAGCTGAAGCCAAGCTTGGTCATCTATGATGGTGTGCATGCACCCCATGGTGACATCTTTCTAAAGCGAACTCTTGCCTCCGTTGCATCCGGGTCCATTGGTGTGGCTCTTTCATCCAAATCATTTGCTAGCATGTGCATGGTCTTCTTGGTGCAACCGAATCGGTAACAAACTAATGCATAGTGTCCGTGTTGATGTTCCAATGTCTACTGGTGGTCATGCGCATCAATTGTTAACTACATGCTTAGCTCCAGTTGGAATTGCTTCTTCTCTTCGCCTTTGTGAGTGTGCTGAATGGGTTGGATCTCATGCGTTCACACAATGATATGCATGTTGTTGAATCCCATGCATGTGATCAACAACACTCTTCACCATGTTTGCTCCGTGCTAGCTGTTGGGAGGGATCTATAACTTGTACAACCACAGTTTCATCCGTGAGTGCATGTTGTGCCTCCTGTTGTTCCTATTCCCGCTGCAACTCATTCAATTGTCTGTCCAGCTCATGTTCTTCCTTAAGTTGTTGCTTCAACACATGCAACTCCTTCTTTGTTCCATTCTCTGTCTTCGTGTGATCAAGTTGTCACCTCATAGCTTGAGTCTCCAAGGTTGCTTTCATCTTCAGTGAATGTGCTTAATCTTGCAACTTTGTTCTATTAGGGTCCTATAATTTATAGGATCTCAAGGTGATTAAGAATTTCACATTTTGTAGGTTTCAAATTGTTCATAGATTTCATTTTTCAATTGATTTCATAAAAAAAAAGAGGAAAAAGAAATGAAAAGAGGGTATAAAAAAAAGAGAAAAATAAAAAGAAAAAGAAAACCCCAAATATTGTTCAAATCATACAGTTTAAGCATGTTTGAATCAGGGAATAAAGAAGGGATATCAAAGGACCTTCTTAAAAAATTGGAAGACATTTTCTAAGGTTCGAAGAAAATTCAGTCTTTCTAAGGTCGGATAGCAAAATTTTTAAGGAAAAGGGGCTTATGACACATTAATAATCATCCCCCGCCCTTTAAACCTTATTTATTTGTCATTTCATATTCCTATAGTCCGCCCACATTCATAACCTGACCCCACCATGCACTCACCCATCACGTCATCGTTAACCAACCCACCATATTTCCCCTCATCTCCGCTCACTCCGCCCGATCGAATGGCCCACATCTTTTTTCAGCCCCCCCCTCACCATTCAAAAGTTAATCCCATGGGGGGGGTCTGAAGTCAGTGGTTTCTGCTCCCCTACGTGTCATGCTCTCGTGAGTTCACACCCCCCCCTCTCATACCACCTACCACTCCGTAAGCCCCCCGAAAAGTTGTATTTGGTATCGTCCAAACCACTCACCCAAGCGACCATTGAACACTCGCCACCTCACCATGCCAAACCATCCCATCCATCCAATCATTCCCATTCCCACCATTGAGCCATAAATGAGATCGAGCCATTAGCCAACAAACCCACACCAAATTAAGCCAATCCAACAGCCTAATTTCAAATCATAAAACCACCAAATTCACGCCGAGTTCAAACTTTAAATGTTATTGTTCACTTGTAGGCGCTTCCTCCCACTCCATTCATCTATTGCAGAGAACGCAAAGCAGAGCAAGAGAATAGAGAAACAGTCCAGGATTACTAATTTTCAAGCAGTGATCATCAATTCCTATTCTTGAATCCCATTTCTTTTCAAATCCCTTTCTTTCTCCCTCACTAAAAAGCCCACTTCTTTCATCCTATTCTGTTACAAAGTAGACAGAACTGGCACCTAAGCAGAAAGGACCAGAAATATTCAACCCAATGGTGCACCCATCACTAGATTTAGATCATTTACCATTGGATGACATGGATTTCAAGATCCATGAGACTCTCTCAGAATTTGATCAACTTAATATATATTGTGGGGGGGAGGACAAATTCATGGAGGAAATGGATGACATAGGCCTGTGGGACACCAACTTGCCTTTCTATATCTTCCCTAAAACACAGAGTTTTCCAGAATTGATCAAGAAGTGCCATTCATGTTACAACCTGTTAGGGCCTAAATCTACCTCAGGCTTAGAAAGATAGGATCTAGGATAACATCAAACCATGCTTAACCTGGTAGCTAGCCCTACCAGGTCGGGAGAGGGCTCTCTCCTGGTCAATCTCAGCAAAAATATGATCAATGAGGGCTTGAGATGACTGATATAAATACTGATATTAGGCTAGGTATGTGTGCAAAAGAGTTTGATTGAATAAAATGATGTTTTTGTTGGCTCAAATGGAAAGGCAGATTTTTGGGTGCAGGGAATGAGGCTCAGTTTTGCAGAGATCTCAATGGGGCAAGGTAGGCAATTGATTTGGCACTTTAAATTGAATGAGATGGAGAGATTAGATAGGTGAGGAGTTGAAGAGGGAAATAAAGCTCAGGGATCCTCTTCAAACAACTGAAAACATCAAAAGCTAAAGCAAACCCTAGGTAGAGCACTGCATTTTCAATGGATTCTACCTTTTCCCTTGTTTGTTTTAGTTAAGAAGAAACAAGATAGATAATGGCATACATAACACATAAGTAAATTCACAATTATAGAAGAAAGCACTATACCAAGACAAAATGCCACATGAATCCCAAAGAGTGCTGCAAACCCTAGTCTCAATTCCTTAGCCAAAATGCTGATATGAGTATACAATGAAGCTCCTTGCTTTCTCAAAAGTCCAACCATGCTAATGACTGAAAGATCACAAGATATAGACAAACCATAACTCATCCTAGCCTCTATGGGTTGATCTCACAAGTTTAGGAGCTGTTCCAACTAATTCTAAACTGAGAACTAGAAATCAGGCAGTGGAACAGCTTGCCTCTAGAAACTAGGGAACTGATTCATTCAGTTTCAAACAACTTTTTGATAGATGAATCTACCTCCATAAGTGAAAATTAGACATAATTACATCAATATCCATCAATTTACATTAAATTACATCACAATTTTGACATTAAGAAGGAGAAAAAGTCAAATAATCAAAAGCTAGGTGATAAACAGAGTATTCTTAGTCAAACTGAGCAAAATTTACCCAATGCGCTGCGGTGATTTCCCTATGCATAGCGCCTGTTTGCAGCCACTTTTGGAAGCCTTCCTGGTGTCCAAATTTTCTCTAAGTGTGTTTGTTGGAAATTTCTACCTATCTACTTTCCAACCCAAGTGGAATTTTTGAATTTGGCCTCCATTTGCCCCTCCAAAATTCAGTTCTCCCAACACTGCTTCGTGTGTGTCAAAATAGGGGCAGTAAGGTCATTATTTGAGTGTTTTTGACCTTTTTTAGGGCTCAAAACCTATCAAAATTTCTTTGCCATTGGTAGGAAAGTATATTTTTCCATGCCAAATCCAAAAATGCTGAGTTTTTGTCATTTGGAGGCTCCCATCAAAAGCAAGCGCCAGGTGGCGCAACGCATAGGGCAGAAAATTCTGTTTTTTGAGCCAAAAATTCCAAAAATGCAAAAAATGCCCCAATTTTTTTGAAATTTGGGCTGAGTCTTCTCCATCAAGTGCTGTGTTGGGCCAAGGAAGCCATAACCAATATCTGAAGTTTATCTTGTGCTTTTTGCCTCCTCAATCTCTTCTTCAATTTTGCCTTCAAGCTCCTGATTTAGCTTGGCACACCATATTCCTTGACAAATAATGATATGCCATGTTTCTCAACATATTCTTCTCATTGATGGCTTTCTCCAACCTCCTCTCCAAGTGGATATTAGCTCTTTCAAGCCATGATTCTCGATCGGCATTAATTTCTTGCTCAAGTGATGTGAGCTTCACCTTCTTTCTTTTGGCAGCTTGGTGGTTTTCTCGTATGTTTTGCAATTCCATAATCACTTGTTGATCCTCAAGCTGCTTGTTTCTTTGCTCTAGGTACTTTATTATCCACTCAGCTCTTTCCAAGTTGAGGGACAAAGCATTGATATTCACTTGTTTCTCTTGGATGACTTCTTTGAGATTTGAGCTTTGTGGGCCCAAATCAGTATCATGACCCTCAATGAGAATGAAATTGGTCTCTTGCTCACCTAAAGACCCCTCATCATGTAATGGCCTCTTTCCATTGTCCTAAACCTGCTGTGCTGATGAAGGAAGTGAGACCCCTTCCACCCCGGTTGGAGCTAATACTCACTTCGCTGCTGCAAATAACCGTCTAGTGCCCTTCTGATAGGTGACAAACACCGACATACTAGCGATCTGTGTCTCATGACCTTCCTGCTGATGTGAAGGTCCACCTGTCTCATGAAAAGCCTCTGGAGGTCCCTAAGGAGCTGTGAAAAACTCACGAGAAATGAAATCCTCCCAAGTGATGCCCTGCAAACCAAGCTGATGCATGACCACAATCTTAATGAGAGAAAAATGATATATACTGTTGAACTGCTGCTAAGGAGTCTTTTATTGTACTAGGGTGGTCATCTTCTCAATATTTCGGAACATGAAGTAGGGGAGATTCATCATTATCACCCTGGTAAAGTGCATCAACAACCTGATATGATAGGCATATAAACGAGAAAACTGGCCCTCACAGCTGAAATAATTCATTATCAGTTTCATCAAAGGAGCATAGGAATCTTTCAAGTACCGAAAAGGAAAAACTCTGCTGAGTTGTCTCAAATAACCGGGCTTGATGTATGGTTCATAATGTTTCCTGTCAATTTGCTGCCTCTTGTTCCATTGCTCTCCAATATTAGGAATACTAGTTGCTAGAGAAATAGATTCTGGTGTTAAAGTGAATGTTACACCAGCTAGAGTGGCTTGACCACCATGTAAACGAAGCACAAACAACCGCGCCAACTCATGATGATATTGAATTCTAGAAATCATCTCAAAGAACTCATAGCAGGATTGGTGTTGGAAGCATGTGATGGCGAGAGGGCAGGCTTGTAGTTCAGCAAGGGTAGTGGGTTCCTCTCGTATATGTTTGCCACTTCTATGAGGCCTCCTGGGTGCATGTACCTCTATAGGAGAGTCACTGTGTGTCTCTTCTTCACGATCATATGAAGGATCAGACTCCATGCTTGCTAGTAAGTGAGTTTTCTTGATGAGTAGTAGGAATTTATGGTGTCTTTAATTTTCTGCCACCAAGGGAAAAGTATATGAGGGACTGTGGACGGAGAGAGTATGAGGAATTTTGGGACTGTTAGGACAAAGTTTTGTTAGGGAAATAGGGAATTAGGGAGTGATATGTAAGCTTTAGGGACAACAATTAGGGTTTGGGGATTTGTAGTTAGGATTTGGGAAATGGGAATTGGGGATAGGGATAGATGATTTTTTGGGAATATGGGAGTAAGGGAATGGAGGAATAATATGAGAAAATGAGTGAAGGAGTGAAAAGGTAAGGGAATGGCAGAATGGACTTGGCAGTCAAAATAACCAATGCAAACCCTAGGCAATAGTTTCTTGAGAAATGGCAAGGAGATAGGGTTTGATTTTTCTTTTAGACAACTACCATAAATTGTATGAAAAACTCCTTTACTAGCAACGAAGAGGGCTTAACTTACTTGCACAATGGAAGTCTTGAATGATTTTGGAAATTTGAGAGAGTTTTGGAGAGAGTCGGGTTTGGCAGCTCTATGTGTCGTGCCTCAAACCCAACGCATCGTGCCTTCTGTGTGTGCCGTGCCAAAACAATTTTACACTGTAAATCGCAGCCCTATGCACCGCACCTTCCACCTAGTGCGCCGCGTCTTCGATTTTGCACAGTTTTCTCCAAGTTTCTCTCCTTTTGCTCAAACATCATTTCCACTTTACTCACGCTTTTTTCTTTGAATGCAAATGAGCCTTGCAATTGAGGGGAATGATTTATACCCAAGAGCTTTTAATTTTTGTTTCATAAAACCCACTTTTACAATGTTTGCAATATGACTTTACTTTTCCACTTTGTTTTTTGAGCTTTTCACTGTATTTAAATCTTTTGATGAACTGAATGACTTAATTTGTCTTTATTTTTGTTTGCTTTGCAGGGGATGGAGCTACTGAGGCTTGGGAAAGAGACCAGGGTTGCCTCTGAACTGATTTACATAAAAGAAAAATGAAAGTACATGAATTGATACAATAAAATCTAAAATACTTTGTTTTTCCTCAAAACAGAGTTTTGAGGAAAAATACGTCTCTAAGCAATTGATTATGAAATTTATTGGTACTGGAACCTCCTCATGTGCCTGCTGACTATTATTGGACATTTTAAAACCCTAGACCTAATGACAATGAAACCCTAAAAGAATGACTCTTGAAATTTTTAAAGACAAAAGGGTGGCTGCATATGATTTTGATGAACGGAAATGGGCCAGCAAGTAAAGGACATGAGGGCAAGTGTACAACAAGCCACAACCATCAGATGATCCATGATCCTAATGGAATGCAGTTGACCACTGAGCAAGACACATAATATGCAATGCAACAAGAGAATTTGATCTCTGACGGAGGGATGAAGATACCGACACTAACACAACCCACAACAAAGAGTAGTGATGGCCCCAACAGGACATATTTTATTCACAATTGATGCTCAATCAATCATGCAGATGATGCAAGCCCCAGTTATTGAACGATTTGTTCCTTTTTCACATGAATTTTTGATTGAAATGTACCAAAAAATTGATTTCTCCAAAAGAGCTATAACATTAGAGCTTTTCATGACCGAGAACACACCTCTGGAAGGCAAAAACCCTCCTTATTCCTCCTCTATTTTCCCTGACAGAACCAGACATATTGCCTTAGTTCTTTCCTACCTACTTGGCAATTATTCTGATCAATGGCTTGATGAAGCTATTATAGCTTGATTATCTATCCTCTGCACTGAATCAAATCCCTCAATCATTTTCAACTTCATCTAGTTTCTAGCATATATAATTCATGAACAGCTTGTCAACTTTTTCACAGAAGAAGTTTTCCGTTATTCCTCAGTGTCGGTTTACATGTTTGTGTATTTTCAGGCAAACGGGTTTCGGTTTTCATTAAGCAAAATGAATGATGAAGGTGAGCCTCAATCAGTGATATTTTGGACAACCTTGGTTATGAAAGCTAAAAAGGATTTCAGAGTCATTTGTGGAAATGTTTGTACACCCAACAATGAGCCTCCTCAGTGGAACTATAGAACCAAGGATAAGTGGAGATATAAAAAGAATTATTCAATTGTCTGATCAAGCCAGAACTGGTGATTGGTACTTTTACCAAAACTACACTGCAATAAGAGTGTATGGCTATGAATTGGCCCAATAAGCGCTTCCAATGTTTGTCCCCATGAGGATCTTTGCATTAGAGTATATTAGACAAATTATCAGTGTAGCAACCAAGAAGAAATCCCAATTTAGGATCAAGTCCCAAATTGGTCCCTTCATTTGCAATAACAAAGCTGCAGGAGAGGAGGTATATAGAAGACTAAGAGAGATGAATTTCACCCATAGAGGGTGGAAAATAAATCCACCGCTCACATCCACGCTTAAAGACCTGAAATCAAGAAATACATGAATCAAATAGAGTGGATGCCAGATATATTACAGGAGGGTAAGGAGTAGGTAATCTCCTCATCTAGTGCACAAACCCCAAGGCCACAGAAGAAACAAATTACTGAAGAAAGGTTTGTAAAGGGAAAAGAGCCAGAGCAAGGAATAATAGGGAAGAGATCTAGAGAAGAGGAGTCACCAGAGACTAATGTTTCCATAAAAGAGTTTAGATTCAAGTACAGAAAGAAAGCCAGAAAACAACACATGGATATAGATAAAGGATCACCACCACAGACAGTGATCAAAATAATTGATATTCCATATTCTTCACTAGCTAGATGACAATATTTTCCTTCTACTCCAACTTCAGAAAGACAAAAAACTCTTCAATTGTCCTCATCTACAAAGGTGAATAAAGAGAAAGAAGAAACTGTATTTGATACCTTAACGAAAATCAAAATTAGGAATGAAATGATAAAGAAGAGCACTTATGCTCAGTTTTGGAAGCAGAGTGCAACTACACAAGGCAAACTTCTCTCTGCCTTTGACTCAGAGAAGGGCAAGATGCATATGGCATTTTTGGAGGCACAAACATCAAAGCCTAAACCTCCAGCAGACTACAAGAAGACTTCATTTGGGTTTGATGTCAAAAATGTGCATCTAATTGATCAGCTGGATATGCATAAGCAAACAGGTGAAATGACTTCATCTACTTTGACCAGCACTTCCATGAACTTGTTTAAAATGCAGGTATCCCTTTGAAATTCCCAGTCTCAGTTGAAGATGGAGAAAATTTCATCATTATCAAAGGACACCAATATTAAGTCTTTGGAATATTTAATAATAGAAGTTGGGTATGACCCCTCATATACCAAGGCTGTTGAAGAAGTCATAATGAAGAAAGAGCTAGACATCGTAACTCAAGCCGCCTGCTACACATGACCCACTGACCAAGAAAATAGAGGAAACAAAGAGCTCAAAAGATGACATGATGAAACTTATAGTAGATCAGTCCATCCAAATCAAACAATGGAGACAAAGATGGAAAAGATGGTGCAAGGAAAAGAAAAAGCAACAAAGATGGCTATCACCACACTGGAGACCCTTCCTCTAACGACCCTCCCCATAACTACTCCAATAGGTACAACAACAGGAGCAGGAAGTAGTATAGAATAGTTGGAAAGATCTATGGAGGGAATGAATATGCAAAATGAAGAAATTAAAAGGCTAGAATCCCAAGTTAGTGTGCTACAAGATCATATTAAAAGGGCTAAAGACAACTACTTGGTAGATATGCAGAGAATAAAGGCATTGATTGAGAAGCATCAAAAGTCAGAAAAAGAACCCTCCATTGGGAATACTCTAGGGAGGGTTAAGGAAATCATCTAGCACAATATCATAGATCGGATGAATGAAATGTGGCTTAGCATCCAAATTGGATTTGAGCAGAAAGGGTTGCTAGAAAAAGCCAAAGAATCCATTTCAAACACCAACACAAAGTTGGGAGATATTTCAGCGACAACAAACATAATTATCAAGTTCCTGAATGAAAGAAACAAATATGATCTGGAAGACTTGGGAGTGGCAGCCAGGACAGAGACCATACTACAAGTCAAGAGGTGCTGACAAAGAAGAGTTTAAATGTGCAGCTGAAGGAAAAGTGCCAAGTTTTAGAGTTGACAGTAAACCGATTTTTTAACAGAATGTAGCCTCTACATCAAAAGGGTCTTCCTTCTCTGTTATTATAAATGACAAACTCATGGATAGAGGGGATTATGTCAAAAATCTTCAAGGCATAGCCACAGATGCTGCAAATCTTTCAAACATCAAAGGCAGCATAACAGGAAAAGCTTTACTAGTAGCAATCAGTAATCAGATTTACATTCAACATGAGTTGAAGCATGTATGTTTTGTCAAGCCATCATTTTCCAAATACACTGATGCTGATGAGGTGTAACGAAGGTTAATCAAAATTAAGATCCCTGACGGGGAAGCATGGAGTGACTTATGTGACTACCAAGAAGAACGATAAAAAGATGACTAGGGTAGTCATATAGGTTTGAGTCAGCACTAGCCACATGAGCAAAACCACTCTAGTCTAACTAACACTCCAGGCAACAACATTCTAGAAAAGGAGGGACACATGTCCAATTTTCTCACCGTGGCTACTCTTTAGCTACATTAGTCGATTTTTCCTTCATTGTAATAAGTAATAGATTACCAAGTGTACAAGGAAAATCATTGTAGTTTTGTTTAAATACTCCATGCATTGGGAGTATTAGGGGTTGGACCCTAGTCATTTGAACTATTTTTCTATTTGGAGCATTGTAATTTTGAGCTGGAGCATCAATAAAAGGACAATTTACAGGATACTTGATCTATTTTGACCTGGTGATGTTTTTCTCTCTGTGTTTAATGTATTTTTGTTTACTTATCCATGCATTTTCACTTCTCATTGTAAAACATAGATTACAGTTTGTTGGCTTGTTTGGGCTTGACCCAAGTTTGGAAGAGTTATTTAGCCAAACAAATCCCGCAGCTACCGGCCCTTTCGGCAATAGCCCACGGAGCACAGACTGAGGTCTCACCCAAGGTAGTAGGGGAGGGTGCTGGAACTAGGTTTCCGCACCCTAGGGATGTCTAGATGTGTACTAGAGGGTTTGCGCACTAGTCTATGACTCCACGTTTCTTGGCTTTCGCTCTGATCCAGGGTGATTATAATTTTCTCATTCATGCGCTATTTTACTTGAAGAAAGCAGTTATGATTCAAAACTGTTCAACAGGGTCTTTAAGCAAACATTTAACCAACATAATTTATTTGCGCACAAAATGAACCCCGATTCACATACGTTCATCACATTTGCATTAACCAGATATAGAAAGGTAAACCATAAAGACAGATGTGCGATAATACAGAATTACAGAAGCAAACTTATCTTTATTATTATTCTTCACCAATACATCCAAATCTACCCTGCGCACTCAGTTGCAGTAGTCTGCGCACATAGCTGTAGAGTTTCCAGGCCTCTATGCACACCGCTGCAGAGCCTCTACCCACTACCTAACCCTCGACTCGGACATACAGATGCTTTCGATATTTCTACTTCAAGTACCCATTACATTTCCTACTATCAAAATTCTCCTCCTCCTACCCATAGAGCCTCACTCTATTTATACCCTCCCTTGGCCCGCGACCCCCTATGCAGGTCGACCCTAGTTACATCTTTTTACATTGTTTTCAGGCAGACTACCCTTTGACTCAACCTATTACAATTCGCGCTCCACGCGTTCAGTTGAGTCTTTATCCTAAATCTTCCCAAAATGTCCAGTTTCGCACCCTGTAACTGTTGCGCAGGGCTTCCGCTCCCCAACAGTCCCCCAACACAATCATTGTGACTCGTCCTAAGTCACTTGGCTAGCGCGGTGTCACAGCCTGTAACCGTTGCGCAAGGCTTCCACTCCCCAACAGTCCCCCAACACAATCATTGTGACTCGTCCTAAGTCACAGAGATTGGTTACTAACTTCTGCACAACACGTGTTTCTTCAACAAATTCTATGGTGATCCATTGTACCTGTTCCACCCGTCACAGATGCATCCGTGTCAGTCGGACTCACCAACTTGAAATCAAAAATTGCCTGCATGTGTGCTAACTTGCCTTGAATCATTGTAGAGATGACAAGCACTTCATCAAGCCAAGGCTACATGCATTCCTTAAGCTCTGCCTCTTGTTTCCATGCAATTTCCATTTGGGCTTCGAGAGCCTGGGCCTCTCGCATTTTAGCCAGCCGTTGTGTGAGAGTGATCATCTGTGCATCACTGTGAGAAGTATCATAGGCCTATTGTAGTGCGCATGCCTTGGCTTCTATGCATTGTATGGTGGGGTCCTCTCGGAGAGATGTAAGTATACAAATTTATTGATCCAAGAGCCTCGAATATTCACGGACAGCGCACCTCATTGTTTCTATGCCTACTTGAATTTTTGCGCGATGTTGTTCTTGGTCTGCCAATGGTTTTTGCACCTGTATTCTAAGCTCTGCTATTTGTTGAGTAAGCTCCACCTGTGCTTTTGTGGCCACCTCTTGGGCCATGCGGGATCCTGCTGCCATGTGTTGAACCTTGGTAACAGCTAGAAGGTGCATGGGGATATCTAACGCTAGAACCATGTTGCATGCTTCTGTTACGACTTGTTGAATGTCCCGATAGTGTTCGACCACGTCAGTGTGCTAAAGACTTACCTGTGTCATGCCTCGATCATAAAATAAAGCCAAAATTTTAAACGTCTTTCCTCCCTACCTTTCTAGCGTAGCACTAACGTTCTCTTGGCAGATTGTAGAAGATTCGTCTTGGAACCTTTACTTTAAAGGTCTGCCGCCCGGTCCTTCCTACCATATCATAACATCCTTGTCATGAATAGTGGTGCTAACGGTCATCTCTGGATTGGTTCACGCAGTAGCACCGTCCCTCGGACGCTGCTGTGATTGGGGGGGAATGCTTCGCCAGACCGACTTTCTGCAGCCTTGTTTATAGTCCCACACCTTCTTTCAACTGCTCGGGGCACTGAGACTGTAGCGTCAACTCTTATTTAGGTGTTCACGCCACTGGTGTGCCATTGTAATGTCCCTGCCAGCCCAGGCTGCGAGCACTGCCTAGTCACTCAGGTAGCCATTTTTCACTCCAAGGATGTGTGCGCAGACATGACAGCAGGGTCCTAACTCGGTTGTCCCTACGTGGTCCGACTTGCCTTGGGTGCAAAGGGGTTACACTATTGTGTGTGTCATGGTGTGACATTCAGCTGAATCGTTCCCATATATCGCTCTTTGGTCTTTCGGCCCTACGTGGGGTTTGCAGCTATCCGGCTTCCTCTAAGCGTTTTTCCATTGTTGACTCTAGACCCATTTAGGCCACGATATTCACAATTTCCACGAGGATTGTGTCATTGGACGACCACGCTATGGGCTGCCCCTTGAGTTCCTGCGGATGCTGCCATTAGCCACTAGCGATCTGCTTCGCTTATCTCGTTGGGCCGTTTGTGCCTGCACATGTCTGTGACCTCCATGCTTTCTCTTTTTCTTTAGTACGAATGCCCTTTTTGCTAAAGGCATGGTCGTTCAGGGGGCTACCGTAGACAATATCAATGCACCTGCTTGCAATCTCACTGGGGCAACTGGTTTTTCAGCTTCCTTCGCAGATGGCTCTTCAGCTCTTATCGCAACCATCCTGTTGCAATTTAATGTGGTTACTTCAAGCAGGCAGTTCTGCCATCATTCAATTTCTTCATTCGAATCCGATGTGCAAGAGCTATCATGGTCCCATGAGAGTCGACCATCCGCTATTGGATTCACCCTGTCCTGATCTCACGCCGTGAGCTGATAGATATAGTCTAGTTCCCCATCACTATCATCGTCATGCATAGGTTCAGTATAACATGTTCCTTCAGCTAGGTCCAATGGAATTACTACTCGAAGAGAATTCTTTTCAAAGATCATTTTTCGTTTCTTAAGGTTGATGATTCCATTCATATTTGTTGCCCAATCTATCCCTAGTAACGCTGGATATGGATTACTGTCATCCACAATTTCAATGACCTCAAAATTTGCTTGCATGCTGGCGCCGTCGATGTCCACAGTAACCCCTTGCAGCATTCCCATAGGCAAAATCTTTGGCTGGTTGGCCATTCGTAATTGGATCGGGTACCATTGTAACGTAGGCCTGCCCATGCGTTCCTAGGTCTGCTTTGGTAGGACATTTGCATCAGACCCCAGATCTAACATGACCTGATCCATCTCATAGTCACCAAGCTTGACGGTCAGTCGCATCTCCTGACTGGTACGCAAAACTTGTTTGCCCAATTTGTAGATCAGGTGCGGTTCGTCTGCCCCAACATATCTATTTATTAATTCTTGTAACCCTTTTACCGCATTAGCATCCCTTAGGAGCTTCATACAGGTTTCTAAGAAGGTAGTTATCAAAGACCATTCCTGGTCCAGTTCTAGTTGCCCTTTACTACCCGAAGTTGATGCTTCTGCAAAAATCTTTTTAGCCTCCAAAAAGGTTTCCTTTGCTTGCGCCAAATAAAATTATGGTTGTTTTGTGAGAGCCTTCTGAACCCACGTATCCTCTTCTAGCTTCTTCCCCTTATCTTCCCCTGTAGCTGCACTGCTTCTGAGCATCATGTTTATGTTGGGGTCTTCAGTGCGAGGTTCGGCTTTCATAATCTGGACATTCTGGGTGGGGCTAGCTGGGAGCACTTCTTTTTCTCGTAATTGAGTGAGCAGCGTAGGAAAATCAACTGCATCGTGATCAAATTGGTAGCATGACGGACAATAGGCCTTAGTTGGATTCACACAATTTCGAGCGTAATGTCCCTGTTCACCACAATTATAATAGATCAACTGTCCATGGCCCCATCTAGGCCCCCATCCCCCATGGCCCCGTCCGCACATCAGGAATCCCCCGAGTGTAAATGGTGCAGCTAGGTCCTGTCCACACATTTCTATTTGCATCCTATACGTAGGAGGTTGATCCATCAACATGCAGCAATCCCTTTCCTCGTGACCCATCGTTCTGCAGAAGTTACAAAATAAGTGTTGAGGGGGTTGTCGTAAGTTTGGCAATAGGTGGCAGCTATCCGTGGCATGCTTTCCTCCTACCTGGCAAATTGTGCACCAGAGTACAGGCAAAGCACTCGTCCCTGCTTGTACCTCCACCTTTAACGACATCGGGCCTCCTTCTGTCAGGTAGTTCAAGAAAACCAGACAATGGTCCTTGTCGTGCGTTTGGCTCTTACATTTGATACAACCTACCTCTAGGCGTACCTCTAGTCGGGACATTCTTCCCTACTTCAGACTCTGCACTTCCAGGCTCAAGTTTTGAAGTTGCATGTGGATTTTCTAAACTCCCAACCCTGGGTTTAGTATTGGGGTCGCGTGTAACCTCATTGTTGTCTCCAGTGCCCTGGCTTGGGTTGAGATCTTATGTTGTGACAAAGCCATCCTCAACGGGGGTGTCAAGGATGGCACAAACCACGCGTAATGCTACCCATCTATTAAAGTCACGCTAGCTTTGTGAATAGTACTTTTCAATCTCTGGTCCAAATCCCATGGAGTTTCACCAGGCAACATTGTTGTCTCCTTGAATCCAATGACTCACTAGGCTTCAAACTTTGGCTAGCCAAACTCTTTATTCAGTGCATCCTAGATTGCCACTATTCCCTCACCTGGATGGTTGGTTGAGTATTTTATATACCATGTTAGCGCACGGTCCTATAGTGCACTAACTAGCATAGCCTTCTTGATGTTTTCATCTGTTATACCTTGCGCATCCCATACAGATTTTATCACAAACCAGAACTGACTTGGCTCTTCATTCCCTACACCCTGGAATGTTGGTAACTTGATTGCAGTCACCATCCCAGCCTTTGGTGGTGGAGGAGGTGGCGAAGGTGTTGGTGTGGATGGACTCGACGTGGGTGAAGCAGGTGGCGGCGTAGATAGAGGTGGTATCAGTGGGAAGCGTTCTTTAATCAATCAGACTGCACTCCCCGGTGAGAACCTAGCGAGATCCTCCTCGTTTTCCCGCGAGATAGAAGCCAATGGGCTATTTTCTACTCCTTCTATTCTTCAATAACCCTTTCCACTTCGCATTACCGTAAACATCAATACACGCGCAAAATTTGTTTCTCACACAACAGCATCTTAATCCAAGTATTCAAAGATTTGATGCACCTACCCCAAGGTCCTTGGAGAAAGTGCCTTTATACTTCGCTGTAACTTACGGTTGTATCTATCGTGAATTCAATGATCCCCCAATGATCCGATCTAACCAGTGGTCTACCACACACGCAAGTCCATCTTCAGTGGCTTCTAGCCTTCGCATCACTTCTGAAGTCCACACTATGGGTTGGTCCAATCTGCACCTCTCCACGCTATCAGCTAACTTTGTGATCCACTCATATAATTCTATCAGGAATGTTAGGAAGAAGATCTCATGTATGTCCATGAATATGTAGCGATCCAACCACTGTTCCTCTGATATCCATGAATTTCTGTTTTCTTGAACCGCGAACTTGCGAAGCTTCAGATCCCACCAATCTTCGAGTTCTTTCTTTGTAGGATTCGTTCCCACATTAGACACCCCTTAGGCAAATCCCGGTCCCGGCAAGGGAACCATTTGTTGGATTGTTTGGGCTTGACCCAGGTTCAGAAGAGTTATTTAGCCAAATAATCCCATAGCTAACAGCCCTTTTCGGGAATAGCCTGCAGAGCGTGGACTGAAGTCTCACCTAAGGTAGCAGGGGAGGGTGCTGGAACTAGGTTTCCACACCCTAAGGATGTCTAGATGTGTACTGGAGGGTTCACGCACTAGTCTATGACTCCGCACTGCTTGGCCTTTGCGCTGATCCAAGCTGATTATAATTTTCTTATTCATGCGCTATTTTACTTGAAGGAAGTAGTTATGATTTAGAACTGTTCAACAGGGTCTTTAAGCAAACATTTCACCAACATAATTTATTTGTGCACAAAATGAACCCCAATTTGCATACATTTATCACATTTGCATTAACCAGATATAGAAAGGTCAACCATAAAGACAGATGCGTGATAATACAAAATTACAGAAGAAAACTTATCTTTATTATTATTCTTCACCAATAAATCCAAATCTACCCTGCGCACTCAACTGCACGGGTCTGCACACACAGCTGCAGACTTTCCATGCCTCTGTGCACATAGCTGCAGAGCCTCTACCTTCTACCTAACCCTCGACTTGGACTTACAAACGCTTTCGATCTTTTTACTTCAAGTACCCATTACATTTCCTGATATCAAAATTCTCCTCCTCCTACCCATAGAGCCTCACTCTATTTATACCCTCCCTTGGCCCGTGACCCCCTACGTAGGCTAACCATAGTTACATCTTTTTACATTTTTTTCGGGCAGACTACCCTTTGACTCAACCTATTACAATTCACACTCTGCGTGTTCAGCGGAGTCTTTATCGTAACTTTTCCCAAAATTTCCAGTTTCACGCCCTGTAACCATTGCACGGGGCTTCTGCTACCCAACATAGTTTAAGATATGTTGTTGGAGCACCTTACTGCTATCTGTATTTACAATCTCTATGTTTTTTTTTTGAAGTATGATTACAAAATACTTAAATTCTTTTTAATCCTAACTGATATCATTATCTATCATTTCATTTATCATTTTGCTTTTAAGATCTAGTGAGGACAATTAGCTTTCCCTGTAAACACTCTGTAAAATTGATGTTACTACCGGGCTTATGGCTCCATTGCCCAATGGAAAATGTTTAAAAATGATCTTTCTCCAACCAAATGAACAAACAAACAAACAAACAATCTTTTTAGTCTTGATAGCTAGCCTAAAATATTTCAACACTAAAAACAAAATTAAAACATAATTGTATAGAGAGAGCTGTCTCTGACTCTAGGAAGGCTAGGTCCTACACTCATAAGTGGTTTGATGTATCTTTTGTGACTTTTGTCTTGCCAATATTCAAAATCACAGAACGATAACATAGTGGCGACCATACTGGGGAACTATTGAGAATTTTCCATTCTGTTTTAAATTTCAAACTACCCAGTTAAACAGCTTTGTATGATAGAATAACTCCCAAGATTGGTTTTTCCTGTTTTTGCATGTAATTAGTTTTCCTGTGATTCAAATCTAAATTCTAGCTCCCAAAAGAATATCTACTAGATCCCACCCATATCTAAATCCTCCTACTATAGTGGATAACCTTGAGAATATTTTGAGAAAAACCCCAAGAACTGAGAGTCAGACTAGCAACAGGGTTCTTCATAGAGAAAATTCTCTCCCTCAAAATTTTGTTACATTACAAGATATCCAGTTTGATACTCACTTTGAACAAGGTTTATTCAAGACTAAATCAGAGAATTGGAAAGATCACATTATCTTTGATCCATCAGCTTTGCAAGGAGGTCCTATAAGAGTATCTCTTTCCCAGACAGAAACAGATCTTCAGCTCCTACAACATTTTGAAACCCTTTAGGATTTTGACACAGATTTTAATTCAGAAATTTATAGTGCTTAGCTTCTACAGTCAGTGGAATTAATTGCGTTAACTATAGCAGCCTCTGCCATTCCATCTCATTCTATACACATTCAATCATCTAGTCCTACTTTTTCTATAAACCCCAACCCTTTAGTCACCCTTTCACCCAATGTTCAGGTCCCTCTAGTAATCTCTACTCCTCCACCTCCATTCATTGCCAATCCCCCTGTTTTCCCCCCACCAATCATGGCTTCCAGATATGCTCCTCTGGTGCTACCTGCACCACTGGCCAATATGCCACAAGACTATCAATCCAAAATTGTATTGTTTGATGGTACTGGTCCATTAACAACCCAACAACATGTAGATAAAATGAATGATTGTTTTGATTTGCAAGAGGTGGATGAAGAAAGCATTAAACTTAGAATGTTTGCCCAAAGTCTAGGAGGAGAAGTTAGGAAGTGGTTCAAATCTTTACCTGCAAATAGTATAACTGATCTCCTTGCATTTCACCAAACTTTTCTCAATAGGTGGGAAGTCAAAAAGAACCCTCTCTAGATTTTATCAGAATATGAAAATATCAAGAGGGAAGTAGGGGAAAGTGTTCAAGATTATTGCACTAGATTCAATAAGACATATAATGCAATTCCTGTCAATCTTAAACCACCTTAGGATTTAGCCTTAATCAAATTCCCAGATGGTTTTGATGCAGACATGTCTTATCAACTTAGGGAAATAAAAATTCTCAAACCCTAGAAGGGATGCAAAAAGATGCTGTGAGTGTAGAGGCCAACCTCCAAGCTAAAAGAGCAAGGATGAGGACTAAAAAGAGAGTGACTTTTAGAGAAGAAGCATCCACCTATGTAGCAAAAGCTAAGACTAATTCTCTAGTAAGGACTATGGAAAGAATGATGGAAAGGATAAATATCAATGAAAACACACCTGCTCAACAGAACCAAAATCCAAATCCTAGAAGAAATCCTCAACAAAACAGACAAAGAGGCCCAGATCAACAAATTAGGCCTCCATTTCAAGAAAATTATGCAGAGGAAGGTAGGGAGGTGATAGAAGAAGTTGAGGAAAATTAGATAAATTTGATGGGAACTAATGAAGATGATTCTATTTTTCTTACACAAGAAGAACAAGAATTATTTTTATTGACTCAAATGGAACTGGAATCTAAAGAATCTGATGATTATAAACATGGTTTTGAAAATGCTATATTAGAAGTCCACAGACAATATAATCTCAAGAGCAAGAAAAATAATGATAACTCCAACAAAAAAGATCTAAACAATTATGGAAAGAAAACTTTAGAATCTGATCCTAAGAAAATAGCTGAAAGCTCAAAGAGAAATGACAACAATGTAGAAAAGAGAAATACAGAAAATATTACCAAGAAAATGATTGATGTCTCAACAAAATTTGTCCAAACTAAAATGCCTACTACAAGTAAACAAGCTGAACTAATAACAAGGACCATAGCTGATAAAACAAATTTTTCAAACTTGCTAAAAAGTTAGGTACCCTTCAGTATTGAGAATGAAATTGCAAAACTTAAGATTTCTATTCCCCTTACTGAATTGGTGAACAAGAATGTTTATAGGTCTCAAGTTTTAAAGGCACTCAATGTAGGAGAAAACACAGATACAGTGAATTTAAGTGATGACCAGCCTGAACTCTTGTTTGGACCAGAGGTGGATGGCAAGCCTCAAGAAGGAGGTGTTCCTCCATTTTATGTCAGTCTTAATATTCATGATAAGATCCTTCATAATGCCATGTTAGACTCAGGTGCATCACATAATATCATGCCAAAACTTCTTATGGAGAAACTTGGATTGGAAATCAATAGACCATATAAAGATCTACATTCTTTTGACTCCAGCAAGGTTAGATGTCCAGGTCTAACTAAGGACCTTTGTGTCACGCTAACCCAGATACCAGCCAAAATTTTAGTGATGGACATTGTAGTAGCAAATATCCCTCCTAATTATGGTATGTTGTTATCACGGTCTTGGGGAACACTTCAAATGGATATGACATATGCCACAATACCAGTATTTGGTCAATCAAGGAGACTATATAGAGAAACATTAATGAAGTACATGGTGAGTAGTCAATAAAGGCAAAACAATTATCCCCTCTACTCAATCCATGCTGATCTTGATTCCTTCATTCTGTATAATGACAATGTTGGAGACATAGATACTCAAGTAAAATAGGAAAAAAATGAATCTAATGAAAAACATAACACTCAAGTACCCACTATGCAGCAAAACTCTGAAACAGAACCTCTATGGAATATGACATTCGATGGCTCATGTGGTAAAACAAGATTAGGGGCAGGAATCTGGTTATATAATCCGACAACTAATCAAGCTCAAGGTTACTCTTATAAACTAAATTTTCTGTGTACAAACAACATAGCAGAATATGAGGCATTATTATTAGGCTTAAAGTTGCTTAAAAAGATAGGTGCCAAAAGGATTTCTGTCCAGGGAGACTCTGAGCTTATCATTAGACAAATCAAAGGACAATACTCGGCTAAACACCCCAGATTGAGAGAATATCAAAATGTTGTTATTGATTTCCTCAAAACATTTGAAGAGTATGACCTTGCTGTTATCCCTAGGCTCCAAAATGCTTTGGCCAATGGACTAGCTTTTTCAACCAACACTTGAAAATTACCTCATCCAAACAAATAATACACAGTTGAAGTAAAGCATCACCCTGTAGTGCCTGATAAGATGAGATACTGGCAAGTTTTTGTGAATGACAAACGGATTGAAAGCCTTTTGCAATCGGAGGATGAATTTGAAGACTGCAGCATAGATTTGGAAAGTGAAATGGATAGTCAAACTGTTGTACATAGTGATTTAGAACATCCTTCTATCTATGAGGAGAAATTTCCTGTAAATAAAGTTGTAAAGAAAACCAAAATACATAAGGACACAAAAAAAGAAGAATTTAAAGTACTGCAACTTAAAGATAATGTTCTCCCTAGAGGACTTGCTCCTTTAGAAGAACTATTTGATTTTAATGATGTTGCTAGAAAACCAAAAATAGAACCCACAGGGACAAACATAGAAGAATGCAATATAGGTAGTGAATTGAACCCCAAAATCATAAAATTGTCAAAATCACTACCCCTCATGGCTAAAAGAAAATATATAGCTCTATTCAAAGAATTCATAGATGTGTTTTCTTGGAGTTATGAAGATTTGAAAGCTTATGATACTAGCATTATACAACACAAAATTCCACTCAAAGAAGATCAAAAGCCATTTAAATAGAAGCTACACAGGATAAACCCTGTTTTAATGCCTTTGGTTGAAAAGGAAATCAAGAAGATGTATGATGCTAAGATCATAGTCCCGATAAGATATTCTAAATGGGTATCCAACATAGTGCCTACAAGAAAGAAAAGTGGTGAAATAAGACTGTGCATTGACTTTAGAAATTTAAACAAGGTTTCTCTCAAGGACAACTATCCCTTACCAAAGATGGATCATATATTGCAAAGGGTAGTGGGTTCTAGTAGGATTTCCTTGTTAGATGGTTTCTCAGGATACAATCAAGTCTTAGTACATCCTGATGATCAAGATAAAACTGCTTTCACTACCCCTTGGGGAAATTTCATGTATGTTAAAATGCCTTTTGGATTAATGAATGCAGGTGCCACTTTTCAAAGAGCAATGGACATTTCTTTTTCAGAAGAGATTGGATATTTCATTGTAATTTATCTCGATGACATCACAGTATTTTCAAAAACTGATGAAGAACACTTAGCGCATCTAAGAAAGGTATTTGAAAAGTGCAGAAAGTTTGGTATTTCACTTAATCCTAAGAAATCACTATTTGGCCTTGAAGAAGGAAAGCTTTTAGGCCATATCATATCCAAAGATGGAATCGGGATTGATCCTAGTAGGATTGAAGGCATCGTAAAAATCAGACATCCAAGAAACATGAAATAACTTCAGCGTTTTATTGGAAAAATAATTTTTTTGAGAAACTTTATACCAAATCTGGCTGAATTACTCAGGAATATAGAAAACATGCTTAAAAAGGATATAGAAATCAAATGGAATGTGGAAGATAAGCAATCTTTTGACCTAGTTAAAAACGCATTAACACAAGCCCCAATTTTTATCAGCCTAGATTTCACCAAGGATTTCATAATATTTTCTTTTGCCTCTGAACATACTATTGTTGCTGTGTTATTACAGAAAAACAATGATGGACATGGACAACCAATAGCATTATTTAGCAAAGCTCTAAGAGATGTTTCTTTGAAGTACAATATCATGGAAAAACAAGCATTTTCTTTTGATCCAAAGTCTTTTGCTTATAGATGTATTAAAGAATTACATGCATAAATTGCATATTAACCATAGAAATTTAATGTACACATGAGAGAAGAGGAGAAAAACATAAAAGGATGAAAGAAGACAAAAGAATTGATAACAAAGTTCATCTAATTTGGACTACGTCTCCAGGCCCTACTCAATTAATGGGGAGGCCTTCATTCATTAAGTGGCATGAGAAAGAAGAAGAACAATCAACATTTACAAAAAGGAGTCTTATATCGCCACTCTGGAAAATAGCCGAAAAATGGACAGCTTTGTTACAGAAACTGGCATCACCATTGAGTTCCTGTCACTGAGAGGTGCAAAACTGATATAAAGCTTGCCCAATTCTAACACTAGACCAAAACTGATCCCCTGGAAAATGTGCTCAAGCAAGGTTTTGCCCCTTGTCATAGTTCTGCTGAGGGTTTTGCCACCTGCAAATCATGTGTCTCGAAGTATATGTGCGCTCCTCCCCCCAACGCACTAAGAAACTAAGTTCATATAATATTTGTTGGGCGGATTGACCAAGAAAGTGGTTTGGTGCAATGGAAAACTTAGAAATTCATTTAGGAGGGGGTCAGGGGATCAAATCCTACCCCTTTTGAATTAACCTATGTATATTTTTTGGGTTAATGTTTGGGGTGGAGGGTCCGATGTTTTGGGTGGCCCGCCCCCATCCCCATCATTGGTTGCACTATAGTGGTGAGGTGGAGGGGTGGCGGGGTTGACAGCTCGTGCCCCTCACCATACTAAACAGGTCATTGTGTGGGCTCCACGGTGGTCAGGTCATGGCCACCCACCCCACGTTGCTTTATGGTTAGGCGGTTCCGATGGGTACCAGGGATGGCAGGCTCATGGTTGCCCACCCCATTTTATAATATATATATATATATATATCTATATATTTGAAAATACATAACCACTGCCCCTCTTGGGAATTTTCCAAACTTTAGGTGGTAGAATACAAATTAATGGACCCACAATTTTGCCTAGAAAACTAGTTGGATTTTGATGCCTGATTCTTGCCAGTTTGTGCCCTCCTTAAGCCTGCCACATGGGTAAGCCAACCCACAACTTGGATTTCTTCTATATTCTTCATACAGACTTAGATTGGAGTGTCGTTCACACTGTTGGAATCAAGGTAGCGTGCACTTCGATCTGATGTCAAGTTAATTGTCTTTCTGCCACTTTGAATTTTGAGCCTTTTCCATGCCACTAGTGTTTGGAGATCCATCTAGATCAATCCTCCCCATTGAGGAGCTTTTGGACTGCCAAAAGCTTTATCAGTTAATTGACAAGTGAAGGAATTGTTCCCTCACCCTTTCATTTTCTAGCCATTTTGCCTTGCTGTGTATCCCCATGAAACCAACTTGAAGGTATTCCACATATTGCCATCGTGAAGTCCTTGTTCTTCTATCAAGGATTATATCTTTAGGCAACTCATCCAGATACTCTGGTGCAAAATCATCAACTATAGGAACCGATCCCACCTCTTCGGTGTCCATAATTAATGGTGGCTCATAAAGCTTTAATTTTTCCACATTCACTATGGAATACATTTGCATATATGTTGGCAAATTGAGATGAAAGCATTGTTTCCAATATTCTCCACAATGGTGAATGGACCATACTGGATTGGTCGCAACTTCTTCCCTTCTCCCTTCATCCTATCCTCACTGATATGGAACCACTCTTTGTCACCCACTTGAAATTGATGGTCGACTCAGTGTTTGTCATGTTGAGCCTTGTACCAGGCTTGACTTTTCTCCAACTACTCCTATACTGCTTGGTGAATCAACTGGATCTGCTGAATGAACTACTATGCTTTGTCCCTGTCATCACGTCCATTGGATTCATCTTCCCTTTCAAAGACCATATCAAAAGGATCTTTGGGCAGGTAGCCAAAACATGTCTCAAATGGTGAACGATGCGTAGATGAGTGCACTGCTCAATTGTAGGAATGTTACACATATGGAAGATGCTCATCCCATAACTTAGAATGTTTTCCACAATAGCCTCGCAACAAGTGTACCATGGTGTGGTTGAAAACTTCTGTCTGTCCATCATTATGTGGATAAAATTTCATTCTTCTTTTCAACTTGGTGTCCATCATCTTCCACAAGCTGGTCCAAAACTCTCTGAGAAAGTGAGAGTCTCGATCTAACACAATCGATGTGGGCAACCGAAAATGGACCTAACATGCTAAAATAAAAGATAAGCAGTCTTCTCTGCAGTGATCTGCTTTTTACAAGGCATTAAAGTACACATATTACTAAAACGGTCAATGACGACATACAAATAGTCGTGAATTTTTCTAGACAAAGGCAGACCTCCTTCAAAATCCATCAACACATGTTCCCATGGATGACTCAAAATAGGGAGTGGTGTGTAGAGCCCGCATTTTCTATTAGAGGGCTTTGAAACAAAACACATCACACATCCCTTTACATAGTGAGTCACAATGTTCTTCATATGAGGCCAAAAACAAAATGTTTGTACATGACACAAAGTTTTTTCAACACCAAAATGACGAGACACAAGGGAGGTGTGGGCCTCCTGGATTACATGTACCCTTTCTCCTGTGGGTATGCATAATTTACCAAGGTGATACAACAGTTTCCCTTGAAAGTGATAGTTTTCCACCTATGAACCATGGGTTAGTTTTACATAAATCTCCTTGAAGTCATCATTGTTAGCATATTGTTCAACATTACTTTCAAAAGATAACAAAGCATTATGAAAAATAACATAAGAAGAAATAGGAGGGTGAGATAGCATATCTGCAACTTTATTGCTAGTGCCCTTCTTATACTTTATTACCAGATGAAATTGCTGAAGAAAACCCATCCACCTGAAATGACGAGCATGATGCAACTTGGTTTGTGACTGAAGATACTACAGGGGCTAATGACCTGTATGGATGATGGTCTTCGTACTGATCAGGTAGTGTTTCCACTTTTTCACACTCTGGACCAAGGCATATAAGTCTTTGTCATAAGTGGGATATTTTATCATAGCCTGAGAGATTTTCTCTTAATGGTAACATATCGGCTTCTTTTGCTACATCAGTACAACTCCCATGGAATATTTGTTGGCTTCTGTCTCGATCTCAAATGGCTGTTGGAGATCTGGTAAGGCCAAGACCGATGCAGTGCTGATCTTTTGTTTCAATGTTTTGAAGGACTTCTATTGCTTTCCTCCCCATTGAAAGACCTGATTTACACTTGTCAGTGTGTGTAAAGGTGCTGCGATAATAGAGAAAGTGGAAATAAATCTCCTCCAATACTGTACTACACCCAAAAAGCTGCAAACCTCAGTTACACTAGTAGTCTTAGGCCAATTTACAATTGCTTCAACTTTAGAAGGATAAATTTTTAGTTGACCATGACCAACAATATGACCTAGGTAAACCAAAGAGGTTTTCCCAAACTCACACTTTGAAAATTTTACATAAGAGTTTTTCCTTTTTCAATACATCAAGCACTTTCTTCACATGGCATACATGTTCATTCCAACTTTTACTAAAGACAAGAATGTCATCCAGATATACAAGAACAAATTCATCAATGAAAGGCCTAAAGAGATCATTCATGACCCTCATGAAAGTGGCTAGAGCATTGCAAAGTCTGAATGGCACCACCATCCATTCGAAAAACCCCTGTTTCGTCTTGAAGGCAGTTTTCCACACATCCTGCTCTGCAATTCAGACCTGTTGATAACCACTATACAAATCCAAATTGGTGAAATAGATAGCATTCTTCAACTGATCTAGTAAATCATCAATGCGTGGGAGAGGGTAACGATTTTTCACCATGATTTTGTTTAGTGCTCGGTAATCCATGCACATCCTCCATGTGCTATATTTCTTTGGCACTAAGACAATTGGTGAGTCGCACGGAGAAGTGCTCAGTTTGATGACCCCTTGGTTCAGTAGTTCTTGCACCTGCTTTTTGATCTCCTCCATCTCAATGGTCGATATACTGTACAAGCCAATATTTGGTAAATAAGCATCATGCTACAAATGGATCTCATGTTGGATTTCCCTCTTTGGTGGTAATACCCTTGGTTCCTGAAACATCTCATCATAGTTAGAAATTAATTCACATAATTCCTTTTTATGCACATGATCACAACCATGGAAAGCATCGGATAATTTTGCATCTTTCCCACTTACAACCATAAGCACGCAACCCTTACTGGAATTCACCAACCTCTTCATTTGTCCTGCACTTACAAGGCTGGCATTGATTTTAGTTTGATGAACCCTTACAATATATTCTACCCCATCTTTTGTGATTTGGTATTTGTTTTCATGACGGAAGAATATTGCTTTTCTATCATATAGATATGGACTCCCTAACACCATGCCACATATATCCAATGGTATCACATCAAGTTCTACCTCATCCACTAACTTAGAAGTGATGAAAAATTTAACCTTGCTGCTTAGTTACATTCAATTTTGCTTTATCATGTATCCATCCAAGTGGGTAAGGTTTTGGATGTGGTTTGGTTTCTAAGCCTAGCTTCTTTACCAAGGACTCTAAAATTAAATTTTCTTGGGATCCGGTATCAAATAAAGTTTCCACTTTTGTATGATTTATGACAACTCTAATATGAAATAACTCAATTCTCTTTCATTCATTAGGAAGAGACTCATCTATTGAACTAGTGACTTCATGTGATTCAGAATTAACATGAGGTGTAAGAGTACCTTTTGTTCCTGCTTCTACATTCAATGCTTCATCTTGGGAATCGGATCCAAGGTCTTGGTACACAGTTACCACTATCTTCTGCCTGCCTTTGCCTCCATACTTCTTTGGTCTCTTTTCCGGGTACAATTTCCAGCAATGATCGTCATCATGACCTTCCTTTTTGCAATGAGTGCAATAAGGCCTTTCTCCTTCATCTTTCTTGGTTGATGCCATCCTCTTCTCCTTTCCATTTCCTTTCATTTTGGGTTTGTCATTTGGAGGTTTGAAAAGTGGTTTCTCGAAATGATCATCTCTTTCATTTTTGCCCCTGTTCTCAATATGAATGGCCTTTACACTGGCTGAGTCAATAGTAGTTGGTTCAAACAATAATAATGAACATCTAATGTAACTATATAATGATCCAATATACTTAGTTACTACTTCAGGTGAGTCAAGTGCAATGCCCAAATTAAGTGCTTGTTTTCTAAACCCCTCAGTAAAGCTTTGAACATCCTGACCTCTGCCTTGCCTTAAGTATTGCCTATCCATTAAGGCTTTTTTCTTATAACCCAAGGGATAAAATCATTCCTTTAATGCAGAAATGAAACTAGGCCACGAGGAAAGAAGATTACCCACACTCTTATTGCTTTGCAATTTGCTCTCCCACCAGACGAGAGCGGTGCTACTCAGCCGAAGAGAGGCTAGCTAGATCTTTGCCTCGTCCTTTTCGATCTAATGAAACTTGTAGTAGATTTCAATCTGCCTAATCCAGTTATTAAGCTTTTCTTCATTACTTTCACCATTAAACATGGGAAGATCAAATTATACATCTAATTTAAAGAAAGGTTTCTTAGATCCATCCCTTGAATTTCTATGATGATGGTGATGAGAGGAAGAATAAATTTCACTTGTGGAAGGAGAAGGAGGGGGTTCTTCTCCACCATTTCCATGCACTAAACCTTATTCTTCTATATTTCTCTCTTCTGCTTTCTCCAGCCTTGAAAGCAATTGACCGACATTTTTTTCCATTGTATAGAAGGTTTTGCAGAAATTGTGCTCCTCTGCATGACGAGTCCCTTCATCTAGCATGTTTCTCCATCGATGTGCACACCCCGCTTCGTGCACACCCCGCTTTGGGATCAAAAGACTTTAGTTTCCCTTCACCTCTTTGGAGCCTATTTCTTGTTAGCATACAAATATGTAATTCACATCTACAAATACCTGCTCCGATACCACTTGATCCAAGGTCTTTTTCTTATAGATGTATTAAAGAATTACATGCATAAATTGTAGCTTAACCATAGAAATTTAATGTACACATGAGAGAAGAGGAGAAACACATAAAAGCATGAAAGAAGACAAAAGACTTGATAATGAAGTTTGTCCAATTTGGACTATGTCTCTAGGCCCTCCTCAATCAATTGGGAGGCCTTCATTCATTAAGTGGCATGAGAAAGAAGAAGTGCAATCAACATTTACAAAAGGAGTCTTATATCTACACTCTGGAAAATGGACAAAAAATGGAGAGATTTGTTGCAGAAGCTGGCATCACCATTGAGTTATTATCACTGAGAGGTGCAAAATCGATATAAAATTTGCCCAATTCTGACACTCGACCAAAACTGACCCCCTGGAAAATGTGCTCAGGCAAGGTTTTGCCCCCTGTCATAGGTCTGCTCAGGGTTCCGCCACCTGCAAATCATGTGTCTCGAAGTACGTGTGCACTCCTCCCCTCAGTGCACTGAGCAACTAGGTTCATATAATATTTGTTGGGCGGATTAACCAAGAAAGTGGTTTGGCACAATGGAAAACTTAGAAATTCATTGAGGAGGGGTCAGGGGATCAAATCCTGCCCCTCCCGAATTAACCTATGTATATTTTTTTGGTTAATGTCTCGGGTGGCGTGTCCGCTGTTTTGGGTGGCCCACCCCCATTCCTGCCGTTGGTTTCACTATAGTGGTGAGGTGGAGGGGCGACAGGGTTGACAGCCTGCGCCCCTCACCATATTAAATAGGTTGTTGTGTGGGCTCCAGGGTGGCGGGGTCATGGCCGCCCACCCCACGTTGCTTTTTGGTTAGGCAGTTCTGGTGGGTACTGGGGGCGGTGGGGTCATGGCCGCCCGCCCCACTATTTTTTTAATATTATTGTATGGTAGTTCCGGGGGCGGTGGGGTCATGGCTACCCACCCCATTTTTTAATATATATATATATATATATATATATATATATATATATATATATATATATATATATATATATATATATATATATATATATATATATATATTATATATATATATATATATATATATATATATATATATATATATATATATATATATATATATATATATATATATATATATATATATATATATATATATATATATATATATATATATATATATATATATATATATATATATATATATATATATATATATATATATATATATATATATATATATATATATATATATATATATATATATATATATATATATCTATATATATATATATATATATATATATATATATATATATATATATATATATATATATATATATATATATATATATATATATATATATATATATATATATATATATATATATATATTTATTTATTTATTTAAAAATACATAACCACCGCCCCTCTTGGGAATTTTCCAGAACTTTAGGTAGTAGAAGACAAATTAATAGACCAATAATTTCACCCAAAAAGCTGGTCGGATTCGAGTGCCAGATTCTTGCCAATTTGCACCCTCCTAAAGCCTGCCACATGGGTAAGTCAACCCACAACTTTGACTGCTTCTATATTCTTCATACGAACTCAGATTGGAGTGTCATTCACATCGTAGGAATCAGGGCAACGAGAACTTCGATCTTATGTCAAGTTAATCATCTTTCTGCCACTTTGAATTTTAAGCATTTTCCATGCCACTGGTGTCTGGAGATCCACCTGGATCAGCTTTAGTCAAAGCAATAAAAGATTTCAGGGTTTATGTTTTATATTCTCATATCATTGCTTATGTGCCCAATGTAGTGGTCAAAGACATTCTCACTCAAAATGGACTAGACGGGAGGAGAGGCAAATGGATAGTTGTGATATTGGAATATGATATAGAAATCAATCCCACCAAGTTGATCAAAGGACACGAAATAGCCAAATTAATCGTTGAATCAAATTTCAATGCTTTTGACATCAACATGGTGTTTGCTTTGGATGATCTTGACAAACTGGCGACTCCACCCATAGATGAGGCATATTTAAATTCTCCCTGGTATGTAGACCTTTGATATGTCCTTTTCAATTCAAATTCTCCTCCTGGATTATCCAAAACAAAAGCTATATTTCTCAAATTGAAAGTTGTCAAATTTTGTATTGTTGGTAGTATATTGTATTGGAAAGATGCTGGAGGTGTTTTACTCAGATGCTTGTTAAAGGATGATGTTGATAAAGTTATGTAGGAATTCCATGAAGGTGACAGTGGAGGCCATATTTATTGGAAAACAACTGCAAATAAAATCCTTAGAGCTGGTTATTATTAGCCTACATTATTCCCAAACATCCATAAGATGGTAACTGCTTGCCACAAATGCCAACTTTTTGAAGGAAAGAGAAAATTGTTACCCCTGCCTTTGAAACCCATCTCTGTTGAAAGCCCTTTCCAACAATGGGGACTGGATTTCATTGGTGAAATCCATCCTCCATTTCACCCAAAAGAAATGGATACTAACTTCCACTGATTATTTTACCAAATGGATAGAAGCCATTCCTTCAAGAGTTGCTACTAATTATGTCATAATAAAGTTCCTAGAAACCAATATCCTCTCTATATTTGGTTGTCCTAGGAAATTGATCACTAATAATGCTGTAGTTTTCAAGTCAAAAAAGAGGGTGGATTTCTGTCACAAATATCATATCTCTTTGGGACATTCAACAACTTGTTACCCTCAAGGTAATGGGTTAGCTGAATCTTCTAATAAAAGTTTGGTGAACATTAAACAATGTAAGATTTCAAACGGGAACTATAAACTCAAAACGGGAACTCTGGAAAAAAAACCCCAAACAAACATCAAAAAGAGTGTAAAAATGAAAAGTGTGTATACTGGAATGATGATTTTATTTTTTAGGGGTCAATTTTGAACATGTTTTAAAAATGGCAGTGACTACGAAATTTTCATGCAAAATATAGCTTCAAAATGAAAGTGATGATACTGGAATAATGATTTTTTTTAGGGTCAATTTTCAAACTTTTTAAAAATGCTAATAAAACCAAATTTTTATGTGCCAAACAAAGTTGTTTATGAGGAAAAAAACACATTAATGTTTTTGGTAGAATATCATTTTTCTTTCTTAAGTATAAATTCAACATGTTTTCAACCATAACATGCTAGATACAAAAGAAATCGAAATTTTTTCAACTATAAAATTAAAAAACCATGACATTATGAACAAAATACATCACTAAATGAATTCAGAAGTCATTATTTGTATATTGAATAAAACATACATTTCTCTAATTTAATATTGCATTGTAGATATTTTAAACAATAAAAATTATCATAATTAAGACATATAATCCAACAACATAAAAATGCCTCATAACTTCTTATTTAACACCATATGGAAATCATTAATTTTATTTCAAGATACGATGCATACATCAATTATATAAACAGTCTTAAACAATTATTCAAAATTGCTCATATTTTCTTGCACACCATCAAAATTCACATCTTCAAATGAGTGACTGGATGCTGACGAAGGTGTTCCATATTCTTCTATGCCCCATCTGAGTCCACATGCATGCCCAACATTTCAGGTTTCAAAATTCTTCTAGATCTATGACTGGTTTCAGCAGACTCCCATCTCAACACTGTTCCTTCTAGTAACAACCTTTTTAGAATATCTATCGTCTTGAAGTGAAGAGTTCCTCTCTTTGTTAAATTGAAGTCATAAACAAGTATGTCAACATCCTCCAATTTTAATATGTCTGTGTAGCGGCGATTTATATTTGTACCCTCTCTTTTTCTCTTTCTGCCATTTTTTTGTCAACTACCATCTCTGGCTTATACACACCATTGAATGGGTGTGTATTTGTGGCATACCAATGTACTTAAAGACTTGTAACATCCTCATTTTCTATAAAGACCTTTATAACTTTAGCAACCTAGAATGGATAGCCATTGGGATCTCCATCCGCTAGCACTGTAATCATGAAACCCTCCTTAATATCTTGTACTAAACCCCTGTAAAGGTCTTCCATGGCTTCACGTTGTGCATGAGATCTTCTGGAACCAATATACATCTCTCTTTCCTTTGCCTGTGAAGAATTAATAATACCTTGAGATTGTTGCTGTTCAACAATGTTTATTTCCTCATGTTCATTCGACACATTTTGTGGCCAAATAAATGGATTTTTCAAAGGTATATCTTCATTTGTTGTTGTTGAAATGATGTCACTTTGATTATTGAAAAATGACTCCCACCAAACTAAATCAACAATGTCAAAGTACTCATGTATATATCTAATACATTTTTTAATTTCTTCCAGGCAATTAGAATAATATATATCTCTATTTTGTCTGCGTGCATTCTGAACTTCACCAACTGATTGTAATAACAATATTTTTGATGCAAATATTGGATGATCTGGAATGAACTTCAAAAATTGCAAACTTGATGATGGTGCCCATTTTGCAGTAGTTGAATACTTCTTGCCCCATATTATTGTTTTCCCATCAATTTTTTTGATACGAAATTGATGTTGGAAGCTAATGTCATTAAGTTGTTCAATGCATTTCCCCTCACCATACGATCCCATAATAAACCTTTGCATGTCAACAGTTTCTTCCAACACATCAAAAGTAGGCTCTGGCGTGTATGATTTCTTAATACATTCAATTAGTGATGGCAAGCTCCCAACTTATTTCCTCCTCAATGACTGAAAAATGACTGAACATCTGATCAATATGGTCATGAGTGTGCCCAACAAGGAGGAAACCAACCTTTACCTTTTGAAAATTTCTCAATTCAACAAGCATGTTTAGATATCCAAAAACAACTTGATTTTTTTTTTTCACAGCAAGTGTTGTCCAATTGTAGATACAAAAATTCAGGAAGATTACCAGACCAATGAGAAATCACATCATGAATTATGGTTATGGTCAGATTTGCATCATTATGAATATTTGGAGTTGTGAAGTACACCCTTGGCAACATTTTCCCATTGAAGACCATACAATCGACCAAGTGAAACTGAATAAAATTTTCCTCTTGTAAATTTTTGGGTGTGCAAACAAAATGTGGTAAAAGTGTTTTCTTCTGGTCCATACCATCAATTATCGAACCCAAATATTTATTCAGATTATCATAACACTTCTTTTGATGCTTATACAACTTCTTCCTTTCGTTTGTTTGTTGTTCACAGTGCTCCTGAAGTTATTTGACAATTAAATCTACACAACATAAAAGAAATTCATTAAGAAATATGTTTTCATAATTGATGACTATACAATTTTAAAAGTTAAAGTTATGAATGCTTACCTCTTTCTGACCCTTCACATTTGTCCCTTTTTTATTTAAGAGAAGAACATGTACTACAAATCCCCATCCTTGTCTTCTTAGGAATATGGAAATTGTTGAATTCTTTCTTCCATACCTTCACAAAATATTGATATGTAATAAACCGGCCATGTCCCTTAGCACCTTCTACATATTCTTTGTATAAGTTGTAGATTTCTCATCTTGAAAAATTATCTGGAATATGTATTGTCTCTCTATTTGGCATACACTCTCCATGCTTTGAAAAGAAATATTTCATCCATGACATTGCAGTATTTGATAATGGCCCAAACTGTCTTTTATGACATACTTCTAAATAAAATGTGGGATCCTTTTCCAAATTTTCTTGAATTCTCGAGAGACGAAAATTCCCAATCAAATGAAACATTTTGAAAGCTTTTCTACAGGCAAATAAAGTCCTAATATGATAATCATAACCTGACAATGTAGATTGCATGCACCCAACTAAATATGAGTTTTTCATGCTTTTATTCATTGAAAAATATCTCTTCCTGCTTTCTAATGCAAATTTGAAATCCATATATTTCAAGCAATATTTTTGGCAACATTCACTTGAAATGAGAGCGCTGATAGAAATTCTTCTCGTCAGATATTCTGCTCTACCCCTTGTATAACTAGAACAACTTGCATTGATATGAAAAGGTCTGCTCCTACTCCTCGATACAATATTTCTTGGCAACATATCCATCATTCGATCATCATTTGTATAAGGATTTTCATCATCATTAAGAGGAATGTTATCCACACTATGATCAGATCTGCTTTTCAAATATTGATTTGGAGGATATTCTTCATCTTCCCCTTCTTCAGTGCTACTGTCATGATCCTTAGGATTCGGACTGAATGGAAAATTTGACTTGATGTTTAATGGATATTCTTCCTCATGTGCATTGTCAGTGCTACTCTCATAGTCCATAGAATTAGGACTATGCCGAAAATGTGACTATTTACTTATTGAAGATGCTATATCCTGTCCTTTGTCACTGCTACCTTTATACTAGTTATAATTAGGAATAAGTGCATTATCCTGTCCTTCATCACTGCTGCTCTCATAGTCCTTAGAATTAGGACTAAGAGGACACTCTGACACTCCATTCTTTTGAAATTCATCATCACGCTCTTCATAACTGTTGCTCTCATAGTCCTTAGAATTAGGAGTAAGTGGACACTGTGAAACTCCAATCTTTTGAAATTCATCATCTCGCTCTTCATCACTGCTACTTTCATAGTCCTTAGAATTAGGACTAACTAGACACTGTGACACTCCATACTTTTGAAATTCATCATCATGCTCTTCATCACTACTGCTCTCATAGTCCTTAGAATTAGGACTAAGTGGACACTTTGACACTCCATTCTTTTGAAATTCGTTATCACGCTCTTCATCACTACTGCTCTCATAGTCCTTAGAATTAGGACTAAGTGGACACCGTGACACTCCATTCTTTTGAAATTCGCCATCATGCTCTTCAAAACTGCTGCTCTCATAGTCCTTAGAATTAGGACTAAGTGGACACCGTGACACTCCATTCTTTTGAACTTCACCATCATGCTCTTCAAAACTACTACTCTCATAGTCCTCAGAATTAGGACTAAGTGGACACCGTGACACTCCATTCTTTTGAACTTCACCATCATGCTCTTCATCACTGTTTCTCTCATAGTCCTTAGAATTAGGACTAAGTGGACACCGTGACAATCCATTCTTTTGAAATTTTTCATCAAGCTCATCATCACTGTTGCTTTCATAGTCCTTAGAATTAGGACTAAGTGGAATCTGTGACTCTTTATTTATTTGAAATTCTCCATCCCCACTTTCATTAGTGTTTCTCTCATAGTCCTTAGAATCAATACTAAGTGGAAGAATTGACTTTCTATTCATAGTGGAAGAATTCCCGCTATATTCATCAATATGAATAGAGTTGTTACACGATGAAGATGTTGATGGTGTATAAATCGAAACTTCACTATCAGAACAATCCATCCCTTTCAAATAGAAGATGTTGAATGATACAAATGGAGAGTATCCTAAAGATATTATATAGCTTAGAGAATGAAATTTTCCCTCCAAACAGCTTTGCGAAAATATTTCCCTCCAAAAATTTTCACGAAAATATTTCCCTCCGAAAAGTTTGTTAGATTTATTTACCTTCATTATTTTATTCTACAATTTATTGAAAAATGTAAACTAATTTTTTTTATGAAATAAATCATTAAAATTAAAATTATAAACTACGACTTCTACATTAATTATTTTAATAGTTAAAGAATATAATATTTGCTAAACAATTGAATATATTTTTTAATTTTTATAATATATTCTAAAACAAATTAATCCCACATTCAACCTGTTGTACAACAATTCTACAATATTCGCTTTATAATATTTTAAAACAAATTATCCCACATTAATCGTACGGTAAAACATCTCCATAATTTCACTTATATGCTAAATTTCATTATCACTATTACTAACATCACATCTAAGTTTTCTGAAGTTCATTGAAAGACTTGTGAATTTGTGGAGCAGCTACATTGCCATCAACAACATATTCAACGAATAATTTTCGCAATTGAAAGGTAAATTAAATTTTTTTCCTTGAAAATTTTCATATTAAATTAGTTTAATGAAGAAGAATTTTTTTTTTTTAAATTAATAATTTTTCTGAGCCAAAATAACAATTGCGTCTGTCGCAAGCATGGTGGGCCTGACCAAACTCAATCGCCTAATAGCCATGGGCGGTCCACCATGGTGTTGCCGGGTGGGTGGGGAGGGCAGCCGGGTAGGCGAGGTGTGAGGGTGCGGGTGGGGTGGTATGGGGTGTGGGGACGGGTGCGGTGGCGGTGCCCACCCCGGCCGGTTTCCCACCCGTTGAGGGGGTTGGGTGATTCTCAAAATCGCCCAACCCCAGCGGCGGGCGAGTGGGCCACCGGGGTGGGTGCCGCAGCCCCACCCCACACCCTCACCCTCTCCACCCACACCTGCCCCCCCTACCCCCTTACCCCGTCCCCCCTCACACCCACCCGCCTCTCCCCACAAACCTTCCCCCCCACACACCCACCCACCCGACCTCCCCCCCCCCCTCACACCTACCTGACTCCCCACCACTTACACCCACCTGACCCCGCACCCCTCCCGACCGCCCACCCCACTCGCCCGCAGGTGGGAATCACCCAGCCACCAGCCAGGTGGGTGAGCAGGTCGCCGGGGTGGCGCTAGCCCTGGTCGCGCCACCCTAGCGGCCTGCCTGCCCGCCCGGCTAGTGGCTGGGTGATTCCGGGCCACCAGCCGGGTGAGCGGGTGAGCCGCTGGGGTGGCGCCAACCCTGGCCACGCCACCCTGGTGGCCCACCCACCCGCCCGGCTGGTGGCTGGGTGATTCTGGGAATTGCCCAGCTACTAACCGGGTGGGCGAGCGCCACCCCTACAGCCTGCCCGCTCGCCCGGCTAGTGGTTGGGTGATTCTAGGAATCACCTAGCCACTAGCTTGGTGAGCAAGTGGGCCATCGCAGTGGCACCACCCTGGCGGCCTGACCGCCCGCTCGACTGGTGGGCCGCCGGGGTGGCGTGACTAGGGCTGACGCCAGCCCAGTGGCCCACCTGCCCGCCCAGCTAGTGGCTGGGCGATTCACCAGCCGGGCGGGCGGGTAGGCCGATGGGGTGGCGTGGCCAGGGTTAGCGCCACCTGGGTGGCTTGTTGCCTGCCCAGTTGGTCGCTGGGCGATTCGGGGAATTGCCCAGCCATTAGCTGCGCAGGTGGGCGGGCCACCGCGGTAGCGTGGCCAAGGCTGGTGCCACCCCGACGGCCCGCCCACCCACCCGGCTGGTGGCTGGGCAATTCGGGGAATCGCCCAGCCACCAGCTGGGTGGGTAGGCGGGTCGCCGAGGTGGCCCGGCCAGGGTTGGCGCCACCCCAGAGGCCCGCCTGCCCAGCTGGTGGCTGGACGATTCCCGGAATCGTCCAGCCACCAGCCGAGCGGGCGGGTGGGCCATCGGGGTGGCGTCGCCGCTAGCCGGAATCGCCCAGCCACTAGCCGGGCGGGTGGGTGGGCCATTGGGGTGGCGCCACCCCTGGACGCACCACCCCGGCGGCCCGCCCACCTACCAGGGTGGCACAGCCAGGGCCGATGCCACCGTGGCGGCTCGCCCGCCCACTCGCCTGGTTGGTGGCTAGGTGATTCTGGGAATCGCCCAACCACTAGCCGCACCAACGGGCGGACCACCGGGGTGGTGCCGGCCTAGGCCACACCATCCTAGTGGCTCGCCCGCCGGCCCATGGGGGTTGGGCG
Organism: Pinus tabuliformis; assembly: GCA_031772625.1. Taxonomy (NCBI): domain Eukaryota; kingdom Viridiplantae; phylum Streptophyta; class Pinopsida; order Pinales; family Pinaceae; genus Pinus; species Pinus tabuliformis. The sequence continues at coordinate 310,605,679 of CM062810.1, read as the reverse complement.
ATTCCCACTCGCCCACCCGGCCTCCTCCGCCTCGCCCACCCACCTCGCCCTCCCTCCCCCTCCCCACTCACCCACCCACTACGCTCTCCCTCCTCCTCCCCCTCCCGCCCTCCCAGCCCGCCCACTCGGCCTCCCCAGCCCGCTCGCCCACCCACCCATGCCCGCCCTACCCCCTTGCCCTCCCCCGCCTACCCACCCTCACCCATCCTAGCCCGGCTCGCCCGCCCGCCTGCCCACCCTCACCCGGCTCGACCCGCCTCACCCGCTCGTCCACCCCCACCCGTCCGCCTGCCCTCACCCGACCCACCTCGCCCACCCATCTGCCCTTGCCTGCCCAACCCGCCCTACCTACCCACCCGCGCCCGCCCTCGCTCGCCCCCACCCACCCATCCACCTACCCTCGCTCGCCCGCGCATCCCGCCCTCGCCTGCCTGACCCGCCCCGTCCTCGCCTGCCCGACCCGCCCTGCCCTCGCCCACACCCGCCCACCCACTCCTGCCCACCCTCACCCGACTCGCCTCGCCCACCCACTCACCCTCACCCGCCCACCCTCACCCGACCTGCCCCACCTACCCAACCGCCCTCACTCGCCCCGCCCACCCACCCACCCTTGCCCACTCACCCTCACCCCCGCCCTCACCCGACCCGCCCTATCCACCCACCCGCCTACCCGCTCTCGCCCACCCACCCTCACCCAACTCGCCCCGCCCACCCACCCACTCGCCCTCGCCCACTCGACACGCCTCGCCCGCCCGACGCGCCTCACCCGCCCTCGCCCGCCTGCACACCTCTGCCCTCCTGCCCACTTGCGCCTGCCCAGCCCGCACCGCCTTGTTGTTGGGAAAAGTATCCAATACGGAATGACCCTATCCCACTCCAAGGGTGATAGTACCTCAGCAACAATCAAAGCAAAGCTATTCAAGATTACTTCTTTATGAGATGTAAGAGAGAGGAGAAAGAGATCCACTAACCGTTATCTTCCGCTAATGATTGATCCAATCTTCCCTCTTTGCTGCTTGCTCCCAGCTCCTTGCTCTTTCACTGGCCCAGCTACACAAAGATCCTGCAAAAGCACAAGAAAGGGAAACTACAAGAAGCATACATCCATAATTGATTCAAGGATTAGAATAAATCAAATACACAAGCATCAATACGCCACAGAGACACATGCATATAGAAGAACCTCAAATGCTTTATTAATGGAAGAAGTAAAGTTCTGAGAGGGTTACAACCATAAGAGGTCCAATCCAGCAACACCTCCCAGCAGAAATAAATCTCCTCTTCACCTCCTTCAAAGCAATCACCCAATAGTTCTATACTCAAACCAACAGCACTTCCTTACATTCACAAGATTCCAGCCTCCCTAGACCTCATGAGAGAGCTCTATATATAGGAGATTTGGAGAAAGGATGAGTCAGCTTGAGTTTGGCATGAAGCTGACTAGTGTCCTCTCCCACTTCAGTTATACTTCAGTTCTTGAGTCCACTTGCAGTTTCTTGCTTCCACTTGGAGATCTAGATCCTCTTACTCATCACAAGGCGAATTCCCTGATCCAAGTGTCATTTTGGAAGCTTCCTAGGCATTTGACACCTTGCAGAATGACTGTGCCACTTGGCCAATCTCGTCCAGTGCAGGTAGCCTTCATTAGAGTTGACATTCAGCGCAGGTACAGAGTGGAGCAGTTGACATTCAGCGCAGATGCTCAGTGGAGCAGTTGACATGATCCAGAATTAGCCTGTTTTTGAGTGTTTTCAGGTGGAGAACTGATTTTCAGTGCTGTGGTTTGCTGACCTTGTTCCTCTAGGGGTAGGAACAACATGTTTAGGGACTTTGGATCCCTTAGATTATCGACATTTCATGCTTCATGCTGTAAGGCACAAAAATGTCTATAACAGTTGCCCCCTAAAGTATGAGGTCGTTTATCGGGTGAAATGCTTTATCAGGAGGATCCGAAGTTCATTCAATTGCTGAGAGGTGCCCTGTAATAAAATACAATACAATACATTATTTTTCATTCTGCTTTCATGATCTAGCTGAGGCGGGCATTCCCATGCTCAGCTTTATAAATTCATTTTGGTACATAGAACAGACGATCGTCTGATGGTAGACTGATAATTCTCTGCTGAAATTATCATCCTTTGAGTAGGATGATCATCTGCTGCAATGATGTACATATCAAATGTCTTTATATTTCCTGAATATATATCGCAGCCTGGATGGATGAAACTAGATCCGGGGTCTTCAACCTCGTTCGATCTTCACTCTAAGTACAAGTCGATCCATGTGAGAATTGCGTTGAAGTCGAACATGGAAAGACATCGCTTGATTACCGGTCGATAATGTAAACCGTTAACAAGCGCGAGAGGAATCACCAATAATGACAATGACCCTCAAGGTACTGTAGTACAATTCACGTGGTGTGAATAAAGGACTTGGCGTCGAACACCACGCAAAATCTTCTGGTCGAAGGTCATTGACGTATACCTGCCGCCGGAAGTGAGAAACTTGCCATTGAGGCATGCAAGCTTCAAAGTACTGAGGGGGTTGTTCCTAGATCAGCTTCTTGGATAATGAGCTGAAGTCGACAAGAAGCGATCCGTCAAAGGAGGGCCTTAATGAATCCCACATCAGTGACACGGAACGGAGCTAATGATTTTAGTGGAGGTGAAAACAATCTGTGAAATATGATTCAGGGTGGCGATCATGGGTGGATGAAGGATAATGTATGACAGTGGATGGGACACGGTTGACTCTTTCTGAACAACATCTCTTGAACACATAACGACACTGATGTGATGGATCGGTATCATTACCCCAAATGCGGATGGTTTGGCGAGGACCATGGTGATGAGACCGGTGAATGAAAACAACCCAACCCGATGTGATACGGAGGACAAAGTGTCATGTTCAAGAGCGACTCGCTACCATTAAAGCTTTGAGGTTCTCCCAATTTTTCCCCAGTCATTTCTGACCAGTACCTCTTTATTTTTGTCAAGCTTGAGGAGGATAACATATGCTTGTTCTATAACCTGCCCTTCGGGCAAACCCATCGCTATGTTTTAACGAGCTTAGCGATAGGGAAACTCATTCTCGTCTAAAGACAAGTTTGTCACTATTTAATCATTTTAACGAGTCTAACGACAAGGAAAACTCGGTCCTTTTCAATTTTAGAGAGTCTGAAAAGGTACAGAAAGTTAACTCCAAAATTCCTTTTTCGTCATCTAATCCCTTAAGTCCGAAAAAGTATAAAACAATATAGAAGGGATGAGTTTTCGATAACTTTAACGAGCCGAATAAAACAAGCGCTCGACCTTTTTGTGCAATAATCCCTCAGGTCCAAAAAGATTAAAATCTAGAGGAGCGATAGCTCTTCCGGTCATTTTAACGAGCTGGAAGGCCAAAACTCGGCAAACTTTTCATATTTTACGAGTCAGATGAAAAGAGCTCAAAGAAGACTCGTCTTTTGAGGAACGAGTGATAAAAAGGGATAGCAGCAGATTCCAGGTACAGGTTGGAATTTTCCAATCACGGCAATGTCATAAGGATGGCTAGGTGAAATCACTCTTCGCAGCTGTTCCTCAAAATAGGTAAACAATCATATGGAGGTGAACGATTAGCCAAATGGAATGGAGGTGGCGGGTGCAAACACGACCAAGGCTTTTCATGGCTAATAAATTTACGATCACAGTGGTTATTTACCAAGATGGGTTCATTTTTTAATGAGCTTGAATGCGCCAAAACACTGCTCAATGCTTATGTTTATTTTTTAACGAGCATGAATTCCGCGTTAAAACTGCTCGGATCTCGCTTTTCTATTTTTTAACGAGCATAAATTCCGCGGTAAAACTGCTCGATAATACCAGTCATAAGATAAGAATGTCTCCTGTGAGATAGCTATTTTTTATGGAGCTTTATCTCACGAAGCTATGCTCCTAATGTGGCAAAGTTTGACCTTTGCCCCATATCCTTTCTTTATGCAAGTTTGGAAATGGCTAATCCTACGAGTTTAAAGGGTTAGACCTACAGGTTTAAAGGGAGGACCTAAAAATTTAAAAAATAAATAGTCGTCCCTTGCTTGCACTCCAAAAGGTTGCATGCCCCCAGGTATAAAGTACAATTTCAAGGCTGCCCCTACTTATCCGATAAAACATTTGTTTTAAAGGGTGAGGCTTGCCTCTTTCTGGTTACCCAAAGATGGTTCTATTTGCTGCCGCAAATCAATCTCTTTCTTCGGCAATGTCTACCGAAATAGACAAAGGTGGGTGAAAAACAGATTATTTCACTCACATAACTTTGACAAAAGAATCTTGTTCCAGAACAACCCCTCTTCCTAGACGGACGGGGTACGGACTAGTCATATTCTCCCGCGGAAATCTACTCTATACCCAAGGTTTTCTCTGCCCAAAGCAGACCAGGATGCATGCCCCCTGGGTTCCAGTCCCATCTTTCCGAATCACTCGCACTCATCGGGAAGGAGGACTGGGGGTGGAGACATTTCTTGGGTGAATAGACCATTGAGGGTTGGTATGTGACTATTTGCGATGCGTGATCCCGGAAACGAAAGTTGGTCTACGAGCTTGACCATTCTTCCTTCGTGTGGAAAACACATTACTCTAAAGAGTGAGGAGACTATAGCTCCCATGCGATATATATAGTCTCGTCCAAGGAGTAGGTTATAATCCAAGGGTCCTTGAACAACCATCACGTTCATCTGAACGATCTTCCCTTTCAACGTAACAGGTACATTGGGGAGGATCCCTAATGGTCGACTGGTTCCTTTATCAAAACCCGAGAGATTTCTTATCTCAGGTAAAAGCTCCGGGGAACCCAGTGCTTTCCAAGCAATAGAGGAAAGGATACTCACAAATGCCCCTTCATCAATGATAGTTCCAGCCATTACCATCCTGTAAATTTGGACGATGATTCTGAATGGTATACTGGCTGGTAACCGGGGTCTGCCTAGTTGGTTCCAATCAAAGGATACAACCAGGTTGCTTGGTGGTGGGACCGAATACACGGCCGGATATGACCCTGACGATGTTCCTTCCTGTGATAAAGGAATGGGTGCATTGCCCTGATGCTCATCAGAATCTATGTTGATGAAAAGAATCTGGACGGTGTCATCCTTATTCTCTTTAGTGAGGGTGTCATTTGAAGATGAATCTTCATTGAGCTGAAGTCGACAAGAAGCGATCCCCAGCGGAGTCGCCAATTTGTTGTTGGGAAAAGTATCCAATACAGAATGACCCTATCCCACTCTAAGGGTGATAGTACCTCAGCAACAATCAAAGCAAAGCTATTCAAGATTACTTCTTTATGAGATGTAAGAGAGAGGAGAAAGAGATCCACTAACCGTTATCTTCCGCTAATGATTGATCCAATCTTCCCTCTTTGCTGCTTGCTCCCAGCTCCTTGCTCTTTCACTGGCCCAGCTACACAAAGATCCTGCAAAAGCACAAGAAAGGGAAACTACAAGAAGCATACATCCATAATTGATTCAAGGATTAGAATAAATCAAATACACAAGCATCAATACGCCACAGAGACACATGCATATAGAAGAACCTCAAATGCTTTATTAATGGAAGAAGTAAAGTTCTGAGAGTGTTACAACCATAAGAGGTCCAATCCAGCAACACCTCCCAGCAGAAAGAAATCTCCTCTTCACCTCCTTCAAAGCAATCACCCAATAGTTCTATACTCAAACCAACAGCACTTCCTTACATTCACAAGATTCCAGCCTCCCTAGACCTCATGAGAGAGCTCTATATATAGGAGATTTGGAGAAAGGATGAGTCAGCTTGAGTTTGGCATGAAGCTGACTAGTGTCCTCTCCCACTTTAGTTATACTTCAGTTCTTGAGTCCACTTGGAGTTTCTTGCTTCCACTTGGAGATCTAGATCCTCTTACTCATCACAAGGCGAATTCCCTGATCCAAGTGTCATTTTGGAAGCTTCCTGGGCATTTGACACCTTGCAGAATGACTGTGCCACTTGGCCAATCTCGCCCAGCGCAGGTAGCCTTCATTAGAGTTGACATTCAGCGCAGGTACAGAGTGGAGCAGTTGACATTCAGCGCAGATGCTCAGTGGAGCAGTTGACATGATCCAGAATTAGCCTGTTTTTGAGTGTTTTCAGGTGGAGAACTGATTTTCAGTGCTGTGGTTTGCTGACCTTGTTCCTCTAGGGGTAGGAACAAAATGTTTAGGGACTTTGGATCCCTTAGATTATCGACATTTCATGCTTCATGCTGTAAGGCACAAAAATGTCTATAACACGCCTGCCCATCCTCACCCAACTCGTCGTCGCCTGCCCCACCCGCCCCACCCTCACCCACCCTCGCCTGGCCCACCCGGCCCGCCACCCATGCCTGGCCTACCTCGCCCTTGCCCACCTGCCCATCCACACCCACCTGCCTACGCCCCCCCTCGCCCGCCCGACCCGACCCGCCCTCACCCACCCGCCCGCCCTCACCCAGCCTGCCCCACTATTCCTCACGCCTACCCACCCACGCCTGCCCGTGCTCACCCCGCCTGGCCCGCTCGCCCACCTCTTAAAGGTGCATCTTCGAGAAACATTGGTAAACGAACTCCACCTGAGCTCATGGCTACAAATCTTTCAAGTGCCTCAAGTGATAAGAAGATGATTTCAGACTTGAAGAATTCAAAAGAGATGAAATTTCCATCAAGAATCTGGTATGTGAAAGAAAGAGAAAGCAAAAATGTCAATATATATCTATGTATTGATATACCGAATGATAAAGGAATTTTTGAGGTGATGGGAAGAGTCATAGATATGTGTTCGGTACCGGACTCTAAAGTTGTTTACATACTTACAAAAGCTTCCAAGTCACATGAAAGGATTAAATACCGACTATCATATTCATTGTATGACACGAGAGAGGTATCTACAAAGTTGTGTAAACAAATCGTAAATGAGATGACATGAAAGATCATAAGTAGTGTTATTTATATTTGTATTTTGCGTTCTTGAAAGTGTCTCACTATATTTGTTTAACTTTGTTTTTATTGACATATGATATTTTGTTTGGCAGAATTTTGAAGTTGTTCAATTAGGTTGGGAGGCATTCATTTCATAGAGCATGATATCTTGAAAGTTGTCAGCAGTTTTTACTCAGTGTTAGAAGAAGATATGGAAAACAAGCAAAATGTAGTAATTGATGATGCTACAAAACTACATCCAAAGAATCAGAAAAAAAAGGTCTCTGGTGGATAAATCTAGTAAGGGTAAACAAGTTACTTTTGAGGACGATGAAGTTGAAATTGATAGTGAAGCATATGTTTCCATTACTGAAGATAACATTGGAACTGAGAAGAGCCGTAAAATACCAAAAGTAACAATTCCCAAGAATAAATCTGTTGGGAATGTTATGACGAAGAAAAGTAAAGTTGAAGATTTTAAAGTAGTCATTACCAACAGTCAAGAACCTAGTGAAACTTCAAAAGAAAGCAGAGAAATCATTACACCAGGAGCTAATTTAGAGGATGGCATTATCAAAACACAACAAAATTCCATTCGTCAGAATTTGACAAAGAGAAACTTAATTGATGGTGGTCGTACATTTCAGCTTAATGTCAAACAAACCTATAAGGCAAGTGAAGGACAATGTCAATATCAAGTCAAAAAGCCACATCATCTGCATGTTCACAACTTGAAGACATTGATGAGGTACAATCCATATGCTCATGTGGTTAGTTATGTGCTTCTTGTTGATCCACTTCAAGTTCCCAACAAAGAAGAATTTGATAAGTCAAAATGTTTTAAATACAATTATTATGTGCTTGGGGGGAACCATTCTGTAGAAGCTCAAGGACAATTGGTGGAGGAATATCCTAATAACCCATGTTTTGAAACAATGAAATGTATCATTTGTGCTGGTTTATCAGATACAGAAGCAAAGTTAGTGGCATGGGATCATAATTCAAATAATGAATATAGGATGTCTATGACTTTCATCCAAAGGGTTAGATTTATTCATAGTGAATTTCAAGAAAAATGTGGTGGGGATAGGATAAATGTTACTGCAGATTTCCGAAAGGAATGTTGTATGGAAATAGGTTATCAAATTGAAGAGAAAATTAATTCAAAAGGTGGAAAAGGAAACAAAAATAGTGATTTATTCAGAGGTGTTGATAACATTTTCCAATTGGCATTTAGAACTAGAGATGTTTGGAAGTTGATTGATGAGATTTTTAGCATGTGGGAAGACATTGGCATTAAAAACCAGAGGGTCAAAAAGTCTAAGGCATTGATATGTAGCAACAGTAAATCAGCTCCTAAAATGAAGCAGCTTCCAGATGATATGACTATCACACCTTGGAGGGCGATGCAAGAAGTGAAAGATGAAAAAATTGTCAAAACAATATTATCTCATGTGAGGTCAGGGGAATTATCATTGGAGGAAATGTCTGAAGAATTTCAAAAGTATGTTTTTTGAATTATTTTTATTTATTTCTAGATTATAATTTTCTTTTAAATAAAACATGTTGTTCTTGGTAGTATTTGTTATACATATCATTATATTAACTTTTTGTTACTTTATCTATGCAGTCACAAAGTTTACATGAAAATTCAAGAACAAATGGTTAGATTGTTAAATGAAGATAGTTGGGATGATGTTGTATGCAACTATCCAGATTCAAGTTCTAATCAACATTAAAATCATTTTATCTTGCATTTAAAAAGGTATCTTGATTTATACATTCATTTTTATTCATCTGTGTACTATTTTTAAATTATAACTTACACATATATTTGTTTATTTTATAAAATATGAGGAAGAATGATAATGGAGCGCCAGATAGTTTCAAAACCTTTATTGAAAAAATAAAGATCGAAAGACTGAGGAAGCAACATATTAAGAATGTTAAACTTGATCCAACTTTTAATCATTTCATTTGGAATGGTCTAGACACTATTCAATATCAAGTAATACAAGGCGACTGTAAAGACATTGCTAAACTCATACCTAAAATGGATTATGCCCTAGTCATTGCAGATATTCCCCATGGTTTCAATATTCCAAACATTGACTATGATAGTGACCCTTATACTTATCAAGCTCTTAGTAAAGTGGTTGCGGGATTTGTAGAAGTCACGTCATCACCATTATGGAGATTTGTGACATTTCATTCAGACACACAATTGGCAATGATATTGTCAAGCTTCAAGGGGAAAACAAATTCAAGGATGCAGCTTACATGGTAAGACGTTTAAAATGTATATTTGATTAATGTTGAAAAATTCATTTATGTACAAGTTAATTGAACTTTTACTATTTCATGTTACAGGCAAAAGTCAAATCTTCTTAACAATGAAGATCAACAATTTATAAATGATTGCGAGTTCATTCATATTGATAGTTTGGCAAAAGATGATAGCCATATGTCTATGATTTTTAATCAGGTAGACAGAAAGAGTCATAGCCAAATACTGACTTATGATGCTATTGTGAGAAAACTAACATATGAAGACAAAGAAACAAAAGGAGAGATTGTTAACATTTATCAAAAACCACAATTATTGATTAACTATCTTATAGACATATGTTCAAATGAAGGAGATTGGGTTCTGGATTTATTTTCTGGCTCAGGTAAGTTTTATTATATGGAATTTAATTTCAATATGTTATTTTTTAATTAATATGTCATTGTACTAATTTAGTTCATTATTTCTTTTGTGCTTGATAATTAGGTACAACACTAGCATGTTTCCTTCAAAAAGGAAAAAATTGCATTGCAATTGAAAAAGATCCAGTACAGTGCAATTTCATTCAGCAAAGAATTAATGCTCTTCAATTTCTTCCAGATGTAATGCAAGAAATTGGGTTGAAGAAAGGTGACTTTAGTGAATCACGTGTGGCAAAAAAGGCAAAGGAACCCCAACCACCATTACATGGAATGTTTGGAAAGACATACATTGGGAGATTCGCAGACATCAAAGATCCATTAGAAGAGGAAAATGAGCAAAAGGAAGCAAAAAATATTGTGGAAGAAGACAATGATGAAACTCTAGAGGACGAAGAGTTTGGATTACATGACATTCTTGATTAAATTTAAGTTATGCTTGGAAATCAAGCTTTGTAATGTTTTGACTTTGACATTTTATGAGAAGAATAAACACTCAATTAAGGTTGTTATGCGTTCAGTATTTGTAATATGTGATTTTCGCATTGACTTTTAAGTTAATCATTATTTTTTGAAAAAAAAGTGATCATTATTACTTTTTTGACACAAAATTCATAAAAATAAAAATAAAAAATAAAAAATAAAAAAATTATTATTTAATCATTTTTAGTTAAAATTTTCGTATAAAAATTGTGATTTTGACATCTCAATTCTAGCAAAAAGTTATCAAAATGTGTAGTTTTTAAGTTATATTTATGTTAAAAATGGTATTTTTATGTCCATTGTTAAAAAATATTGTTTTTTAGAAACAATTATTTCATGTGGATTGAAAAATTAATTAAGGATGTATAAATATGTAGAATATCGAAAATTCAAAATATCGACCTTCTAATTTAAAAATGCAAAACAATAAAAACCTCACTACAAAAAAATTAAAATTAAAACAAAAGGAAAAAAAATATGAAGAAAACGACCATTTCAAAAATTATCAAATTTACAAAATAATTATTTACATTTCATACATTAGAAAATTTAAAGCCAAAAAATACGTCTTTTAAGAAAAGGGTCTGATGCAGAAGACCCACTTTTTAAAATCAGCATGAAAATCACTACCATTCTAAAACGTAATGTACATAAAAAAAATTAAAGTGCCAAAAACTATGCTCTAAGAAAAACATGTGTGTTCTGCATCACCCCTTTTCAAAATCAGGTCACTTTTTTTCTATCTCTACGAAAGGGGTAATAGTATCAGTTCCTGTTTCAAAGTTTACATTGTTATTATTAAGAAGATATTGGAGGAAAATAAGAAGTCATGGCGCAACAAATTGGTCTATGCATTATGAGCTGACAGATTAACTACAAAGAAATCAATAAGCATGTCCCCATTTCAGTTGGTTTATGGTATAGATGAAGTATTTACTACTTCCATGGGAGTACAAGTTATAAAGATCATCCAGGAGATACAAAGTGAAACTAATGATATCCAAAGGAGGATATCTCAGACCATTCAATTACAGCAATCCAAAGAAGAAGTTTACAAGAGAACTCAGGATGTCCAAGAAAATATATAGAATTTTTTTTACAAAAGAACCAAGGCTGATGATTTCAACATGGGGGACAAAGTGTTAAAGTGGGACTCAAGAAGAGAAGACAAAGGAAAACATAGTAAATTTGAGAATCTTTGGAAGGGTCCATATATCATTTCAACTTTTATAGAAATAATGCATTTTTTCTCAAAGAATTGGATGGAACAGAAGTATCAGGAGGTCCTATCAATGGTAGGACGCCGAAACATTATTTCTCATAAGCATAGAAATCTCTTCACTCCATTGTAAATATCACAAGTTTCAATTTTTTTTATTAGTTTATTTGATAAAATAAATCAGATTGAAGACAAAACGGATTTGAAAGATGTTAGCCCCCTAGTTTTCTCTCTTTTTGCCATTTTCCCCTTCCTAAATCATAACCATTTACTACTGCTTTACCTCTCTTATACACCCTCATCTTGCACCAGTCCAAGAACGATGACATATTTCGTATGCACTTTATTTTTCATATCTTTAACTTAACTTAGCATTAATTAATTATTTATTACATGATTTCTTGCTTATAATCACTCTTTGTAACTTATCGATATCTCCAATGTTTATTTGGTAGTCAAGTACTTACTGTGACCGCTGATCCTAGTGCAAGATCGGATCCTGCACTAATGCCAGCACAACAAATCCTTGTAGCAGATCCGAACCTCCTTGATCACTGCCTCATTTTGAGCAGCTTTAGCCATGACAGCAAGATATATCTAAAGGCAGTCGAGCTCCAGCCACGATAGCAAGGTCAATCCAAAGGCATCCAAGATCGAATTTATGAAGAACGAACAACTGGAGATTGGCTATGACCAGTTTTGTTGAACTATCTAATTTTGAAGGCCGAAAAGCTAAATTCTGCATTTGGTTATGTAATTGGTTAAACGATCTTTTTGGCCTTCGGCCAAACATCTATATAATGAAGAATGTAAATAGGACGAGATATTTTTTTGATAGAAGTTTTGTTAGAGTAGAGATACAACCATAGAGGCGGTAACAGGTTGTTGTATTTTGTTATCACCCGAAACTGGGTTGGACTATGTATTCACGCATGTATTAGCCTCAGTGAATTAATAAAAAGGGAGCTCCACCTCATGTTTTCTAAATCACATTTCTGTGTTTGAAAGCTGATGAATTGATTAAAGTACTGAGTAGCGTTTCTATTTGAAAGGGAAATGATGGTTGGCTAGGTCCCAACCAACCCAGCACGTTTACCCTATTTTTTGTTTCTTGTAATTTGTGTTTATGTTGTCAAGTGTGATTTAATTTCAAGCACATGCATTCCTGTCTGAGTGAAAGCAGATCTACTGTGTGAAGTAGCTAAATTTCCTTTTCTTGCACCTGATTTCGGATTGGTTTTCCTACCTAGTCCAAGCAGGAGAAATAAACCTGCACCAGTGCACATTGGTGTGCTATTCCTTTTCTGCAGTTCTGTTTGGTTGGTTTTCCCCGCCTGGTCCAAGCAGGAGAAATAAACCTGCACCAATGCACGTTGGTGTGCTATTCCTTTTTTGTAGTTTTGTTTGGTTGGTTTTCCCCGCCTGGTCCAAGCAGGAGAAATGAACCTACACTAGTGCACATTGGTGTGATGGAGCAAGCCTTTCTAGTTTAGTTCATGCAATTTTCTTGCTTTCATTAAACACTTTATGATAGGATAAATGTATATGGATTGTTTCTTTATTTCTACAATTTGTCAAAATTAGAAACATTCATTTTTATGTGTGAAATTTGATTTCACAGTATAATAGCACTTGCAATAAATAAGCACTTATTTTAAGAATTAAATGCTAAGTGCAAGAAGCTCTGATCTGGTGCAAGAACTAGTTTCTTGCCACGAGATCTGAGTGCTTTGAACCTGGAAAAGTTCAAGCCCTTGCAGGAAGTAAAATGCCTTTAGTAAAGACACCATTTATACCCTCTGCATAGAACTCTGTTCTTGCACTAATGCAAGTAGACTGCAATAGTGCAGGACAGATTAGTGCGAGAAGGAAATCTCTAAAGGAGCAGGTTTAAGGGGCCCATCTGATGAGACTGCTAAGTGTCTCTTCTAAAGAAAAACACACACTCAGTAGTTAAATAATAGTTAGCTAGAGTGATTTCCCCTTTATTTCTAAATCCCTTTTGCAAATGCATTCTTTCTTGTTCTGGTCTTAGATTATTTTGATGGTTCAAGTTGCCTTTTTCTCTTTTTAGTTTGATTTTATAATCTTTCCTTTAATGAAAGTAGGGATTTATATTAGAAATATTCATACCATCTCTGGCATTGCCTGTGCTTTGTCTCTAAGTTTACGGATCCCCTGGGTTGATAATTGAAGTGTTGAGGAGTTTTCTTAAGTGTAATTCCTGCACCCAACATTTTGGCGTCATTGTCGGGGAGACGATTTGATTTGGTAAGAATTTTCTGATTATACAATAGGGGTAATTTTCCTCTTTTTTTTACATATTGTTTGGAAAAGCTTCTTTGAAGGAATTTTACTGGTGTTAATTGATTTCTGACAGTATTTTTATTAGAAGTTGATTTGTTATTTTTCTTTCTTTTTTGAAATGAATGAAGAAAAGGTAAGGGTTCAAAGTCCATTAAGGGCTGAAAGAATTCTGAAAACAATTCTCATATTGGGTCTCCTTCTGTGAGAAAAAGGCCCAATCCAATTCAAACCCATCACGCAGGAATAGTCCACCTGGATTCTGGTGACAACAGCTCAAGTGTGGTTCAATTTGTTGGGAGAAAAATGGAAATAATGGCAGACCATGAAGATCATGTAGAAGGGACTGGTGAAAACTAGGTAAGTAGGGAACAATCCAATTTTGTGTTTCCAATTGTGGACCCTGATACTGTGGCGCAAATGAAGAATATTCCACCATCAGCTCTCCCTCATTTCCATGGTAAAGTTCATGAATATCCTGACTCTTTTCTATTTGAGTTTGATATTCTGTGTAGAAGTTATGATTATTCAACTGATGCTTAGAAGCTAATATTATTTCCTGTTACTCTCAAGGACTCAACTCTACGCTGGTTTACGGGATTAGGAGGAAACGCTATAGCCTCTTGGGATCAGATGAAGAGAGTGTTTTTGTCTAAATATCAAGAATATTGCAAAACTCGGGATATGCAAGATGAGATTTTTACAATCATATAGGATGATGATGAATGTCTTGAAGATTACCTAGAAATATTTCTATATATTTTACTAAGGTTGAAACTTAAGCTTGATTCTAGTACTATTAGAACCTTGTTCTTAAGAGGACTTACTGATAATGCTAGAAATAATTTAAATCTGTTAGGACAAGGTGATATTTCTCAACAAACTTTTGAACAAATTTGTGAATTATGCAGGAAATTTTCAAGAAATCAGTATAGATCCAGTAGAGGAACTCAAAACAGAAATAGAAAAACTGAATCTAATGATGCTATGATTATTGGACTAGAAAATAAAATGGAAAACATGAAAATTGATACAATGAACACTTTTACCAAACAGTTGAAATCTTTAAAATTTCAACAAAAAATCATAAAGGAACAAGAGTCATTATGTATTTTCTGTCCTAAATGTAGAGACAAGCATCCTCCTAAAGAGTGTCCTCTTAATATGAAAGAAACTAATAAGTGTGTTATTTGTGCAGAAGACCATGTCAGAGAAAAATGTCCCTCTATACCAGGACTTAAAGCTATATTTACAGGGGGTCAACCTGAAGCTGAATACTTGTATGCTATGGGAGCAAAAAGAAACTGGCCTCAAGTAGGTGTAGGTATGGCTCTTGAATTTTATCCACACTATTTTGGTTATAATTCACATGCATATTCTTATCCTAACACTAATCAGCAATGGCAGTATGGAAACCAATATCAGCATGGGCAACTTATGCCCATTCCTAACAATAATAAAGCAGTTCAAATGATCTATGTAACAAACCCACCTTTATTCAAGTACCAGTCTATTCCAGTTGGGGTTCATGATATTCAATTAAGATCGGGAAGGACTATAACATCAGAAAATCAGAAGCAACCTACAGTGATTGTTGAAGAGAAAGAAGAAGAGGAAACTCTTAATCATTCTATGAAAGCTATCACTAAACAACCCTTACCCTTTGAATCCTTGTCATCTTCTTCCAACTAGTATCCATTCCTAGAGAGGTTAGTAATGGAAGTAAGTGAGCCTATTTTTAAGAATAGCTTGGCATCAGAGCTTAAGAATCTTTTCATTAAGATACCTCTGCTTCAAGCCATCAAAGAGATCCCCATTTGTACTAATATTATTAAGGAACTTTGTCTCAAGAAACTTGGGAGGAAGAGATTGGAACCCCAAACCATTCAATTTGTTGGTAGGGCAACAGAGTTTATGACGAGATGTGTGTCAATGGAAAAATACACTGATCCTGAAACCTTGTTGTCTTAGTTCAGATTGGTAATGTCCTTGTCTCTAATTTTCTTATAGACCTGGGGCCAGCCATTAATGTCATGAATAATGAAACCATGGATCAACTTCGATTATCTCATCTTTGCCCTACTCCCACTATGCTTGAATTAGTAGATAGATCTAAAATTAAGCTAGAAGGAGTATTGGACGATGTGATCATCTCATTAGATTCTTGGGAATATCCTACTGCTTTCATTGTGCTTTAGCCAAAGAACCAAGTAGGAGGACATCCCTTGATCTTGGGTCAACCATGGCTTGCTACAACCGATGCATATATTGGATGTCACTCTAGTGATATGCATATTCCGCATGGAGATTCTAGGAAGAAAGTTACCTTATACCCCCCTGCCAGATCCATTCAAGACCTTAGAGATACTTTATGGTTGGATCAAAGCAATGATGAGGAGACTCAGCCCATTTCCCTTATCCATCAGTATACTGGGTCTTCACAAGAAGATGAGATTCAAGATTTCCTTAATAATCTAGGCACTATGCCTAATTTTGAACTATTGAGCCAGATTTTTAGCCTAGATTTTCAAGATAATCATGATTCTCATTCTTCTATACTGCTACATTTGACCACCCCCTTGAGTACTCCTGAGCCTGATACTACTCTTGTTGAGATTAGCCCTACTAAATCCTTGTATATTAGTTCATATTTGAACTCATCTCAGCAAGAGCAGCTTGTGAACTTGTTGCAAAACAATCATAGTGCCTTTGCATGGGGCTATGAAGATATGAAGGGTATTCCTCCTGAAACTTGTACACATCATATCTATATTTAGGAAGGAACCCGTCCTGTCTGACAACCCCAAAGGAAAATGAATCCAACTCTAAGAGATATTGTGAAGGAAGAAGTACAAAAACTCTTGGATTCTGGTTTTATCTATCCTATTTCCGTCAATCAGTGGGTATCTCCATTAGTGCTAGTACCTAAGAAAGATGGAAGATGGCATATTTTTATTGATTATTGAGAATTAAACAAAGCCACTCTCAAAGATTATTTTCCTCTCCCTTTCATTGACCAGGTGCTTGATACCCTTGCAGGAAATAAATATTTTTCCATTTTGGATGGCTTCAGTGGTTATAACCAGATACAGATTGTACCCGAAGACTAGGATAAAACTACTTTTACATGTCCATGGGGTACATTTTCTTATAGAGTGCTTCCCTTTGGTTTATGTAATGCCCCGACTACCTTTCAAAGGGCAGTCCTGGCCATTTTTGCTGATCTAGAATTTGTAGAAATTTATATGGAAGACTTTTTTGTGTTTGGTGATTCTTTTCAGGAAGCTCTAGAAAATATGGAAAAAGTACTTCTTCATTGTTAGGAAGCCCATCTCACCTTGAATGACAAGAAATGTAGATTAATGTGCAAAGAGGGAGTAGTACTTGGCCATTTGATTTTTAGTAAAGGTATCTAGGTTGATCCAGCAAAGATCGAAATCATTCTACATCTTCCTGCACCCAAAACTCAAAGGGAAGTAAGAGGTTTTCTAGGACATGCTAGTTACTATAGGAGATTCATTGAAAATTTTTCTAAGATAGTTGCTCCTCTTTTCTGACTGCTAGCTAAGGATAGTGAATTTTCTTGGACCACAGCTTGCCAACAATCTTTCGAAACGTTAAAGAAAAAGTTAGTACATGCACCAGTTTTGAGAGGTCCTAACTGCTCTCTGCCTTTTCACATTTCCTCTGATGCTTCAGATTTTGCTATTTGTGCAGCTTTAGGACAAGAGGAAAATAAACAATCCTATGTTATTTATTATATTAGTAAGAATTTGTCTCCTGCTTAATTAAATTATACAGTTACAGAGAAAGAGTTTTTAGCTGTAATTTTTGCAATTAATAAGTTCCGACACTATATTATAGGATATGAAGTATTTGTACATATTGATAATTCCACAATCAAATATTTGATGAACAAGCCATTAACTAGTGGTAGAGTGACTAGGTGGTTGCTATTGTTGCAAGAATTTAATATTACTATTGTTCATATACTAGAAAAATCTAATCTTGTAGAAAATTTTCTTTCTAGATTAGATAATCCTAGTGAAGCAACTCCTGTTAATGATGATTTTCTGGATGAACATCTTTTTGCTATGTCAATAGATTCCCCGTGGTTTTCTGACATTCCTAATTACTTGGTTACTGGGAAAACATCACCCCACTTGTCCGCTCGTGAAAAGCGGAGTATTGTTTAGAAAAATGCTGCATATTCCTGGATTCAATGAGATCTCTTTTACACTGGTCTAGATCTGATTATCCGTAGGTGTGTAAGAGAGGAGGAAGTGTTTTACATATTGATATCTGCTCATGATGAACCTTGTGGAGGCCACTTCATTGATAAGCAGATTGCATATAAAGTATTGCATGTTGCTTACTTTTGGCCTTCCTTGTTTAAGGATGCCAAATAGTATGTCAGGCATTGTGATAACTGTCAGCAAATGGGCCAGCCTAATCAAACCAATGAAATGCCTTTATGCCCTCAAGTTATGATTGAGCCATTCAAAAAATGGGCTATTGATTTTATAGGGCCAATAAATCCAACATCATTAAGTAAAAAGCATATCTTGGTTTGTATAGATTTTGTTATGAAATGGGTAGAAGCTAAAGCTCTTTCTTTTGCTATAGAAAAAGTTGTTGTTGATTTTCTCTTTACTGAAATCTTTACTAGATTTGGTGTGCTTAGAGAAATTGTTTCTGACAATGGTCTGCAGTTTATTTCTAATCTAGTACAGGGTCTGATCGAGCAATATAAGATCCGGCATAGGAAATCCATGCTGTATCACCCGCAAGAAAATGGTCAGGTGGAATCCATAAACAAAGTGATCAAGTCCATTCTTACAAAGACAGTAAATATGCATCGAAAAGACTAGGCTGAAAGATTACCAAAGGCTTTGTGGGCATATAGAACCACTTGGAGAAATAGCATGGGACATACACCATATGAGCTGGTATATGGAAAATAGGTTCTGTTACCAATTGAATTCTAGATCAAAACTTTTAGAACTGCAGTTCTGTTAGGACTAGATCTCTCTAAGGCACAACAACAACGTCTTCTCCAATTAAATGAGTTAGATGAATTTTTTAGGGATGATGTTCAATAGGACATACTAATTCAGTAGCAATGCAAAAGGTGGCATGACAAGTCTATCCAGAAAAGGAAATTCCAACCAGGTGATTGGGTGCTCCTTTATGATTCTAGATTTAAAATCTTTAAAGGGAAATTCCATACACGTTGGATGGGACCTTATGAAGTGATCCAAGTATTTGAGAATGGAACAATAGAAGTTAAAACTATTGATGGAAAAAATTCAGTATTCTTGGTAAATGGACATAGGTTAAAGAAGTATTTTTAGCCACCTACCAGGAAATATTTTACACAACAAGTCCAACATCAATTTGGGATGGTAGTGGTGAATGGTAATACCAAACTTTTGAAAACATGAATTCTTCTTCTCCTTAAAAATAAATAAAAAAATAATAAGAAAAAAGTAAAGAAAAAAAAACATTTTCCTGTAATTATGAAAATCAGTTCACTGACATGATTATAGAAGGATCAACCTGAAAACCAACTTGTTGGCGAGAAGATCAAAAATTTCTAATAAAAAGAGAATTTTTCTTGATCTTTAGATATGCTAGCGACCACCAAGTAAAAGAAGGTTCAACAGAACCAACCTTTATACAATTGGGGTAATTAGCATGGATATTTTTATTCAAGTAACGCTTAATTTTCACTACAATTATTTTTTCTTGCACCAGTGCAGGCAGACCTTCCAAAACATTTTCTGTCGTTCTTCATATTCTACTTCCGTAATATTCCCTTAGTTTTCTTCTTCAATCCCAGAATGATTAACCTTCCCACATTCTTCTAAATTTACCCTGTCCGCTTCGAAAAAATCCCACTTTACCCTTGAAATTTTTTCCCTATCCCACTTCTGTTTATTCCATCTTTTGGTACTATTCCTGGAATCCCTGTAAAAGAATTCCTTCCCATTCTGAAATTTCCCTTTTCCCACTTCTTTATTCCCTCATGAATTCATTGCAGGATCTCATGCACAAAGAGCAAAAGGATATGCTCTGAAGCATCAAGAAAGGGTGAAGAAAATTTCTAGTATAAGTTGAGGAAGTCATGTGGAAGTCCAGCCTATATTTTATTTAAATTCTCTGTTTTTAGATATTATGCTTTCACTAGTGCAAGCATGTTGTCCTATATGATAAAGCAAGCAGAATGGTACCAATAGAATAGCATAATACAAGCGGTGCAAGAAGACCAGTGAAAGCATGCTCCTTGTCAGAAACATAGTACAATTTGTTCTTTCATAAAATGTGTCATAGGAAAGTGGTCATCATGAAAATTTATATGAAGTTCTTTCACTTAGCCGACGAGTACTTGGGCTATCATACTAACTAGGAGAAAATTATTTAAAGTACAAGGTGTTTTTAAGTTAGGAATCATGATAATTTTTTAATGAATGCTAAGTTTTTTTAATTATGAAGGAATGCAAAAATGTTTAACCATTTCTTGGACATAATTGCCCCCTTTCCACCATAATCCTATATGTCCTTCACTCATAACTATTACCTCACCTAGCCGTTAAAACATCTCCGCAAGTACCAATCCGGCCTGACCTCAAAGATGTTGTGCATCGACGACAAATGAACTGGTGATAAAATGGAAAGGATGGTGGAAAGTTGGATCCCTATCTGTAAGAACTGATTTCGCCAGTGTTGCATGTAAAATTCTCAATTGTTCATAGCCGTTAAGCAGTGATGTCACTTGTTCGAAATGAACCCTAGTCTCTTAATAGGGTAGAAAAGACTGCTGAGTATCGCAATAGTCTTGCACTATTGTACGACTCGGGCTTTCTCTAGTTCTTGCAAAAGTTTGATGGGCACGATAAAAAAGTGGCTTTACAGTTTGCCAGAAGTTTCAAAAATGGCTGAGTAAAAATCAGGCCTCTCAAATTTAAAGTAATAGAAGAATTTATAGCAGCAACGACAGGCTTGGAAAATATTGGTGAACATTGGTTTAAAAATTAGAAGATAGAAAGGAAGCGATGGCAGCGTTTTGTCGTCGACAAGAAGATAGAGGTAGACTAGAAGGAAGGAGTTCTGCGCAATGTCTTGCTGAGACAATGGAAAGACCTCCTTTTCATCGTACAGAAGTTTGTAACATGTGAGGGAAGATACTCCCGCACTCTTGTATATCATTTTAGGATGTTGCAGCATTCCGAAGCCGGCCGACACATCCAGTGGAGGATGAATTTCCCCTATTTTCTGCTTAAGAGCATGGAAAAAATGGCCAAAGGTGTGCAGGATGGACGGGAAGACCAGGCTGGCACGAAGCTATATCAACATGACTTGATAGATATTCTGGTCCTGAAATAGCTAGAAGTTAAAGGCATGACCTGGGAGGTGTTGTTAAAATAGTTGCATAAAGAGACAGCTCCTGGAAAGGAGACAGAGGACCCCACCAGCACAAGCAAGGGCCCGAGTAAGAATGAAAAAGGGAGTCCTTTTTGCACAAGTGCAAAAAGGAAACGATTTGAAAAAGCAAGAAAGGCCCCATTATCAAATAAGAAGACAGCTAGTGCACCTACTGAAGAGACTCCTTCTACGCCACCAGTATAGGCACAGACCCCCGAAAATGACAACCTGTTAGTCCTTGCAGATGCAGCAAAATTTGCAGAGGTCGAAGATGATGCTCTGTTGGCCAATTTCATTAAAAAACCCCAGAAAAATAATAAAGTATCTGATGCAGGCAAAGAACCACAGTCCCCATAGGGCGTTGAATCCCCTCCTGCACTAGTATAAGAAGACGCACCAATATGAGAAGAAGAAGAAGCAGAAGAAGGAGAGGCGAGAGAAGAAGAAGCAGAAGAAGAAGAAGAAGCAGGAGGAGAAGAACCCATAGAAGAAGAAGCAAAAGAAGAAGAAGAAGTAGGAGGAGAAGAACTGGAAGAAGAAGAAGAAGAAGCAGGAGGAGAAGAACCCGCAGAAGAAGAAGCAGAAGAAGAATAAGTAGAAGAAGGAGAGGCAGGACAAGAAGAACCAAAAGAAGAAGAACCAAAGGAGGAAGAACCAAAAGAAGAGGAACTAGAGGAAGAAGAATTTCCTGATGTAACCATGATGGATATTGAGGTCCCTGAGGAAGACAAAACCCCTATCAAAACAGAAAAATAAAAAGATTTGGTAACTCCTACTGCTCAGGTAATTGAGCTATAGCTTCAAGTACAGAACTTAGAATAGCTTATCGCTAAAGCACAAGAGGATAAAGGACAGAGTAGAGGAGAATTGATGGAGGAGATCCAGAAAAAGAAAAGATAATTTAATGTCTGGAAGTGCCGAGCTGCACAATGTTTCAAGCGAATTAAAAAGGTGACAAAGAAACTAAAGAACATCAGAAGAAGAAGTCTGAAACATTGCAGGCTGATGACGGTATTTTTGAAGTTTTTTTGCAAAGTAAAGAGTTATGTGAGGACACACAATAGTTTAGGGATGGGAGGATGTTAGCCCCCTAATTTTCTCTCTTTTTTCCATTTTCCCCTTCCCAAATCATAACCATTTACCATTGTTTTATCTCTCTTATACACCCTCATCTTGCACCAGTCCAAGAACGGTGACCTATTTCATATGCACTTTATTTTTCATATCTTTTAGTTAACTTAGCATTAATTAATTATTTATTACATGATTTCTTTCTTATAATCAATATTTGTAACTTATTTATATCTCCATTGTTTATTTGGTAGTCAAGTACTTACCGCGACCGCTGATCCTAGTGTAGGATCGGATCTTGCACCGGTGCCAGCACAACAAATCCTTGCAGCGAATCTGAACCTCCTTGATCACCACCTCATTTTGAGAAGCTTCAGCCACGACAGCAAGATAGATCTAAAGGCAGTCGAGCTCCAACCATGACAGAAAGGTCGATCCAAAGGCAACCAAGATCTAATTTATGAAGAATGAACAGTTGGAGATTGGCTACAGCCAGTTTTGTTTATCTGTCTAATTTTGAAGGCTGTAAAGCTAAATTCTGCGTTTGGTTATGTAATTGGTTAAATGATATTTTTGGTCTTCAGCCAAAGATCTATATAATGAAGAATGTAAATAGGACAAGATTGTTTTTTCATAGAAGTTTTGTATAGAACAGAGATACAGCCAGAGAGGCAGTAACAGGTTGTTGTATTTTGTTATTGCCCGAATCTGGGCTGGACTATGTATTCATGCATGTATTTGCCTTAGTGAATTAATAAAAAGGGAGCTCTACCTCATGTTCTATAAATCACATTTATGTGTTTGAAAGTTGATGAATTTATTAAAGTATTGAGCAACGTTTCTATTTGAAAGGGAAACACGTTGGTTGGCTAGGGCCCAGCCAACCTAGCACATTTACCCCATTTTGTGTTTCTTGTCATTTTTGTTTATGTTGTCAAGTCTGATTTAATTTCAAGCACATGCATTCTTATTTGAGTGAAAGCATATCCTCTGTGTGAAGTAGCTAAATTTTATTCTCCTGCACCTGATTTCGGATTGGTTTTCCCGCCTGGTCCAAGCAGGAGAAGTAAATCTACACTAGTGCACGTTGGTGTGCTATTCCTTTTCTGTAGTTCTGTTTGGTTGGCTTTCCCCGCTGGTCCAAGCAGGAGAAGCAAACCTGCACCAGTGCATGTTGGTGTGCTATTCCTTTTCTGCATTTCTGTTTGGTTGGTTTTCCCCACCTAGTCCAAGCAGGAGAAATGAACCTGCACCAGTGCACGTTGGCGTGATGCAGCAAGCCTTTCTAGTTTAGTTCCCACAACTTTCTTGCTTTCACTAAACACTTTATGACAGGATAAATGTATATGTATTTTTTCTTTATTTCTGCACTCTGTCAAAATCAGGAACATTCGTTTTTATGTGTGAAATTTGCAGTAACTAAGCACTTATTTTACGAATTAAATGCTAAGTGCAAGAAGCTCTGATCTAGTGCAAGAACTAGTTTCTTGCCACGGGATCTGAGTGCTTTGAACCTGGAAAAGTTCAAGCCCTTGTAGGAAGTAAAACACCTTTAGTAAAGACACCATTTATACCCTTTGCATAAATCTCTGTTCTTGCACTAATGCAAGCAGACTGCGATAGTGCGGGATAGATTAGTGCAAGAAGGAAATCTCTAAAGGAGCAGGTTTAAGGGGCCCATCTGATGAGACTGCTAAGTGTCTCTACTAAATAAAAACACACACTCAATAGTTAAACAATAGTTAGCAAGAGTGATTGCCCCTTTATTTCTAAATCCCTTTTGCAAATGCATTCTTCCTTGTTCCAGTCTTAGATTATTTTGATGGTTCAAGTTACCTTTTTCTCTTTTTAGTTTTATTCTATAATCTTTCCTTTAAAGAAAGTAGGGATTTATATTAGAAATATTCATGCCATATTTGGCATTGCTTGTGCTTCATCTCTAAGTTTATGTATCCCCGGGGTTAACAATTTAAGTGTTAAGGAGCTTTCTTAAGTGTAATTCCTGCACCCAACAAAAGACTCAAGGCTACTGGCCATGTGTTCTTAACACTTCAAGTTGAGAAGTGCCATCCCCAACTAGAGCCACTGTTAGGGTCCTATAACTTATATGATCTCAAGGTGATTAAGCATTTCACAGTTTGCAGGTTTCAAATTGTTCATATATTTCAATTTTCAATTGATTTCATAAAAAAAAAGAGGAAAAAGAAATGAAAAGAGGGTATTAAAAAAAAGAGAAAAATAAAAAGAAAAAGAAAACCCCAAAGATTGTTCAAATCATATAGTTTAAGCATGATTGAACAAATTTCAATTTATGTTGATAGGTTAGAAAATAAAGAGTTTCCAAACAGTTAAATCTTGGCAAATTAGTAGTTAGGTAGAAATGGAATTTGGTCCAACTGTTTAATCTGGACCAAAGAGGAGAAATAAGTGATAGAGTAGGTTAGATCTTAAAAGAAAAGAGATGAAAAGAAAAAAAACAATGAAAGGGTCTGCAAGTCTAAATGCACCCTATAAATGGAAAAGCACAAAAAATGTTAGGATAGAGAATAAGGGTAGGTAGAATCAGGGAATAAAGAAAGGGTATCAAAGGACCTTCTTAAAAAATTGGAAGACATTTTCTAAGGTTCAAAGAAAATTCGATCTTTCTAAGGTTGGATAACAAAATTTGTAAGGAAACGAGCTTATGACACATTAATAATCATCCCCCCCTTTAAACCTTATTTAGTTTCCCTTTCATATTCGTATAGTCCTCCCCAATTCATAATCCAACCCTACCATGCACCCACCCATCACATCATCGTTAACCAACCCACCATATTTCTCCTCATCTCCGCTCACTCTGCCCGATCAAATGGCCCACGTCTTTTTTTAGCCCCCCCTCACCATCCAAAAGTTAATTCCGGGGGGATCCAAAGTCAGTAGTTTCTACTCCCCTACATTTCATGCTCTCATGAGTTCTCACCCCCCCTCTCATACCGCCTACTGCTCTGCAGGCCCCCCAAAAAGTTGTATCTGGTATCGTCCAAACCACTCACCCAAGCGACCGTTGAACACTTGCCACCTCACCGTGCCAAACTGTCCCATCCATCCAATCATTCCCATTCCCGCCATTGAGCCATAAATGAGGTTGGGTCGTTAGCCAATGGACCCATGCCAAATTAAGCCAATCCAATGGCTTGATTTCAAATCATAAAACCACCAAATTCACGTCGAGTTAAAACTTTAAATGTTATTGTTCACTTGCAGGCACTTCCTCCCACTCCATTCATCTATTGCAGAGAACATAAAGTAGAGCAAGAGAACAGAAACGTAGTCCAAGATTACTAAATTTGAAGCAGTGATCATCAATTCCTATTCGTGAATCTGATTTTTGTTCAAATCCCTTTCTTTCTCACTCACTAAAAATCCTACTTCTTTCATCCTTTTCTATTACAGAGTAGACAACAATGGAACCGAAGCAAAAAGAACCAGAAATCTTCAACCCAATGGTGCACACACCACTGGATTTAGATCATTTACCATTGGCTGATAGGGATTTCAAGATCCATGAGACCCTCTCAAAATTTCATCTGTTTAATATATATTGTTGGTGAGAGGAAAAATTCATGGAGGAAATGGATGACATAGGCCTATGGGACACCAACCTTCCTTTCTATATAGATCTTCCCAGAACTGATCAGGAAGTGTCATTCATGTTACAATTGACAACAATGAGCAGTGATGGCCCCAACAGGACATATTTTATTCACAATTGATGCTCAATCAATCATGTATATGATGCAGGCCCCAATTATTGAAGTAGTTGTTCCTTTTTCACATGAAGTTTTGATTGAAATGTACCAAAAACTTGATTCTCCAAAATATCTAAAACATTAGAGCTTTTCATGGCCAAGAACACACCTCTGACAGGCAAAAACCCTCCTTATTCCTCCTCTTTTTTCCCTGACAGAACCAAACATACTGCCTCAGTTCTTTCCTACCTACTTGGCTATTATTTTGATCAATGGCTTAATGAAACTATTATAGCTTTCTTATCTATCCTATCCACTGAATCCAAGCCCTCAATCATTTTCAACTTTAGCCAGTTTCTAGAAAATGTAATTCATGAATAGCTTGTCAACCTTTTCACAGAAGAAGTTTTTCATTATTCCTCAATAGGCTCTAGTGCCTCCTTCCTTCTCCTGTTGTGTCATAGTTGTAAATCCTTCAATCCTATCCCAAGTTGTTCTTAAGGGGGGATGTTAGGATATTCTGACACATAGGAAATAGTTAAGTACAACTTGGTTTAGTATAGAGTTAGGTAAAGTTTGTTTCTTTACTATGTACATTTTGTAACTTACAATCCGACGGTCACGATATGTAGTGATCCGATGGTTCATTCTCTCCTCGGTATTACCGACACTTGGTCCATGGCTTAACACCCGATTGGTCCATGATCTCTATTTAAAGAGCATGGAGGGTCATTTGTAGGGTAATCCGTCTATGAGAGAAGCATATGTAAATTTTCATTCTTTTATTAATAAATTGCCTGAAGTCGCTGCGTTGGCTCAGGCCGTGGACTATTTCCCTCTTTGAGGGTTTTAACCACGTCAAAATATTGGTGTATTGATCTGTGATCTGTTTGTGAGCAGTGTCCTTTGGTGTTCTGTCTGAGGAACTTACCCTGTAAATTCCTACATGGTATCAGAGCTATTTGAGGGCCGCGTCCGTTGGTGATCCAAATCTGAAGCCGGTAGAACTGCATCCGACAACCATTTCGTAGATCTACTATTTTTGACTACTTTCGGGCCGAGAGGACTGCTCTGTTGTGTTGGGAGCATCTGTTCCAGTGAGGAACCCCTTTCCGGTAGCCCTAGCTGCGTCATTTTTAAGATCTGGAGGTATACAATGTTTATTTGCAGTTTACAGTTATTTTCTCTTTGTATATTTCGGTTTTCGGTTTATTTAGTTTTTTCATTACTGGATCTATACCTTTCATTTCTGTGTATGCTCTTTGCCCTGCGACTCTGTGCGATCTGGGCAAATCAGAAACAGAAAGGAAGGATTTTTCTCATTCGTATGCTCTTTTCCGTTGCGCCTTAGTGTGATCTCGGAAAATCAGAAACATTGAGGAAAATATTTAGTTTCCGGCTAAAGCTAACTTCAAGCCGCAAGGTTCATTTTTTTTTTGTATGTCCATGTTGGGTTTTGTGTTTTTTGTTTTGTAGGGAAAAAGAGCTTTCTCAAAGCAAGCACGCAACCCAAAGCATCAACCCCCCCCCCCCCCCTCTCTCTCTCTCTCAAACTTTTTGTATAGCTCACTTGGTGCAAAGCTAATTTATGAGAGTAGAGGTCTTGGGTTCAAGTCTCCATTTTGTGGGGGCGGATTTTTCATTTCCGCACATTCCCGCACTTCGTCGGCGACTTCATCAAATTTTTTTCAAAAAGCCATAACTTCTTCATCCGGAAGCCATTTTCAGAACCGTTTTTTTTTAAACGGCCTAATTTTTTGATATCTTTCCATTGGTACACTTAGTTTCAGCATCTACAGCTTCAATTTCTATTAAAAATGGAAATTCCATGCCAAGTCATTCTTGATAGCACTAACTACTTCCAATGGTGGTCCTACATTGTGGATTTACTTAGAAGTAAAGGTCTTTACAGAATAGCCACAGGCCAAGAGACCAAACTGAAAGATGAAGATAAGGCAGCTAAATGGGAAAATAGGCAAGACCAACCACGTTGGTTGATAGGGATGTCTATTTCTCCAGATCTTAGATTCCATATTGCAGAACTTGATACTCCTGATGAAGCAATGAAACATATTACTAAAGTCTTTGGAATTAAAAATGAACTTAAAGCCCATCAACTTGAAAATGAATTGCTTACATTGGACCCTAATAATTTTTCTTGCATTGAATATTTTTTGTCCAAGTTCAAGACCCTTAGACTTCTCTTGGAAGGTGTTAAGGTTAAGAAAGAAGATAGTAGCCTTATCTACTCCATTCTTACTAAGTTGGGACCAACCTATTCTGTGTTTGTTTCCACCTTCCATTCTACAAGAGAAGCCTTCATTTCTCAAGGACAAACCTACAAGTCCCCTTCCTTTGATTCCTTTTGTGATTCTTTAATAA
Source organism: Pinus tabuliformis (assembly GCA_031772625.1). Classification (NCBI taxonomy): domain Eukaryota; kingdom Viridiplantae; phylum Streptophyta; class Pinopsida; order Pinales; family Pinaceae; genus Pinus; species Pinus tabuliformis. The sequence goes on along the minus strand of CM062810.1, from coordinate 310,577,418 downwards.
GAGAACAAGAAAAACTCTTACACCTTGGTCTTCTTCATCTTCGAAACTCTTCTAAGAAAGCGTTAGCCGCCCAGTAGCAACCAAATCCAAAGAATCCTAAGAAGTTGTATCCTAAAAAGAATGGTCCTAAACCAAACAAGGGTCCTAAGCAATTTCAGCCTCAAAATGAAAAATCATTTCAACAAAATGATAAGACAAATAAAAACAAAGGGAAGAAGACTGATAGACATTGCAACTTTTGTAATCGAGATGGCCACTTAGAATCCAAATGCTTTAAGAAGATGGAAGCCTTGGAAGCAGCAATGAAGAAGCATAACATACATTTGGAGCACTCTTCAACTTCAACTTCATCTTCAGGAATGGCACTTTCTGCATGTGGTTGTCAAGCATCTCGGTCTGGCTATGCACTAAATGTATCTTCTTCTTCTCATTCTCATGAGTGGCTCATTGATTCTGGAGCTTCTTATCATATGGCCAAAAACAAAGCCATGTTTTCTTCTTGAAATGATTGTAACACCAAAAATATATATGTTGGTGATGATAGATCTCTTAGTGTTGTAGGGACTGGAACTGTTCATATAGACAATGGTCAGTTTAATGATGTATTATGTGTTCCAACCTTATCCTGCAACCTTCTATCTGTATATCATATAACTCATTTAGGTGAAGGTAAAATCGTTGAATTTTCACCTCACGATGTTGTAATTAAGGACATAAGAGATCCTAGACAGATTTTAGCTACTGGCATTGCTGATGATTCAACAAGGTTGTATAAGTTTCACAAATTTGGGTCATCAAATCTTCCCTCAGTATTTGTTGCTCATAATGATGAAGTGAGAAAACTTTGGCATGAGTGATTTGGTCACTTAAACTATCGCTCTCTTCAGAATCTATGTAAAGAAAATATGGTGATAGGTCTTCCAATGGTATCTTGCAGAGATGGTGTTTGTTCCGGATGTGTACTCGGAAAACATCATCGGGACAGTTTTGAAAAATGTGCCTCTTGGCACGCCTCAGCCCCTTTACAACTCGTGCACAGTGATTTATGTGGTCCACTTCCAGTTGCTTCATTCTTTGGCTACAAGTATTTCTTAACTTTCATTGATGATTTCTCCAGATGCACTTGGGTATACTTCTTAAAACTCAAGAGTGAAGTATTTAACATGTTCTTGGCCTTTAAGGCCTTTGTTGAAAAATAATCTGGACATCAAATTCTTAAGCTAAGATCTGATAATGGCGGAGAATATGTTAAAAACACATTCATCAACTTTTGCACTGAGAATGGAATTCAAATGCAACATACTGTTCCATATACTCCACAACAAAATGGTGTAGCTGAAAGGAAGAATCGCACCTTAAAGGAAATGGCTAATTGTATGCTTCAATCTAAAGGACTTAGTCTTAATTATTGGGCAGAAGCAATTGACTGTGCAAATTATATAATAAATCGCACTCCTACTAAGGATTTAAAGAATATCACTCCAGAAGAAGCATGGAGCTCAATCAAACCAGATGTAAGTCACTTTCGTGTTTTTGGAAGTGAAGCATGGGCCCATATTCCAGATGAGAAACATAAAGCTTTAGAACCTAAGAGTGAAAAATGTATTTTTGTTGGATATTCTGAAGATGTCAAAGGATATAGACTTATTCCACTTAAGTCCATAAATTTTATCATTAGAAGAGATGTAAAGTTTGCTGAAAATATATCGGCCTGCAAGCCTAGTTCGGTGGATGTGCCACCTCTCCCTATCTCTTCTACTTTTGAAAATATTTCTTCTTCAGATGATGAAATCGAGGATGAAAATCATCCCCCACCTTCTCAAGATCCTCCTTCAGTTCCTCTACTTCCGAAATGGGTCCGTGCTACTCGGGATGCAACAGGTGATCTTGCCGGTGATCCTACAGATCAGCGACGTACACGTTCTCAGTTCGAGAGAGCCTCTTCTTTACTGGCTCAAGCTTCAGTGAATTATGATCCTGACACCTTTGCAGAAGCTTTAGGCCATCCAGATTGGGAAGCAGCTATGAATGAAGAATATCATTCATTATTGGCAAATGATACATGGGATCTTGTTCCTCTACCAAAGGGACAAAAACTTGTTAGATGCAAATGGGTTTACAGAACCAAGTATGGACCAGATGGGAAAGTTGATAAACATAAAGCTCGTCTTGTTGCTAAGGGTTTTTCACAAGTTGAAGGCATTGACTATACCGAAACCTTCTCCCCTGTTGCCAAAATGAATTCTATCCGCCTTGTTCTTTCCCTTGCTACCTCTTTCAAATGGGAAGTCCATCAGATGGATGTTAAATCTGCCTTCTTGCATGGGGACTTGCATGAAGAAATATATATGGAAAAACCTATTGGCTTTATACAAACAGACTCCAGCCTTGTATGTCAGCTTAAGAAATCCCTTTATGGTCTCAAGCAAGCTCCTCGAGCTTGGTATGCCAAAATGGATAACTTTCTTTTAGAAAATGGCTTTTCTAGGTGTCATTCTGACAATACTGTCTACACCAAGAAAGTGGGAAAGTCTCTTATCATTCTTGTTCTTTATGTTGATGATCTTATCCTTACTGGTAGTGATCCCAACCTTATAAACCATGTGAAGTCTAGCCTTAAAAGGAAGTTTGAAATGACAGACTTAGGAAACTTACATTATTTTCTCGGTCTTCAAGTCTTGCAATCCAAGGAAGGTATTTCCCTCTCTCAGTCCAAGTATGCCTGTGATATTCTACGCCATTTTCACATGGAAGACTGTAAGCCAGCCCCTTATCCCTTTCAGTCTGGAGTCAAGCTTTCAGTCACTTGTACTTCTCCTGAAGTTGATGCTACCTTATACCGTAAACTTGTAGGAAAAATTTTGTATCTAACCCATACTCGTCCTGACCTTTCCTTTGCCATTGGCCTTGTTGCTCGGTTTATGCAAACCCACAAGAAAGTCATTGGAAAGCAGCTAAAAGAGTACTTCGTTATGTTCGAGGTATAGTTCAGTTTGGGATTCATTACAGTGCCGAAGCAGCTCCTCTATTGGTTGGTTTCACTGATTCCGATTGGGCTGGTGACCCTGATGATCGGAAGTCTATTGCAGGTTATGTGTTCACTCTTGGTTCAGGACCTATTACATGGGCTTGCAAGAAACAAGGTGCCATTTCTCTTTCTTTAGCAGAAGTAGAGTATCATGGTGCCGTAGAAGCTAGTAAGGAAGCCTTGTGGCTTTGTCAGATCCTGTCAGAGTTTGGCTTTCAGCAGCAGCATCTGACTACACTTTGGTGTGATAATCAAAGTGCCATTCAGCTATGCAAAGATCCGATCCAACATCAACGCAACAAACACATTGAACTGCACATGCACTTCATCAGAAAGCTCATTCACGACCATGTTCTTGAAGTGCAATATTGTTCAACAGATGATCAAGTTGCAGACATCTTTACAAAGGCTCTCACAGAGGCGAAGTTCACTAAACTTCGATTTATGGTTGGAGTTCAGGAAGTTGTCACTAAGGGGGGATAGGCTCTATTGCCTCCTTCCTTCTCCTATTGTGTCATAGTTGTAAATCCTTCAATCCTATCCCAAGTTGTTCTTAAGGGGGGATGTTAGGATATTCTGACACATAGGAAATAGTTAAGTACAACTTGGTCTAGTATAGAGTTAGGTATAGAGTTAGGTAAAGTGTGTTTCTTTACTATGTACATTTTTTAACTTACAATTCGACGGTCACGATATGTAGTGATCCGACGGTTCATTCTCTCCTCGGTATTACCGACACTTGATCCATGGCTTGACACCCGATTGGTCCATGATCTCTATTTAAAGAGCATGGAGGGTCATTTGTAGGGTAATCCATCTATGAGAGAAGCATATGTAAATTTTCATTCTTTTATTAATAAATTGCCTGAAGTGGCCGCGTTGGCTCAGGCCGTGGAATGTTTCCCTCTTTGAGGGTTTTAACCACGTCAAAATACTGGTGTATTGATCTGTGATCTGTTTGTGAGCGGTGTCCTTTGGTGTTCTGTCTGAGGAACTTACCTTGTAAATTCCTACAAGTGTTGGTTTACATGTTTGTGTATTTTTAGGTAGACAGGTTTCAGTTTTCATTGAGAAAAATGAATGATGAAGGTGAGCCTCAATCAGTGATATTTTGGACAAAAGATCAAAAGGATTTCAGTTACAAGACATTTATGGAAATGTTTGTACACCCACCAATGAGCCTCCTCAGTGGAACTGCAAAACCAAGGATAAGTGAAGACATAAAAAGAATTATGCAACTATCTGATCAAGCCAAAACTGGTGATTGGTACTTGTACCAAAACTACACTGAAATAAGAGTGTATAACTAGGAATTCTCCGCATACAAGCTTCCAAAGTTCCTCCCCATGAGGATCTTTGCATTAGAGTATATTAGATAGATGATCAGTGCAAATGAGATGCATTTTGTAGCAACCAAGAAGAAATCTGAATTCAGGATCAAGTCCCAAATTGGTCCCTTAATTTGCAATAACAGAGTTGCAAGAGAGGATGCATATAGAAGACTAAAAGATGTGAATTTCACCCATAGCTTCACTTGGTCTTATGACCGTTGGGGTATTATTTATAACAAGAGGGTGGAAAAAAAATCCACAGCTTACATCCACACTCAAAGACCTGAAATCGAAAAATACGTGAATCAAGAAAAGGGGTTTCCAAATACATTACAGGAGGCCAAGGGGTAGGTAATCTCCTCATCCAGTGCACAAACCCCATGGCCACAGGAGAAACAAATTACTGAAGAAAGGTCTGAAAAGGGAAAAGAGCCAGAGCAAGGAATAATAAGGAAGAGATCTAGAGAAGAGCAGTCACCAGGAACTGATATTTCCATGAAAGAGTTCAGATTGAAGTATAGAAAGAAAACCAGAAAACAACACATGGATATAGTTAAAGGATCACCACCATAGATAGTGATCAAAATAGTTGATATTCCAGATTCTTCACTAGCTAGAGAACAATATTTTCCTTCTACTCCAACTTCAGAAAGACAACAAACTCTTCAAGTTTCCTCATCTACAAAGGTGATTAAAGGGAAAGAAGAAACTATATTTGATACCTTCATGGAAATAAAAATTAGGAATGAAATGCTAAAGAAGAGCACTTATGCTCAGCTTTGTACACAGAGTGCAACTGCACAAGGCAGACTTCTCTCTGCCTTTAACTCAAAGAAGGGAAAGATGCATATGGCATTTTTGGCAGCACAAACATCAGAGCCTAAAACTCCAACAGAATACAAGCAGACTTCATTTGAGTTTGATGTCAAAAATGTGCATCCAATTGAGCAGCTGGAGTTGCACAAGCAAATAGGTGAAATGATTTCAACTACTTTGACTAGCACTTCCATGAACTTGTTGAAAATGTAGGTATCCCTTTCAAATGCTCAGTCTAAGTTGAAGATGGAGAAAATTTCATTATTATCAAACAGCACCAAGATGAAGTCTTTGGAAGATTTAATAATTAAAATTGGGTATGACCCCTGTTAGCTACCTATACCAATAGGTTTCATATTTCATGATTGGCAGGGGAAGTGCCAATATGATCTGCTTTGGTGATGCAAAGATCTCATATTTTGATGAAAGACACATGTTTACAGTTGGTTGATGCTGCCCCACTTCTGAATGGGTGATCCAACAGTCTAAGCTAGGTCATGCCATGTTTCAATTTTTGTTGTAGATTAGAGAAAGAAATCTGTCCAAACAGTTCAATCTTGGTAGATAAAGTAGTTAGGTAGAGAATGAAGGTTCCCTATTGTTTAATCTGGGGCCTTGGAAGCAATAAGGATAGCCTTAGATAGAAAATCAAAAGAAAAGGCCAAAAGAAAAGAAAAGGCACATAAGGGTTTGCAAGTCTAAATGCACCCTCCTTGGAGTAACAAAAAATGCTAGGCAATAGTGTGGGTAGGTAGATGGGGTTGCAGAAGCATGATTTCATTTTTGTCACTGGCCCAATCAAAGGAAAAACATGGTGCCAGTGCAGGTCTCTTATTCAGCAGTTTTGCAGCAATACAATGAAGCATGTCTAACTCCCTGATTATCCCCCATTACGTTCATTGCTAACATCCCAATACTACCTATGTTCATGGAAGAAGTCAAAATCTTTTGTTGGTTCTTGTTCCTTTAAGAGCCACATTTCCTATGTAAAATTATTTTCATTTTGATCTACTTCCTAAACTAAGTTGATTTCATATAAAACTTAATGTTTTCCCCCCTCATCCACCTCTTCCACTCATATTAACTCCTAATTTATTACTACTTAATTCCCTATGTTTCCCTTTCCCTATTACTATAACACCATGGTGTGTAAAACCCCAGCAATATGTATATTCCCTTCCCCTTGACATTATAGCCATATGTCCAAAGTCAGGGATTAAATTGACCTATGGTCAGTTTAATAACCTCAGTCCTACCCCTTTTCCCCTCTACAACCCTTCGAAATCATTTACCCACTTTACCTACAAAAAACCTTGTATAAACCCATTTTTCCTTTTATCCAAAGTTTGGATGTATAGCACGCTTTACACAGAAATACATTGAGAAACACATATTCCTTTGGTCTTCAAACTACTGCCCGGGCGCACATTTCAAGGAATATAATAAAATATTCCCGCCCTGCTGCTGTATGGTCCTTACATATTATCGACCCGTAGACTGTCGGATCTGGGCTCTCCCATCCGACGGCCCACATCCATATCGGGTCGGCCCCGATGGCCGGACGTCACCTCCCAAGAAATGGCAGAGGGTGACGTCAGGCCTCTGCCACGCGTCGCTCCCAAATCTCATCGGGAGGCCGCCTGCCATTACCACCACCGTACCATAAGCAGTCCGATGGAACCGCTTACTGCCCTTCATAAACCGCCTGCCCACATCATCGCTACGTCACGCCCACGTCATGTTAACTCAGCGCCGCATCAACGCCCGGCCTGCCACTGCTCCAACTTGTCCGCCACCTCACCAGTCCCCGTGGACCACTCACAGGCCGCCACGTCACCCTTCCGTACCCGACCCCACCCGATGACGTCATGCTGACGTCATCCAAAAAAAGCGCCAATAACCCAAAAAGTCCATATTTTCGCCAAAATTCGTGTTTTTTGTCACTTTGGCCAAAAGAACTATTGCTCCGGTTTGCATGCAAAATACGATCTTTTCGCCGCCAACCTGCAGAATTCAACTTAAAGACCGTGGGCGCTTCCAATCCACCTGCATTGTAACCATTGCCGGCAATTCACCAGGTATTTATCCGAGTTTCCCCTCCACGCCTGGTTTTGAGTATAATTTACCAAGCAAGCATAAAAAGAGTCAAAATCACTGTAATTACCAGCAATTCTCCAGTGACCAGCTTTATTTTCAGTCGTAAGGTCGAAATTCGCCTACGGGAACCAGCATTGAGCTAAATTTCCATAAATTAACAGTCAGTCCGCGCATTCGTGGACTTGAAACCTGAGCTGCACTAATTCACCGAGAAAACAGTGGTACTAGTCCCAGCAGTTGCTCATTTATCTCTCGTTGGAGCATTTCAACTGTTCTCGCCTCAATTTACCCCGTTTTCCCCCGCAAATTGCCTCACTCTTGCAAAATACCCCTCTGTGTTGCTCTGTCCAGTAAAACAAGTCCTAATACAAATCAGAGTCCTAATTAGCCATGGAAACACCAGTAGCACTAAACATTCCACCTTTGAATGCCCCACATAGAGAGTTAGAGTGGAAGCCCCTGGGTGATAAAGATTATCAGATGACAGAGTCATTCTCAATGAATTCCAAGTTTAACATCCATATGCTAAATGAGTTAAAGGCTCAACACCTCAGTCGAGCTGATATTTTAGGGATTTGGGACTCCAATTTGCCCATTTTCAACCTTCCTCAAGTCAATGTCCTTCCAGACTTGATCTATAGATGCTGTGAGAACTATGATCCATGTCAAAGAGTTGTTCTCAGCCCCTCAGGATCAGTTCTGTTCCATATCACCCCTGAGGCCATAAATGAGATGTTGCGCTTTCACACTGCAAAGCCTCTAACTCCTCTTTCCATGATGGACTTGTTAAAGAAGGGTGGCAAGCTGTCCAGTGCCCAGATCATCAAGATTAATCAATTATTTGTTCAGCCAAGCTCTGAAGCTATGAGAACACCTCCTATTGGAAATCCATATCTAAATGACTTGGGCAAAATGCTGGTGGACTTGATCAGTTATGTCCTGGGATACAGGTCCTGTGAGGATGTTGATGACACCATTATGGCCATGCTGTCCATTTTTTTCCCCCGGAAAGCCTCCTGCTGTGCACTATGATTATGCTACATACATTGCCAATAAGATTCATGAGCAACTGATGAATCTAGAGAGGGAAAAGATGTTCAGATACACCTCATACATCTATCACTTGTTCTTATTTTATCAACCTGACAGTTTACCTATTCCTCTCAAGAAGCTTAATGCTCAGGGAAACCCAATGTCTGTAGTATTTTGGACTTCAGTTTTTCATCACACCTCCTGTTCACCATACACCTACTGTGAATTCATAGACCTTTTTATTCATCCAACTATGACCTTGTTATTTGGTGTCCCTCCTCCAAGATTGACCGACGAGATGCAAAGAATACTCCAGCTCTCAAAGGCCTACAGCATTGGTGATTGGTACTTTTACCAACACCATACAGTAATCAGAATATATGGTTGTGAGTTGGACCCTTATAGGCTGCCAAGATATGTCCCTATGAGACTCTTTGCCTTGGAGTATTTCAGGCAATTTAGAAATGCAGACCAAGTCCATTTCCACAGTAAAAACAAGAAGGTGCAGCTAAAGGTCAGGAACCAGCTAGGCCCATTTCTTAACAACAAAAGGGAGGAGGGATGGAAGGAAGCAGATAGGATCCTAGAGACCCTCCAATTAGAAACCAGTTTCTGTTGGGTACGTTATGACCCTAATCATTTCATTTATCTCAGAAGGGTAAAACATAAATTGGGTGGCTATGCTCACATCAGACTGCCTCATATTGAGAAATATGCCAATTTGTTAAGTTGGAAAGAGGGCACTCTAGAAGAGGCAATTACTAGAGAGAAAATGCTACAAAGAGGGGCAAAGAATATTGAGAAAGAGGCTGACTTGGAAACTTGTGGGCAGGTTTCCTCTTCCTATCAAAGGCAACTTGGAGCAGCTGCTTCATCCTCTACAGCCCACCAGCAAGCAGCTAGAACTGATCATCAGGTATCGGATAAGGGTAAAGAAAAGGCAGAGGATAAATCCCCTTTCAGAAGAAGAGATGCCTATTGGGCAATCCTTGGGCATGGGCCCACCAAGCATAGAGGCATCTGCCAGTTCCTTTCAGCAGGAACAAGAAAGAATAATCGGAGGAGAGGTCAGCTCCTCAAGTCAACAAAGGAGAGATGAAACAGGCATCAAGCAACAATTCATTGACATAAAAAAGAGAAATGAGCCACTCAGGCTCCAGCTCTATAATCAATTGCTTAAAATGGCCCCTACAAACGAGCAGAGGCTTATGTCAGCTTATGACATAACAGATGGAAAAATGACCATGAGTCATTTCATGCCAACCATGCTGCAGCCAAAGTCAGCTGCAGACTATATAAGGACCAACCTTGAGGTTCTTGCAAAAGACATCCACCCTATGGATCAAATAGAACTTCACAAGCAAACGGGTGAGATGGTCTATTCGACACTGGCAGACAAGACCTTCTTGGCACATAGGTTGGAAAATAGCCTGAACAATACAACTGCCCAACTTGAGTTGGAGAAGGCATCCTCTCAGGCCAAAGACAACAGGATCAGGTCTTTGGAGGATATAATCATAGAGCTTGGGCATGACCCAAAGGATCCTAAAGCTATAAAGGAGCTGCTAAAGATAAGAGATTCAGACATTGCAGCTTTAAGAAAGATGATAAAGATCCCAGCAACCCTTCACCCTCAAACAGAAGAGGTTGCCCAGCGAAGGCAGGACCAAGATGTAGCAGCCATGCTGGTATCACTCCATAAGCAACTGGTACAGACAGAGGGAAAATTGGTAGAGACAGAGGCTGCATTGCAGGCAGCCCTACAACAGAAAGAAGGAGGCCAAACATCTCAGCCCCCTCAGCAAGTAATCAACCTTGAGGACCCCCCTCAAATTGTCACTCCTCCTACAGAACAGACAGTTGAGACAGCTCCATCAACATCAGCACCAGCACCAACATCAGAGCAGGCTCCAATCCTGGACATGTAGAAGTTGATGAATGAAATTCAAGTCCTAGAAGCCCAGATGGTAGAGCTGAATGAAGCCAAGGAAAAGCTAGCTACTCTTAATGAAAGATATGACAAATCCAAGCGAAGTGTAGCTGAAAGAGGAAGAGAAATAAAAGCTCTTAAGGAGAAGATAAAGGAGCTGGAAAAAGAGCTCACTCTTGACAAAGTAGTGGCCGAGATCAAGATGGTTTTATGGGCCAACATTGGCCAATCAATAACAGACCAATGGCAGTATATAGAGACTATTCATGAGCAGATGGATCTCATCAGCAAGGCTCACAAGGAAATTCAAAAGGCAAGGACATCTCTTGGAAACATGCCTGAGATAGCCAACAGGATGATCAACATCCTCAACAACCGTACAGGATCTCAGCTGACAGCCATGGGTATCTCTGGCAGAACTGACACCATATTACTGATAAAAAGAGTGCTCACTTTGAGAAGCCTGGTGCAGACCTTGGATAGAAGGTGCCAGGAGATGCAAACAAAAGTAAATAAATTTGTGGAAAAATTCACAGTATTGCATAACAGACGCCTTCCCAGCTTACTGAATAGCGCAGGAAGGCTACTATCACATGAGAACTATGCAAAAACGGTAAATGCATTTGCCACTAATTAGATCACTGCAGGATCAAGCACTCCAGAGGAAGTAGGGCCTGCATCTGGGCAAAGCCTTTACGAAAAAGTGGAGAATTTGTTTTTTATTATGAATGAAATCAGGCATTTGTTCAAGGTGCCTCCAAATTTCTACAAATATATAGAGGCAGATGAAACCTTAGGTGCAATTTTAAGGCATCAATTGCCTACATAGGAATGGTGGACCAGCATGATACAGTTATTACTATAAACAACAGGCTTTCATCAAAGTTTTTCATCAAAACGCAAGTCATCATGTTCAGAAAATTTGATGCATTCAGTATGACTGGAAAAGACTGGGCTGAGCCAACTCAGCAGATAGATTCGGCCACCACAGCGACACTGACAGCCACAGGTGACAAGGCCGAGAACTCTACAGCACGACACAGCCATAAAGACACATCATTCAGCATTAATGCAGAACACTCAACTGACTCAGTGGCCTCTAAAGGTCAAAAAGACTTCTGACAAAATTAAAGAGCATTCATTTTGTATTTAAAGCAGCAATAACTTCTTTATCTGCTGTTCTGAAAGTTGGTGAACGCATTTATTGAGTAATTGACTAAGCGTTTAGATATTTTGTAAAACTCATTTTATATATATCCCCTCGCATAAGTTCGCAGAGGTTGTTGATTTTCTCTTCAAGACATCCTATGCTGTAAATGTTCAGAGTTTTAATACAAAGCTGATGGAATTTCCAAAGTTCTGTGTTGTTTGATGCGTTATGGTGTGTTTGCTGAATGCTACAGGATTCCTGCGTATTTCATGGAACAATAAGTTGCTTTAACCTCCTCGTTATGTTTGTAATCTCCTTCATAATCCATTCATGTTCTATGTTTCACAATTTAATGGCAAAGAAAAAGAATAGTTTTAGGATTTATTCTTAGAATACCCTGAACTCAATCTATGCTGTTATGTTTTCCTCAGTTACAGTTATAAGAGTGTGATTCTTAATTGCTGCACCTTTAGACTGTACCTTTCATAGTGATTGTTGTTCAGGAATTCAAACCTGCTCCTGAGCAATACATCTCTTTTTCACATCACCAGCTTAGTGGAAAATTCTTAATTGCCTTCCACTGGTTAAACATACTTCATCATCTCAATTTCAAGTTTGTTTCATGAAATATTTAAATGGCCCTGCAGTTTTAACAATCCCACTTAAGCATTTCAAACAGCCTGTAACCACAGACTCCATTGCCCAATGAACTAAAACTGTCTGAAGATATCATATTAGGTACTGAAAGACATCATTCAACCAAAATATAATACCAGAATCCTCACCTCATAGCTAGCCTAAGATCCCTAATAACTTAGTGAAAAATCATAAGAGAGAGCCCTCTCTGATTACAGGTTGGCTAGAACCTGTAATCCAAAGCTTCATTAGTGGTTACCCCGGCCGTATTCCCTCAGGAGTCAAAGGGAACAACCTGGGTGTTAACATAAATGGCGACTCCACTGGGGACTGAATAAACTTTATAACCCCCTGTCTGATTCTTAATACTGTAGATAAAGCCTGAGTGACAGCCAGATAGCCTTAGAAACTGCCTCTACTTTGCATTTGCAGGAGTATATAAAAGCTGCCTCAGTCAATCTTTATTCTGTCTTAAGTTCCATACAGTTGCGCTATATCTGATCAGTCCTTATCAAATATCATTAGCCTCCTCGAAAATTCTCCTAAATAAAAAACACAGAAGCTGGCTCCTAAGAAGAAAATTCGCTATACAAGATCTAACCCAGATCCTGATCCAGCACCTGAGTTTCAAAATCCAAACTTGATTTCAAGAATCCTCAAGAGACACAAATCAGAAGGGACTTTATCAGATTCGAGTTCTGAAGTAGGTCTCCAAACTGACGTTCCAACCCCTGCTAAGGCTTCTGTACATCCCCATACAACCAATCCACAATCTCCTAGTTCTTCATCCACTTCACAAGGTATCCTTTCAACCACTCCATCAACTACACATACCCCTTTCACCCCCTTTCCCACACTTGTCCCATTCATCCCTTTTATTCATATCATCCCTCCAAACATGGCTAATAGATATGCCCCACTACAGTTACCGGCCAATCCAGCTCCTATGCCTCAAGAGTACCAAAGCAAGATCTCATACTTTGATGGTACTGGCTCTTATCCAGCCCTTCAACATACTAAGAAAATGCAGGACTACTTTGAAAACTATGAAATAGATGATGATGGGGTTAGAATGAAAATTTTTGTGCAAAGCCTAACAGGAGATGTAAGAACATGGTTTAGGTCACTTACAACAAACTCAATAGCTGACCCTGAAGCCCTGTATCAAACATTTATCAACAGATGGGAGAAGAAAAAGGATCCACTTCATATTTTATCCGAATACAATACAATCAAAAGAGGTCCACAAGAAACTGTCCTGGACTACTGTGCTCGGTTTAACAACGTCTACAATGCTATTCCCCAAAATCTTAGACCCCCACCGGATCTGGCCTTATATACCTTTCCTAATGGGTTTGATTCATATATGGCATACCAATTGAGAGAGAGGGCTCCCCGAACTTTAGCTGAAATGCAAAACATAGCAGTGAGTGTAGAAGCCAACCTGATAGCCAAGAGAAATAGGACAAGAACTGAGAGAAAGACTACCTTTAAAGAAGAGCCTTCAGGCTGGGATCAAAAACTAGATGCAATAATCACTGGTATGTAGAGATTAGGTGATAGAGTAGAATCAGTTGAGAGGAAGTCATCATGGGAAGCACCACAAAATAACCCAATCAGGAATCCCAATTTTAGAAGAAATAAAAATCCTAATGTTGGTAGAGCAAGCCCTGAACCAGAAATTAGACCACCATTCCAGGAAAACTATGCTGAAACATCCACTTCAAATGAACAGATAGATGATACCCATATTAACCTAATGGGCCTGAATGATGATCAACAAATTTTTCTAAGTCAAGAAGATCATAAGGATGATGACATTAAGTAGTTCCAAACCAAATCAGGTGAGTCATTTGATTTTAAACAAGGCTATGACACAGCTGTTTACGAAGTTCATAAGCAATACAAGCTAAGGAGCAGAACTATAAATGTGACACAGCCTGACAAAACAAAGGACACTCCACTGCCTAAGAAAACCATTGTCACAGAGCCAATTGACAAAACTGATCCAATAGGAAATGAAGTAACAGTTGAAGAAATAACTGAAGCATCTCCCTCCAAACCACAACCAATGGCTACTTCACCCTTGCAGCATAATCCAGGCAACACTTTTCGAAAGATAAACAAGAAGGACAAGCCTCAAGATCAAAGTGAGAGTCAAGAAGAAAACTTAATTAGCAAAGAAAAAGTTGTTAAACAAGACACCAAGACCCAATCTGAAAGACCGTTTGATTTAGAAGCTGAAATTGGAAAATTGAAGATAGCCATCCCTCTTTCAGAGCTAGCTAAGCATAACATATACAAACAACAAATCAAGAAATCCCTTCAACTCACTCACAATAAAGATGATGTCAATGTGTTAGATGACACCCCAGAACTACTTTTCGGTCCAGAGCTTGATGGAAAGACAGCAGTTACAAGAATCTTACCTTTTTATGTCAGCCTGCATGTTCATGATAAGGTATTACATAATGCAATGTTCGACTCAGGCGCCTCTCATAACCTTATGCCTAAATCAGTGATGGAGAGACTCAATCTAGACATTACAAGACCATATAAGGACCTATTTTCATTCGACTCCAGCCAAGTTAAGTGTTTAGGTTTGATAAAAGATCTATGTGTATCCCTTGTCCAGTATCCAAACAAAACAATCTTAATGGATGTTGTAGTTGCTGATATCCCACCCAAATATGGTATGCTATTATCAAGATCATGGGGGGCTAAACTCCAAGGTTCCCTGCAATTAGACATGTCATATGCCACCATCTCAGTGTTTGGTCAACCCAAGAGGCTATATAGTCACTTATGAAATACATGGTGAGCAGTGAAGAAAAGCCTCAAAATTTCCCCATTTATGCAGTCCATTCAGATATGGTTTCCTTTATTCTATTCAATGATGATACAAGTCCAGAGAGTGATAATAAATCTGTCACACTTGAACAAAATATGCATGAGAATGAGCAACCAAGTCCCCAAGAAATCAAGATTGAGAAACCAATTGATGAGTCAGTCCTAGAAGATAAACCAGATGAAAGACAAGAACTCCAACTTATAATCCCAAGTTATAGAAAGGATGTTGAGAATCCCTTAAATCAGGAGATCTTATGGTTTCTTGAGTTTGATGGATCAGTCAACAAGTTAGGGGCAGGAGCTGGAGTGTGGATTCATAATAAACAAAGTAATCATGCGCAAGGTCGGGCCTATAGGCTTAATTTCAGATGTACCAACAATATGGCAGAATATGAGGCTCTTTTGCTAGGCCTCAAACTAGTAAAATCATTGCAGGCCACAAAACTTTCAATGATGGGAGATTCAGACCTTATTATCCAACAAGTGAAAGGCAATTTTGTCACCAATGACAAAAGACTAAGGTCATACAGGTCTGCTGCTATTGAAATGCTTAAAACCTTCACTGAATTTCAAATAACCAAAATAGCTAGAACCCACAATCTTCATGCACACAGTTTGGCTACATTCGCTAGCAAATGCAAATTGCCTTTTGAACCCAATCATTGTTTCACAGCTGAGATAAAACACAGACCTTCTGTCCCAAACAATGTTAAAGACTGGCAAGTATTTGAGGATGACACACAGATAAATAATTTCTTAACCTTGCAGCATGAATTTTCAAGCTTGAACATTGATGTTGACACTGTGAAAGACACACAACCATTGAGTGAACAGGACCAAACAGCAATATCACCCAAAACAGCAAATCAAATGCTTTGTCCAACTAACTTTGGCAAGGAGAAAATACAAGAACTTGAACAATTCCATTTTGATGAAGCAGCTGGAGCAGAGGCTGAAATCCTTGAGCTAAAGGATAACTTTCTACCAACAGGCCTAACTCCATTGGAGGATATTTTTGACTCAAATGATGTCCCTAGAAAACCGAAAATGCAGCCCCTCAATGCTGCCATTGAAGAATGCAACATTGGGACCCCTGAAAAACCCAAAATAATAAAATTATCTACATCTTTACCTCCTGACCAGAAGCCTAAATACGTTGACCTCTTTAAAGAGTTCCAATATGTCTTTGCATGGAGTTATGAGGATTTAAAATCCTATGACACCTCTGTTATCCAACACACCATCCCTCTCAAGCCTGATCAAAAGCCATTCAAGCAGAAATTGAGAAGGATCAATCCCATGCTTCTTCCTTCAATTGAAAAGGAGGTACAAAAAATGTTTAAAGCTGGTATCATAGCACCAATCAGGTTTTCGGAATGGATTTCAAATTTGGTGCCCACAAGAAAGAAAACCGGTGAGATTAGGCTTTGCGTTGATCTAAGGAATTTAAACCAAGTATCCCTCAAAGACAATTATCCCTTACCAAAAATGGATCACATTCTCCAAAGAGTGGTGGGGGCTTAAAGAATATCATTACTTGATGGATTCTCAAGCTTTAATCAGATCCTAGTCCACCCTGATGATCAAGATAAAACAACATTCACAACCCCATGGGGAACTTTCAAATATGTCAAAATGCCTTTTGCGTTGAAAAATGCAGGAGCTACATTTCAGAGAGCAATGGATATTGCTTTTGCCAAAGAGATCCATGAGTTCCTTGTTATTTACTTAGATGACCTCACACCTTTCTCAAAATCTGACCTAGAACATCTAAAACACTTGAGACAGATTTTCATAACATGTAGGAAGTATGGTATTTCCTTAAATCCCAAGAAGTCTCTATTTGGTTTGGAAGAAGATAAGCTGTTAGGTCACATCATTTCAAAGGATGGCATTAGAATTGACCCAGACAGAATACAGGCCATCCTGCAAATGCCCCACCTAAGAAACATCAAAGAATTACAAGCCTTCTTGAGAAAAATCAACTTCTTAAGGAGGTTTATCCCAAATTTAGCAGAATTGATCAGATTACTAAACGACATGCTAAAGAAGGATTCAAAGGTAAAATGGACAGTAGAAGCAAATCAAGCTTTTGAAGGTATAAAATTGGCCCTTACCCAAACCCCAGTCCTAACAAATCCTCAATTTGACAGAGAGTTTATCATTTTCTCTTTTGCCACCTAGCATACCATTGTTGTTGTCTTATTGTAGAAAGATGACCAAGGAAATGAAAAACCTATTGCTTTCTTTAGTAGAGCCCTTAGAGATGCACCTCTGAAATATCAGATCATGGAGAAGCAAGATTATGCCTTGGTCAAAGCCATCAAAGACTTGAGGATCTACATCCTATACTCCCATGTTATAGCTTATGTACCAAGTCCCATTGTGAAAGACATACTCACTCAAGAAAACTTAGAGGGTAGGAGAGGAAAATGGATTGCCAACATTTTAGAATTTGACATTGAAATAAAACCTACGAAACTGATAAAAGGGCAAGGCTTGGCTAAGTTAATGTCTGAAACAAATTTTCAAGCCTTGGATATAAACCAACTGGACAATGAATCTGAGCTGGCGACTCCAAAGATCAATGTAGCTTTTGAACAATCCCTGTGGTATTCTGATATTTGTTATGTATTGCAAAACCTGTGTGCTCCCCCAGGATTGTCCAGAACCAAATCTAGATTTTTAAAAATGAAAGCTTCAAAATTTTGTGTTATAGATGGTAATTTACTATGGAAAAATCATGAAGGCATACTGCTGAACTGTTTGAATATGGATGAGACTAACAATGTTATGAAAGAATTTCATGCAGGAGATTGTGGTGGACATTTGTACTAGAAGTCCACTGTGGACAAGATACTAAGAGCAGGTTACTATTGGCCTACTCTGTTCTCTGATGTTAAAAAATTTACCACTTCATGTCACAAGTGCCAAATATTTGAGGGAAAGAGAAAGTTACTGCCACTTCCTTTGAGGCCTATTGCAACAGAGAAGCCCTTTCAGCAATGGGGTTTGGACTTCATTGGGGAAATTCATCCTTCTTCTTTAGGCCAACATAGATGGATTCTAATAGCCACAGATTACTTCAGTAAATGGATTGAGGCTGTTCCATGTAGACAAGCAAATGACTCTACCATTATTCAATTCCTTGAGACTAATATCCTCTCTAGATTTGGCTGTCCTGACAAGATTATAACAGACAATGCTGTTGCTTTCAGATCCAAGAAAATGGTGAACTTTTGTCACAAATTCCATATCACTTTGGGTCACTCTACAGCATACTACCCTCAAGGAAATGGGTTAGCTAAATCATCTAACAAAAGTCTTATCAACATCATTAAGAAGGTATTAGAGGAAAATAAGAAAAATTGGCACAAGAAGCTTGTAAATGCCTTATGGGCAGACAGGCTAACAACCAAGAGATCTATAGGGGTCAGCCCATATGAATTGGTTTATGGAATGGAAGCCAAATTCCCTTCATCCTTAGGGATCCCTGTCATGAAACTTCTTCAAGAAAGTCAAGCTGAACCAAATGACATGCAAAGAAGGGTAAACCAAATTATATGCTTACAGCAAACCAGAGATCAAGTGTATAACAGAGTTCAAATCCTATATGAGAAGCTAAAAAAGGCCTTTGATAGAAGAACCAAGGCTGAAGATTTCTTTATTGGTGATAAAGTGCTTAAATGGGATTCAAGAAGAGAAGACAAGGGTAAGCATGGCAAGTTTGACTCACTTTGGAGAGGGCCTTTCGTGATTCAAGCAGTACAAGGAAATAATACTTATTTCTTGGAAAGTCTGGATGGCATTGAAACTGAAGAGGGCCCTGTAAATGGCCGGATGTTAAAACACTACTTTGATTACTTCCCATGTGTATAGCATAGCTTCTCCCCTGTACATAATCTGTTGTATATACTATTTTCTTTCAGCATGTAAATAGCTCAGTTTAAGAAGTATTGTATATAAGCAGGGAAAGGCTTTTAGTTCAGCAAGTTCCACAAGTGTGGCAGATTCCAGTTTTGAAGTCCAAAGAGAAAGTTTTCAAGTTTTGAAGAGAAGTCAAAAGCCAAGGCAGTCTGACCTGCTGTTCTTGGTCTTTCAAAAAGAAAAACCATCCCCAAGTGGAGCCACTGTTAGCTACCTATACCAATAGGTTTCATATTTCATGATTGGCAGGGGAAGTGCCAATATGATTTGCTTTGGTGATGCAAAGATCTCATATTTTGATGAAAGACACATGTTTACAGTTGGTTGATGCTGCCCCACTTCTGAATGGGTGATCCAATAGTCTAAGCTGGGTCATGCCATGTTTCAATTTTTGTTGTAGATTAGAGAAAGAAATCTGTCCAAACAGTTCAATCTTGGCAGATAAAGTAGTTAGGTAGAGAATGAAGGTTCCCTATTGTTTAATCTGGGGCCTTGGAAGCAATGAGGATAGCCTTAGATAGAAAATCAAAAGAAAAGGCCAAAAGAAAAGAAAAGGCACATAAGGGTTTGCAAGTCTAAATGCACCCTCCTTGGAGTAACAAAAAATGCTAGGCAATAGTGTGGGTAGGTAGATGGGGTTGCAGAAGCATGATTTCATTTTTGTCACTGGCCCAAGCAAAGGAAAAACATGGTGCCAGTGCAGGTCTCTTATTCAACAGTTTTGCAACAATACAATGAAGCATGTCTAACTCCCTGATTATCCCCCATTACATTCATTGCTAACATCCCAATACTACCTATGTTCATGGAAGAAGTCAAAATATTTTGTTGGTTCTTGTTCCTTTAAGAGCCACATTTCCTGTGTAAAATTCTTTTCATTTTGATCTACTTCCTAAACTAGTTGATTTCATATAAAACTTAATGTTTTCCCCCCTCATCCACCTCTTCCACTCATATTAACTCCTAATTTCTTACTACTTAATTCCCTATGTTTCCCTTTCCCTATTACTATAACACCATGGTGTGTAAAACCCCAGCAATATGTATATTCCCTTCCCCTTGGCATTATAGCCATATGTCCAAAGTCAGGGATTAAATTGACCTCTGGTCAGTTTAATAACCTCAGTCCTACCCCTTTTCCCCTCTACAACCCTTCGAAATCATTTACCCACTTTACCTACAAAAAACCTTGTATAAACTCATTTTTCCTTTTATCCAAAGTTTGGATGTATAGCGCGCTTTACACAGAAATACATTGAAAAACACATATTCCTTTGGTCTTCAAACTACCGCCGAGGCACACATTTCAAGGAATATAATAAAATATTCCCGCCTCGCTGCCGTATGGTCCTTGCATGTTATCGACCCGTCGACCGTCGGATCTGGGCTCTCCCATCCGATGGCCCACATCCATATCGGGTCGGCCCCGATGGCCGGACGTTACCTCCCGAGAAATGGCAGAGGGTGACGTCAGGCCTCTGCCACGCGTCGCTCCCAAATCTCATCGGGAGGCCGCCTGCCATTACCACCACCGTACCATAAGCGGTCCGATGGAACCGCTTACCGCCCTTCATAAACCGCCTGCCCACATCATCGCTACGTCACGCCCACGTCATGTTAACTCAGCGCCGCGTCAGCGCCCGGCCCGCCACTGCTCCAACCTGTCTGCCACCTCACCAGTCCCTGTGGACCACTCGCAGGCCGCCACGTCACCTTTCCGTACCCGACCCCACCCGGTGACTTCATGCTGACGTCATCCAAAAAAAGCGCCAATAACCAAAAAAGTCCATATTTTCGCCAAAATTCGTGTTTTTTGTCACTTTGGCCAAAAGAACTATTGCTCTGGTTTGCATGCAAAATACGATCTTTTCGCCGCCAACCTGCAGAATTCAACTTAAAGACCGTGGGCGCTTCCAATCCACCTGCATTGTAACCATTGCCGGAAATTCACCAGGTATTTATCCGAATTTCCCCTCCGCACCTGGTTTTGAGTATAATTTACCAAGCAAGCATAAAAAGAGTCAAAATCACTATAATTACCCGCAATTCTCCAGTGACCAGCTTTAATGTCAGTCGTAAGGTCGAAATTCGCCTACGGAAGCCAGCATTGAGCTAAATTTCCATAAATTAACAGTCAGTCCGTGCATTCGTGGACTTGAAACCTGAGCTGCACTAATTCACCGAGAAAACAGTGGTACTAGTCCCAGCAGTTGCTCACTTATCTCTTGTTGGAGCATTTCAACTGTTCTCGCCTCAATTTACCCCGTTTTCCCCTGCAAATTGCCTCACTCTTGCAAAATACCCCTCTGTGTTGCTCTGTCCAGTAAAACAAGTCCTAATACAAATCAGAGTCCTAATTAGCCATGGAAACACCAGTAGCACTGAACATTCCCCCTTTGAATGCCCCACACAGAGAGTTAGAGTGGAAGGCCCTGGGTGATAAAGATTATTAGATGACAGAGTCATTCTCAATGAATTCCAAGTTTAACATCCATATGCTAAATGAGTTAAAGGCTCAACACCTCAGTGGAGCTGATATTTTAGGGATTACTCCAATTTGCCCATTTTCAACCTTCCTCAAGTCAATGTCCTTCCAGACTTGATCCATAGATGCTGTGAGAACTATGATCCATGTCAAAGAGTTGTTCTCAGCCCCTCAGGATCAGTTCTGTTCCATATCACCCCTGAGGCCATAAATGAGATGTTGCGCTTTCACACTGCAAAGCCTCTAACTCCTCTTTCCATGATGGACTTGTTAAAGAAGGGTGGCAAGTTGTCCAGTGCCCAGATCATCAAGATTAATCAATTATTTGTTCAGCCAAGCTCTGAAGCTATGAGAACACCTCCTATTGGAAATCCATATCTAAATGACTTGGGCAAAATGCTGGTGGACTTGATCAATTATGTCCTGGGAAACAGGTCCTGTGAGGATGTTGATGACACCATTATGGCCATGTTGTCCATTTTTCCCCCCGAAAAGCCTCCTGATGTGCACTATGATTATGCTACATACATTGCCAATAAGATTCATGAGAAACTGATGAATCTAGAGAGGGAAAAGGTGTTCAGATACACCTCATACATCTATCACTTGTTCTTATTTTATCAACCTGACAGTTTCCCTATTCCTCTCAAGAAGCTTAATGCTCAGGGAAACCCAAGGTCTGTAGTGTTTTGGACTTTAGTTTTTCATCACACCTCCTATTCACCATACACCTACTGTGAATTCATAGACCTTTTTATCCATCCAGCTATGACCTTGTTATTTGGTGTCCCTCCTCCAAGATTGACCGATGAGATGCAAAGAATACTCCAGCTCTCAAAGGCCTACAGCATTGGTGATTGGTACTTTTACCAACACCATACAGTAATCAGAATATATGGCTGTGAGTTGGACCCTTATAGGCTGCCAAGATATGTCCCTATGAGACTCTTTGCCTTGGAGTATTTCAGGCAATTTGGAAATGCAGACCAGGTCCATTTCCACAGTAAAAACAAGAAGGTGCAACTAAAGGTCAGGAACCAGCTAGGCCCATTTCTTTACAACAAAAGGGAGGAGGGATGGAAGGAAGCAGATAGGATCCTAGAGACCCTCCAATTAGAAACCAGTTTCCGTTGGGTACCTTATGACCCTAATCATTTCATTTCTCTCAGAAGGGTAAAACATAAATTGGGTGGCTATGCTCACATCAGACTGCCTCATATTGAGAAATATGCCAATTTGTTAAGTTGGAAAGAGGGCACTCTAGAAGAGGCAATTACTAGAGAGAAAATGCTACAAAGAGAGGCAAAGAATATTGAGAAAGAGGCTGACTTGGAAACTTGTGGGCAGGTTTCCTCTTCCTATCAAAGGCAACTTGGAGCAGCTGCTTCATCCTCTACAGCCCACTAGCAAGCAGCTAGAACTGATCATCAGGTATCAGATAAGGGTAAATAAAAGGTAGAGGATAAATCCCCTTTTAGAAGAAGAGATGCCTATTGGGCAATCCTTGGGCATGGGCCCACCAAGCATAGAGGCATCTGCCAGTTCCTTTCAGCAGGAACAAGAAAGAATAATCGGAGGAGAGGTCAGCTCCTCAAGTCAACAAAGGACAGATGAAACATGCATCAAGCAACAATTCATTGACATAAAAAAGAGAAATGAGCCACTCAGGCTCCAGCTCTATAATCAATTGCTTAAAATGGCCCCTACAAACCAGTAGAGGCTTATGTCAGCTTATGACATAACAGAGGGAAAAATGACCATGAGTCATTTCATGCCAACCATGCTGCAGCCAAAGTCAGCTGCAGACTATATAAGGACCAACCTTGAGGTTCTGGCAAAAGACATCCACCCTATGGATCAAATAGAACTTCACAAGCAAACGGGTGAGATGGTCTATTCGACGCTGGCAGACAAGACATTCTTGGCACATAGGTTGGAAAATAGCCTGAACAATACAACTGCCCAACTTGAGTTGGAGAAGGCATCCTCTCAGGCCAAAGACAATAGGATCAGGTCTTTGGAGGATATAATCATAGAGCTTGGGCATCACCCAAAGGATCCTAAATCTATAAAGGAGCTACTAAAGATAAGAATTTCAGACATTGCAGCTTTAAGAAAGATGATTAAGATCCCAGCAACCCTTCACCCTCAAACAAAAGAGGTTGCCCAGCGAAGGCAGGACCAAGATGCAGCAGCCATGCTGGTGTCACTCCATAAGCAACTGGTACAGACAGAGGGAAAATTGGTAGAGACAGAGGCTGCATTGCAGGCAGCCCTACAAAAGAAAGAAGGAGGCCAAACATCTCAGCCCCCTCAGCAAGTAATCAACCTTGAGGACCCCCCTCAAATTGTCACTCCTCCTACAGAACAGATAGTTGAGACAACTCCATCAACATCAGCACCAGCACAACCATCAGAGCAGGCTCCAAGCCTGGACATGTAGAAGTTGATGAATGAAATTCAAGTCCTAGAAGCCCAGATGGCAGAGCTGAATGAAGCCAAGGAAAAGCTAGCTACTCTTAATGAAAGATATGACAAATCCAAGCAAAGTGTAGCTGAAAAAGGAAGAGAAATAAAAGCTCTTAAGGAGAAGATAAAGGAGCTGGAAAAAGAGCTCACTCTTGACAAAGTAGTGGCCGAGATCAAGATGGTTTTATGGGCCAACATTGGCCAATCAATAACAGACCAATGGCAGTATATAGAGACTATTCATGAGCAGATGGATCTATTCAGCAGGGCTCACAAGGAAATTCAAAAGGCAAGGACATCTCTTGGAAACATGCCTGAGATAGCCAACAGGATGATCAACGTCCTCAACAACCGTACAGGCTCTCAGCTGACAGCCATGGGTATCTCTGGCAGAACTGACACCATATTACTGATAAAAAGAGTGCTCACTTTGAGAAGCCTGGTGCAGACCTTGGATAGAAGGTTCCAGGAGATGCAAACAGAAGTAAATAAATTTGTGGAAAAATTCACAGTATTGCATAACAGAGGCCTTCCCAGCTTACTGAACAGCGCAGGAAGGCTACTATCACATGAGAACTATGCAAAAAGGGTAAATGCATTTGCCACTAATCAGATCACTGCAGGATCAAGCACTCCAGAGGAAGTAGGGCCTGCATCTGGGCAGAGCCTTTACGAAAAAGTGGAGAATTTGTTTTTTATTATGAATGAAATCAGGCATTTTTTCGAGGTGCCTCCAAATTTCTACAAATATACAGAGGCAGATGAAACCTTAGGTGCAATTTTAAGGCATCAATTGCCTACACAGGAATGGTGGACCAGCATGATACAGTTATTACTATAAACAACAGGCTTTCATCAAAACGCAAGTCATCATGTTCAGAAAATTTGATGCATTCAGTATGACTGGAAAAGACTGGGCTGAGCCAACTCAGCAGACAGATTCGGCCACCACAGCGACACTGACAGCCTCAGGTGATAAGGCCAAGAACTCTACAGCACGACACAGCCATAAAGACACATCATTCAGCATTAATGCAGAACACTCAACTGACTCAGTGGCCTCCAAAGGTCAAAAAGACTTCTGACAAAATTAAAGAGAATTCATTTTGTATTTAAAGCAGCAATAACTTCTTTATCTGCTGTTCTGAAAGTTGGTGAACGCATTTATTGAGTAATTGACTCAGCGTTTAGATATTTTGTAAAACTCATTGTATATATATCCCCTCGCATAAGTTTGCAGAGGTTGTTGATTTTCTCTTCAAGACATCCTATGCTGTAAATGTTCAGAGTTTTAATACAAAGCTGATGGAATTTCCAAAGTTCTGTGTTGTTTGATGCGTTATGGTGTGTTTGCTGAATGCTACAGGATTCCTGCGTATTTCATGGAACAATAAGTTGCTTTAACCTCCTCGTTATGTTTGTAATCTCCTTCATAATCCATTCATGTTCTATGTTTCACAATTTAATGGCAAAGAAAAAGAATAGTTTCAGGATTTATTCTTAGAATACCCTGAACTCAATCCATGCTGTTATGTTTTCCTCAGTTACAGTTATAAGAGTGTGATTCTTAATTGCTACACCTTCAGACTGTACCTTTCACAGTGATTGTTGTTCAGGAATTCAAACCTGCTCCTGAGCAATACATCTCTTTTTCACATCACCAGCTTAGTGGAAAATTCTTAATTGCCTTCCACTGGTTAAACATACTTCATCATCTCAATTTCAAGTTTGTTTCATGAAATATTTAAATGGCCCTGCAGTTTCAACAATCCCACTTAAGCATTTCACACAGCCTATAACCATAGACTCCATTGCCCAATGAACTAAAACTGTCTGAAGATATCATCTTAGGTACTGAAAGACATCATTCAACCAAAATATAAAACCAAAATCCTCACCTCATAGCTAGCCTAAGATCCCTAAGAACTTAGTGAAAAATCATAAGAGAGAGCCCTCTCTGATTACAGGTTGGCTAGAACCTGTAATCCAAAGCTTGGTTAGTGGTTACCCCGGCCGTATTCCCTCAGGAGTCAAAGGGAACAACCTGGGTGTTAACATAAATGGCGACTCCACTGGGGACTGAATAAACTTTATAACCCCCTGTCTGATTCTTAATACTGTAGATAAAGCCTGAGTGACAGCTAGATAGCCTTAGAAACTGCCTCTACTTTGCATTTGCAGGAGTATATAAAAGCTGCCTCAGTCAATCTTTATTCAGTCTTAAGTTCCATACAGTTGCGCTATATCTGATCAGTCCTTATCAAATATCATTAGCCTCCTCGAAAATTCTCCTAAATAAAAATCACAGAAGCTGGCTCCTAAGAAGAAAATTCGCTATACAAGATCTAACCCAGATCCTGATCCAGCACCTGAGTTTCAAAATCCAAACTTGATTTCAAGAATCCTCAAGAGACACAAATCAGAAGGGACTTTATCAGATTCGAGTTCTGAAGTAGGTCTCCAAACTGACATTCCAACCCCTGCTAAGGCTTCTGTACATCCCCATACAACGAATCCACAATCTCCTAGTTCTTCATCCACTTCACAAGGTATCCTTTCAACCACTCCATCAACCACACATACCCCTTTCACCCCCTTTCCCCCACTTGTCCCATTCATCCCTTTTATTCATATCATCCCTCCAAACATGGCTAATAGATATGCCCCACTGCAGTTACCGGCCAATCCAGCTCCTATGCCTCAAGAGTACCAAAGCAAGATCTCATACTTTGATGGTACTGGCTCTTATCCAGCCCTTCAACATACTAAGAAAATGCAGGACTACTTTGAAAACTATGAAATAGATGATGATGGGGTTAGAATGAAAATTTTTGTGCAAAGCCTAACAGGAGATGTAAGAACATGGTTTAGGTCACTTACAGCAAACTCAATAGCTGACCCTGAAGCCCTGTATCAAACATTTATCAACAGATGGGAGAAGAAAAAGGATCCACTTCATATTTTATCCGAATACAATACAATCAAAAGAGGTCCACAAGAAACTGTCCTGGACTACTGTGCTCGGTTTAACAACGTCTACAATGCTATTCCCCAAAATCTTAGACCCCCACCGGATCTGGCCTTATATACCTTTCCTAATGGGTTTGATTCAGATATGGCATACCAATTGAGAGAGAGGGCTCCCCGAACTTTAGCTGAAATGAAAAACATAGCAGTGAGTGTAGAAGCCAACCTGATAGCCAAGAGAAATAGGACAAGAACTGAGAGAAAGACTACCTTTAAAGAAGAGCCTTCAGGCTGGGATCAAAAACTGGATGCAATAATCACTGGTATGCAAGGATTAGGTGATAGAGTAGAATCAGTTGAGAGGAAGTCATCATGGGAAGCACCACAAAATAACCCAATCAGGAATCCCAATTTTAGAAGAAATAAAAATCCTAATGTTGGTAGAGCAAGCCCTGAACCAGAAATTAGACCACCATTCCAGGAAAACTATGCTGAAACATCCACTTCAAATGAACAGATAGATGATACCCACATTAACCTAATGGGCCTGAATGATGATCAACAAATTTTTCTAAGTCAAGAAGATCACAAGGATGATGACATTAAGTAGTTCCAAACCAAATAAGGTGAGTCATTTGATTTTAAACAAGGCTATGACACAGCTGTTTATGAAGTTCATAAGCAATACAAGCTAAGGAGCAGAACTTTAAATGTGACACAACCTGACAAAACAAAGGACACTCCACTGCCTAAGAAAACCATTGTCACGGAGCTAATTGACAAAACTGATCCAATAGGAAATGAAGTAACAGTTGAAGAAATAACTGAAGCATCTCCCTCCAAACCACAACCAATGGCTACTTCACCCTTGCAGCATAATCCAGGCAACACTTTTCAAAAGATAAACAAGAAGGACAAGCCTCAAGATCAAAGTGAGAGTCAAGAAGAAAACTTAATTAGCAAAGAAAAAGTTGTTAAACAAGACACCAAGGCCCAATCTGAAAGACCGTTTGATTTAGAAGTTGAAATTGAAAAATTGAAGATAGCCATCCCTCTTTCAGAGCTAGCTAGGCATAACATATACAAACAACAAATCAAGAAATCCCTTCAACTCACTCACAATAAAGATGATGTCAATGTGTTAGATGACACCCCAGAACTACTTTTCGGTCCAGAGGTTGATGGAAAGACAACAGTTACAAGAATCTTACCTTTTTATGTCAGCCTGCATGTTCATGATAAGGTATTACATAATGCAATGTTCGACTCAAGCGCCTCTCATAACCTTATGCCTAAATCAGTGATGGAGAGACTCAATCTAGACATTACAAGACCATATAAGGACCTATTTTCATTCGACTCCAACCAAGTTAAGTGTTTAGGTTTGATAAAAGATCTATGTGTATCCCTTGTCCAGTATCCAAACAAAACAATCTTAATGGATGTTGTAGTTGCTGATATCCCACCCAAATATGGTATGCTATTATCAAGATCATGGGGGGCTAAACTCCAAGGTTCCCTGCAATTAGACATGTCATATGCCACCATCTCAGTGTTTGGTCAACCCAAGAGGCTATATAGAGAGTCACTTATGAAATACATGGTGAGCAGTGAAGAAAAGCCTCAAAATTTCCCCATTTATGCAGTCCATTCAGATATGGATTCCTTTATTCTATTCAATGATGATACAAGTCCAGAGAGTGATAATAAATCTGTCACACTTGAACAAAATATGCATGAGAATGAGCAACCAAGTCCCCAAGAAATCAAGATTGAGAAACCAATTGATGAGTCAGTCCTAGAAGATAAACCAGATGAAAGACAAGAACTCCAACTTATAATCCCAAGTTATAGAAAGGA
Organism: Pinus tabuliformis; assembly: GCA_031772625.1. Classification (NCBI taxonomy): domain Eukaryota; kingdom Viridiplantae; phylum Streptophyta; class Pinopsida; order Pinales; family Pinaceae; genus Pinus; species Pinus tabuliformis. The sequence continues at coordinate 310,548,840 of CM062810.1, read as the reverse complement.
TGTTGAGAATCCCTTAAATCAGTAGATCTTATGGTTTCTTGAGTTTTATGGATCAGTTAACAAATTAGGGGCAGGAGCTGGAGTGTGGATTCATAATAAACAAAGTAATCATGCGCAAGGTCGGGCCTATAGGCTTAATTTCAGATGTACCAACAATATGGCAGAATATGAGGCTCTTTTGCTAGGCCTCAAACTAGTAAAATCATTGCAGGCCACAAAACTTTCAATCATGGGAGATTCAGACCTTATTATCCAACAAGTGAAAGGAAATTTTGTCACCAATGACAAAAGACTAAGGTCATACAGGTCTGCTGCTATTGAAATGCTTAAAACCTTCACTGAATTTCAAATAACCAAAATAGCTAGAACCCACAATCTTCATGCACACAGTTTGGCTACATTCGCTAGCACATGCAAATTGCCTTTTGAACCCAATCATTGTTTCACAGCTGAGATAAAACACAGACCTTCTGTCCCAAACAATGTTAAAGACTGGCAAGTATTTGAGGATGACACATAGATAAATAATTTCTTAACCTTGCAGCATGAATTTTCAAGCTTGAACATTGATGTTGACACTGTGAAAGACACACAACCATTGAGTGAACAGGACCAAACAGCAATATCACCCAAAATAGCAAATCAAATGCTTTGTCCAACTAACTTTGACAAGGAGAAAATACAAGAACTTGAACAATTCCATTTTGATGAAGCAGCTGGAGCAGAGGCTGAAATCATTGAGCTAAAGGATAACTTTCTACCAACAGGCCTAACTCCATTGGAGGATATTTTTGACTCAAATGATGTCCCTAGAAAACCGAAAATGCAGCCCCTCAATGCTGCCATTGAAGAATGCAACATTGGGACCCCTGAAAAACCCAAAATAATAAAATTATCTACATCTTTACCTCCTGACCAGAAGCCTAAATACGTTGACCTCTTTAAAGAGTTCCAATATGTCTTTGCATGGAGTTATGAGGATTTAAAATCCTATGACACCTCTGTTATCCAACACACCATCCCTCTCAAGCCTGATCAAAAGCCATTCAAGCAGAAATTGAGAAGGATCAATCCCATGCTTCTTCCTTCAATTGAAAAGGAGGTACAAAAAATGTTTAAAGCTGGTATCATAGCACCAATCAGGTTTTCGGAATGGATTTCAAATTTGGTGCCCACAAGAAAGAAAACCGGTGAGATTAGGCTTTGCGTTGATCTAAGGAATTTAAACCAAGTATCCCTCAAAGACAATTATCCCTTACCAAAAATGGATCACATTCTCCAAAGAGTGGTGGGGGCTTAAAGAATATCATTACTTGATGGATTCTCAGGCTTTAATCAGATCCTAGTCCACCCTGATGATCAAGATAAAACAACTTTCACAACCCCATGGGGAACTTTCAAATATGTCAAAATGCCTTTTGCGTTGAAAAATGCAGGAGCTACATTTCAGAGAGCAATGGATATTGCTTTTGCCAAAGAGATCCATGAGTTCCTTGTTATTTACTTAGATGACCTCACACCTTTCTCAAAATCTGACCTAGAACATCTAAAACACTTGAGACAGATTTTCATAACATGTAGGAAGTATGGTATTTCCTTAAATCCCAAGAAGTCTCTATTTGGTTTGGAAGAAGATAAGCTGTTAGGTCACATCATTTCAAAGGATGGCATTAGAATTGACCCAGACAGAATACAGGCCATCCTGCAAATGCCCCACCTAAGAAACATCAAAGAATTACAAGCCTTCTTGAGAAAAATCAACTTCTTAAGGAGGTTTATCCCAAATTTAGCAGAATTGATCATATTACTAAACGACATGCTAAAGAAGCATTCAAAGGTAAAATGGATAGTAGAAGCAAATCAAGCTTTTGAAGGTATAAAATTGGCCCTTACCCAAACCCCAGTCCTAACAAATCCTCAATTTGACAGAGAGTTTATCATTTTCTCTTTTGCCTCCCAGCATACCATTGCTGATGTCTTATTGCAGAAAGATAACCAAGGAAATGAAAAACCTATTGCTTTCTTTAGTAGAGCCCTTAGAGATGCACCTTTGAAATATCAGATCATGGAGAAGCAAGCTTATGCCTTGGTCAAAGCCATCAAAGACTTGAGGATCTACATCCTATACTCCCATGTTATAGCTTATGTACCAAGTCCCATTGTGAAAGACATACTCACTCAAGAAAACTTAGAGGGTAGGAGAGGAAAATGGATTGCCAACATTTTAGAATTTGACATTGAAATAAAACCTACGAAACTGATAAAAGGGAAAGGCTTGGCTAAGTTAATGTCTGAAACAAATTTTCAAGCCTTGGATATAAACCAACTGGACAATGAACTGGAGCTGGCGACTCCAAAGATCAATGTAGCTTTTGAACAATCCCTGTGGTATTCTGATATTTGTTATGTATTGCAAAACCTGTGTGCTCCCCCAGGATTGTCCAGAACCAAATCTAGATTTCTAAAAATGAAAGCTTCAAAATTCTGTGTTATAGATGGTAATTTACTATGGAAAAATCATGAAGGCATACTGCTGAACTGTTTGAATATGGATGAGACTAACAATGTTATGAAAGAATTTCATGCAGGAGATTGTGGTGGACATTTGTACTGGAAGTCCACTGTGGACAAGATACTAAGAGCAGGTTACTATTGGCCTATTCTATTCTCTGATGTTAAAAAATTTACCACTTCATGTCACAAGTGCCAAATATTTGAGGGAAAGAGAAAGTTACTGCCACTTCCTTTGAGGCCTATTGCAACAGAGAAGCCCTTTCAGCAATGGGGTTTGGACTTCATTGGGGAAATTCATCCTTCTTCTTCAGGCCAACATAGATGGATTCTAACAGCCACAGATTACTTCACTAAATGGATTGAGGCTGTTCCATGTAGACAAGCAAATGACTCTACCATTATTCAATTCCTTGAGACTAATATCCTCTCTAGATTTGGCTGTCCTGACAAGATTATAACAGACTATGTTGCTTCTTTCAGATCCAAGAAAATGGTGAACTTTTGTCACAAATTCCATATCACTTTGGGTCACTCTACAGCATACTACCCTCAAGGAAATGGGTTAGCTAAATCATCTAACAAAAGTCTTATCAACATCATTAAGAAGGTATTAGAGGAAAATAAGAAAAATTGGCACAAGAAGCTTGTAAATGCCTTATGGGCAGACAGGCTAACAACCAAGAGATCTATAGGGGTCAGCCCATATGAATTGGTTTATGGAATGGAAGCCAAATTCCCTTCATCCTTAGGGATCCCTGTCATGAAACTTCTTCAAGAAAGTCAAGCTGAACCAAATGACATGCAAAGAAGGGTAAACCAAATTATATGCTTACAGCAAACCAGAGATCAAGTGTATAACAGAGTTCAAATCCTACATGAGAAGCTAAAAAAGGCCTTTGATAGAAGAACCAAGGCTGAAGATTTCTTTATTGGTGATAAAGTGTTTAAATGGGATTCAAGAAGAGAAGACAAGGGTAAGCATGGAAAGTTTGACTCACTTTGGAGAGGGCCTTTTGTGATTCAAGCAGTACAAGGAAATAATACTTATTTCTTGGAAAGTCTGGATGGCACTGAAACTAAAGAGGGCCCTGTAAATGGCTGGATGTTAAAACACTACTTTGATTACTTCCCATGTGTATAGCATAGCTTCTCCCCTGTACATAATCTGTTGTATATACTATTTTCTTTCAGCATGTAAATAGCTCAGTTTAAGAAGTATTGTATATAAGCAGGAAAAGGCTTTTAGTTCAGCAAGTTCCACAAGTGTGGCAGATTCCAGTTTTGAAGTCCAAAGAGAAAGTTTTCAAGTTTTGAAGAGAAGTCAAAAGCCAAGGCAGTCTGACCTGCTGTTCTTGGTCTTTCAAAAAGAAAAACCATCCCCAAGTGGAGCCACTGTTAGCTACCTATACCAATAGGTTTCATATTTCATGATTGGCAGGGGAAGTGCCAATATGATCTGCTTTGGTGATGCAAAGATATCATATTTTGATGAAAGACACATGTTTACAGTTGGTTGATGCTGCCCCACTTCTGAATGGGTGATCCAACAGTCTAAGCTGGGTCATGCCATGTTTCAATTTTTGTTGTAGATTAGAGAAAGAAATCTGTCCAAACAGTTCAATCTTGGCAGATAAAGTAGTTAGGTAGAGAATGAAGGTTCCCTATTGTTTAATCTGGGGCCTTGGAAGCAATGAGGATAGCCTTAGATAGAAAATCAAAAGAAAAGAAAAGGCACATAAGGGTTTGCATGTCTAAATGCACCCTCCTTGGAGTAACAAAAAATGCTAGGCAATAGTGTGGGTAGGTAGATGGGGTTGCAGAAGCATGATTTCCTTTTTTTCACTGGCCCAAGCAAAGGAAAAACATGGTGCCAGTGCAGGTCTCTTATTCAGCAGCTTTGCAGCAATACAATGAAGCATGTCTAACTCCGTGATTATCCCCCATTACATTCATTGCTAACATCCCAATACTACCTATGTTCATGGAAGAAGTCAAAATATTTTGTTGGTTCTTGTTCCTTTAAGAGCCACATTTCCTGTGTAAAATTCTTTTCATTTTGATCTACTTCCTAAACTAAGTTGATTTCATATAAAACTTAATGTTTTCCCCCCTCATCCACCTCTTCCACTCATATTAACTCCTAATTTCTTACTACTTAATTCCCTATGTTTCCCTTTCCCTATTACTATAACACCATGGTGTGTAAAACCCCAACAATATGTATATTCCCTTCCCCTTGGCATTATAGCCATATGTCCAAAGTCAGGGATTAAATTGACCTCTGGTCAGTTTAATAACCTCAGTCCTACCCCTTTTCCCCTCTACAACCCTTCGAAATCATTTACCCACTTTACCTACAAAAAACCTTGTATAAACCCATTTTTCCTTTTATCCAAAGTTTGGATGTATAGCGCGCTTTACACAGAAATACATTGAAAAACACATATTCCTTTGGTCTTCAAAGTACCGCCCGGGCGCACATTTCAAGGAATATAATAAAATATTCCCGCCCCGCTGCCGTATGGTCCTTGCATGTTATCGACCCGTCGACCGTCGGATCTGGGCTCTCCCATCCGACGACCCACATCCATATCGGGTCGGCCCCGATGGCCGGACGTTACCTCCTGAGAAATGGCAGAGGGTGACGTCAGGCCTCTGCCACGCGTCGCTCCCAAATCTCATCGGGAGGCCGCCTGCCATTACCACCACCGTACCATAAGCGGTCCCATGGAATCGCTTACCGCCCTTCATAAACCGCCTGCCCACGTCATGTTAACTCAGCGCCGCGTCAGCACCTGGCCCGCCACTGCTCCAACCTGTCTGCCACCTCACCAGTCCCTGTGGACCACTCGCAGGCCGCCACGTCACCTTTCCGTACCCGACCCCACCCGGTGACGTCATGCTGACGTCATCCAAAAAAAGCGCCAATAACCCAAAAAGTCCATATTTTCGCCAAAATTCGTGTTTTTTGTCACTTTGGCCAAAAGAACTATTGCTTCGGTTTGCATGAAAAATACGATCTTTTCGCCGCTAACCTACAGAATTCAACTTAAAGATCGTGGGCGCTTCCAATCCACCTGCATTGTAACCATTGCCAGAAATTCACCAGGTATTTATCCGAATTTCCCCTCCGCGCCTGGTTTTGAGTATAATTTACCAAGGAAGCATAAAAAGAGTCAAAATCACTATAATTACCCGCAATTCTCCAGTGACCAGCTTTAATTTCAGTCGTAAGGTCGAAATTCGCCTACGGGAACCAGCATTGAGCTAAATTTCCATAAATTAACAGTCAGTCCATGCATTCGTGGACTTGAAACCTGAGCTGCACTAATTCACCGAGAAAACAGTGGTACTAGTCCCAGCAGTTGCTCATTTATCTCTCGTTGGAGCATTTCAATTGTTCTCGCCTCAATTTACCCCGTTTTCCCCTGCAAATTGCCTCACTCTTGCAAAATACCCCTCTGTGTTGCTCTGTCCAGTAAAACAAGTCCTAATACAAATCAGAGTCCTAATTAGCCATGGAAACACCAGTAGCACTGAACATTCCACCTTTGAATGCCCCACACAGAGAGTTAGAGTGGAAGGCCCTAGGTGATAAAGATTATCAGATGACAGAGTCATTCTCAATGAATTCCAAGTTTAACATCCATATGCTAAATGAGTTAAAGGCTCAACACCTCAGTGGAGCTGATATTTTAGGGATTTGGGACTCCAATTTGCCCATTTTCAACCTTCCTCAAGTCAATGTCCTTCCAGACTTGATCCATAGATGCTGTGAGAACTATGATCCATGTCAAAGAGCTGTTCTCAGCCCCTCAGGATCAGTTCTGTTCCATATCACCCCTGAGGCCATAAATGAGATGTTGCGCTTTCACACTGCAAAGCCTCTAACTCCTCTTTCCATGATGGACTTGTTAAAGAAGGGTGGCAAGCTGTCCAGTGCCCAGATCATCAAGATTAATCAATTATTTGTTCAGCCAAGCTCTGAAGCTATGAGAACACCTCCTATTGGAAATCCATATCTGAATGACTTGGGCAAAATGTTGGTGGACTTGATCAGTTATGTCCTGGGAAACAGGTCCTGTGAGGATGTTGATGACACCATTATGGCCATGCTGTCCATTTTTTCCCCCGGAAAGCCTCCTGCTGTGCACTATGATTATGCTACATACATTGCCAATAAGATTCATGAGCAACTGATGAATCTAGAGAGGGAAAAGCTGTTCAGATACACCTCATACATCTATCACTTGTTCTTATTTTATCAACCTGACAGTTTACCTATTCCTCTCAAGAAGCTTAATGCTCAGGGAAACCCAATGTCTGTAGTATTTTGGACTTCAGTTTTTCATCACACCTCCTGTTCACCATACACCTACTGTGAATTCATAGACCTTTTTATTCATCCAGCTATGACCTTGTTATTTGGTGTCCCTCCTCTAAGATTGACCGATGAGATGCAAAGAATACTCCAGCTCTCAAAGGCCTACAGCATTGGTGATTGGTACTTTTACCAACACCATACAGTAATCAGAATATATGGCTGTGAGTTGGACCCTTATAGGTTGCGAAGATATGTCCCTATGAGACTCTTTGCCTTGGAGTATTTCAGGCAATTTGGAAATGCAGACCAGGTCCATTTCCACAGTAAAAACAGGAAGGTGCAGCTAAAGGTCAGGAACCAGCTAGGCCCATTTCTTTACAACAAAAGGGAGGAGGGATGGAAGGAAGCAGATAGGATCCTAGAGACCCTCCAATTAGAAACCAGTTTCCGTTGGGTACCTTATGACCCTAATCATTTCATTTCTCTCAGAAGGGTAAAACATAAATTGGGTGGCTATGCTCACATCAGACTGCCTCATATTGAGAAATATGCCAATTTGTTAAGTTGGAAAGAGGGCAATCTAGAAGAGGAAATTACTAGAGAGAAAATGCTACAAAGAGAGGCAAAGAATATTGAGAAAGAGGCTGACTTGGAAACTTGTGGGCAGGTTTCCTCTTCCTATCAAAGGCAACTTGGAGCAGTTGCTTCATCCTCTACAGCCCACCAGCAAGCAGCTAGAACTGATCATCAGGTATCAGATAAGGGTAAACAAAAGGTAGAGGATAAATCCCCTTTCAGAAGAAGAGATTCCTATTGGGCAATCCTTGGGCATGGGCCCACCAAGCATAGAGGCATCTGCCAGTTCCTTTCAGCAGGAACAAGAAAGAATAATCGGAGGAGAGGTCAGCTCCTCAAGTCAACAAAGGAGAGATGAAACAGGCATCAAGCAACAATTCATTGACATAAAAAAGAGAAATGAACCACTCAGGCTCCAACTCTATAATCAATTGCTTAAAATGGCCCCTAAAAACCAGCAGAGGCTTATGTCAGCTTATGACATAACAGACGGAAAAATGACCATGAGTCATTTCATGCCAACCATGCTGCAGCCAAAGTCAGCTGCAGACTATATAAGGACCAACCTTGAGGTTCTGGCAAAAGACATCCACCCTATGGATCAAATAGAACTTCACAAGCAAACGGGTGAGATGGTCTATTCGACGCTGGCAGACAAGACATTCTTGGCACATAGGTTGGAAAATAGCCTGAACAATACAACTTCCCAACTTGAGTTGGAGAAGGCATCCTCTCAGGCCAAAGACAACAGGATCAGTTCTTTGGAGGATATAATCATAGAGCTTGGGCATGACCCAAAGGATCCTAAAGCTATAAAGGAGCTGCTAAAGATAAGAGATTCAGACATTGCAGCTTTAAGAAAGATGGTAAAGATCCCAGCAACCCTTCACCCTCAAACAGAAGAGGTTGCCCAGCGAAGGCAGGACCAAGATGTAGCAGCCATGCTGGTGTCACTCCATAAGCAACTGGTACAGACAGAGGGAAAATTGGTAGAGACAGAGGCTGCATTGCAGGCAGCCCTACAACAGAAAGAAGGAGGCCAAACATCTCAGCCCCCTTAGCAAGTAATCAACCTTGAGGACCCCCCTCAAATTGTCACTCCTCCTACAGAATAGAGAGTTGAGACAGCTCCATCAACATCAGCACCATCACCAACATCAGAGCAGGCTCCAAGCCTGGACATGCAGAAGTTGATGAATGAAATTCAAGTCCTAGAAGCCCAGATGGCAGAGCTGAATGAAGCCAAGCAAAAGCTAGCTACTCTTAATGAAAGATATGACAAATCCAAGCAAAGTGTAGCTGAAAAAGGAAGAGAAATAAAAGCTCTTAAGGAGAAGATAAAGGAGCTGGAAAAAGAGCTCACTCTTGACAAAGTAGTGGCTGAGATCAAGATGGTTTTATGGGCCAACATTGGCCAATCAATAACAGACCAATGGCAGTATATAGAGACTGTTCATGAGCAGATGGATCTCATCACCAGGGCTCACAAGGAAATTCAAAAGGCAAGGACATCTCTTGGAAACATGCCTGAGATAGCCAACAGGATGATCAACGTCCTCAACAACCGTACAGGCTCTCAACTGACAGCCATGGGTATCTCTGGCAGAACTGACACCATATTACTGATAAAAAGAGTGCTCACTTTGAGAAGCCTGGTGCAGACCTTGGATAGAAGGTGCCAGGAGATGCAAACAGAAGTAAATAAATTTGTGGAAAAATTCACAGTATTGCATAACAGAGGCCTTCCCAGCTTACTGAACAGCGCAGGAAGGCTACTATCACATGAGAACTATGCAAAAAGGGTAAATGCATTTGCCACTAATCAGATCACTGCAGGATCAAGCACTCCAGAGGAAGTAGGGCCTGCATCTGGGCAGAGCCTTTACGAAAAAGTGGAGAATTTGTTTTTTATTATGAATGAAATCAGGCATTTGTTCAAGGTGCCTCCAAATTTCTACAAATATACAGAGGCAGATGAAAACTTAGGTGCAATTTTAAGGCATCAATTGCCTACACAGGAATGGTGGACCAGCATGATACAGTTATTACTATAAACAACAGGCTTTCATCAAAGTTTTTCATCGAAACGCAAGTCATCATGTTCAGAAAATTTGATGCATTCAGTATGACTGGAAAAGACTGGGCTGAGCCAACTCAGCAGACAGATTCGGCCACCACAGCGACACTGACAGCCTCAGGTGACAAGGCCGAGAACTCTACAGCATGACACAGCCATAAAGACACATCATTCAGCATTAATGCAGAACACTCAACCGACTCAGTGGCCTCCAAAGGTCAAAAGACTTCTGACAAAATTAAAGAGCATTCATTTTGTATTTAAAGCAGCAATAACTTCTTTATCTGCTGTTCTGAAAGTTGGTGAACGCATTTATTGAGTAATTTTGACTAAGTGTTTAGATATTTTGTAAAACTCATTGTATATATATCCCCTCGCATAAGTTCGCAGAGGTTGTTGATTTTCTCTTCAAGACATCCTATGCTGTAAATGTTCAGAGTTTTAATACAAAGCTGATGGAATTTCCAAAGTTCTGTGTTGTTTGATGCGTTATGGTGTGTTTGCTGAATGCTACAGGATTCCTGCGTATTTCATGGAACAATAAGTTGCTTTAACCTCCTCGTTATGTTTGTAATCTCCTTCATAATCCATTCATGTTCTATGTTTCACAATTTAATGGCAAAGAAAAAGAATAGTTTCAGGATTTATTCTTAGAATACCCTGAACTCAATCTATGCTGTTATGAATGTTTTCCTCAGTTATAGTTATAAGAGTGTGATTCTTAATTGCTGCACCTTCAGACTGTACCTTTCACAGTGATTGTTGTTCAGGAATTCAAACCTGCTCCTGAGCAATACATCTCTTTTTCACATCACCAGCTTAGTGGAAAATTCTTAATTGCCTTCCACTGGTTAAACATACTTCATCATCTCAATTTCAAGTTTGTTTCATGAAATATTTAAATGGCCCTGCAGTTTCAACAATCCCACTTAAGCATTTCAAACAGCCTATAACCACAGACTCCATTGCCTAATGAACTAAAACTGTATGAAGATATCATCTTAGGTACTGAAATACATCATTCAACCAAAATATAAAACCAGAATCCTCACCTCATAGCCAGCCTAAGATCCCTAGGAACTTAGTGAAAAATCATAAGAGAGAGCCCTCTCTGATTACAGGTTGGCTAGAACTTGTAATCCAAAGCTTGGTTAGTGGTTACCCCGGCCGTATTCCCTCAGGAGTCAAAGGGAACAACTTGGGTGTTAACAACCCCTCAGATACCAAGGTAGTTGAAGAAGTGATAAAGAAGAAAGAGCTAGACATCGCAACTCTGAAGAAGCAGCTCAAGCTGCCTGCTACACATGACCCACTGACCAAGGAAATAGAGGAAACAGAGAGCATAAAAGTTGACATGATGAAATTTATAGCAGAGAAGTCCATCCAAATCAAACAGATGGAGATAGAGATCGAAAATATGGTGCAGGAAAAAGAAAAAGCAGCACAGATGGCTATCACCACAATGGAGACCCTTCCTCTAATGGCCCTCCCCATAACTACTCCAACAAGTACAGCAACAGGAGCAGGAAGTAGTACAAAACAGTTGGAAATATCTATGGAGGGAATGAATTTGAAAAATCAAGAAATGAAAAGGTTGGAAACCCAAGTTATTGTGCTACAAGATCAAATTAAAAGGGCTGAAGACAACCACTTGGTAGAGATGCAGAGAACAAAGGAATTGATTGAGAAGCTTCAAAAGTCAGAAAAAGAATCCTCCATTGGGAATACTCTAGGGAGGGTTAAGGAAATCATTTGGCACAATATCATAGATTGGATGAATGAAATTTGGCCTAGCATCCAAATTATTTTTTAGCAGAAAGAGTTGCTAGAAAAAGCCAAAGAAGCCATTTCAGCCACCAACATAGAGTTGGGAGATATGCCAGCGATAGAAAATAGAATTATCAAGTTCCTGAATGCAAGAAAAAAATATGAGTTGGAAGACTTGGGAGTGGTAGACAGGACAGAGACCATACTACAAGTCAAGAAGGTGCTAACAAAGAAGAGTTTAAATGTGTAGCTAAAGGAAAAGTGCCAAGTTTTAGAGTTGATAGTAAATAGGTTTTTTAACAAAATGCAACCTCTACATCAAAAGGGTCTTCCCTCTCTATTTTTTATAAATGAAAAACTCATGGATAGAGGGGATTATGTCAAGAAGCTTCAAGGCATAGCCACAGATGCTGCAAATCTGTCAAACATCAAAGGCAGCATAACAGGAAAAGATTTACTAGAAGCAATCAACAATCAGATTTACATTCAACATGAGCTGAAGCATGTATTTTTGGTCAAGCCATCATTTGACAAATACACTGATGCTGATGAGGTGTACCGAAGGTTAATCAAAATTAAGATCCCTGAAGGGGAAGTGTGGAGTGACTTATGTGACTACCAAGAAGAATGAGAAAAGAATGACTAGGGTAGTCATACAGGTTTAAGTCAGCACCAGCCATGTCAGTAAAACCACTCCAGTCTAACTAACACTTCGAGCAACAACATTCCAGAAAAGGAGGGAAACCTTTCCCAGTTTTCTCAGTGTGGCTACTCTTTAGCTACATTATTCAACTTTTCCTTCATTCTAATAAATAATAGATTGCTAAGTGTACAAGGCAAATCGTCGTAGTTTTGTTTAAATACTCCATGCATTGGGAGTATTAGGGGTTGGACCCTACTCATCTGGACTATTTTTCTATTTGGAGCATTGTAATTTCAAGCTGGAGCATCAATAAAGGGACATTTTACAAGATACTTGATCTATTTTGACCTGGTGATGTTTTTCTCTCTGTGTTTAATGTATTTATGTTTACTTATCCATGCATTTTCAATTCTCATTATAAAACATAAATTATAGTTTAAGATATGTTGTTGGAGCACCTTACTGCTATATGTATTTACAATCTCTATGTTTTCTTTTGAAGTACGATTAAAAAATACATAAATGCTTTATAATCCTAACTAATATCATTATTTGTCATTCAATTTATCATTCTGCTTTAAAAGATATAGTGAGGACAGTTAGCTTTCCCTATAAACACTTTGTAAAAATGATGTTACCACCCATCCTATGACTCCATTGCCCAATGGAAAATGTTTAAAATGATCTTTCTCCAACCAAATGAACAAACAAACAAACTATATTTTTATTATTGATAGCTAGCCTAAAATATTCCAGCACTAAAAACAAATTTAAAACATAATTGTATAGAGAGAGCCCTCTTCGAGTCCAGGAAGGCTAGGTCTTGCACTCATAAGTGGTTTGATGTATCTTTTTGTGACTTTTGTCTTGCCAATCTTCAAAATCATAGAATGATAACATGTTCCACCTCCGTGTTGTTAACAACCTTCCTCTTGCATTTGTTGCATCTAGTATGCTGCCTTCAGCTGTTGTTCATGATTTTTCTCATTGTGATGCTGCTTCCATCATATCTTGATGTCCTTGTCTACGAACAACTTGATGTCCTCATGAGTAGGAAGTCTCATAGACACTTGATCGGTTGCATCCCCAGGTGTGCTTTGAATAGTGACTTCAACTTTGCTCTCCTGGAAACCATTATACCTGTGCTGCTGAGAGGCAGATGAACACTTGCAATACATGGAGACATGGAAACACTCATGGCAAGCAATTTTTCAATCGAAAGCCAAAATGAACTTGAGAAATGACTTGCAACATACCTGGGTGACTAATCATGAAGGTCACGTAATTTCCACCGGGAGGTCAGGAGAATGACTGCCAAGACTGAACAAGGCACAGTCTTGGTTGTTGGAAGGCTGACTGACTACCGGAACTGCGTAATGCACAATCCAATCTAGTTGCTGACTACTGGAATTGCGCAATGTGCATTCTCAACTGGCAATGGTTGCATGCTCAGTGATTGCATTATGCAATTTTCTGGGCCAATAGTCATTTTCCCTCAGAAATGTGCAAAACAGTCCTAGAGGACAGTGCCTAGGCAGAAATGTGCATTTCTAGAGAGGAAGACACAACCTTCCTTCCCCAGATTGTGTAATGTTGTCTTATTGAAGGGAGATTTCGGGCCAAGGTTGGCTAGACTTGCCGACGGGAAACTGAAAGCAAATATGATAGTGAATGCATGGAGACACTAAGTGAAATCAGAAGTGATTGGCAGTGCATGCAAACATGGAATGAAAGATTTAGTAAACTGATCAACATGCATATCGGTGAAGCGAGTCGCCGAATTGGCGACCGTTCGTGCAAAATAGTTTCATGCATGTGACAACAGTGAGATAGCAATGGAAACTGAAACAATTCTAGTACAAGCTAGTATGTATCAAAATGACAAAAAACGCACATTGAAATCAAGCAGATAGTGTTCACACAAAGCGAAACACAAAAAGCGACAGAAATGCAACAAAAGACATGGAAAGTGGGCTTACCCTAAAATAGCTGAGCTGAATGTGCTGATAGCTCCTAGATGTTATTTTGGATGTCAGAGCTGCAACGTTGATGTGAGGAATGAGCTCTACAACATCTGGTTGATGAGTTTTGATAACATCGTGGTTGTGACACGCATACCACAAATCTAGGGAAAGCGACACTTGGTGGGAGGCTTCTGAAATGATCCTTGCATGTAACCTACAACTGCCAAAAATATATCCCTGAAACAAGGGATTCCTTTGCATGCTTCCTTGGGAGAAGCATCCCATGCATGCAAGTTAGTTTTTCTCAGTCCCGAAGGGAATCGGTCAACTTAGCTACACATGTAAGAGACTGCTCAACTACTAGTAGAAAATGCACATTTTTGGTTGGGAGTTGGGTTGGCTGCCTAGAAGATTTCTGCAATTTCTGGGTAGAGCAACTGACTGCTGCCCAAATTTGCACAAATTATGGGTTGAGCAGCCCAGCTGGGAAGGATTGCGTAATTTTTTGGGTGAATCTTGCTCAGCGGAATTGCTCAATTCTAGTGCCCAGTAGGTTGCTAGTCAGGATTGTGCAATTTCCCTCTATATTTGCAGAAATTCTTGGAGTTGCTCAGCCTGTTTCTGGACCAACTTTGGATGAATAGCTTGTGAGGGGAATGCATCAAGTTTTGATCAACAAGCTGTCTTTCTGCAAGAAAATTGTTGGAGCTTGTGTACTTGACAAAGCAAGACATGCTGCTGTGAAGGTTGGTAGGGAGGCTCCAAAAGGAAGCTAAGGAAAAAATTTGGAGGGTGGTTGTAGCTACTACAATAGCTTCATGTACTTAGGTGAAAGGGGAAGGCTCCTGCAACTGAGTGCGTGAACCCCTGCAGCTAAGTGTGCATGACGGAGAAGGTTGTAATTTGAATGTTGAAATTGAACAAAGATCGATTTTGAAGAATTATCATGCATCTGAGTATTATTTTCAATTCTTCTTATGTTGTATCACTTCATAATATGTTTTCCTAAAATAATGTATGAATGTTGCGTGAAACCACTGAATCTCTCTTACTTATGGATTATTTAAGTAGTTATCTCGTTTCGCAAAGATAAGAGTTATTTCTGTTATGTTTTCTGATGAATTGGATAGATCTGCACGAAGTCAGATCTAGGGTTAGTTATTGATGCTCGAAAGTAGATAACTTTCTTGTTTAAGGTTTGCAAGGACTAACCGTAGACCTTCGCAAAGGTCTAGAAACCATTTTTCCCAAGTTACAATACCGAGCCCTAGAAGGATACTGATCTACGTGAATGCAAATCAGAATTTTCAAGTCTAAAGAACCACTTATCACATGTCCATCGATGCAAAAACCTAGTTCTAACATCCCCCAATATTGCTTCAGGTGAGATTGCATCCTGCACTATGCAGGTTGTTGCTAAAAGGGCCAATAGTTAGGGTTTTGTTGGTTGGCGCAAACAACTCTGAACTTGGGTTAGGACCCCTTAAGCTAACAATTTGAACTCATTTGTTCTAGGAATATGGTGGTATCTTAGTTTTCCTTTCTTATCATAAGGATGAACCTTATATGGAACAATGAGATTCTTCATTATTCCTTCCTTTCATTGGGATCCCTAATTTTCAACATCAACACATTCTCACATCAGGATGGGTCTTACCTTGTGGCAATTGCAATTCCTATCTTTAGTTCAAGACACTTAGGCTTTGAAAGATTTTGAATGCCATCAAATTTCAATTCCCATGAGCATGTCAATTTCTAAGGAATATTCTCCTCAAAACAACCTTTTACTATATATATCACCCCCAAGGGTGATGCCCATGTCTTATTCATAGTTTTCCTAGCTACAATGCCTTTTTTCATATTATACAAGGTTATCTAAAATGCTTTCACCTATTATAATAATTTTTTTATAATATCATGAACATAGGGAATTCCTGCATCATTTGTATAAATAAACTAAATTTCCAAGGATATATGTTGTGTAGGTGAGTTCTTACTTATCTTATGCAATATGTCCTTAAATTGGTAGTCTCCATCTCTCTCTATCGTATCATTTAGATAATATTTGGTACAAGAAATGATTAGGTATTTTTTCTATAAGTCTACTCAAACTTCACACGTCAAGGGGAAATTTTGCAACCTAAAAGATTCTCATAAATTTATATTAGTGATCACTGGAAGCATTATCAGCAAAACACAAAAAAAGATACCAATGACTATTAAACATCAGCCAAAAATAAATTTGAAAAATTACAAAATGTGGGTTTTAATGCATCCATGTAGATTCACAGTATTTTTTTTCAAAATATGCTTAAGGCATCCTTCAATAGTCATTTGGATATGTAGAAATGAAGTTTCACAAACTTTTCATTTAATAATTAATGATTTCCCATCAAAATTCAACTCATAGGCTTGCAGTAGCCTCATTAAAATCCCAAATATATTTAAGAATATTCCTTTATAGATCTAATATCTCCTTATGTATATAACGCTACAATATAAATGGGTTCCATTCACAACATGTGTTAGAAAATGCAATGTGGCAGCGAATAATTCATATTTTCCTTATTCCGTAATACTTTCTTGTGAAGTTTATTTATCTTCTTATGTTTCTTTATTTCATATTTTCATCAAACAAATATCAATATCAAAATAGAAAGAACAATGGACATAGATTCTAGGCTCCAAGCTAGGGAAAAACCCTTCCAAGGGGAAAACCTGGAAAATATCTCCTATTCTTACAGAATTTTCTTCAATTGAGACAAAAAAGACCCAAACCCTAGACCAAGTCCTCTTTATAGAACCAATTTATCACTCCAAAGACACCTTCCTCTAGGTCAAGGTCAAACCAAGTTAGCAAGAGGCAAATCCTTCTTATACTCCAACAGTCTCAGAATTTCAACTGCCTACAATAGAATTTGATCCCCCCTGAAACAAAATTTTTGACATGCATCCACTGTAGAAATTTCAGCCCCTACAATTGCCTCAAAAACTCGCATGTGTGAGATAAGATGCCCAAAAACTTGAATTTTTTCCTTCAATAGGGTTTTTATCCTTGTTTCCTTATGTGTTTCTCTTCTTTCTTCATTCTTCTATTGTAGAATGAACTTTTGAGTGATGCGTGTCAAATGAGATCGAAGTGCTTCTATTTATAGCTTTCTATATGGGTCGAATACCCCTTTCTAAGCTAACTTGTCTTTGTCAAGGATGACTTGGACTAGAAGGCGTCTAAGGCTTTGTATACTCAAAATAAATTATTTTTACAAGATACATCTTACCTGAAAGGGTCTTATAAACATGATGTTGAGTGTCTTAACTCATGACAACAATTACTATGAATTAACAAACCATAGAAGCATGAATGACATGCTTTTATCTAGAAGACCATCAATAATGAACATGAAACCCATGCTTTAAAATAATAACTTTTTCTTTTATTCTTTTGATTGTTACATAAGATATGTATTTAAATCAGTACAATAACAATTATGAAGACCGAAACTAGTTACATTTCTAACAATCCCTCTTAACTAGGGAGGTTTTCATAATTGTACGACCAATACAAAATCATTCTCAAACTGAAGAGTTCTCATAAGAAGAGTCAGATTTATAAGACAACAGTAAGCATCATCATTATAACCAATACTATATTTCAAGGCCTAATTGGACAAGCTAAACTTCCTTCAAGAGAATTATGTTGGGAGGCTTTACGTGTGATACCACACTACCTCTACAAGGCACATATCCCTTCCACATGTTCCTAAGTTTTTCCCTTTTAAGATTTATAGTTACCTTGGAATCCCAATCCTCAAAGAATACTTGTCCACTTTGAACACTCTTATCTTGTATACTTGTCCCATCATCAAAGAGTTTCATTACCTTTCCTTTCTTGAATGTTTTAGCCTCAAGTAAACCACATATGCATATCCAATCCTACACCATTCTCTCGCAAGGCCTTCACTTAGACTTATAGTTATTAGTCCTGGTCAAGTGCTTTACACATGAGAAAGAGAATGCACATGTGATGTCCAACATCACTCCCTCTCAAATAGAGAGGACATCCCTATTCCCTCTTGACTAGGGAATATATCCTTGCTCTTATTCAAGGAGAATCTTTTACTTCCTCTCAAGCCTAGAGGAGATTCTAGATTTCTTTTCTATTTGGGAAGTCAACACTTATAGCTTGTCCTGATAAGGGTATAAACTACCTATTCTTTACAACTACATGGCTCCCTATTTTCTTTGTATCTCATTATATTAAGCCTACTCCATTTTAAGGTATCTTTGAGCCATCTTGAATCTTGTGACAGGATCTAGGTCATTAATCATGCACATCACTTTTGTCTCATCATCAACATTAAAGTGATTATTTTGAGCCTTCATGATATTGAATTTGATCATAGCTTCTTCATCAAAGTGAACTCCTAGTTTTTGTACAAACTTGACCTTCAGGTTATCTTCTCACATTGCTACCTCTTAATCCTAATATGTAAACATCTTGTCTTCATAATTTCTAGGACCATATATCTAATCCATAAAATTGAACTTGCCACAACTTTCATCATGGATTCCTACAACATCCTTCCAAGTAGTTAAACAATATGTTAGCTAGATAACCAACAAAAAAAATATTAGACTTAGCTCATCATGATGACCTTCTCATCACAACATCGGCATCTTCATGGTCCATCTTCACATGAATCTTCCTTCATGCCCAACGATTGAACTTGATTACCAAGTTACAATTTTCTTTTGGAGACTATTATGGATGTTGAAAATTCTTGATCCTTTATTCATTCTAGACTAATTAAAATTCTTATTTTAAGCATCATATAACCATATATAAGACTTATCAAGCATATTTTATGAGTAACTTCTTTTACATATGAATCCTACCCACGAGATACTTCAAGTATGCAATCATATGCTTGCATTAAATCATCTAGCTCTGTTCCGTAAAATGATCCAACAACTTCTACCAACTGCACTATTTCATCGTTTCCGAGTATTATTTCCACATTGTATGGAATTTATACTAACCTTGTCATAATACTTCTTTCAAGATCCTTCCAAAATGATGGTTCTTATAGGATCTTGATGATCCACCTCAAAACAATGGCTACCTCTAACATAATGTTACATGATGTATGGATGAACATTATGAAAAATGGTCCCATGCTTCTTATTCTTGAAATACTAGATGATTCCTACAAATCAACTCAATCTAGTAGATTCTAAATCTTCTATTATCACATTCTTCTATATATGATGCCATGTAAAATAAAAAACTAAACAACAGTGCATGTTATCCTAAAGGAAATATCACCACATAGAACCTAACTAGGATAATTCCTTTTAGTAGTAAAGATATATGACATCTTCTTTCTTTGGCTTCTTCTCAGGCTCTCCCATTTCTTCGATTGTGTGAGATTCACTTCTTTCCTTTCTCTTATTGTTCTTCTTGTTTGGGAAGTCCCTCTTAATGTGTCCATACTCATTTCATTCAAAGCACTGAACCTTGTACTTTCCAAACTTTCCCTTCTTCAAATTCTTGGTTCTTACATTGAAGGCTTGAGGCTGTTCATTAGATTCGATATCATCATTTTCCTTGAGCCTAGTCTTTTCTAGGATGCACTAAGCTCCAAAATCATCGAAAGGAGTTGAATATTTCTTAGAGTAGATGTTTTTCATAAAACTACTCCATTTTGGTGGTAAATCATTTAGTACACATATGGTCGTTTCAGAATTTTAAATTGTCTCCTCAAGCCTCTGCAACTGATCTCTTATTTGAAAGATCTTCATCATAAAAGAGGCCATGTCCTCATCCTTTGAATTCTTCATTTATATAGCTTATTCCTCAAAGACATATTTTGTATTGATGTACTTATAGACTATAAATTAACTAGAATCATACATAGTCTTAGAAGTCTTTAAATTGGAAACAAAGGAAGCTAGATGATCCTTAATGGATTCAATAATGACCCTTTGTGCCCTTACTTCCCCTTTCTTGTATTTTTCTAGTTCTTGAGTCTTGTCTTTTCTAGGTTCAGTAACTTCACCGAGGAAATATTCCATTACTTCATGTTTTGTATGTTAGGCCCCTATACAACTAGTGTAACCCCTTATTGTTATTAGTACAACCCACTTATTATATTGATGTACCCATGTAGTGCCCATATTGTTACTATTGTGCCCCATAGAAGCCCACTATTGTTATTATTGTGCCCTTACATTATTATTGTTATGTCGGCTCTGATTATGTTATGACCCCTTGGACTCCTATATATAGAAAGGAGGTATTTTCATTTGTATCATCCAAGAATTGTTCATTTATGTAATGTAAATGAGGTTTCCCCCTCGAAGAGGCTGAATTCTAAGGCGTTGATCTATCTTTTCTATCTTTTCTTGAGCTGGTTCCATAACATTTGGTATCAGAGCTTTGGATTCTAGGGTTTCGCTGCTCCAAACAGGTCATTGTGGAATTTTCGCTATAACTTTTTTTTTGCGATGTTTCAAAAGTTGCAAAAAAAAACCCATTTGAGAAGAAATCATGCTGAACCTTGTGTCCAAATTTTAGAGCTTTTCGTGCTATATTTGCGGAGATATGATCTAAGGAAGTTGGTCTTTTTGCAGACTCCTGAATAACATTCCAAACAGGTGACCTGGGGAAAATCGTCATAAATTTCCCTCTGGGGATCGGATTGAAATTTCGTAAGAAGGTACAAAAAGAGGACAGAATTTAGTTTCTTGTATACATTTTTCAGATCCAAAGGTCGAAATAGTGACACGTGGCCTTCATACAAGTTCGCTCTTCTCGAAAGGTCTATAATCAAGTCATCTTGGGAGATTGTGCATAACTCTTTCTTGGAGAATCCAATTTGGATTAGACTGGTGGCATTGGAAAGAGAACAAAGAGGGCTACCACAGGTTGAAATTTTAGAACTTAAAGATCCGAAAGTATAGAGTTACAGTCATTTCAAGATCGAGCTCCTAAAATCAAGAAAAAGCAAGATGAGGAAGTTTGATGGCAAGGATCCGGTAAATTGGATACTTTAGATGGAGCAATATTTTGATATACATGGTGTACCACTGTTAAAAAAGGTATGTATTGCATCTTCATATTTAGAACCAGATCAATTTTTATGGTATGAAGGGCTTTGTTCTCGTAAAAAACTTGTTACGTGGTCAATTTTCACGGAGGAAATGATAGCACATTATGAGGATACAAAGAGCAACACCTTCTTTAGAGCAACACCACAACAATTGGAAAGAGTAAAAGGGCTTTGTGACATATTGGAAAGAAACATTATGGAAACCAAGAAGCATACCCCTCACAACTATAAAGATGGAAGTGTTGTTTCTCCTAGCCTTCCACAACCTACAAGGGTTACACCACAACAATTGGAAGAAAAAAGAGAAAAAGGGCTTTGTTACAATTGTGATAGAAAATACATAAAGGTCATAAGTGTGCTGAGAAGAAATTATTTTACATAGAATATGAAGAGGAGGAAGAAAAGGATCAAGAAACATCAAAAGAAGAAGATATACACCAGGACCCCACCCTAGAGGAAGAAGAAATGAATCAAACCATATCTTGTAAAGCATTGGCAAGAATTACCACTCCTCAAACTCTCAAGATAGAAGGACATATCAAGAAGAAAATGGTGAAAGAAGTGAAAGATCACATAGAGAAAGAAGAAATGAATCCAACCATATCTTGTAATTCATTGGTCGAAATTACCACTCCTCAAACTATCAAGATAGAAGGACATATCAAGAAGAAAAATGTTTAAGAAGTGAAAGATCACATCGAGCATCAAGAAATGAATCCGACCATATCTTGTAAAGGATTGGAAGAAATTACCACTCCTCAAAATCCAGAGATAGAAGGACATATCAAGAAGAAAAAGGTTCAAGTAGTGAAAGATCACATTGAGCATCAATAACAAGTTCTCCAAATTTTAAAGGATAACGCCACTTCGGTGCAAAATCAAACGAAACAACAGGTAGATCAACATCGTAGTGAAAAATGTTTTGATGTAGGTGATTGGATATTTTTACTGCTACATCTCAAGCAAGCTATTTATGAGAAGGAAATGTTGGCAATACTACATGAACTTAAAAATTGGCGACCTTACCGAATGGGAAGACTCTTCAAGGATGAGGATGTGGAAGCATTGTTTTATGCTATTTCTATTATCCAACCAAATTTGATAAACGAAGCAAGGGATAAGTGGAAGAAGGATGAAGAAGTATGTCCACTTATTAAAAAGTTGCAAAAGATCCCAATTCAAACAATATTGCCAGAAATTGAAGGAAAAATCATATTGGAACCTGGAGCAGTCACAGAAACAAGAACTCGACAGCTACGAAATCGATCAATTTCAGAGTATCTCATCAAGTGGAAGAACTTACCCGCTGAAGATTCCACATGGGAGGACAAGAATTTTATACAGAAGCATCAACAACTACTCAAGCGTTGAGGACAACGCTTTTTGAAGGAGAGGGGCATGTTAGGCCCCTATACTACTAGTGTAACCCCTTATTGTTATTAGTACAACCCACTTATTATATTGATGTACCCATGTACTGCCCATATTGTTACTATTGTGCCCCATAGAAGCCCACTATTTTTATTATTGTGCCCTTACATTATTATTGTTATGTCGGCTCTTATTATGTTATGACCCCTTGGACTCCTATATATAGAAAGGAGGTATTTTCATTTGTATCATCCAAGAATTGTTCATTTATGTAATGTAAAGGAGGTTTCCCCCTTGAAGAGGGTAAATTCTAAGGCGTTGATCTATCTTTTCTATCTTTTCTTGAGCTGGTTCCATAACACTGTAAGTGTTAGGTCTATTATTTTCTTCCACCCTAGGTAATTTTCTAAGCCAATTAGCTTATTATTTTCCTTATAGAAAGAACCCATGAGACCTTTAGATTTAGACATAGAGCAACAATATGATACTTACTTGTCAATTAGGAATCTTCCCTTCTCTGATGGTTGCTCCAACTATCTTTGGTATTTCAAGGTCTTCAAAGAGACTTTAATGATGTCTTAGAAAGATTCCCTTCTAAGTTGGTTAGATATTAGCTACACCTTTGATCCTTAGTTTCAACCTTGCAAATTTTGGTATGTACCTTCAATCTTGTACTTGTTGCAAAAACACAAGACAATCCTTTAAAAGTTTTCCTTCTTTGAGAGAGACATATCCCTCCAAGATTAATGGGGTAAAAACATAATATATGCTCTTCTAGTAACTTGATACTACAATTTCATCCCCTACAATTCAGACTTGCAATTTTGTCCTCCCTTGTAACTACAAAAACCCAAATTCTTCAAACGAAAAATCCTTTGTGTCCACAAGATGACATTTTAATTTTCCTTCTCTCGTTCACCTTAGCTTTGATACCATGTTAGAAAATGAAATTTTGCAGCTAATAATTCATATTTTCTGTATTCCTTAATACTTGCTTGTGAACTGTATTTATCTTCTTATGTTTATTTATTAGATATTTTCATCAAAAAACTATTAGGATAAGAGAAAAAAAATAAAAATGGACATAGATATTAGGATCCAAGCCAGTGAAAACCCCTCCAAGGGGAAAACCCAAAAAATCTCTTCTGTTCTTATAGATTTTTCTTTAAATGAGACAACAAAAACCAAAACCCTAGACAAAGTCCTTCTAGCACCGATTCATCCCTCCAAAGAGACCTTCCATCTATGTCAAGGTCAAACCAAGTGAGCCAAAGACAAATCCTTCTTTTACTACAACAACCTCAAAATTTTGGACCCCTGCAACAGAATTTTGGACCTACAGTCAACAAAATTTTTTTAGCCCCTGCAACTAGTCCAAAAACTCACACATGTGAGAAACATTTCCCAAAAAATTGACTTATTTCCTTTGCCAGTGTTGTTCTCCTTGTTTTATTGGCTTTCATTCTTCTTTCTTTGTCTATTTATTACATATCGAATTTGTGAGTGATGTGTGTCAATTGAGGTTGAAGTGCTTTTATTTATACCTTTTTATGTGGGTTGAATACCCCTTTCTGGGTTGACTTGTCTTTACCAGGGCTGACCTGGACTAGGAGGTTTCTAGGGCTTTCTAGACTCAAAATAAGTTATTTTTACAAGATACATCTTGTCCAAAAGGTCCTTATAAACATGATGTTGTTTCTCTTGACTCATGAAAAAAAATACTATGAATTAACGAACCCTAGAATCACGAAGAACATGCTTTTACCAAGAACACCATAAATAATGAGCATGAAACCTGTGATTTAAAATAATAACTTTTTTTCTTCTTTTGATTATACATAAGATTCATATTGAAATGAGTGCAATAATAATTATGAAGATCAGAAGTAGTTACACTTCCAACACCATGAACTAGTTATAATGGAGCATGAAGAAGGTCTATAAATAACAACCATGGTAGTGTTGAAAATTGGCAACAAGAAATTGCTAAAAATAGCACTGCTAAAAATAGCAATCTGGGCATCAGTGCTAAATTGGGCAACACAGAATGAAAAATGGAAGTGCTAAAAGTAGAAGTTCTACTTTTAGCAGTGCAGTGTGGATTCCTATTTTTAGGTAGTCCCTGGTCTAACATAGGAAGAAAAATTCAAATTTTATATTAACAGTAGTTTGTAAATTAATTAGTTAATTCAGTTTGAGTTAATTAGTTAAGGAATTATGAACTTGAAGTCTATGTGAGGACATGCAACAGTTTCTCCTTTGATTGAGGGATTTAACCATCAGTTAAAGGATGAGGATGAGTTGCAATTAGTTGGCTCTGTTAACTAAGTCAAGTCCAGTTAGATTAATTTAACAAGTTGTTAAATTAAGGACAGTTCATCTAGTTAATGCTTGCATGCATGTAACTACTGTATTTCAGATAACCGAGTATTCACTCATGGATAACTCATGCATGGAAGTTTAGACAGAGACCCAGTTGAGAACAGATGGAGGGACAGTGTACTATCAATTGCTAGGATATTCCTTTGTGAATATTCCTTGCATTCAGAAGGAATATTTTTCCTTATGGATTGCGTAGTTGGACCTGAGGTTAAAACAAGTATGATATGGCCAATTCACACATGTTATGACATTGGACCCCAATCAAAACTGCACAAGGAAATAGGAGCTTGGAGGACTTGTGAAACCTATATATATAGGCCTAGGTAGTCCATGAGCTACATCATCAGAGTATAGAAAGAACAGGATAGCTTTTGAGCTGATTCTTTTTGTATGTTGTTGAGGATTTCCACTTGATTGATAATACAGAGATGGGGTTTTAGGCTGGTGCTTTCCCCAGGTTATATCTTCTATGTTATGGTTGATTACTTCTCATTCTCAATTATATTTGTTCATGCTTGATGTTGCTCATGTTCAATTAATCTTCTGCTAATTTTATGGTCGATGTAGATCTAGTATTATGCTTTAGTACATTGCATATATCAGTTGGATTTGCAGGTGAAATTTCTACATGGTATCAGAGCATAGGTGATCAAGAACAATATACAAGAAGGGAAAAGTTGAAGTTTGTGGTTTCTGAATATTGAATTGAGTTCTTATCACATCTATTTCACCAATGGCATTTTATGGTTCGAGACTCAAATATGCCCTTGATGGTAGTTCAAATTATATAGCCTGGAAGGATCACATGGAGGCAGTATTAGAAAATAATTGTCTAAAGGACTTCATTGATCAGGAATTCCAGAAGCCAACTGATGCTACTCAACTGGCGGAATGGAAGAAGTGTGTGGCTAGAGCTAGGAGAATCCTCTTGGAGGGAGTTTGAGATCACATTGTCTCGAGCCTCCATGGGAAGGAGACTCCATTTTCGATGTGGAAAACATTGAAAGGTCTTTATCAAAATAGCAGTGATTAGAGGCAGTTGGCACTGAAGGACAAACTTCGAAAGATCAAGTGTGAAAAGGGTGACATGATCTCTTTGTATTTGACCAAGCTCATCACATACAGGAATGAGCTTGCAAGTGTAGGGGTCGTGATAGCTGATGATGACATGGTCAGTCTTGCACTCCTTGGACTTCCTAAGTGCTGGCATATCTACCAGGACTCAGTTAATGGAAGAGAGAAACTTCCAGATTGGGAATGACTATGGTCAGATTTGATGCAGGAGGAGGTCAGACGGAGCATTAGAGATGGTTCTTCATCCATGGAGGATGAAGAGAACTATGCCTTAGTGAGTAAGGCAAAGAAGGGGAAGGAGAAGGTTTCTCTTCTCAAATCCAGTTCTTCCCATGGTGGGAAGAAGTTTGACAAATTGAAAGTGCGATGCTTTCGTTGTCATGAGGTGGGCCATTTTGTTACAAATTGTCCACTGAGGAAATCCAGGAAGAATCCGAGGAAGGATCTCAAGGTGAGGCACTTGCTTCACAGTTTGAGTTGCATTTCACACTCTTCGCACGTATGGTTTCATCTATGGTGGGAAGTGGTTGGTTTCTTGACAGTGGAGCTTCTTTCCACATGACTGGCGACAAGAGTTTGTTCAGTACTTTGGAGGAGAAAGATGTCCAGATACTCATAGTGATGGGTAATGATGAAAAGTATAGTGTCTCAGGTGTAGGCACGGTTATTTTTTAGAGGGATCATGGAACTCACCTTACCTTGACCAATGTCAAGTATGTGCCACGACTGAAGAGAAACTTGGTGTCGATTGTGATGCTGGAAGACAGAGGCTATGATGTAGTCTTCAGTAAGGGAAAGGTTTTCCTTAGACACATCATCACTAGACAGGTGAAGTAGATCAGTTCATGGGTCAAGAACTTGTATTCTCTTGAGGTTCAAGATGCATGCAAAGCCTTAAGCAGCAAGGCAACTGATGGAGACTGGGTGGTTGAGAGGGAGAGTATATTACCTCTCAACATGCAGCGCCAAAAGAAGTCTGAGACAATTATGGAGGAGCCACGATTGGTGCAGCAGCTTCAGGAGGTTGTGGAGCAGCCACAACTGGGGAAGCTGAGATGAGATTGAGTAGAGACATCTACTCATGCAGAGACCTCCAGTAGGGGGAAACTTCAAGCCAGGTGCGCATAGGGAT
Source organism: Pinus tabuliformis (assembly GCA_031772625.1). Lineage (NCBI taxonomy): Eukaryota > Viridiplantae > Streptophyta > Pinopsida > Pinales > Pinaceae > Pinus > Pinus tabuliformis. Next base: position 310,521,904 of record CM062810.1, on the reverse strand, counting down.
CACATGCAGCCATACCTCCAGGTAGGAGGTGGGGTGATGTGGAGTGATTGTCCCAAGGAGGAGGGGCAGGATCCTTGAGGTACCCAACCTCTTGGATGAGACCTTGCTATGGGAGCCCCGATGTGGAGTAGAAAGAATTGACTAATTGGGTAGAGATAGTGTGGATGGAGTGGAAGAGAGAGCTACAGTGCAGGGAATCCCAAGACAACATAGAGCATGCAGGCTGCAACAATGCGAGAGGCACAAGTGTGTTGCACAGTGCAGGGTAGCACAGAGAAGGGTGCAATGGTGCAAGATGCATGGAGATGTTCTAGAAGCACAAAGTTCAGAGGGCGAGCACTTGTTAGCAGCAGGTAGATCTTCAGCATCAGAGTATGTTTCTAGCCCAACGGAGAGGTCAGTTGGGAGTTTTTTTTTGTTCCGAGAGTCGTTGGAGCAACCACACCTCGTAGATGTGTTGTATGAAAAACAGTCCATAGGTACAGGACCAGGTTTGAGAGGAAGCCTTTCTTATTGAGAGGGAGTGTTGAAAATTGGCAACAAGAAATTGCTAAAAATAGAAGTGCTAAAAATAAAATTGCTAAAAATAGTAGTTTGGACATCAGTGCTGGATTGGGCAACAGGGAATGAAAAATGGAAGTGATAAAAATAGAAGTTCTATTTTTAGTAGTGCAGTTTGGATTCCTATTTTTAGGCAGTCCCTGGTCTAACATAGGAAGTAAAATTCCAATTTGATATTAACAACAGTTTATAAATTAATTAATTAATTCAGTTTGAGTTAATTAGTTAAGGAATTATGAACTTGAATTCTATGTGAGGAGATGCAACAGTTTCTCCTTTGATTGAGGGATTTAACCATTAGTTAAAGGATGAGGATGAGTTGTAATTATGAGTTGTAATTAGTTGGCTCAATTAACTGAGTCATGTCCAGTTAGATTAATTTAACAATTTGTTAAATTAATGAGAGTTTAGCTAGTTAATGCTTGCATGCATGTAACTATTGTATTTCAGATAACTAAGTATTCACTCATGGATAACTCATGCATGTCAGTTCAAACAGAGACCCAGTTAAGATCAGATGGAGGGACAATGTACTATTAGTTTCTAGGATATTCCTTTGTGAATATTCCTTGCATGCAGAAGGAATATTATTCCTTATGGATTGCGTAGTTGGACCTGAGGTTACAGCAGGTATGATATGGCCAATTCACACATGTTATGACAATGGACCCCAATCAAAACTGCGCAAGAAAATAGGAGCTTGGAGGACTTGTGTAGCCTATATATGCAGGCCTAGGTAGTCCATGAGCTACATCATCAGAGTACAGAGAGAGCAGGATAGCTTTTGAGCTGATTCTTTTTGTATGTTGTTGAGGATTTCCACTTGATTGATAATATAGAGATGGGGTTTCAGGCTGGTTCTTTCCCCAGGTTATATCTTCTGTGTTATGGTTGATTACTTCTCATTCTTAGTTATATTTGTTCATGCTTGATGTTGCTCATGTTCAATTAAGCTTCCGCTAAGTTTATGGTAGATGTAGATCTAGTATTATGCTTTAGTACATTCATATATCAGTTGGATCTGCAGGTGAAATTTCTACAGACAGAGCATTAAAACAAGAGAAGTTTTGAAAAAGTGAACAAGAAATTCTCAATTTGATTTTTCCTTGATTAAATTGAGAAAATTTTAATTTCCACATCGATAAACAACTTGGATGTAGTTAAATTGTGTGACATGGCTTGTGTCACCTAGTTTACTCAGTAAATTCGAATTAGAGGAGTCAGAGTTTAGCTAATCATGTTTGATTGCTAATTTGTAGCAATAAAAGTGAGTTATCTCAAGTTTTTTTCAGTTAAACTCGTTCCAACTATTGGAGGAACTAGTAGAAGGTCAGTTGTGTAGTGAGACATGAGTCAAACTCAATGATCATCTAGTTGATTAATTAATTAGCCTAAAATAGCTAGTGCATGTAGAGAATTTGAGTTACCAAGTTGAGGTGGAGATTCCAAGGCAGTGTAACATCAGTTGTAGACTATTACGGAGTGTACATGTGCTACATGTAACCTGATAATCAACATGGTGAATTGCACGATCCATTTTGGAGAAATTGCTAAATAATAGGGGGTCTAATTTCTCAAGGAATTGTGTAAGGAAATAGGGGCTCAAGTAGAGGAAGAAATTCACTAAGACTAGGTCAAATCTTCTTAGTGAGCAGAGAGATAAGTTATGCACTTGGAGGTTGTGCTAAGTTGAGAAAATCAATTGTAATACATCTCTATTCATCATATTAATGCAAGCAGGAATTTGGGTTTTCAGTAGTTTGGTTTCCCTGGGAACAATACTATTTTCATGTTTGTTATTTCTTATTGCATGTCTCATATTTTTGTTCTAGATTGTGAATTAATGTCCGCAGAGAAGTAGAGTAGGTTTGTGTCTTGTGATTTTGAATAAAAATTCATGATAAGTTGCAAATATACACCATAATTTCTACAAGAAGGATGAATATTATTATGTTACCAAAATTTTTCTCAAATCTCCCCAAACTTATGAGCATTCCTACTACTGGCACCATTTCAATTTATTGGTAAATCTCTACCATTGAAGAGTTTTTATCATATGATTGAGATTGATAGAGATATATTTTCAAAGGATATCAAAGGACCTTCCTTAAGGGGCATGAATTGGACTCATCAACTCTACTTCTCATTCTTTTGTGTCTCTTTCAATTCCACCAAATCCTCATTCCAATTTCAATAAAGAGAATAATTTGCTTCCCATCAACTTTTCTTTTTTCTTGTTTATTTCTTTTTACATGCATAATAGTCAATGTACTCTTCACTTTCAAAACTAGCTCTTGTTTTATACTAATATTAACATCTATTGTTGTGTTGTATTATTGCAACTATAGCTTACAACAATGTGTATTTTGTATAAAGACTTGGAAAAATAACACCAATACTTACTATCCTTGATAGAAGCCATCAGTTTTGTTGTGAATACAACGGTATGGAGAATAGTAGGGAAGACACAAAAATAACTAGCATATAATGCTTTTATTAGAATTATGGGCATACTAGACCTCAACCAAAACTACCACCAATTCCGCACCATTACAAATAATTTATGGAGTGGAGGCAATACTTCTAATTGAATGTGATATACCCTCACTTAAACTTGTTGTAGAACTTTTTCCTAACAGTTCTATGTTACACATCATTTTTTTACGATGACACTTGACTGTTAAAATGGATCTCTTGCCATCCATAAACATGTTCCATTACTCTCCCTTAGAGTTCAAACAATCAAAAACCCTGAAGAATATGTGAATTTTGGGTTAAATGGCTTTATGAATTGCTAAGTGTGACTTGCACACTTTTCCTAGTAATTTTCCATGCATTTGCAATTTCTTTCCCTAATAACTGTGCATAACTGTGCTCCGGCTTCCATTATAGACCGTGTAGGTAAATCAAAGAAAAGTAAAAGTAAAAAGAAAATTTCAGAAGCATTGTTGGTTGAATATATCCCAACTGAAAGCTTCTAGGTCATATCTAATCGAGCCATACCCCTAAGATCATGGAGCTAATTCCCTTTCATCAAGGAACCCTAATCGCCCAATTACAAGATCTCATCCTTCTCTTTTGGATCTAAAACTTCTTCCTCTTGGCCTATAAATTTACTAGAGGATAGAAGGATTAGGAGGTTTAAAAAATATAGACCTTTGTTATTGGATTTAGATTGGAGGGCTTATCAGCTAAGGAGTGGTTTAGAGGCATTTGGGAGGAACCTCATGACATCAAGGAAAAGGTTGTAAGGCTCTTCTTTATCCTTGAATTAATACAAATGAATATTTTTTCCCATTGTATTTTCTTATTGAAATGATGAATGGTTTATGATTCTTTTGATATTCAATAAGATAATCTCAATTTCTAATCTCCTTGATCATTGTATTAAGCTTGTTTAAATTGTTATAATTGCATATGCCTTTGATCTATTTTATGTCTGTGATTGCAGGTCTTTTTGAGAATTTGGAAGCTTCATTGAGACAGAGAAGGGATCTTCATCAAGAATTTCATAAATAGGTAAGAGGCTCATTCTCCTACTCTTGTATTTACAATTCGAATGAAATAATATTAGGGAAAGAGTCATTGAATTGTCTATTTGTTTCTAGTTTCCTTTAGGATCTATGGAGATCGCTCTTTTCAGCAAGATGGATTTATTCACCATAACATTCTATGAAGGAAGAACATCTCTTACTCTTATCCAATATTGATGGACATTTTAAGATGTTGCAATGGCCAATGGGACTCATAAGAAGTGGGTCAAATATCAATATAATAAAAAAATTCAACCTTGTATCTTTGTAGAAGGTGACTTGGTCATTTTCTATGATCAAGATCATGATAATATAGATGTAGGAAAAATTGAAACCCTATGGCATAGTCCTTAAATTGTTAATAATATATTGCAAAAAGTATCATATGTGTTAGTAGATTATGAAGGAAATCCGTTTCCTAAAAATTATAATGGTCTTTACCTCAAAAGTTATTATGTGTAAGTTTTTATATTGCTTAATGATTTGTAAATGGTGTATTTTTAGTAATTGTGTGTTATTAGTGCTTTTTATTTTAGTGGGTGGTTGAACCAATTTGATGTTTAAACACATTGTCTAACTTGGTACATATGTGTTATATTAGCATTTGTCACATTGATATAAGAATCAATAGAAGCATGCATGTACATACACATGGAAATTCAATCACATCATTTGAAATCACAAGACATTAACCATATGCATAAAAGATAGAAGTTGACGTGCATCATGCCCAAAATGTATGTTGTGTACAAAATTAGGCTACATGTTTGTTATACTAGAAAATACCTCCTCATCGTCTTAAAGGAGAAGAAAACTTTTATGGCTAGAATAAACCATGATTGCAAGCCATTTTTCCACAGCAATGCCCCTTAAGAGACATGGGCATAGCATGTTGACACTGGACACAAACCAAGAACCTATTTTATCATAGTTAGGAATGCTTTGTACCTCAAAGAAGGCTATGTTACCCAAGTTTCATGAGCCCACGAGAAAAAATCAAGAGTTAAATCACTGTGCCTCTATTGTTTAATCAAATTTGACTCTAAAAATATGGAAAATATAACTTCAATATCATGTATGAATGTTTCTTATCCTAACCAAGACTACTATATTGAGAGAAAGAAATAAATCATAGGAAATGCCTTCCAGCCTTTGGCTTTTGCCCAAAGTGAACTGGTGAAGAAATTGGTAAAAGCTCAGAGCCTCCCATTACCTATATATTGGAGGCTAGGCCATTGTAATCAGGATCAGAATTCATGCATTGTTATGTTATCAAGATATTGTTTGAGAGAGAGGTTGAAGAGCTAGGAGTTGGAGGAGGTTATGTTGCAACCATCTATGGTTGTAATATTCCCTCACTGAATATATATATATATATCTATATATATATATATAGTTACTATTGTTTTTTCCATATCATTATCTCAAGCTTTTCTTCTTATGCTTATGTTGCAATGATTTGGATTATGATCATTGTTGATGTATTTAATGGTATTATGATGCTTACTTGATAGTGTTTTGGATTGGTGAAGCTTATATGTTGTGAAGATCACTTTTGTCTATGTTGTGTGTAGGTTTGTATTTGGAACTAGCTAAGGATCCTTTACTGACCACACTGACTATTCTAGATGAGTTGCATACAAGGAAAAAGAAGGTTATCATTCACCTCTTCTTTGTCAATTTCAATCTAATGTTTGGTTAATTGAATGCGTCTACAGTTGTTATAGTAGATATCTTAACATCTATACTATCAGAAACTATGATTTTTCTAGTGTATTATACGCATTTTCTTTCTAAATCGTAGCTTAATTTGCATCATTTGAAAAATAAAAGTAAAAAAATTACTTTCTTTCAGTTTGGTTTGTATTGATTAACTGAAAAGGGAGCTTGTTGTTTTGAGATTGAATGTCTACATGTGATGTGAAATATTGGAATCTACATTAGGCTTTTTTTTTTTTGGAAAAGGCATTGTTACTCTTTCCTTATAGAAGCTCTTTCTCATTGAATTCAACTTGAAAAGCATTTTTTTCTATGTGGCTTGAGTCAGGTCTCATGAACATCATATGTCAACGCCCTTCTGAAGACACTAATAAAGTTACTTTAAAAGAAATTATGAAATAAAGAAATTAGTAACTTTTTGTTTCAGGAAAACACACATTAGTTTAGGTTAGGGTTTTGGGATAGGCTTGGAAATTCAACTCCCGAAGGTTGTGTTGTAGCGCCTACAATGACCCTCCAAGATTTTTCCTATGCTTCGTTTTGGATCCTCCCTCCTAAAATCACAACAACTTATCTCGCACTGACCTAGGTACTTTTGCTTTCATTGAGCTTTATTTTTTGCTTTAGGTCTTGTGTTTTCTTACTTGATTTATTGTCTAACCCACAAGCCAATCTCTTGACTTGGTTTCAAGCCAGTTGTAGGCTTTCGTTAGTAAACTATGCAATCCTTGAGGGCAACTAGTCTTGGGCTTAGGAATTTCTTAGTCCAAGACCGCAGTGAGCCTTCAGCTCCAAAATTGTGCAGAGCCAGTTGGCACCCAGCCTTCAGCTAGGAAACTGTGCAGAGCATGAGAGGCAGCCATGGCCACTTAGCCTAGAAATTTCACAAAAGATTTTCCCTCAACAGGTACCCAATGCATGAGCCAGTGAGTTGTCTAGTTCTCCGCAAAAATGTGCAATCTCTCTAGGCATGCATGGAATATTTTCTCGAAAAACAAAAAAGAAAAAAGTGAAAAGAATCCATAAAAAATAGGGACCTATTTTTAGCAGTCAAAGGTGGCACTTGAGTTATTTTTGGAAACTGCCGCCAAGTGTCACTTTTTCCTAGATTTTTGGCCTTCACATCATAAACCCTAAATCGAACCAATATATTTAATGGGAAACCCCAGAATTCATTTTCACATTTGACCTTAGAGCTCTATAATTCCCAAGGAGATCTAGGAACCTTTGGTACAATTGTCACATCTTTTCTAGGTAAGTCTTTCTTTTCTAGTCTTTTACTACTTTTTCTATCTCTTTTGTTTTTTTGGATTGTGAGAGCATTGTTTTACAAATTTTATTGAACAAACATTGGCGTTTTCATTTTTTTTAGCTTGTATAGGTGTTTTTTTAAGTTTTGCATTGCCTTCCCAAGTGTCGCATGCATTACCCAGTTTTTGCACTAGTGGTCGTCATTGTAGTGACTCTCTCCATATGCTTCATTTTTCTTCAATTTGATTGATTCCTACACTCGTTTTATTTGCATTCATTATCATTCACTCAAACCTACACCCACCATCGTTCCCTCCTTTAGATATACTCATTTTCATGATCCTATTTGGGTAGATCTTAGCTTCCTTGTCCCAGATCTTGCTCCTCCCTGGCATGCACTATGGATTTCTGGATCTTAAGGCTCTACCTTATCTCTAGGAATTTCACAGAGGCTTCCAAGGCCTAGCTCCAACTGCTCACTGCACAATTCCAGGAGCTAGTCTTGAGCCTTGGTCATTAGTATTGCGCAATGTGCAGTCCCACCTAGCCTAAGTCTGACTGAACTTTGCATTATGTAGTTCTAGTCAGAAAGACCTCCCCACTCAATGTTGGGACTATGCAATGCACAACAATAGCTGGAAGTTAGTCACCTCTAAGAGCCCAAATTGTGCAATTTTTCCTAGCAATTGCCCAGTTTGTTGTTTGTTCTATTCTTGAAGTGCTCTTGGTTTCAAGCTAATATTTACATGCCATGAGTGTCCTCTTTGTCTCTCGGTATATCAGTTGTTGAGAAACCCTCCAATAGTTACAAGTAACATGGCTTCCAAGAGAGTTGCATCAAAGGATACAGTCGAGAGTACCACTGGGGAAGCATTTGAGCAAGTGTCAATGGATTTTCCAGTTTATGCAGACACTCAGTCGTTCATTGAGAAGGGCATGAAGTTAACATGCCAAGAAATCAAGGATAACTTTGCAGGGGACTTCAAGGAAGATCTAGAGGATTGGCAGGTGTATGTCAATATCCACTGGTCATGTTTACTTAAGGCTGCATACAGGTGCCCTACCTTCCCTTGTGCAGACGTCATCCACTAGATTGCCTCACACACAGATCCTGACACTATGCCATGGATCAGTGCCAGTGGGATACAACTTGCTACCTTTAAGACAAAATTATCATCAGATGTATCACTTACCTCAACTGATGAATCACATGGATACATTTTTCTATGCCACCCACAGCTTTGTAAACACTGGAGAATTATTAAGTATCGGTTGAAAGAGACATCGTATTTCAGATCAACACCCAATCATGTTTATAAGACGATGTCACTAAGATATGCATACCATTTCTTGATCATATTTGAATGCTGATTATACGATCAAGCGATAACGGAGACATTTATGGACAATTGTGTCCTTATGTTGGACTAGTTGGTGAATGAAGGAAGGTCATTCAACTGGTCGGACCTGTTAGGTTATCAGTTGAAAGTTCATGTGACTAATGTCCGGAACCCACCTAAGGATGAGAAAGTAATATTCTACATTTTTGCGTATTTACTTGATGCAATATGTGCCCAACATTAGTTTCCTCGCATGGGTTGGACATGGACACCACAAGATAATGTCGTCAATATTTATTACAATTTTCTTTCTGAGTGTAGCTAGCAAGGAGCTATGGCGAGGCTAGCTGACCATTTCATTATCTAGGTGTACAAGTTTATCTTTGAGCAGGATCAATCTTGCATGTCCCAAGAAGCGATGGAGGCAATACTTAGCATTGTAGATTGGTATGCCTCACCCGGTGGCACCTTCATCAATATGTTGCATGAAGAGAATCCTATGCATGTTCTACAAGGTATGCCACAGACAAGTTGGTCATGAAAGAGGTCATATATCACACCTCCACAGGGTTATCAGCATGGATGCATAAGAGGAATAAGGCACCATGTCCTTCTCTTCCTTTTCAGATTGGATTGTATGAGATTAAGAGCTTTAAATATGCGGATGTCGAAGCTAAGGAGATAGACAAGTTTGAGTTAAACACTAAAGACTTCAATCTATATGATCCACATCGTATTTCCAAGAACCATTGTGTGAAGGTGTACTATCCATGGGTCGACAGGAAATGTCATTTGGTAGAGGAGGACCCTTAGAGGTATTGTTACAGCTACTCCAAGCTCAGTGAACTAGTTAGTATACCCCAAACATGGAAAGCTTCTCTACAGGAAACAACACCACAGGAAGAAAAAACAACAACAGCAATAAGCAGCAAACCAGTGCAGGAAAAGGGTATATGAAAGATTTTAGAGAACCCAAAGGCTAAGAAAAGATACGTGTTCAAATAATATCCTCTCATTGAGAAAGAAACTTTGGCAGTGGAGGCAAAGAGGCAACAACGCATAAAGAGAGTAGAGCGAATGAAAAAGAGAAAATAAAAGGTTGGAGGTGTTGGATACCTATACCAATAGGTTTCATATTTCATGATTGGCAAGAGAAAGTCCAAATATGCTCTGCTTTGGGTTCACAAAGATCCCATATTTCCTAGAGAGCAAGAAGGTGTGTAAAGTGTTTCAATGTTGATGACCTTATTTTCAAATTTTGATGGATGATCCAACAGTTTAATCTGGATCATGTCATGTGTTCAATTTTATGCTATAGAATAGAGAAAGAAGTCTGTCCAAACAGCTGAATCTTGGCAGACAACTAGTTTAGGTAGAGAAGAAAAGGCTCCCAACAGCCTAATCTGGGACCTTGGAAGAGATAAGGGTAGAAGTAGATAGAGAAAGCAAAAGAAAAAGCCAAAGAAAAGAAAAGGCAAGTAAGGGTCTGCAAGTCCAAGTGCACCCTCCAAGAAGAAATAAAAATGCTAGGTAAGTAGCTGGGTAGGTAGTTGGGGTTGCAGAAAGGTTATCCCCATCATTGCAAGAACGGTGATGGTGGGCATCAAAACAAAAGATTACAGCAGGAAGCATGACTAATTTCCCTCATTCCCCTCCAATTTCATTTCTAACATTCCCCCATCAGCCTGGATTCATGGAAAAGACTAAGGTTTCATGGTGGTTCTTAACCTTTAAGAAGCCACATTTCTTGTCTAAAGATCTTTTCATTTTGATCTACTCTTAAAACCAAGTTTGTTTCATATAAACTTAATGGTTTCTCCCTCCACTTACCCCCTCCTCCATACTAACACTAACCCTACTATATAAATCCATTATATCACCTTTTTCCCTAATATTACTAACACCAAGGTGTATAAATCCCAAAATCTTATAAATACCCCCCCCTTGGCATTATAGCCAATAAAGTCTCGAGTCAGGAATCAAATGACACCAGGTCATGTTGATGAACCTATGCCAACTACCCCTTCCCCTTCATGAGCTGATTCCTCTATTTTGACCCCTTTTGCACATAAAAAACCCCTAAAGGGCTTAAATTCCACCTTTACCCGCTTCAAAGAGCAAAAATCATGAAAAACCCACTTTCCGCCGTATAACCAAGGTTAAGCGCATGCAAATCGTTTTTTCGAAATACATTGAAAACCCGTTCAAAACATGTTTATTTGCCTCCGCCCGCTTCCGTATACACTGCCCATGTCACCTCCCCGATGACCGTTGGATCAGGCCCTCCAGATCCGACGGCCCTGATCGCGTCGGAGTCCTTCCGACGTCCGACAGTTATGCGTACTATCCCCCTGTCATATCAGCCATCCGACCACCGTCCGATCAACCTCCGTAGATCTAACGATCACCATGACGTCGGAGCTCATCCGTTGCCCGAAACTTATCTCCCGACGTCCGTATTTTGAGTACGTCACTCCACTGCCACGCGCCCTCACCACAATGCGTCGGAGGTACAACTGCAAATACCGCCCCCGTACAAGAAACGGTGCGATACGAAACCACTGTCGTTTTCCGGGTTCCCCATCCCGCCTGCTCACGTCATCGCCGTGTCATCAACATGTCATCGCTCCGTCATCCAGGTACGCTGTCCCGTCAGTCTCTTGCCCTGCCATTGGTCCACCTGTCCTGCCATCTCACTGCCCCTGTGGACCAACCAGACCCCGCCACGTCACCCGATGACGTCAGCATGACGTCATCCGACCTTGACCCCACCAATGATGTCATGCTGACGTCAGCACGGATTCACGCCAAAAGCACCAAAAGGTCTATTTTAGCCAAAAATTCGTGTTTTTTACCATTTTTGTGCATTCGTCGTTGTTGTGTTCTGCATGCAAAACTACGTTTAAACCTGCACCAGCCGCGGAAAAGAGTTTCCTGACCACCGGAACGTCAATTTCCTCAGCGCCAACAAGCTCTGACCGATCCAAATCTACAGGTATTCCTCATTTGAGCTCTGAAACTCCATTTTCACTGCATTTCGCATGTCAATGAGTAACAGACCTTAAGACTCCAATTTCACCGTTAAATACCATCAAGTTCACATTTAAATTGAACCAGAGCCGTCACTAAGCTACTGTCAAGCCAATTGTAGGCAATTCCAAAGAAAACTGTCACTGGTTCGCGCAATCGTGAACCCGTCACCTGCAGGAGACAAATACACCGCAAAAGAGTATCCTCTGAACATTTCCGCCACCCACCTAATCACACAGAGGCAGTATTTCAACTGCTGCAGCCTTACTTCCACCTTTCACTTACAAAACCATCATTCTCTGCAAGAAACCTTGTTGGTGTTACTCTGCATAGTAACACAGTCCTTGAGCAAGCAGAAATCCTAAAGAAGAGCCATGGACCCCCCTGTAGCCCCTATAGCCCTCAATGTGGCTCCCCTGAATGTCCCTAATAGAACATTTGACACCAGAGCATTAGCAGACTTGGACTACAAGATATCAGAGGAGATGTTGAGCAGAAGCAGGTTCCATTTGCAAATCCTAAATGAAATAAAGATCAAACATGAGAGGGGGACAGACATCCTGGGAATTTGGGATTCATTCCTCCCAATATTCAAGCTTCCTCAGGTTAATCAATTCCCTGAGCTTGTACACTTAGTTGCTGACCACTATGATGCATCCCAGAGGGCAGTGCTGGACTCTTCAGGTTCAATTCTGTTCCTCATTACCCCTGAAGCCATCAGGGAGATGTTGCAGTTCGAGACAGATCAAAAGTTGGTTCCTCTATCATTAGCTGATTTAATAGTACAGGGAGCCAGGATAACAGAGGCACAAATCACAAAGCTTAATCAGATTTTCATCAAAGCTGATACTGTGCAAATTCCTCCCATCCATTATGTCTACCTCAACCAGTTGGGCTTAGACCTTGTTGACATGATCAGTCCCATCCTGGGATATGATTCAGTGGAGTATGTGGATGAAACTGTTCTACAAATGATGCTTATGTTTTCCCCAGGAAAGAAGCCAATCCACTATGATTATGCCACATACATATCAGATAAGATGCATGATCAATTGATGAATTTATCAAGAGAAAGGGTATTTAGATACACCTCGTACCTATATCATCTGCTCCTATACTTCCAGCATGATAAGTTCTCCTTCCCAAAGAAGAGAGAAGATGCACAGGGCAATCTGAGATCAGTAGTGTATTGGACATCCGTTTTTCACATAGTGAGCTGTTCTCCATACACCTACTGTGAATTTATTGATCTTTTCATCCATCCAGCCTTGACTCTACTGTTGGGTTCACCCCCTCCCAGATTGACAGACGAAATGCAAAGACTCCTGCATTTATCAAAAGCATACAGTATTGGGGATTGGTATTTCTACCAACACCACACCGTTATCAGACTATATGGGTGTGAGTTGCCCCCATTTAAACTACCTAGATTTGTGCCTATGAGGTTACTTGCCTTGGAATACTTCAGGCAGTTTGGTTATGTGGATATGCTCCACTTTTCAGGAAAAGGTAAGAAGGCACAGTTAAAAATCAGAAATTAACTTGGCCATTTACTTCTCAATGAGAGGGATGAAGGGTGGAGAGAGGCAGATAGAATACTTGGGTGCCTTGGTCTCAAATACAGCTTCATATGGAAACCCTATGACCCCAATAACTTCATTACAATGAGGAGGCTCAAATACAAATTATCTGCCTATGGTCATTATAGCCTTCCTCACTTAGAAAAATATGCCAACCAAAGCAAGTGGAGAAGAGGAACTTTAGAAGAAGATGTGACTCAAGAAGAGCTTAATCAAAGAGCTCTAAGAAACCTCAAGAAGATGGCTGACCTTGAGTTTTATTGACAGGTCACCTCACTGCCAAGCACACAAACTGGAGCAGCAGCGTCTTCTTCAACTGCCCAACATCAAGCTACAAGAACTGGTGAAAACATCTCAGAAAAGGGCAAAGGCAAAGAGATGGAGCAGGAACAGCAGGAACAACAACTAAAACAACAGCAGCAAGCAGAAGGGCTGCAGCAAGGGCAGCAAGAAGAACCAGAACAGCAAGAGCAACAACATCAAGAAGAACAAAGGCAGGAGCAGTCTGCCCAGCAAAAGGAAACAGTGGAGACTCCTCAGACCACTGAAAAAACGGGGCCTACAAGACAAGACACTACCTTTGATGCCTCGGTCCTCCAAACCCCTCAAAAGGAGGATACATTTGTCTTTAGAAAAAGAGACAGAGAGACTCCCCTGACATCCTCTATAGACCAGGGAGAGAAAAGACAGAGACTCAATGATTTCCCAGAGGAGGATATAGCAATAAGAGAAGCATTGGGCATGGGCCCACCCAGCAGAGAAACTTCAGCAAGTTCCTTCCAGCAGGAACAAGACATGACCATGGGAGGGGAGGTCAGCTCCTCCAGCCAGCAGAAAGAGGGACAAGTAAGCATCAAGCAGCAGTTTATAGACATCAAGAGGAGGAGTGACCCTGTCAAGGTACAATTGTACAATCACCTGCTAAACATGGCTCCTTCCAATCAGCAGAGACTTATGTCTGCTTTTGATGTAAGTGAAGGCAAATTGACAATGAGTCACTTTATGCCTACAGCACTCCGGCCACAATCCACTGCTGACTACCTTAGGACCAACCTAGAGGTACTTGCCAAAGACATACACCCTATGGACAAAATTGAGCTGCATAAGCAAACTGGAGAAATGGTGTATGCTTCATTGGCCGACAAGACTTTGGATAATTACAAACTAACCAGCAGTCTGAATGCCACAGCTTCCCAGCTAGAACTGGAGAGGGCCTCTTCTCAGGCCAAAGACAACAGGATAAGAGCCCTGGAGGAAATCATTGTAGAAATTGGGCACAATCCCAATGACATCAAAGGGATACAAGAGATCCTGAAACTTAGAGATGCAGACATGGCTGCACTAAGAAAGAAGATCAAAATTCCAGCCACTATCCATCCACAGACTGATGAGGTAGCAAAGCAAAGGTATGAGCAGGATTCTACTGACCTGCTAATTTCCATTTACAAAGAGCTTGTGAAGGCACAAGAAAAATTAGGGCAATATGAAGCTACACAAGCACCTCTACAAGCATCATCAAAACAAGCACAAGAAGGGCAGACATCTCAGCCCCCTCCTCAAGTCATCAATCTTGAGGAGACTGTTCCTACTACTGTGCCTCCACCTCAGCAGGCTGAACAAACAGCCACATCTACTTCAGCAGCACCCATCAGCACAGATCAGAGCCTAGATATGCAGAAGCTAAAGAATGAAATACAAATTTTGGAAGCCCAGATGACGGAGCTGAATGAAACTAAGGAAAAGCTGGCCAAGGTAAATGAAAGGCATGATAAGACAAAGAGAGAAGTGGGAGAAAAGGCCAAGGAAATCAAAGCCCTTAAAGACAAAATCAAGGAGCTTGAGAATGAGCTCAAGCTAGATAAAATCATAGCTGAGATCAGAGCAATGATATGGTCCAATATTGGTAAATCCATCAAAAACCAATGGCCATATATCGAGACAATCCATGAGCAACTAGAGCTCATCCCAAAGGCACAGAAGGAAATCCGAACATCAAGGGCCTTATTGGGAAATATGCCTGAAGTTGCTACAAGAATGATCAATGTGCTCAATCACAAAACAAGCTCTCAGTTGGCCACCATGGGAATTGCAAATAGAACTGAGACTATTCAAATGATCAAGAGGGTTCTTACTCTCAGAAGTCTAGTGCAGACATTGGACAGGAGAACCCAGGATATGCAAACAGAGGTAAATAAGTTCATGGAGAAATTTCAGGTGTTGCAGAGTAGAGGACTCCCTAGCTTACTGAACAGCGGAGGGAAATTATTCACCCATGAACAGTATGCTAAAAGAGTAAATGTTTTTGCCTCAGCACAGGTCAATGAGAAGGCCAGCACTTCAGAAGACACAGGGCCTATTACAGGACAGATTTTCTATAGTAAGATAGAAAATCTGCTTTTTATAATGAATGAAATTAATCACTTGTTTGATGTAGCCCCAACTTTTTTCAAATATACAGAGGCTGAAGAGACAATGGAGGCCATCCTCAAGCATCAGCTCCCTACACAGGAATGGTGGACAGATGCAATCCAGAGAATTTTGTAAACAATAACTCATGCACCAACTTCTGTTTTTTCTACAAATTTTGATGAAAAGAACAGTCAACAAAGTCAGCGGGCATCATAAAATCAAAGCTGAGCCAACTCAGCGGATGTAGCGGCCAACAAAGCAAAAAAGGGAACCACAGCTGGCAAACCCGAGAATGCACTGCGCAGCCAAAAGTAAATGCGTATCTCCAGAATTAATACAGAGTAATGCAACCGACTCAATGATACTCAAAAGTCAAAACAATGCTCTGACAGACATAAAGGGCATTTACGCTGCATTTATCATTGTAATAACTCCTTGCCTACTTTCTGAACACTACTGAAGATATTTTCTCTCTCTCAGATGACTCAATGCCTGAGATATTTTGTATACGCATTTCTATAAAGTCCCCTTCGCATAAGATTGCAAGGGTTGTTGTGAATTTCTCCTGAAGAGTCTCTTATGCTGTAATTGTTTTCTGAAAGTCAATAAAGGAAAGCAATGGAATTTCATGGATGCTTGATGTGCTGAAGATGTTCTGTTCCTGTTCATGACTGCTGGATCCCTGCGTATCTTACCATGCAATAAGTCTCTGTAAATTTCTCCATGTTTAGTTTGTTTTGTTATAGATCCATATACGCTATCTGATTTCCGATATTAAGCAACAGAGAAAAAGAATAACTCCCAGGATTTGCTCACTGAGCACCCTGAGTTCAGTCTGTGTTGTTTATAAATGTTTTCTTCAGGTGTAATCTATATAAAGTGTGATTCTTAAGCTGCTGCACTTTCAGAATACATCTTTCATCTTGGCCACTGACACAGGAATTCATACTTTGCTCCTGTGCTCTGCGTTCATTTTCATTTCACCAACATAACAGAAAATTCTTAACAGATTTCTGCTAGTTGACACATATCATCACTCAAGTTTAAATTTGTCTGTTAAATACACAATAGGCCTTGCAGTTAGAACAATACTCAACATATAAGATTATCTCACAGCATCTAGACTCCATTGCCCAATGGAAACTCACCATCAAAGTATTACATCATAAGACCTGAAAGGGATCCCTCAACCAAAACACAAAACAAAACCTGAGCATAATAGCTAGCCTAAAACACCTTCATAACAGAGACAAATCATAAAGAGAGAGCCCTCTCTGGTTGCAGTTAGGCTAGGAACTGTAACCCAAAGATTGGTTAGTGGTTACCCCGGCCGTATTCCCTTGGGAGTCATAGGGAACAACCTGGGTGTTAACAGGAGGAAGCAAAAATGAAGTTGCAGGAAACGGAGAAGAAGTTGAAGGAATAATAGGATCTAAGAAGGAGAGAGAAGGAAGAGAAGAAGAACTAGGGACAAGAAGAAGGGTAAGGTGTGCTAATAGAGAAAAATACACCTGTACAGGTTAAGGAGTCATAATGGCCAGCAGATGAAGAAGAGGGTAAGCAGATGGAGGATCGAGAGCTTACTCAGCAGATTGAGAAAATGGTTGAAGCAATGGACATGGAGTTGGAATAGGAGCAATAGGATTGGGATACCGACCTCATGCCGAGATCATCTAAGGTTGCTCCTTAGTCTCCACCACCTCCAGTATCAGAACTAGTCCTGAGCGAGTAAGGAGAGGTTATTCTCCTTGATGATGATCCCGTGATGGATGTGTACAATATATCTTTGATGAGTTGTAGTAGAAGATTGTACAGGTGTGGAGAAATCATTTCCCAGATGATCATGCGTCACGTCAATTTATGAAGGAAAGCGTGATAGTGTTAGATGTTAGAAAGCATCAAGTCACCATGGTCAATGCCACTATGGCTTATGTAGGAGCCACGAGCTCAAATGTTAAGTTATTGTTAGAAAATAATGAACAGATGTCAAAGAACTTACAAGCGGCTAGGAAGAAGGTAGAACAATATGCAGGATCCACAATGGAAGACATGAGGAAAGTGATACTTGCTAAAGTATTAACTCTTGAGGCCACCACACGAAAACTCTATGACAAATTTTTCACCGTCCATAAGGCAGTTGTCCATCTATATGGTTTCTAGTGGCAGAGCAAAAATATTTTCCAAACTCTTAGAGGCATAGACACTGTTATCGCCCATGTGCAATAATTGACAATGAGGTACAAAGGAGCCCCTCTTCACTTTCCTAAGATGATGAAGTTGCAGGAAGAGTTAGACAAAGCAAAGATTTGGATGCAGATCCAAAACTATAAGAAGCTTGCCCCATTTGTCAGTAGCATATAGGCTTCATATGCATGGTTGTATGAGAGTTTGGATGTCATGGTGAGAACACATATCATCTCGTCAATTGGTTCCCTCATCGAAGATAAGGAGAAGAACTAAGTCTGATTAAATATCGAAAGGTACATGGAGTAGATAAGGCGAGGGGTTACCAAAAATGACTTTGATTTGAGTGCATAAAACATGTAGAAGTACATTGGTGGTCCTTCCGTAGTCAATACCATGATGTGCATGCTTCAAGATGAGTTGGACAAGGGTTCCAAGACTATATACTCAGAAGCTATGGAGGCAAGAGTCTTCTATCAAAAAGACACTATCAAGCAGTATGGCGACACCATAGCATAGTACCAAGCTTGGTATTAGTACGTCACCGAGAGTCATCAAGTGGATGTTTTTGAGTTTGTCTTTCCCCAAAATTTTGAGTCATAGTGTTTTATCTTGTTAGGTTGTCTCTAGCCTATTTTGTCTCACATGGGTACTTGTGGAAAATGTATATTATTTGTAAATATGTTGTAAGTGCAATTACAAGTGTCATTAGTGGAATGTGAATAGTCACTATGTAATGTAGTGAGTTACTTGTAAAATAAGTTGAAGATTCATGAGGGTATTCAAAGAGTCACAAAGGGGAATGTCAAGGGTCACCCCATGCTTTGTTATAAATAGAACCTCATAACTAATAGAACAATTTTTTGGGAGCCAATATTTTGGCTAGGCTTAGGATTAGAGAAGGCTTAGCATTATTGTGATGAGACTTAGCTTCTCCACAATGTATAGAGAGTATACTTCTTTGGAGGAGCAGGTGTTCTTGACTGTAGTGTTCCACTATTGAGGCTAGTGGGTGTTAATGGTGTCTGTATGGATGGAAATTTCACTTATAATAATATAACTAAACCAACAAGCTTTCATGCATATGTTGCTATTGTAGTTGGACTATTATAGTTGCTTTAGCAATATATGTTGTTTAACTTACACATTTTGCTTATGAACTAGTTTGTATGTAATTGTATGAATCTTGTTGAATGTCTGTTATCGGATTAACCAGTCACTTTATTTTGTGGACTATTTTGCATTTCATCTTGTGATGTCATTCCACTCATGTGTTCCTTTCAGGCTACATACTATTATAAGCTTCTACGGGACACACTTCCTTTTCCCCTCCATGTGTTAGAACCTCCGTGCATCTCATGTGACTTGTTGCAAGGTCACACACTTGCTTCCAACCAAAGTCATCATACTTATCTCTACACGCTACCATGGCCAAGGCACTACATTACTACCCACTGTTGGGACTCCTACTTGAAATGTTCTGAGGTCTAGTTGGGACTTGTTACCGGGGAGATTCCCTTGAATGTTGATAGGTCTAGCACAGTCAGCAAGTTGTAAAACTAAACTGGTGCCATTAAAGAGAGAAACTCTTATTGCATTGAAATCATCCCGGATCGCTCCTCTAACACAAGAGTTAAATGTGAGACGAAATCAGAGTGTGCAAAAAGGTAGCCCACCTTTGATTTCATTTCAGTGGGTATTATGTGTACTAGAGATCTCTTCATGGATATCATAGCAGAGTTAGGGACTCAGGTATCCTTCCCACACAACATATTGTCTATGATCGTGTCCCCCTCACTGGTGTCTATGATTTGAGATGAACTTAGTGGCGATATTCCTAGGGACCTATAGAAGGTTACTAGTGTGGGCTGACCTAGTACATAGATAGACAAACTTACTATGCCTTTGCTTTTTTTCAAGAGTGCTCAACTTCACGAGATTACTTGGCCATGCCTTACCAAGGTTTAAGCGAGGCTCGGGAGTAATTGTAATTGTCTTTTTTTGGGAAAACTTCTCTTATATTCCTTCAATATTGGGCTTCATCTCCATCTTGTTGTGACTATAAGATAAATTTTGATTTCTTATTGATCTCGTAGAATTTTTGTTTTTTTAGGTGCATTAGTTTGGTTACTAAGGTGATATAAGAACATCACTTAATAAAACAAATTCTAAAATCTATATCATTAATTATGGCTTCCACCAGACCCCATCACTAATCTTGTCAAATGCAGTGTCTTCCTCCACTTTCTTGGAGAAATTTACGAGTGAATCAGATTCACCTTTTACACAGGTGGTTCAATCTCTAGTCTCTAATTTCGAATCATTACATACTGACCCAAAGTCTAATTTTACGGAGGACCCTTTCACTCAAGGTTTTGTACCCCCATATAATCCTCCACTTATAGATCCTCTTAGGCCTATTTTGCTTTAGATAACACCTTTTCTTGTTGTTTCTTTATCACTTTCCACCTCAAACACCCCAATAACGATTAATGAGTCATGGTATTTCATGGACACTTTTGGTCCACCAACGTATGTCCCACCTATTTAGGTTTCTTCACCTTATTTTTCTGTTATCCCACTGTCCCAACTATGTCTAATCCAGGAACCTTAGTTGTGGAAACTATGGGTGCAGGATTGAAATTTTTGCCTCCTTCCAACCCTTCTCCTTTTGTGTCAGCCACTAGACTTCCAACTCACTCCCCATTGGGCGTGGACAGTTCTCTAACCTTCAATAATCCTTTCGGTTAGAATCCCTTACTATGTTCAACCCTGCCTCCACCATAGGGTGGGGGTCATGTTTTTGGTACTTATTTGATAGTTGGGGAATTCCTACACCCATGCAACCAATGGTACAATAGGTTCTTTCTTTAATTGATACTATTCTTGTTGGTGGCTATATTGTTAATGCTAGCCCTCTTATCATAAATGGTGGTAGTCGTATGCCTAACCTACATTATGTGGCAACCTGTGTCCCATATCCTAGACATGTTGCATCTCCTTGGGGTCTTCCAACTTAATTGACAATACCTACTAGAGGAAATCTCTATTTTGGAGGTAACCAATTTACTGGTAACATCCCTCAAGTTTGGGGTATACCATATGGCCTGCCACTTTATATGACTCCACCTCCACCACAACGGAATTACTATCTGTCTGCAATCATGTACCCTTCCAAAAACGAGTTGATGGTTGGACCTTTTGATCCTTCAGGTCACCTTAGTTTTCCCTAGTAAAATTTGGCAACGCCGACTCCATTTCCAATTTTGGCTACTCTGAACATCTCGAATTTAAATAAGTTAACTGACAACCCCATCAACCATAAATTGTTGTGGCCTCTAACTCAACACAAAATTATTGCCGACATTCTGAAGTTTGAAATAAAGTAGGGAGATGACCCGTCGACACATGTCACTACATACCATCTTTGGTGTGTTTTCAATTCCATGATTGATGACAATATTTGACTTAGGATTTTCCCTCATACTTTGACTTGTAACATAGCTAAATGGTACATTGGTGTTAGAGTGAAAATTCCTGGAAGGTGTAGCAAAAATCCTCACTAAAGTCACTAGGTGACAAGTGACCCTAACAACAAGTTGATAGCTGATGCCATTCTAGATATGCAATACAAATGGAAAATCTGAAGTAAAATAAAACAAGATCCAAAACAAATAGCAGCAAAATAATGTATCCATAATCATAACCCAGTGGAAAAAAATTTTAAATGAATAAATCTTGTTTGATAACACTTGGTGAAGGATATCTACAGATTGGTCTGTAAGTCCCCCTCCATGGCATGGGTCCTCTAATATCCTTGATGCTTCGGAAATAGAATTTCCTCTCTCAATCGTGTGAAAAGCCCAAACAAAGTGAAGAACTCAAATGGGAGCTCATGAAAATGACAATAATGTTGACGATGATAATGATGATGGTGAGGAATGAATGAAAAACCATCCTTTATATAACAAAGTATGGAGTTAATCTCGAAAATGGAGAATAATAAAATATTATTGACCAAATTCATATCTAAATGCTTGGAATACTTTATTATATTTATTAGAGAGGGAAAATAAATTTAAAAGGGTTAAATTCTTTTATTTAGAAATAATTAACAAATAAAATGACTTATTAACTATTTTTCAAGAAACAAGAAAGGTGTGAAATCAAAATAATTATTAAATAGTAATTTAATAATTATTGTAATAACAGAAATAAGGAAATTCAAATAATGATTTATTTAAATATTCCTAAGGTATCTAGTCAAATGTGACAAGGAATAATTATAAAATAATAATTTAATAATAATTCCTAGAGAAAATTAAATAAGTAATGATTTATCTAATTATCCTCATGGGTTTTTTATATAAATAAGAAAATAATTTAATAAAAGTAGTTTAGTAAATTATTTTCCACAGTGAAAGTGATTTTACTATGGCAAAATTAAATCCACATGGTGTATTTCGATCCACCTAGTTGGAAATGACTAGGTGATCATTTTTTGCTGATAACAATTCAGTTGCCATGGACCTTGATTAATAACTATAACACCCTTGGCATGGAAATTATTAAAAATTTTCAGTTACTAATCTATTATCAAACTGGAATGGAATTACTAACTACTTTATGCCAGAATACTTCCACCCATGTCTTCGATCATATCCATCAATGAAGAAGATGACAGAGGTTAGTATAGGTGCCCATCTCAGATTTCTTACTTGTCGTTTGGTCCAGCAAATCACTTTTACCTACCATTGCAAGGGACACTACCATGTCCAAAGGTGCCACTCAGGACCAGGTCATTAGGTGTGCCTAGCATCTTGATCTTATTTATTCACAATTGGGCACTCTCTATGACTTCCTCCCTAATGCTCCCTAAACTTCTAATGCTCCCACCATTTAGAAACTCAACCCACATGTCGATGATCTCGTTGGTTTTATGACCGCCACTATTATAAACTAGTTGTGTTAACAAGCTACTCAGTTATGCATTACTGTGGCTCCCACTTCAACTATGATGACCCAGCCTACTGCCCCTCCTACCACTATGATTAAATATGTCCAATCTACACAAGAAAACAATGTCAAGAAAAAGAAAAATAAGAAGAAATTTTCTCCTTATGAGGAGAACCAACCTGGTCAACCCACCCCAACTTAGAAAGCAATTGCCACTACCAAATCTGATAAAGGAAAAGAGAAAGTGGTTAAGTTTCCTTTCAAGATATGCACAGAGGACCATTTAACCTATAAATGTCCTTGTTTACAGGAATGTACTGATTTACTTGCACAAAAGGATTCTAGGATCGTTATTGTCCTTAATAACCCTTTCCCTTCCCAAATGCAACAACAAGAACACCTTGTTGCGAACCCACCCCAACCCCCACAAGGGGGAAATGGTGGTTCTCATCCCCCTTGTTAGTGTGAAATTTCTTGGAAGGTGTACCAAAAACACTTCACTTAAGTCACTAAGTGAGAAGTGACCCTAATAACAATTTTATGGTTGCTTACGATTCAGATCTACAATAAAAATTGAAAAACTTGCAACAAAAACATATACGCTCTAAAACAGAAAACAACAGTAAAACTATCCAATGCAATAACCCAAATGGAAGGACTTTAAATGAATAAAATCTTTACTGATAACCACTGGCGAAGGAGATCTACAAAAAAGGGTCTTTAAATCCCCCACTTTGGGATGGGTCCTTTGATGTCCTTGATGCTTCAGTAATCGATCTTCTCTCTCAATCTATGAAAAACCCAATACCATGTGGAGAAATCAAATGGGAGCTCAAACGAAAGAGAAGATAATGGTGACGATGATAATGATCATGGTGAAGAATGAATGAAAAACCCTCCTATTTATAACAAAGTATTGAGTGAATCTAAAAAATGGAGAATAATAAAATAATATTGACCGAACAAAGATCTAACCGTTAGCAATATTTTGTTATATTTTTTGAGAGGGAAAATATATTTAAAATGGTCAAATATATTTATTGAGAAATAATTAACAAATAGAATGAGTTATTAATTGTTTCGCGAGGATTAAGAATGGTGTGAAATTGCAATAATTATTAAATAGTGATTTAACAATTATTCCAATAATGGAAATAAGGAATAATAAATAAATAGTGATTTATTTAATTATTCGTAGGGGATTTGGTCAAATGTGACAAGGATTAATTATTTAAACAATGATTTAATAATTATTCCTAGAGAAAAGTAAATAAATAATGATTTATCTAATTATTCTCATGGTTTTTTTTTACTTTTATAAATAAATAATTTAATAAAAGTGGTTTACTAAATTAGTTTCCACAGTGAAACTGATTTTACTATGGTAAAATTAATCCTCCATGGTGTATTTCAATCCACCTAGTTAGAAGTGGCTAGGAGATCATTTTTTGGTGATAACAAATTGCCTCCCAACATATGAGTGTTAGGAGCAAATCATATGACAAAATAAGTTGAAGGTTGCACTTCCATGAGACACCGAAGGGGAGTCAAAGAGAGAGAGAGAGAACTGAAGCAATGCAAGGATAGACAAAATGGAGAGGGCAAGACCTACTAAACTAATAGAAATCTCCTTTTATGTGGTATTACATGATCCCAAATGAGGCGGGGGAGGCATACCCATACCCGCTGTGATATTTGTGAATAAAGAATAATGATGAGCCCAACAATGTGGGATTGAGCTACGAAGTACATGATACATGATACACTGGCATCAATGGGCTGAAAAATAAGACAATGAATCCCATATACATAATGCACATGGAAGAACATAGGTGAGGACTGAATACAATAACATCTTAGTACATGAGACATAATGCCCCTCAAGCTGACATGGTGAGGGGGGATTATTATAGACATATTTGGGCGCATCAACCCCAAACCCATATGTCGATGATGTTAGGGATAATCAACCCCTAAAGGAGTTGTTTTATACCCTAAAGAAACTTAGTCATCTGAATGCCTCATTCCCCAAAAGTTTCATCTCAGAAATCATCCAGAAAGTGCCTAAAACTAAACCATATCTGAAGGCCCTGTGTTAGGGTGAGATGCATCTCACCTACCACACTGTCAAAATAAGATGCATCACAGTTTGGCCCTTTAGTAAGTGCGATGGGTGAGGTTGGACATATTTCTAGGACAGTTTGTTAGTTGGTTGCTCATGGAATCTTCTAGAAACTTCTCCTGTGCCACTTGCCTCTCTGAATTCGCCCAAGGATGACCAAGGGAACTAGGAAACCATCTCCAATTCCCCTCTCTTGTGGAACTAATTTCAACAAATGGAATGGCATTCATCATCCCCAATGACGACTGACCCTATTGCAATAATCTATAAAAGGATCTCCCATCCAAGAGATTTGAAGGCTGAATTGTTGTGAATTGTAAGGAAGTTCTATTAGTTTCAGTATTGAGGAGAGAGAATTGCATTACTGTTGGTGTGTTCTTGCTAATTCATGAGGTGAAGAAGGATTGAACCTGGGAGGATGGCACTGGATTAGACAACTGGGTTGTAATTCTCCTTATTATCAATAAAGTTCTTCGTGATTTTTCCCAATTGATTGTGTGAATTGTAAATGCTTTCATATGTTCATTATATCTCTAATTCTATAGTGTTATGTTGTGGTAGATCACGATGCTTTGACATTTCTTTGTTGCTGTAGCTGTGCAGGTACTCTCCAAGCGTGTTAAGTATGGGGAGGAGTTACAGGATCAGTCAAAGGAGAGGGATATCAAGTGAGGATCAAGCGAAAGTTTCAGGTTGGTTCTCTACAATCTTTCTCTTATCTATCACTCATAGGAAAGATCATTGAATTGCTTTAAATTGCTATTTCTAGGTTAGCTACCAAACCTAGAGGGTTAGTCACTCGACAAGAAACTAATTTTCCCAGAAATAGGGATCACAACCAAATAATCCTCATTGAATAGGAAAGGGCTCTAAAGATCTAAATGGATCATCTGAAGGATACATGCATGTTGTGGGTGTTGTACGAGGTGGAAACCAAAACCATCATATATGTGGAACTACATTTGAGGTTGGATCAACATATTGGTCATCCATCCATGTTGTGGGAATACCTTAATGGCCACCCCGTCATGAGGTCTGGACCATCTCGCACACACAGGAATCACTAGGACAATAGTCTGAATCACTAAACCATCAAGTGTACAAATCCTAATCGTTTGATAAGGAGTTGGTGTCGAGCACGTGAGAAACAACTAAGTCAAAGGGAAATGATGATTTCCATTCCCTAATATGAGGCACTGAAGAAAAGGTGGAATTTGGAACCAAGTTACACCTCCCTCTAGAACACTCCTCTAGAATAAATGTTTTGAGGTCGATAAAAGAGGGCCCACCAGAGTTAAGGCAATGAGGAATCCTTAACCAAGGCACAAGGAACCATAATAGAGTGGTTGATGGACTGACACCAAGAATGATGATGGAAGGAAACAACATGGGTGGTGCACTGACAAATTCGCTTGTCAAAGCACGATATGGATGGTGGGCTTGGAAGCGACTGACTAGATGCTAGAGGGGATGGTCAATGACTCAAACGAGGGTTCAACAAAGACAAAGCAATAGAGATAGGGGGGAAATATGAATAAAATGTGATGGATGTGATACAACAATGTATGGAATACTATAACTAGACTCAAGGGGACTTGGAACAGACTTCATAGATAAAAGGATGACTCATCTCAAATGCTCTGAACAACGGTGACTCAATGATGCTGCCACGTGGGGGAGGCCTAGAGGGGACCATAAAAACATGAGTAAATGATGGTTACTCATGATGAAAATCAATACATGATTCAACCAGTTCAAAGGTAAAGTGGTACCATACTATGGGTGGCTCAAATGAATAAATTCGATTTTATTAGGCGGCAAAATGAGACCTCATGGAAAAAATGGCCTCCTGGTGGAGTGTCAAATTTCCAAAAAAAAAGGGAGACCCATTATAGAAATCAGTGAGATATTTCCAACTGTGTTGACAATTCGTCAAACAGAGCTACGGTTTGGTCGCAATGGGCGATGAAAAAACTAGGGTTTTTCCTACAAAAGGGATTTTATCCCCCAAATCCAATTTTCTTTCATAGTGAGTTGTGGATAATTTGGAGAGGAGGAGAAGGCCCTAAATCTTGTGGAGATCACAATAGACAAAATGACCATCAGAATCAAGATCTATGTCTTTCAGATTGATGACCCTTCTTGTCTAAAAATGACCTTAATGCTTCTTAGAAGGATGGTTCTTGGTGAAGAATGAAGGTAAGAAAGAAATATAGGAATGAACTAGTAGGAAAGGTCTAGGATCATCCCTACCCTTGAAGCCAAACATGGGGAATAAGTGGTAAATTTGGCATCACATAGAGTAAAATGTTCAAAAATATGTTATCAAGAATCTACGATATGCGATGTATATATGGCTTGCCGGAGAGGCTGGTAGGACAAGATATCCAAGGACTGTAAGGATGATCGACCATACCTAGATCATTAGGGTCTAGGCAAAGACTTATTTATTGAGAGAGAAGGTGGCTAGGGGGTGGACCATGATTCCCCCAAGCATGGGAGACTTCCCCACAGCATGTCTAGATAGAGGGGACTAATCAGGTGGGAATGATGCCCCTTAGCAGGATGAGTTTGTGGAGTGCCATTATGTTCCAAGTGTTAAAATAATAGATTCAATAATTTGTTCCAACTGCCACAAGATCCTTCAGAGTATCATAAGGAGATATAGGGCCATAGGTACCCTCCTAGCATTCAATGGACATACTAGATGTATTTAGAGTAATGGACTCCAAACACATTTTGATGATGTGGTTCGCCCTATGTTTTTTATGGTTGTATTCCAAATGGAAGAACATATAAAGTATGCATTAAGAGAAAGTAAATGGTGGACTAACAATATCATTTGGCACTGCATATATGAATCAAATGGACTGAATTTATGGGTTTGTATACATGGTGTCACTATACCAAAGAGTGGCTTCAGATATAATGAATTGATGCTCACCTAAACAACATGGTGGTTGACCACCAAAAATATCTAAGGAACTAGGTTGTTGATGTATTATGGAGGGAATTAGATTCCTATACCAATAGGTGTCATATTTCATGATTGACTGTTAAAATGCCAAATATGTTCCTCCTTTCCATGCTGCAAAGGTTCCATATTTTCAAAAAATCAAAAATTAAAAAATGTAAAGAGGGTATGCCCTAAAAGAAAAATCAAAGGGCAAGAATAATGAATTGGTCAAATGAGAAAGAAAATGAACCCCAAAGAAAAGACCAAGAAAGTGTTCTAGTTCAAAATGCCACTACTATCCTATTTTTTGCAAAGAAGTTCAAATTGTGCAATCAGTGACTTCTCTCACAATTGATGGATGGCCAAACAGTTTAACCTTGGCCAGTCCATGTTTAAATTTCTTGTTTTAGAATTAGAGAATAAGATCTCTCCAAACAGTTCAAGCTTGGCAGATCAGTAGTTAGGTAGAGAAGCAAGGGTGCTCAACAGTGAAATCTGAGCCCCTGGAAGAAATAAGGGCAGACTTAGATAGGAGGGCAATTAAAAGAAAACAAGAAAGAAAGGGTTTGCTAGTTCAGATGCACCCAGGAAAAAAGGGAGAAAAAATGTTAGGTGTACTAGGCTGGGTAGGCAGTTTTAATGTTGCAGAAATAGGTTTGTGAGCAATTTTGTTATTACAAGATGTTGCATCTCATGGAGGTGGCTGCAAAACAGTTGAAGCATGACTAATTCCCCTCCCATTCCTCCAAGAAAATTTACTAATTTCCCCTCAAAGACATTGAGATCTGCTTAATGTTCCTAATTCCCTTCATTTCATGAAAAAGACTAAGTGAAATCCTGGTTTTACTTAAGAGAACTAAGCCACATTTCTTGTGTAAAAATACTTTTCTTCTATCATCCTAAATCCCCAACATTCATGACTTCAATCCTTTTTATTTTCCCTAAGCCTAAGTTTTACTTTTTAAAACTTAGTGTCTTGATCAAACCTACCATTTCTCATATTAACATCCTAACTCTATTATATAGCTCCTATATAAAGTTTTCCCCGCCCATACTATGTAAAATACATAAAAATCCCAAAACTTTAAATACCCCACTCCCGGCTACACTATAGGCCATATGTTATAATACACTCTGAGTCAAAAGGTGTATGCGAAACTCTTTGAATAATCCATGGCCCGCTGTTTAAAAGGAATTAATCAACATTTGGTTGATTAATTAACTTAACCCGCCCGACAACCCATAACAAATACACCCGCGAACATTACAAAGTGCTCAAATATTATGGTGGGACCCCATGGCATAGCCTTCTACCTGTTTTATATGCCGCCAGCCGTCGGATCATAGTCCATAGATCCGACGGCCCACATGTATATCGCAAGCCCTTATGTGCCGAACGATAGCGTCCGGGGGATGGGCGGTATTTCCGCCATACAAAAGACACGTGGCAGGTGACCGATGTGATCGCTGCCCCCCCTCCAATACCACTATGGCCCAAAGGCGGTGCAGGGGCCAAACTACTTACCGCCTATCCCCCAGCCCCGTTGACGTCACCCTCTCGTCATTTGACACGTCGTCCACTACCCCGCCTCCACATCATCCACCGTGTCACCCGCCATGTCACTGCCAAGTCAGCCTCCATACCCCCACTATATGACAAAATCATTGTGTCATGCTGACATCACCCGATCGAAGCATGCCAAAACCCACCAAAACCAATTTTTTGTCAAAATGGCGTGAAAAGATTGTTTTATCCATTTCTGTTTGTTTGTTCTATACGACCTGTGCATGCGATTTTTCGACCAAAACAGCTTTTTGACTGCACAGTTCGCCACCCAGCTAAATCCAGCCTGCAAACCAGTCTTCAAGCTCGGCCCGCCACCTGCATTTTGCACAAGGCGCTCATAAAAGCAGGTATTTACCTACATTTCATTCCTGAACTCCGTTTTTCTTAAAATTCTCTGCTAAAATTGCCCGGTGAACCCAAATTTTGATTAAAAATTGTGCTGCCTTTAAAACCTGCGCACTATAACCACTGTTCTGCCCATTTTTTCCGAGAAATTCCTCAAAATATATCTCCCTCTGCAATTTCTCCCATTTAGCTAAAATTCAAGCTCATTTCGGCCTGCAATTCCCGCAGAAAGGACCCAAAAGTACTGTTTTACCTACTATTACTGTGAAAACCCAAATTTCAAATTAAAAAATCATAGAAGATTGAAAAATGGAGGCTCTAATGGCCCTCAATGTTGCTCCCCTTAATGCACCTCACAAGGAGCTGGAATGGTTGCCCTTAGCTGATAGGGACTTCCAAATACAAGACTTAATGGGTATCAAAGACCATCTGCAAACATTTTGTGAAGTTAGAAACAGTTACCTGAACAAAACTGATCTCTATGGGATATGGGAGTCCAATCTGCCCATATACTATCTTCCATCAGTTAATGTATTTCCAGATATAATCCGCTTATGCTGTGCCAACTATGAGCCTACTCAAAGAGCAGTCATGTCTCCAAATGGCACTGTCCTTTTCTATATCACTCCTGACTCAATCAATGAGATGTTGCACTTCAAACCTAGTCAGCCTCTGGCTCCTCTGTCCATGAAATATTTGCTAGACCAAGGCTCCAAACTATCCACTGCAGAAATAGGCCGGATTGCCAAGTTATTCATGAGCCCAGACTCCCAACCCAGAGATTCACCTCCTTTTCACCATGTCTATTTCAATGAAGCTGGGAGATCTGTTATTGATATGATATCCTATGTCCTAGGCTTTAGAACAAGTGAGTATGTTGATGAGACCATTTTAGCTCTGATGTCCATATTTATTCCAGGACACCCTCTTGCTATTAAATTTGACTTTGCTACCTTCATTAGCAAGAAAATCCATGAACAATTCATGAGTCTAAATAGAGAAGGAGTCTTCAAGTGTACATCATAATATATCATCTGTTCTTGTACTATCAAACAGATAATTTTCAGTTCCCTGTAAGGAAATTGGATGCAAAAGGAGAAAGGAGATCTGTCATATTTTGGACCTCAGTCTTCCATCTAGTCCATAATTCTCCTTATACTTATTGTGAGTTCATTGATCTATTTATATATCCAGTCTCATCTCTACTAATGAGAAGTCCCCCTTCCAGACTCTCAGGTGACATGCGAAAAATTTTGCAGCTATCCAAAAGCTATAAAATAGGTGATTGGTACTTTTACTAGAATCGCACAAAGATCAGGATTTATGGCTGTGAATTATGTCCCTACAAGCTGCCAAAGTATGTACCTATGAGACGGTTTTCCCTTGAATACTTTAGGCAATTTACTAGCTTAGATTTGACTCATTTTTATGCTACCAAGAAGAAGGCTCAGCTGAAGCTAAGAAACCAATTAGGCCCCTTCATTATTAACAAAAAGGAAGGGTGGAAAGATGCTGAAAAGATATTAGGTGAGCAACTCAAACTAAAAAGGAGTTTTTGGTGGGTACCCTATGCCCCAAATGGATTTATCCGTGATAGAAAGATAATAAATAGGCTATCATGCTATGACCGTTGTAGTATCCTTGAATTAGAGCAGTATGCTAATCAAGATGAGTGGGTAGAAGGCACATTGGTAGAACAGATTACTAAAGAAGAAAAAATGCAACAGGCAATGAAAAACCTTGAAAAAACTCTTGACCTGGACTCTTTTGGACAGGTCTCTTTCAAATTTCCTCAACACATTGGAGCGGGAACATCATCTACTACAACTTCACGACAACCTGCCCAAGAAAGTACTCCACTTGCAGGGACATCCAAAGGCAAAGAAGTGCCGCATTCAAAGCAACAAGGAATCATAGATCAGCCAACATCATCAAAGCAGCAAAGCCAAGGGAAAATCACTCCTACCCATACCAATGCACTAGAGATACCAGCATTGGAGACTCCTCTCAATGAGGAGAAGGGCAGAAAAAGGGACCGAGAAGAGGCCACACCCATAAGTGGGCCAGCAGAACAACTAGAAGCAAAGAGGCAGAGAGTGGATCCTCTACCTGAAGAGGAAGTTATAGAGGAGATCATTGAAAGTCCAAGAAGTGAGAGGGCAGCCAGCCCATTGACTTCCCCAGTGATAGAAACATCTACCAGTTCTCATGGGCAGCAATTGGGAAAAGAGCCTAGTGTGGAAATTTCATCAGCACGACCACAAAGCAAACAAAGTTCTGATATTAAGAGGACGTTCATGGACATCAAAGCACAGAATGAGCCAATAAGGCTGCAGCTTTATGATCAATTTCTCAAAATTACCCCTGCCAAACAGCAGAGATTGATGTCTGCATATGATATTAAGGAAGGAAAAATGATCTTGAGTCACTTCAAGCCCAGAGTAAAACAGCCACAGTCAGCTGCTGATTATATTAGAACAAATCTAGAGGCTCTTGCCAAAGATATTCACCCTTTGGACCAGATTGAGTTGCACAAGAAAACCGGTGAAATGGTCTATTCCACTTTGGCAGACAAAGCCATACTAGCTCAACAATTGCAGAATTCATTAAACAACACATCTGCCCAATTAGTGTTGGAAAAGGCATCCTCTTTGGCCAAGGACAATAGGATAAAGTCCTTAGAATAAATCATCATTGATCTGGGACATAATCCCAAGGATCCCAATGGAATAAAAGCACTAATAAAGAAAAAAGAGAATGACATAGCTGCCCTCAAGAAGCAGTTAAAGCTGCCAATTACTATGCATCCGCAGACCACTGAGATAGTGAAAGAAAAAGAAGAAGAAGACATGATGGAGTTGCTAATAAAAATGAATCAAAGGATAAGTGAAACAGAGCAGGCTTTGGAGAAAGCATTACAGGAAAGACAGGGAGTGTCAACCTCCCAGCCATTGCAAACAGATCCAGCAGTTACAACTGCTCCTCCTACAGCAACAACAACAGTCCCTCCCACTGCCCCAGCATCGACAGCAGGTACTTCAAAAACAACAATAGTAGGCAGCAACACTACCATGACTACTGAAGAACTGATAAAGCCTTTGGAGGATCTAAGACTCCAAGTATCAGAGTTAAAAGATGCTAAAGAGAAATTGGCCAAGTTGGAAATTAGTTATGATAAATCCAAAATGACAGTGGCAGAAAAAACAAGGGAGGTGAAAGCATTGGAAAACAAGGTAAAGGCATTGGAAAAGAACCTCTTATTAGACAAATCTCTGGTAGAAATTAGGAGCATTTTGTGGGCCAACAGTGGCCAATCCTTCACTGATATGTGGAAATCAATATAGGTAATTCATGAGCATATTGATTTAGTAGCAGCAGCTCAAGAAGAAATTCAAAGGGCCAGGGATTCATTGGGAAACATGCCCGAACAGGCCAATAGGCTAATACATTTCTTGAACACCCACACCAAAGAAGATCTAGCAAAACTGGATATCAGGGATAGGACAGGGAATATTTTAATAATTAAAAGGGTTTTGACCATGAGGAATTTCATACAAAATCTGGAAAGGAAGTGCCAGGAGATGCAAATGGAGATAAATGCTTTCACACAGAAGTTTACAGCTTTGGAGGAAAGGGTCTGCCCAGCTTGTTGACTAATGACTATAGATTAATGACACATGCAGCCTATGTACACAGGTTGAATACGTATGTGGATAGCCAAGCCATAGCATCATCAAGTTCTGCAGAAGAGAAGTCACTCCCATCTGGACAGAGCCTATATGACAATTTGGAGAATTTGTTTTTTATTGAACATGATCTTTTCACAGTCCAGCCCACTTTTTTCAGGTACACGGATGCTGATGAAACTCTAATTAAAATGTGCAGACACCAATTACTAGATAACCAATGGTGGCAGAGTATGCTGGAAATTTTGTAGGTAGATATAAAAGTTTTGTTTATATTCCCAGAATGCTACAGATGTTATAAAGTGAAGGAAAGAGCAGATAAAAAATCGCACTAGGCAGTCAGTCAAAGCGCAATCAAAGCACCCAGGAAAGCAACGCCAGCAACTCGGGACTTCACTAAAATATCCATCAACTGACTCACTAAGCAAAGTAATCAATGCATCTCACCAACAAAATGGCTAGCACAACATTCTCTTACTTCTGCATTCATTTCTCTCTGTTCCCAAGAGCATTTACTCCATCTGTAGAGTAGGTGAAAGAAGTTATTGCAAGATATTATCTCTTTTGAGATATTTTGTAAACATTTTTGTACAAATACCTCCCCAAGCTAAGTATTAGGGGTTGGTGAATATCATTCTGGAACTGTGCTGTAAACTTGAGAACTCTTTTAAATAAATATTGCTGGAATGCTTTGCTGATGAACTCTTTGTTATTGAATTGATGGCAGAAGCCCATGTTGTAGAATTCTTGAATTATCTCATGGATCAATAAGTCCTTTCTAACTCATGTTTTATTGTTTCTATGTTTTATATATCATTTACATATCATACTCTAAATTGTAGGAAGAAAGAATAGCCCAGAATTTACTTAACTGTACTCTGTGTTCAATTCCTGTCATTTTTATGTTTTCTTCAGGACTAGCATAGACAGGAATTCTTAACTGCTCCTGTTTCCCTGGTTCTTACACTTTGAATATAACAAAGGAATTCTTAACTGCTCCCTGGTAATATCCATACACATTCCCTCTGTCAACATGATGAAAGATTCTTAATTTCCTTTCATCCCCGGATTCCATTTCACCTGATTCCAGCTTGAAAGTTGTTCCATGATTAATTATCTTGCTTTGTAGTCCCTCCTTTTGTCAAAGAAACCATATCCAGCCATTCACATTCATTGACTCCATTAACCTAATGGTCTAAACTTTTCATACTTTGCACCCTTGTTCTATTGAATATCACCATCCAAAAATCAAACAAATACTTGTGCTTCATAACTAGCCTAACATATAGCAAAACAAAGCTAAATCATAAAGAGAGAGCCCTCTCTGGCTGCAGATTGGCTAGAATCCACATCTAAAAGATTGGTTAGTGGTTAACTCGGCCGTATTCCCCTTTCTTACAAACTTTTGGGGAACAACCTGAGTGATAACATCAGGATTATTAAGTGGATCATCCCCATGTTGATCTGAAGTGATATGGAACTCTAGAGGTTCTTTGAAATGGGGAAGAATAATGGTACTAGAGTCTACACTACCAGATGCTCTAGGAGGTTTGGGGAGAATTGTTTCTCCTGGACTCTCAAATGTAGATGCCCCCTTACCCAAACATTGTGTGGAAATGTAATGGCCACAAGGAGGATGTGGATCGAATTCATGGGTTTGAGGTAAGGGTTTATTGAACTAATCAACCTCACCTTGGATTAAGTATTTTGACTCCACAACATATTGGTCATGGGTTTTCTATTGAAGGAAGTATGGATGATGGTGCATATCATCCCAAGGATAATTAGGAGTGGTCATTGCTTCCATGATGTCTTCATCAGAATGGAAGATGGGTGGACGAGAGGAAGAAGAACCACATGATGGAGAAGAGCTACCTAAGGCATCTTCATGAGAGACAAGGTTCACATACGAGTCGCCAAAGGTGGGAGACATATGAAAAGTAGATGTAATATCTACCAATGTTGGTATCAGGGTATTCATCAAATAAGGTTAAATAGAATCACAAGAGGAGACATCATGGTAGTTCCAATGCATCAATCTCATGGATGACGATAGGTAGAGAAAGATAGTGGTACTATCCATCATCTCTACATTAGGGGGAGGGATCACAATGGGTGTTTGAGATACCTCTTACTCATGTAGGAGTCAGACAAGAATCCTTAGGTAGAGGAGAGGTGGACTCACTACGAGCAAACTCTAATTCATGAATCCGTTGTAGTGTATCACGAAAATCTTCGATACGAGGACAACAATGAGAATAATGACCATAAGTATCACACAAATCGCATGGGTGATTCATGTGTAATGATATGTTCTTTTTAGCTAACTCGAGTAAGGTGACATGGACCTCTAGAAGATTAGAATTAGGGAAGGTCTCAGAGACAACATTCATGACATGATGGAGTTCAGGATAATTATTGGTGGCATGACCAACAACATCACATTGTTGGACAATTGATGGTGGTTGTGCTAGTATTGTGCATGAATGTTGGCACCGATGTCAACCAGACTAGAAAGAATGCATGTTGCAGCAAATGCATGGCTCAGAAGGGTTCCTATGGTAGCTATGGGCTTCATGTAGAGGATCATCATGGTGGGTGTGATTTTAGTTGTCCAAAAAGTTAATGAGAAGAGAATTTTGCAGTCATATTCCAAGTAGTAGAAGGACTCAAAGCTTAAACTACACCCTCTCCATTGGAAATTTCTCTAAATAAGCTTTCTAATGATATGCAGAAGTCCAAAAATGAACTCGTGGATCAAAATATATGGTTTGTTGAATTTCAGCATTGTGAAGCCTTAGGAAGGAAGAAACATCGGCATATCAGAGAACAAGATGTTAGAGGTCAGCATATCGGTGCTTAGGCATATTGGAATTCTACCACATCGAAGTATCGGCATATTGGAGACCTGGATACCGAGACATCAAAGGATTGGCACAACTGGCACATAGGAAGTTTGAGCCTTTGCGCATCGGAACATCTTCATATCGGGGATCATAATATCAGAACTTCTTAAAGTGAGGAACCTTTAAAAGTTGTGATAATTGCTAAGTGTCGATAACCCTCTATAAGTTCTGAGGAATGCCAAAAGAATATTAAAAAATGATTTCGATGCAAATTCAAAGGTTGACGGGCCCTCTTCTCTCTCCTCTAGAAGGAAACATGGCAGCATATGATTGGCTCCGATAAGCTACAGTGGCGTCTAATGTTAGCATGGCATGGCAGTATGGTAGGACATGTGGAAGGCATATTTAACCTTATTGGGTAGTCTAATGACCTAGAACTGGGTGACACATGTCAGCTCTAAGGAGTCGCCACATGGACTAATGTCATATCGGAGGTCAACATATCGAAGGTTGAAGATGTCGGAACTCTAGAATAGTTGAAGTTTGGAAAAAATACGATAAAGGGTGCCTCTAATATGGGGCTGGCACATGGTCATGAGAGTTACGAAAACCAAGGGTGAAAGTCAGTTAACAAAGGAAGAATGGCCCCTGACAGGAACAAAGCACCTTAACACCTTAATGTTGAGCTACAAGTCACAGCCCTCGATCCCATGGAGGAAAAATGCTCAAGGAGCTCAGCGGTAGAGGAGTATTAGAACACTGAACCACTATGAAGTTGCAATATGAAGTTTCTTCGATAATACAATATATATAATTAAAGGCGTATGGGTCAGTAGCTACGAAACTGAAGCGCATCGTGATAGAGAGGTTGAAGCACCTAAAAGGACTCTTTCTAATAGAGTAGCAAGAGCATCGAGAGGGATGTGTGAAAAATTGCAAGGGTAGTGTCAAAGAGAAGTCAGTGAAGAGCCCTTGACAGTCAAGGCAGAGTGTAGAAGAAGTGTTGTTGTCAGTAGCAAGAGGAGATATATTGCAAGTGAACACAAAAGGTAGAGTGTAGAAGTTGAATCTGCAAACAACCATTGTTGTGACGGGGTTCCAAGGGGTAGAATTGAGTTAACTTAGTCATTTTTTGTAAGTAATTTTGTAAAAGATGTAAAGTCTCTGCGAAATGTGGGCGTGGAGTGTGTAGATAGGTAGGAGTAAAAGGGGTCTTAGCCCCTTTTTTGGGTAGATTTTAAAGACTCACCCATGAGTCGGGGGCCATTGTATTGTATTAGAAAAGCTATAAATAGTTGAGCGAGTCTTAGATATAAATTTGGATAGAGGATTGGGTACATTGAAGAGGTTTTGTTGGGCAAGTGCTAAGGCAGGAAGCTCTACTTCTTACACTTAGGTAGAGAAGGGAAGGCTCCTGCAGCTGAGTGCACAGGAGGCCTGGGTAGAGTTCGTAGCTGAGTGTGCGGACCACTGTAGTTGTGTGCACGGGGTCGAAGAGTATGTAATCAGTGAACTAGAGATCAATAAAGACAGTTTTTTCGAGAATTATTGAGTATTTCCATTGAATCTGTTTATGTTATATGTTGTCTATTAATTATATGTTTTATGAAATATTGAATGAATGTTATGCAAATTTGTTGAATCTGTCGTAATAATGTATGGAATAAATTCTTATCCACTTCCACGAAGTTACAATATATTTCTCTTATGTTTTCTAACGAATTACGTAGATCTACACAAACTCTAATCTAGGGTTGCTTGTTGATGCGTGAAAGTAGGTAAGTCGACTGTTTAACATCTGCAAGGACTGATCGTGGACCTTCACGAAGGTGTTGAGGTATCTTTAACTTAGTTGCAATAACGAGCCCTAGAAGTCTATCGATCCATGTCGAGGCAGATGTAAGGTGCTGGAAGACATCACACTATTCTCTGGATGCAAAAACTTGGTTCTTTCATCCCCTAATACTGCTTCGGGTGAGATTGCAGCCTGTGCTACATAGGTTGTTTCCAAAATGGCCAGCAATGTAGGGTTTTGTTGGTTGGCACAATTAGCTTTGAACCTAGGTTGGGACCCCCTAAGTCAACAAATGGTTCCGTTGTCGGGACAGGAATCTGCTTAAAGAGACGTGTGATGTCGCATCATTGGAATCCAACTAAGAAAGAGATTGAAAAGTGGTTAGATTGGAATATTCATGAGTTCATGGCTCAAGAAAATAGGAATCCACACTAGTCGAAAGAGGATTGTTTGAATAGGTATCTATATACAAAGGTACATGAAATTTTCTTTAGCACTTTTCCAATTGAATTATATGAGTGGTTAGCTAAATTGGCAGACAGTCAAGGAAGGTGGAAGCTCGACAGTCCTATAGTGTGGATGCCATAATTGGTGTGAATATTAGAGACATTCAATAACAAGATCACGTGGGCTATCAATCACTGGATTGATCAAATTCTGGGAGGATTTGTTACTGAATTTACTGTAGACACATTAGTTAGCTATAGCGAAGCAAAACAAAAATTATTCAAAGGACCGCGAGGTAAGTACATCAAGTCATTGAATACTTGGATTAAGATGTTATTGTGTGAAAAGTGGATAATGCAATTACCTTGATGTTTGGAGCTACACGAAGTGGAAGATTCTTTAGAAATCATGAAGAATCAAGACCAGAGTATAGCCCATTAATTGGACCTCCTTCAAGTGATGATGAAGGGGCAGTGCAGACTACACCGTGAAGCGTTGTTAAGCTAATAACTCAGGGTATTCCTGGAACACATCATCCATCCACTCCACCTCTACCTCCACCTCCACCATTCAACATGGCAAATCCAATGAAGATGTCGATCTTCAAGGGGATATGAAGTGAAGATCTGGAGCAGTTCTAATTTGTTGCAAACGATGTATGGACGGCGAAATAGATTATGTTAATAATATAAAGAAGGCATAGTTGGTTACCACCTTGTAGGATCGTGCGCTAACCTGGTACATTAAATATTGTTCTGATAATCCTCAGACATCATTAGTAGAGACTCAGATAGCTTTGAACAAAGAATTTAGTAAGCGTAAATGTAAGGCGCAATTGGTTATTGAATTTAAGGAGATCTTAATGAGAGTTGATGAGACACCTTGGGACTTTGATCAGAGGTTGAAGTGTTAGATCAGATAGCATAACATGCAAATCTCAAATACCTAGCACCATAATTGGTTTATCACAACACTTTTGCCACACTTAAGAATCTCCCTGTCACAATAAAAGATAGCAATGAAAGCAGAAGCTTTGGAGATTGCAATGAGGCTGCACGCGTCACCTATTAAGGATAAAAACCTAGGGGTACAACAGATTCACTCGCAATTAGTGAGCCTGCACATAGAATTACAGAGTCTCAAGAAATAAAAGGAGGCTAAGCCAGAAGTGCACGCAGAGGTTTGATGCTTGAAGTGCAAGGGCCACAAGCATGATAAAGATCATTGTGCAGTATCATGAATTATCTTGTAGGGTGGGAGGGGGGGTGGGTAGCCCCCCTAAACCCAAAAGCCCCAGCCGGGCCAAGCACAGGAGCTACACTATGGTGCGTCATTTGTCAAGTCAGTGGGCAACATGCGACGGATAACTTCCACTTACTTCAGAAGTTGGTTTAGACACCCCAGTAGCTGTTCTATAATTTCTGTAAATCTATGGGCCATGATGAGCACCAATATTGAAGTTATGAGTTGATGATGGAAAGAACCCCTACTTACCATATGTAGGTAGAAACTCGGCCTCCAGATCAAGGCGCAAGAGGAGCGCACAGTGGTCGTCAAGGCCAAGGATGAGGACAAGGAGGAGGACCTAGTAGAGTTCATGGTCAGGTTATCTGCTACAACTGCAGGCAGTTGGGCCATTTCGTGTGAGATTTCCCAAATCCTACACACCCTTCATGTCAATATTGTAGACAATTTGACCATGCCATAGAGGAATGTCTAGTGCTAATAGCTAAAATGAAAGAGAAGAAAAAGCTACCTCAACAGCCTACGCAAAATTTACAAATGATGAAGGATGAGCCCCGCTGATCTGAAAATCACTTGTGAGTGATCTCAATTAATTAATGCAAGTATTACAGACTCATGTGTTGGTGTGTGTGTCTATTATCTTAGGAAATGGATCGATAATATTGCAAAATAAATAGACACTAGAAAACAATAAGAGAAACACAGCAAGCAATGCAAAAACATAACAATTTAATAAGGAGTTCACCCAATCCTCCTGGGCTACGTCTCCTGGTCCAGCGTTCACTGGTGGCCTTCTTTTATTGTGTCTTTAAGCAAAGTTTTTACAATGAGGAGCTCAATGTGAGTCTCCTATAGCAAATGCTGCTTATTAGGGTGGTACTTGGATTTCCCAAGCCACTAGAGTACATAGAGTCCCCCTTACCAAGTCTCGACCTCAACTGGTCTTAATGGGATGAGTCCAATTTGCTACTTAGTTCCTGCAAGATATCCTCACAAGGATTGCTTGAACCTCTCAAGCCTTCTCGGTTCTGTCTGATCGATGTTGCCTTTGCTCTGCAGGTCAGCTTGACTTTTTTTCACTGTTTCTTGCTTCACTCTCTTTTCTGTCTCTTCTGTCTCACCATCTTCTTACTTTACTCTTTGTTTGTTCATGGCTTAAAGCCAATCTGTCCCCTGACTGTTTGCTTTCTCTTCTGTCTCTTTGGATTGCCTTTCACTGTCCACTTGGAATTCCCTGCTTCTGTGTCATCACCACTGTGTAACGTTTCACAGAGAGGTGGCCACTTGTCCCCTCACGAATTGAGTTCCAGCTCTTCCTCAAATGGTCATTATTTCGATTACTTTGTGTAATGATTCATCCACCAGCGTAGCGGTCAAATCGAACTTCAAAGATTTATGCGCTATAGCTTATTTCTCCCTCCAAATCCAGTCTCCCATCAGGTGCAATCTCCATCGTTAGATTTGGGTCCTCCATATCCTATAGTTATCGCTTTTATCGCACGGTTGACTTGCTCAAACGTTAGCCCGCGATGAGAGTGGTTTTCTCTCTCATCTGTTGAACACGCGTCACTCAGTGTATGGATCGCTTGGTCCTCTGACAATTCCGCTTACCACTCGAAATGTCTTTGATATTCCACCGGTTTGGAGTGCGAGACCTGCCTTCATTTTTAGCGCTTTTCCCATGGTTTTGGAGTGCGAGACCAAGCATTCTGGGCTTTTCCTTCTTGAGGGGTTTTGCCCAACGATGCACAATTAGTGCTTTGTGCTAATTGTGCATCAGAAACAACCTCCATTTCTAGGTTTGAGACTCCCAACTGCCATTTTTGCACCATGCATGGTCCCCATGGGCCAACGATCAGCGCGCTTTGACCGAAGGTCCTCGTTGCTCCATGCTGGCTGCAATTTTCCATTATAGAGAGGTTATTTCTGATAGCTCATTGTCTACAAGATTTTGAAGTTTGTTATGATTTGAAACTGTCATAAAACTCTGATAATTTTCAAGGATCCAATTCGGATCATGGCCTTCCCA
Organism: Pinus tabuliformis; assembly: GCA_031772625.1. NCBI lineage: Eukaryota > Viridiplantae > Streptophyta > Pinopsida > Pinales > Pinaceae > Pinus > Pinus tabuliformis. The sequence continues at coordinate 310,480,303 of CM062810.1, read as the reverse complement.
CTGAAAAAGCTTTTGGACCACCAAAAGTTGGTTTTCAAGCATCGACTAAGTGAGGGTACAATTGTCTCACATGCCCAATCTCTATCCACTTTGCACTACTCAGCTTTGAATCCTTGAGCCCAACTTTGAGGTATTCAAAATCTCCCTTGTGCATCGTTCTCACCTTCCTGTCCAGAACTGTGTCTTCCTGCAATTCATTAAGATATTCAGGTAGCAGGTCATCAATAGAAAGCAATTGAATCTCTTCTTCAGGATCCCCAATTAGTGAAGGTTCAAATAGTCTCAAGTTATCTGCATTTATGACTGAGTAGATGTGCATGTAAGCTGGTAGATCAAGGACAAAAGCATTCTCACCAATTTTCTCAAGTATCTTGAAAGGTCCAAACCTGATAGGCTTTAGATTTTTACCTTCACCTTGAATTCTGTCCTTGCTGATATACAGCCAGACTTGATCAACAACATGGAAACTATGCTCCATCCGATGCTTGTCATGCTTTGCCTTGTATTTGGCTTGGCTCTTTTCCAGTTGTTCCTGTATTGCCTAGTGAATCTCTTAGATTTGTTCAATGAACCTAGTTGTCTTGTCCACATCGCTGTGTCCCTCAACTGTTGTGTTCTTACCAAAGACAAAATCCAAAGGTGACCTGGGTGTAAAACCAAAACAGGTCTCAAAGGAGATCTCTGTGTAGAAGAATGTTTGGCTCGATTGTAAGCATGTTGTACATAACACAAATGTTCATCCCAAAGCTTAGGATGCTTGCTACAATATCCCCTGAGCAACTGGATCATTGTCTTGTTGACTACTTCTGTCTGGCCATCGGTTTGTGGATGGAAAGATGTGCTTTTCTTTAGCTTGGTGTTCATCAGTTCCCACAAAATTGACCAAAAATTTCCCACAAATAGAGTGTCTCGATCAGATATTAATGGAAGTGGGTAATCCAAAATGAACCCATACATGTTGAAAGAATAGTTTTGTAGTTTGTTCAGCTGTAATCTGTTTATTACAAGGTATTAAAATTCACATTTTGTTGATCCTATCCACGACAACATACAGATAATCATGACCTTTCCTTGATTTAGGCAGTCCTCCAACAAAAGCCATGGAAACACTTTCCCAAGGATGAGAAGGAACTGGTAATGGAGTGTACAAGCCTAGTTTTCTATTGCTGGGCTTGATTTTAGCACACATGGTACACCCTCTTACATATCTAGAAACTATCTCATTCATTCTCAGCCAATAACAAAATCTTTGCAGTTGTGCAACTATTTTACTTACCCCAAAGTGACCTGATATTAGAGAAGTGTGTGCTTCTCGAACTATCTTTACTCTTTCAGTTTGTGGAATGCATAGCTTCCCACAATGATATAAGAGTTGGTCCTTTACATGATAGTCCAATTCTTCTATTTGTTTTCCTTGACTTAAAGTTGCATATACATATTTAAAGTCTATATCTTGAGCATATTGTTCAATGTAGCTCTCATGTAACACAAAATTATGCTTAAGTATACTAGATGCATTTATAATGGGTCTAGATAACATATCTGCAACTTTATTGTGTATGCCCTTTTTATATCTGATGACTAAATGAAATTGTTGTAGAAAACCCATCCATCTAAAGTGTCTTGATTGCCGCAACTTAGTTTGGGAGTGTAGATATTGAAGTGGTTGATGATCAGTATGTATTACTGTCTCTTTTCCCATTAAGTAATGTTTCCACTTTTTCAAACTCTATACTAATGCATACAATTATTTATCATATGTAGGATAGTTAACTACTGTAGAATTAAATGTCTCAGAATGATAACATATGGGTTTACCGTGCTGTATCAACACGGCTCCCATGGCATAGTCACTGGCATCCATTTGGATCTCAAAGGGTCTTTGAAGATCAGGGAGTGCTAGTACTGGTGTTGTACTAATCTTTTCTTTCAAGGTGTCAAAGGCTTTCTGTTGTTTGCCTCCCCACTGAAACACCTTATTCAATCCTATTAAAGCATGTAAGGGAGCTGCAATTAAGGAAAAGTTAGAAATGAACTTTCTCCAATATTGTGCTGCTCCTAAGAAGCTCCTAACTTCTGTAGCAGATTTGGGTTTAGGCCAATTTACAATGATTGCCACCTTAGAGGGATCTATCTTCAATTCACCACCCCCTACTATATGTCCCAGATAATTCAAAGATGTTTTTTCAAATTCCCATTTTGAGATTTTAACATAAAGTTTTTCTATTTTCAAAACATCTAGTGTCTGCTTAACATGCTTTAAATGTTCTTCCCATGTTTTGCTAAATATCACAATGTCATCCAGGTACACAATAAAAAAATCATCAAGAAAAGGTCTGAGTACATCATTCATTATTCACATGAAAGTAGCAGGAGCATTAGCGAAGCCAAAAGGCATAACCAGCCACTCATACAATCCTTGGTTTGTTTTTGTTGGCATTATGACACAGGTTTGGCATAGGTTTGGCTCAATGACATAAGTGTTGTCCTTGATGGCAACTCACTCAAATAGCAGATCATAGTTCAGGCTCTCAGAATGGGTGAAAATGAGATACCTAAAGGTTCCTTTTCACAAAGTTGCGGACATACGCGGGTGTACCGAACAAAAGGTGCATACATATACGCAGGTGTACCAAACAAAAAGTGCAGACGTAAAGTACACACACTTTCATGCAGAGAAAAGCGCACACGTGGGAAATCTTATGGTTGGTCCATGGTATTTAGTCCGACATTTTTGAACTTGTGGTTTTGGTCCATGGTTTTGCATCTAAAGTATTGAACCCAGTTATTGGGTCCCTAGTATTGGATCTCTATGGTTTTGGACCATGGTTTGAGTAAGGCCTAGGCTATAAAAAGGAAAGGAGATAATTTGGCAGGGGAGTGACTAATGTGTTGAATATCTTGAGAAGAGCAAGGTCTGAAATACTGGTGATCGGTTAGTGAGTTATAGTTGGACCTGAATCAAGGAGAAACCTGAGCATTACAAGACGGATCTACTAATGGGTCGAGATCTCTCTAGCGCATGATTAGATCTGTAAATCTGATAATCTGGGGTATAATTAAAGTCTGGAAAATTATCTATACCCGCAGGTTTGACATAGGGCAGGCGTGGATACCCGCAGGCTCGACACAGTGCAGGCGTGGATATACGCAGCTTTGACATAGCCCAGGCATGCATAACTGCAAGCTAGACACATCGCAGGCACGGGTATATGTAGGTTTGACATAGCACAGGCGCGGATACCCGCAGGCTCGACACAGCAGAGGCGCAGATACCCGCAGGTTAAGGAAGTGAATACTGTGTATGTACGCATGTATCTATTAGTGAAGTTGCAGACTTTTCTTGAAATATGTTTTAGCTGCTTTTGTTTATTACTGTAGTGTTCAGGGTTCTGAATTGGTGTCCGGTTACTGGTACTGTGTTCTGAGAAGTTATTGATTCAGTATTTGTACAAGGAATTTGGTTGATTGCAGATCTATTTGATGTTTGATTGATGTTCATGGATCCAGTTTGAAAATTTATGAAACATGGTCCCTGAAAGAAAAGAGAAGTCTTTTGTAGGTCAGCACCTATGTACTAGTACCTCTACTAGTACAAGAGCTAAGGGGGTTGTAGCTCCCTTCCAAAAGAGTCTGGAGAAAGAGAGAAGGTTGTAGCCTTCTACAAGTTGAAGCCTGCGTGCTAGTATAAGACTGCACCAGTACAAAATCATTGTAAAAAGAAGTTTCTAATTGAAAGAAGATAGAGACATATTGCACCAGGTGGTTTTCACCCACATTGGGTTTCCACCTTATATCTGGTGTTCTTTTGTGTGACTGTCTACTCTACTTTTCTGTTCCTGCTTACTATTATATGGTTCTGACACACAGATTAATGATCAACATCTGAAGAATAAATTAAAATTATAAGTCAGGAAGGCATACACAAGTTTCATTAGTATCTTTGTATAAATTGAAAAAGAATCTAATAATACTGATTCACCCCCCCCCCCCACGTATTATTTTCAACAATTGGAATCAGAGCAGGTCCTTCAGGAAAAGCTTGATCACTTGAAGGAATATCTATCATCATGAGCAACTACGAAAAGGAAGCATCTATCAGGCCACTAATTTTTTATGGGAGCAACTTCATCTATTGGAAGGTAAGAATCACTGCCTATCTTCAATCTCTTGGTACAAAAGTTTTGGATATTGTGGAAACAGGATACACATTTCCATCAGCTACTCCTACAGATGTAGCTGGAAAGAAGCAGTATGAAACAAATGCAAAAGCTGTCAATACTCTATTAGGAAGTCTATCTCAATCAGAATTTGTCAAGGTTATGCAGCTCAAAAGCGCAAAAGAAATATGGGACAATATTGTTCTGAGCTATGAAGGAGATGAACAGGTAAAACGAGAAAAACTACAAACTCTTAGAATTCAATATGAAAGTCTCAGAATGCATAATTATGAAAGTGTGGCTAGCTATTTCCTACGTATAGATGAGATCGTAAATTGTATGAAAAACTTTGGTGAAGAAATAAAAAAAGTCGTTTTAGTTGAAAAGGTTCTAAGATCTTTGTCTCCTAAGTTTGATTCAAAAGTTTCTTCCATAGAAGAAAAGCAGAATCTATAGAGCCTTACCATGTCACAACTGCACGAAATTGTAATTTCTTACGAAATGAGAAAAGGAGGACCATCAGACAGGAGAGAAGCTGGATTCAAGGCTTCAAGAAAAAGAGATTACTATGAGTCAGGACATATGTCAGAAGAAGAGGAAGAATCAAATTTTGTCAAGAACCTTCAACGAGGAACTGGAAGATTCAGAGGTAAGCTGCCTTTCAAATGCTTTGCTTGTGGAAGAGTCGGTCATTATGCTGCAAAATGTCCTCATAAAGATAAACTAGACAAAGGTAAGGAACCTATTAGATGGAACAGAAAACAGAATAAGAAGAGCTATTACATGCATGAAGATAGTGATGGATTGTCAAATAGTGATGAAGATGAACAAGGTAATGATGATAGACTTTTGATGGCTTTTGAAGATGATGATTTCTTGGATGCTATAAATGAAGAAGGTCTTTATGAAGAAATTTCTAAAATTAAAGTTTGTTTAGAGGAAAAGAATATCATTATAGATACTCTAACATTCCAACTTGCTAAAAAAGATAAACACAATGAAGAGTTAGAATGTGAAATTGTGGGACTTAGAAAAGAAATTGAGAAAACAAAAGCCCTTAATCTCAGATTTGCTAAAGGATCTGAAACTCTAGATGAGATTATCAAAGTGAAGCATTCTCCTCTAATCAAGACTGGTCTCAGATATTCCGAAGAAGCATCTCAAGCTCAGAAGCAAGCACAGAATCCATCCACCTCCAAAAGCTATCTTGATGCAGCAAGGAGAAGTGAACAAGTTGACAATCGACAGCAAAAGCATAATGCAGATCACCAGGTAAATCAGGGACAATTTTCTTCAAGAATGATCAAAGATTATCAAGTAAATCGGGGACAATCTACAAGGATGAACAAAAGCCTCAATTGACCACAAGTAAATCATTCTCAATTTGGCTCAAGAATGGATGGAAACTACAATCATACGGTTGGTAGATTTGATAATCACAGGAGTTTCTTCAATGGCCAATGTTTCTCTTGTCATAACTTTGGTCATAAAGCTTCTCATTGTGTTGCCTACAAGACCATCATGACTAGGGAATCTCAAAAACAAAGGAGTATGACAGGAATCATGAAAAGAACCTACAATAAATTCTCTGCTCTTGAAAATGAAATAGAATGTTCTATCTGTAACAACTTCGGTCATGAAGATTCTGAATGCAAAAGCAGGTTTCTGCGAACAACTCAGAAGGAGCAAGCTTCATTGAGTTCCAAAAAATGGAAAAAGAAAGAAATGCAACCGGAAAGATGTGGGATAGCCTTATATGCAGAAGGACAGGAAAATCAATGGTACATCGATAGTGGATGCTCGAAACATATGACAGGTAATAAAGAAAAAATTCAGTCATATAGTGCCTTAGAAAAGGAAAAGAATGTCTCATTTGGAAATGACACCCCTGCATGCATAAAAGGTAAAGGCTCCGTTCGTTTGAAAGAAAAGGTCAAGGCTGGAAATGTTATGTATGTTGATGGCTTAAAGCATAATCTATTGAGTGTCAGTCAAATGTGTGATCAAGGAACTGAGGTAATATTTCGATCAAATGGATGTATTTTTCGTGAGCTTGATACAGGAAAAATAGTGATCAGAGGCATAAGAACTCCAAATAACTTATACGTACTCAAGGGAGAACAACAACAGTGCTATTTAAGTAAGAATGATGAACACTGGCTATGGCACAGAAGACTGGGGCATCTTAGCTTCTCTCAGATAAGGAAAGCATGTAAATATCAGGTAGTTCGTGATCTTCCTGACATCAGAATTCCAGACAATACAATATGCAAATCATGTCGATTTGGTAAGCAAACCAGAACTAATTTCCCTGAGAAGGAAGGATCAGCTAGCAGGCCACTTGAACTTGTCCACACCGATATATGTGGTCCAACTAGGAAGAGGTCACCTCAAGGAGAAGAGTATTTCATATTGTTTATTGATGACTTTTCAAGGATGTGCTGGATAGGACTCATGAGGTATAAAGATGAAGCTTTCGAAAAGTTCAAGTCATTCAAAGCTTTGGTTGAAAACGAATCAGATCGCAGAATCAAATGCCTCAGATCTGATCGAGGAAGGGAATTTACCTCTGATGAATTTTTCAATTTCTGTGAAGAACATGGAATAAGAAGGGATTTTCTGCTACAAGGACTCCTCAACAAAATGGAGTAGTGGAAAGGATGAACAGAACGGTTCAACAAATGGCTCGTGCTATGCTTGATGAGTCTAGAACTCCCGCAACCTTCTGGGGTGAAGCCGCATTTTCTACTGTTACTATTCTCAACAAGACAAATGTCCGGGTAAACAGCACCTAGACTCCTCATGAACTTTGGTACGGTAAGACTCCCACGGTAAAATACTTCAAAATTTTTGGAAGCAAATGCTACATTAAAAGGACTGATGAAAATCTTGGCAAGTTTGAACCTAGAGTAGATGAAGGCATTTTACTTGGCTACTCTCCCCACAGCAAAGCTTACAAATGTTACAATAAAATGCTTGGTAAAATTGTTGAAAGTATTGATGTAGTGGTTGATGAAGAAGGAAACACTCCTAGGCAGGTAAAATCTGAAGATTTTGAAGATGGCAAAGACTATCCGTCAACATAAAATCAAATTCATGATGAAGAAGAAACCCATGAGGCACCAAAAGAACAGATAAGGATAGAAGAAAAGACTCCATCCAGATACATTCAAAAGAATCATCCAGAATCTCAAATTTTGGGGTAGAAAGAGGCAGGTGTACAAACAAGAAGAACCATTTCAAAAGCTTCAAGCTATCTAGCATTGCTCTCCTCCACTGAACCACAGAATGTAAGAGAGGCTTGCAAAGATGAATGCTGGGTCAAGGCCATGTGTTATAGACATTTTTGTGCCTTACAGCATTGAGCATGAAATGTCCATAATCTAAGGGATCCAAAGTCCCTAAACATGTTGTTCCTACCCCTAGAGGAACAAGGCTAACTAACCACAGCAATTCACAGAAGTTCTCCACCTGAAACCACTCAAAAACAAGTCAATTCAGGATCATGTCAACTGCTCCACTGAGCATCTGCGCTGAATGTCAACTGCTCCACTGTCTACCTGCATTGAATGTCAACTCCAACAAAGGCTACCTGCGTTGAGCGAGATTGGACAAGTGGCAGGCTCATTCCTCAATGTGTCAATGCTCAGGAAGCTTCCAAAATGACACTTGCCTCAGGGAATTCGACTGGTGATGAGTAAGAGGTTCCAAATCTCCAAGTGGAAGCAAGAACCTCCAGGTGGACTCAAGAACTGAGAGAGGGAGAGGACACTAGTCAGATCTCAAGCTGACTCATCCTCTCTCCAAACATCTATATATGGATCTCACCTCCATGAGATCTAGAGGCTGGAATTTTGTGAATGCAAAGAATTGTTGTTGGTTTGAGACTGGAAACATTGGGTGCTTAATGCTTTGAAGGGAGCTGAAGAAGGAATTCCATTCTGCTGGGAAGGAGATGCTGGATTGGAGCCCTCTGGGTTGTATCTCTTCCTGAACCTTGTTATCAATCAATAAAGCTATCTTGGTTTTCTTCTATATACTGGTGTATTTATATGATTGCATTAGTGTATTTGATTTGTTTCTAATCCTGAATCATTTATGAAGATGTATATTTGCCTTTGTGTTGTGTTCTTCTCTTGTCGCAAGTAGCTGTTCTCTTGTCACAGGTAGCTGTTCTCTTGTGATCTCGTGGGAATCAAGTAGCTGTTCTCTTGAGCAAGCGAGGAGGCAAGTAGCTGTGAACACCCAAAGAGAAGAGGATCTAGATCGAGGGACAAATGGAAGACAACGGTAAGTCTATCAATCTCCCCTCTTTCACATTTCATAAAGGAAGAAACCAGTATAGCTGTATTCGTTTGTTGCTAAGGCACTGTCACACCTTAGGTGGATAGGATCATCCTGCATAGGCATTTTTCCCCACAACAAATTGGCGACTCCACTGGGGAGATTGCTTTAGTCATTTTATTTGTGTTTACATCATTGTTTACTTCATAGACTCAACAGCAACAATCGAACTGCTTCTGCAAAGTAGACTGGTTGCCTTGATCCTTCACTGGGTTTTTGTCTATGATCTGAACAATGGACTCACAAATGACTTGATGATCCTTTGTGATAGTCTTTAGTACCCTCTCAAAGCATCCCTCTATTTATACCTTGCTTGTGTTTCTGATTTGGCCTGAAACAGTTGATTTTTGAGCATTTTGTGACCCAAAACCCAGGGGAAACGAGAGTTTCTCCTTCAGGGCAGACACTGTGAAGGCAGTCTGCATTTCAACGCAGGTCCCGTGAAGGCTACCTGCGCTGAATGTCAACTCCACAGTGTTGGACTTGCGCTGAACCAGTTTAGCCTTGTGCATCTGGGGTTCTCTGCTGTCTGTTGCCCTGTTTTGATCTCTGTTTTTTGCAGCCTTTAACCAGCATAGGTACCAGTCAGATAGCTCTTTTTCTTTGCTTAGATTCCGCCTCCTTTTGTACAAAAAGACTGTGAGTGTTTTTATGTGTTTGTGGCATCATTTACAGTTTTCCTTTGCATGAGTAAAATAGTCATCCTGTAGCCTTTGATTCAGATCTGATTGATTGTGATCTTAGAAGAGAGTTCATTGGCTGTTTGCAGATTGATTATAGATTTACTTTTGCTTATTGGTTTGAATTTGTCTCTTTTAAGTGTCAAAACAAGTCTTTATTTCGAAAATCGTTAAGTGTTGTAATCTCTTCTATCTTCTCTGATTTCGAAAAAGTGAACTTGTTTGTATTGATCATTTAAAAGCAAATTCAAAGTTGTACAAAAAGCTTTCTTTGTAGGCATATATACTAAGAAAGTGGAAAACAAACACCTGCATTGTGCATTTGCATTTTGATAAGTTTGCATGATTGATTTAGGAAAGAGTGCATTAGAGTGTGCTGATTTCTCTTTGAGAAAAGATAGTGTCTTTCTTTTCCCTTAGTAGCTAAGATTTTCAAAGTTGAAAAGATTATAAAGCTTGCTTATCATCTTTAGACTGCATTTAGGAATTTGTATCATACATCTTGTGGTGAACCTTGAAAGGCAAACTTTAAAAATATCAACCTAAAATAAACTGAATGAACCTAACAACACTTTGTAACATAACGCACAACATAGAGGTCTAGGCTAGAGACGTGTTCCGGCGTCGTTAAGCCTAGTGACTGTCGATCTCGTCGAAGGTGGGTGATTCCTCCTGAGGGACGATAGCGCTAGTACGGATTGTGCTCCCACGTATCGTCGCGTATATATTGGGAGACCCCTATAGGTATATATCCTTTATCCTTAGGAAGCCGTGTCAGCCGCCCTACTAATTGAAATGCAGTGAACACAGCATTCACGAAGATCGACCGCCCGTACCTTAAAAAGTATTCTGCGGTTTTGCGAAAAGTTTGGCACACCCTCTGCCTAGAACTCCAGAGCAGTTTCTTTTGGCCTTTTTCAAACTCTATAACAGAAAAAGTCCATCCGAGCATTTGTCACTTCGGGCTCGTTAAAACATCGAAGGAGACTAGAGTCATCTTTAGCTTTTTCTCGACTCTTTAAAAGTGAAAAAGCAAGTTGTGTCTAATGCGTCGTTAACAATTTATTTTAAACGGAACAATCACCCTTTATTCCCGCGTTGATCTTTAGGTTGAAAAGATGGAGCACACCAACCAAGGAATTCCCCTTGGAGGAAATCCTAGTCCCTTCTCCTCTTGGGGAGATGTTGGTGCGCCCCACATGGCCACATTGTCGCTTCCAGGACTGACAATTGGCCTACTAGTCTGGCTCTTTTCAACCAATGTCGTTTAGAATACCACCATTCCTGAGCAGTCGAGTCAACAGTTAGATCAGACAAGAGTTGCCTCCCAGCCTTCCACTTCGTCTTCCTCTCCTCCTTCCTCTTCGCTTGACGGGACTGGTAAATCAAAAAACCGAGTTCCTAAGGAGAAGAAGGAGAAGAAGAAGAAAGAGAAGAAGAAGAAGGAGCCTAAGGCGACTGGGGGCAAACAAGTGTCATTTGACAAAAATCCACACACAGCACTCGCAAGGCCTAAATCGCCATGCGTCATATGCAAGGGAGACCACTTCCATAGAGATTGTCCCTGTATCCCCCAGATACTAAGAGACTGGTCCCCCCGTTTGCACAATTCGGTAGCATCGACCTCTGATAGCCATGTCGACTGCTCACCGTCAACTAGTGGGAGTGAAGCCCTAGGACAGAGCGGGAAAGCTAAATTTCCCTGCAAACTATGTGAAGGCGATCACGCCATCCACCGTTGTCCCTTCTTAGACGAGGCAAAAAGAGTTCTGGAAGATCGCCCGATTTTACGAGCGCATCTCCCTCCTGGATATCAAAGACTCCTGCCAAGTCCCTCACTAGTTGAGAACCTCGCTGACCCACCTAGGTGGTCAGCCGAAGCACCTGTCATTGAAGATGAACCGTCTGAATCCATACCTGACGAAAGTCTAAAGGTTGAAACGACAGTTGACCCGGTTTTGCCTTCAGAGAATCTATCTTCGAATGGCACCATCACAGAGGAGAATCAAGACGACACCGTCCAGATTCTCTTCATCAGCACTGACTCTGATGATCAAGGGGGCAATGCCACCATTCCTTTATCGCAGGAAGGAAGTTCATCAGAGCGCTATCCGGCCGTTTATTCGGTCCCACCACCAAGCAACCTGGTTGTGTCCTTTGATTGGAACCAACTAGGCAGACCTCGGTTGCCAGCAAGCATACCATTCAGAATTATCATTCAAATATACAGAATGGTAATGGCTGGCACTATCATTGATGAGGGGGCATCTGTGAGTATCCTTTCCTCTATTTCTTGGAAAGCGCTTGGTTCGCCAGCGCTTTTGCCTGAAATGAGAAATCTATCAGGCTTTGATAAAGGAACCAGTCGACCTTTAGGGATCCTCCCCAATGTGCCTATAACATTGAAAGGGAAGATCGTTCAAATGAACGTGATGGTTGTTCAAGGACCCTTGGATTATAACCTACTCCTTGGACGAGACTATATATATTGCATGGGAGCTATTGTCTCCTCACTCTTTAGAGTAATGTGTTTTCCGCATGAAGGAAGAGTGGTCAAGCTCGTGGACCAACTTTCATTTCCCGGATCACGCATCGCAAATAGTCATGTACCATCCCTAAATGGTCTATACACGCAAGAAGTGTCTCAACCCATGGTCCGTCCTCCTGATGAGCGCGAGTAATCCGGGAGGATATGACTGGAACCCAGGGGGCATGCGTCCTGGCCTGCTTCGGCAGGAAAACTCTGGGTATAGGGTAGGTTTCCGCGAGAGAATATGACCAGTCCGTACCCCGTCCGTGGTTGGAAGAGGGGTTGTTCTGGAATAAGATTCTCTTGTCAAAGTTATGTGAGAGGGCGGGTATCGTCACTCACCTCTGTCTATTTCGGTAAACATTGCCGAGGAAGTGTTTTGTTTGAAAGATTAACGAGACAATCTTTGGGTAACCTGAAAGAGGTAGGCCTCTCCTGGTGAAATGAAAGTTTCGATGGAATTGAAGTAGAGGTAACCTTGAAATCGTACTTTATACCTGGGGGCATGCAAACCTTTTGGAGTGCAAGCAAAGAGCGGTTATTTATCTGTTTTTTGGGTTAGCCGTTTCCTAACTTACATAAAGAGAGGATGAGGAGCAAAGCTTAGTGAGATGAAGCTCCATAAAAAATAGAATCTTGATGAGACACTCTTATCATATGACTGGGTATCGAGCAGTTTTAGCGTAAATTTCATGCTCGTTAAAAAATAAACGCAAGATCCGAGCAGTTTTAGCACATAGTTCATGCTCGTTAAAAAATAAACATAAGATCGAGCAGTTTTAACGCGGAATTTATGCTCGTTAAAAAATAGAAAAGCGATTGTGAGCAAGCTTTCCCCTAGAGTTCAAGCTCATCCAGAAAAAATGAACCGGTAAATGACCATTGTGTATGTAACCTTATCTACCATAAAAGCCTTGGTCGTGTTTGCACCTGATCGTTCACCTCCATATGATTGTTTACCCATTTTGAGGAACAGCTGCGAAGAGTGATTTCACCTAGCCATCCTTGTGACACTGCCGTGATTGGAAAATTCCAACCTGTACCTGGAATCAGCTGCTATCCCTGTTTATCACTCGTTCCTCAAAAGACGAGTCTTCTTTAAGCTATTTTCAACTGACTCGTAAAATATGAAAAGATTGCCGAGTTTTGGCCTTCCAACTCGTTAAAGCGACCGGAAGAGCTATCCCTCCTCTAGATTTTAATCTTTTTGGACCTGAGGGATTATTGCACAAAAAGATCGATCGCTTGTTTTGTTCGGCTTGTTAAAACTATCGAAAACTCATCCCTTCTTTATTGTTTTATACTTTTTCGGACTTAAGGGATTAGATGACGAAAAAGGAATTTTGGAGTTGACTTTATGTACCTTTTCAGACTCTCTAAAAATGAAAAGGACCGAGTTATCTTTGTCGTTAGACTCGTTAAAATCATTAAATAGCGACAAACTTGTCTTTAGACGAGAACGAGTTTCACTATCACTAGGCTCGTTAAAACATAGCGATGGGCTTGCCTGAAGGGCCGGTTATAGAAAAAGCATATGTTATCCTCCTCAAGCTTGACAAAAATAAAGAGGTACTGGTCAGCAATGACTGGGGAAAAATTGGGAGAAACTAAAGAAAACTTTGATGGTAGCAAGTCGCTCTTGAACATGACACTTTTCCTCCGTACCACATTCGGGTTGGGTTGTTTCATTCACCGATCACATCCATGGTCTCGCCATACCATCCATAATTGGGGTAATGCTACCGATCCATCGTATCAGTGTCGCCATATGTTCAAGAGAAGTCATTCAGAAAGAGTCAACCGAGTCCCATCCACTGCCATACATTATCCTTCATCCATTCATGACCGCCACCCTGAATCATATGTCACAGATCGTTTTCACCTCCATTAAAATCATTAGCTCCGTTCCGTGTCACTGATGTGGGATTCATCAAGGCCCTCCTTTGACGGATCACTTCTTGTCGACATCAGCTCATTATCCAAGAAGTTGATCTATGAACAACCCTTTCAGTACTTTGAAGCTTGCATGCCTCAATGGCAAGTTTCTCACTTCCGGCAACAGGTATACATCAATGACCTTCGACCAGAAGATTTTGCGTGGTGTTCGACGCCAAGTCCTTTATTCACACCATGTGAATTGTACTGCAGTACCTTGAGGGTCATTATCATTATCGGTGATTCCTCTCGCGCTTGTTAACGGTTTACATCATTGACCGGTAATCAAGCGATGTCTTTCCATGTTCGACTTCAGCGCAGTTCTCACATGGATCGACTTGTACTTAGAGTGAAGATCAAATGAGTCTGAAGACCCCGGATCTAGTTTCATCCATCCGGGCTGCGATATATATTCAGGAAAAGTAAAGACATTTGACATGTACATCATTGCAGCAGATGATCATCCTACTCAAAGGATGATAATTTCGCCAAAATTATCAGTCTACCATCAGACGATCGTCTGTTCTATGTACAAAAATGAATTTATAAAGCTGAGCATGGGAATGCCCGCCTCAGCTAGATCATGAAAGCAGTATGAATCATAATGTATTGTATTGTATCTTATTACAGGTCTCCTCCCAGCAAATGGATGAACTTCGGACCCTCCTGGATAAAGCATTTCACCCGATAAACGGCCTCATACTTTAGGGGGCAACTGTTATAGACATTTTTGTGCCTTACAACATTGAGCATGAAATGTCCATAATCTAAGGGATCCAAAGTCCCTAAACATGTTGTTCCTACCCCTAGAGGAACAAGGCTAACTAACCACAGCAATTCACAGAAGTTCTCCACCTGAAACCACTCAAAAACAAGTCAATTCAGGATCATGTCAACTGCTCCACTGAACATCTGCGCTGAATGTCAACTGCTCCACTGTCTACCTGTGTTGAATGTCAACTCCAACAAAGGCTACCTGCGCTGAGCGAGATTGGACAAGTGGCAGGCTCATTCCTCAATGTGTCAATGCTCAGGAAGCTTCCAAAATGACACTTGCCTCAGGGAATTCGACTAGTGATGAGTAAGAGGTTCCAAATCTCCAAGTGGAAGCAAGAACCTCCAAGTGGACTCAAGAACTGAGAGAGGGAGAGGACACTAGTCAGATCTCAAGCTGACTCATCCTCTCTCCAAACATCTATATATGGATCTCACCTCCATGAGATCTAGAGGCTGGAATTTTGTGAATGCAAAGAATTGTTGTTGGTTTGAGACTGGAAACATTGGGTGCTTAATGCTTTGAAGGGAGCTGAAGAAGGAATTCCATTCTGCTGGGAAGGAGATGCTGGATTGGAGCCCTCTGGGTTGTATCTCTTCCTGAACCTTGTTATCAATCAATAAAGCTATCTTGGTTTTCTCCTATATACTGGTGTATTTATATGATTGCATTAGTGTATTTGATTTGTTTCTAATCCTGAATCATTTATGAAGATGTATATTTGCCTTTGTGTTGTGTTCTTCTCTTGTCGCAAGTAGCTGTTCTCTTGAGCAAGCGAGGAGGCAAGTAGCTGTGAACACCCAAAGAGAAGAGGATCTAGATCGAGGGACAAACGGAAGACAACGGTAAGTCTATCAATCTCCCCTCTTTCACATTTCATAAAGGAAGAAACCAGTATAGTTGTATTCGTTTGTTGCTAAGGCACTGTCACACCTTAGGTGGATAGGATCGTCCTGCATAGGCATTTTTCCCCACAACACCATGGAGGAAGAACTCGAGCAGAGTGAAAAGAATAAAACTTGGGAGTTTGTCCTTAGACCAAAAGATAAGAATGTCATAGGGACAAAATGGATTTTCAAAAATAAGCTGAATGAAAATGGGGATGTGGTTAGAAACAAGGCAAGACTTGTTTGTAAAGGATATGCACAACAAGGAGGCATAGACTTTGAAGAAACTTTCACTCCAGTTGCCAGACTTGAGGCTATAAGAATGTTCCTTGCTCTCTCTAGCTTTCAGAAGTTCAAAGTATTTCAGATGGACGTAAAATCTGCCTTTCTGAATGGAGACTTAAATGAAGAAGTATATATTGAACAACCAGATGGGTTTATTCTTCAAAATGACCCAAAACTTATATGCAGACTCAAAAAGGCTCTCTATGGCCTTAAACAGGCTCCAAGGGCATGGTATTATCGGTTGGATAAGTATCTCCATCAACAAGGTTTTATAAAAGGATCAACTGATAGCAATATATATATAAAAATTGACAATGATAAGTTGCTGATACTTGTTGTGTATGTTGATGATATCATCTTTGGTAGCAATGAAGAAGACATGAGTCAAAATTTTTCCTTGGTGATGCAGAAAGAGTTTGAAATGTCCATGCTTGGTGAGCTCACATATTTTCTTGGTTTACAAGTCCAAAAAAACAAAGACGACATTTTTCTATCACAAACCAAGTATCTCAAGCAGATCTTGAAGAAATATGGGATGGAGGATTCGAAACCAGTATGTACCCCTATGGTGATAGGATGCAGCCTCAGTGCAAATGATGAATCGGCAGCAGTACATCAACCAACCTATAGATCCATGATTGGTAGTCTGCTCTATCTAACAGGTACCCGACCAGACATTATGCATGCAGTGGGAATAGTTGGAAGGTTTCATGCAAATCCAAAGGAAACTCATCTTCAGTAAGTTAAGAGAATTTTCAAATATCTTCAAGGAACTCACAACTATGGCTTATGGTATCCTAGAGATACAAATCTCACACTTCATGCATACACAGATGTGGATTAGGCAGGAAGCGTGGATGACAGGAAAAGCACTAGTAGTGGTGCATTTTTCATGGGTCCTAGATTAGTATCTTGGTTCAGCAAGAAACAAAGCTCTATTGCATTATCTACAACTGAAGCAGAATATGTAGCTGCTGCATCTTGCTGCACACAACTCCTTTGGATGATGCAAACATTGCAAGATCTTCAAATCACTTGTACTCCACCGATCTCCATTTTTTGTGATAACACAAGTGCAATCACTATTTAAAAGAATCCTGTCATGCATTCAAAGACTAAGCACATACCGATGAAGTATCATTTTCTCCGAGAAAAAGTGCTTGAACAAAAGGTCAAATTGGAGTATGTTCCCTCTAAGGAAAAGGTTGCTGATATTCTCACCAAACCATTGCTCAGGGAGACCTTTGAATACCTCAGACAAAAGCTAGGGGTATTTGATGCATCATCTTGCTGTTGAATCTTGTCTGTCTCAGAGATTGTTGGTTGTACGCGAGGCTCACACGCTGGTTTATGTGGGTACAGTCAACTTGAAGAAAAGCAAGAATGAGAAGAGTCCAATATGGGTCTATCAGAGACCATCTGGCACAGATTCAGGGGGAGCATATAGTCTTCTAGTAATGCATTGTTGGCACTATCATAGAATATCTTGGTTCAATTCTTTAGTTGTTTTGATTTCAGGAGGAGCAAGTACAAAAGGAGAACATGGATACTGATCTGAATGATGATTGACAGATGTTGTTGATATTTTGTCTCTATTTTTCTTTTGTCAAGGTCATGTAATGGCCTATGTTGGTTGCCCCACTATGCCTGGGATGAATAATGTAATATGCTTATTATATCATGTATCCCCACTTGGTTGGGAGTTGTATGTATGATTCTTTGGTGATAGGAAGGTCAGTTATGATGTATAAAGTCATATTTCTTTTCTAGAACATCTTCTTGCAGATCTTGCCTATATGTCAGGGGGAGCTTGGACAGCACAGCAGAGCAAAGATTTTAGCATGTACTCAGGGGGAGCATAACCCTTTGCCCTTGATGTCAAAGGGGGAGAAAAGACTTTTCAGTGACTTTGGGTTGCCATCAAGTCCAAAGGGTGAGATTGTTGGCATTATGACACAGGTTTGGCTCAATGACATAAGTGTTGTCCTTGATGGCAACTCACTCAAATAGCAGATCATAGTTCAGGCTCTCAGAATGGGAGAAAATGAGATACTTGCAGGTTCCTTTTCACAAATCTGCAGACATACGCAGGTGCACCAAAGAAAAGGTGCGTACATATACGCAGGTGTACCGAACAAAAAGTGCAGACATAAAGTACATGCACTTTCATGCAGAGAAAAGTGCACACGTGGGAAATCTTATGGTTGTTCCATGATATTTAGTCCAACATTTTTGAACCTATGGTTTTGGTCCGTGGTTTTGCATCTAAAGTATTGAACCCAGGTATTGGGTCCTTAGTATTGGATCTCTATGGTTTTGGACCATGGTTTGAGTAAGGCCTAGGCTATAAAAGGGAAAGGAGATCATTTGGCTGGGGAGTGACTAATGTGTTGAATATCTTGAGAAGAGCAAGATATGAAATACTGGTGATCGGTTGGTGAGTTATAGCTGGACCTGAATCAAGGAGAAACCTGAGCATTACAAGACGGATCTACTGATGGGTCGAGATCTCTTTGGCACATGATCAAATCTGTAAATCTGATAATCTGGGGTATAATTGAAGTTTGGAAAATTATCTATACCCACAGGTTTGACACAGCGCAGGCACAGATATACGCAGGTTTGACACAGCGTAGGCGCGGATACCCGCAGGCTAGACATAGCGCAGGCATGGATATATGTAGGATTGACACAGCGCATGTGCAGATACCCACAGGCTCGACACAGCAGAGGCGCGGATACCCACAGGTTAAGGAACTGAATACTGTGTACATATGCAGGTATCTGTTGGTGAAGTTGCAGACTTTTCTTGAAATATGTTTTAGCTGCTTTTGTCTATTACTGCAGTGTTTAGGGTTTTGAATTGGTGTCTGGTTACTGGTACTGTGTTCTGAGAAGTTATTGATTCAGTATTTGTACAAGGAAGTTGGTTGATTACAGATCTAATTGATGTTTGATTGATGTTCATGGATCCAGTCTGAAAATTTATGAAACGTGGTCCCTGAAAGAAAAGAGAAGTATTTTGTAGGTCAACACCTACGTACTAGTACCTCTGCTAGTACAAGAGCTAAGGGGGTTGTAGCTCCCTTCCAGAAGAGTTTGGAGAACGAGAGAAGGTTGTAGCCTTCTGCAGGTTGAAGCCTGCGTGCTGGTAGAAGATTGCACCAGTACAAAATCATAGTAAAAAGAAGTTTCTAATTGAAAGAAGATAGAGACATATTGCAGCAGGTGGTTTTCACCCACATTGGGTTTCCACCTTATATCTGGTGTTCTTTTGTGTGACTGTCTGCTCTACCTTTTTGTTCCTGCTTACTATTATATGGTTCTAACACACAGATTAGTGATCAACATCTGAAGAATAAATTAAAATTATAAGTCAGGAAGGCATACGCAAGTTTCATTAGTATCTTGGTATAAATTGAAAAAGAATCTAATAATAATGATTCACCTGCCCCCCCTCTCAGTATTATTTTCAATAGTTTTGAAAGCAGTATTCCATGCTTCTTGTTCTACAACTTTGACTTGATGATAGCCACTATCCAAGTCTAACTTGGAAAAATGAACAACTTATTTCAATTGATCTAATAGAGCATCTATGTGAGGAAGGGGATAACAATTTTTTATTGTTATCTTATTCAATGCTCGGTAATCAATTCACATTCTCCACAAGCCATCTTTCTTTCTCACCAAAATGATTGGAGATCCACATGGTGATGTGCTAGGTTTGATGAACCCCTTCTCGAGCAACTGCTGCACCTGCTTCTTGATTTCTGCATTCTCTAAAGCAGACAACC
The DNA here is from genome assembly GCA_031772625.1 of Pinus tabuliformis. Taxonomy (NCBI): domain Eukaryota; kingdom Viridiplantae; phylum Streptophyta; class Pinopsida; order Pinales; family Pinaceae; genus Pinus; species Pinus tabuliformis. Next base: position 310,460,913 of record CM062810.1, on the reverse strand, counting down.
TGTACATTCCAATGTTAGGCAATGGAGCATCTTACTACAAATTAATATCATGCACTATTTCCTTTTTGGTTGGCAGAACTTTAGGTTCTTGAAACAAGATATCATACTCTGAAACAACTTTTTCTAAATCAGCTTGATGTTTAGCATCACAGCCCTCAAATACATTGGTTTTATCAAGTTTGTTTTCCTTTACAACCATCAGTAAAAATTGTTTGCATGAATTTATCAATTGTTTCATCTGCCTTGAGTTTATGAGAGTGTAATTATTCTTGAGCTTATGAGCTCTTACAAAGTATTCAATCCATCTTTAACGAGTAGATACTTTTTCTCAGCTCTATAGAAAATAGCTTTTCTGTCATACAAGTAAAGACTTCCTAAACCAATTCCACATATATCCAAAGGAATTATGACTAACTCAACCTCATCTACAAATGATGACCCAAAAGAAAACTTGAGCTTGCATTGTCTAGTCACTTGTAGTTGTGCTTTATCATTTAACCATCCTAATGGGTATGGTTTCTTGTGAGGTGTAGTCAGTAATCCCAACTTCTTTACAATTTCTTCAGAAATTAAATTTACTTGTGAGCCACTATAAAACAAAGTATCAATCTTTTGATGTTTGGAAATAACTCGAATATGGAAAAGCTCGTGTCTTTTTCTCTCATTTTCTTCATTAATAGTAGATTGTGCAGAATTACTAGTAGATGCTTCAGAATTCTTACCTTTTATACCCGTGGTTGCAATGGTTGTTTCATCTCCTAATTCCAACCCCAAATCTTTCTGAATAGCTGCAGCATTCTTCTTCTTCTTGCCCTCGAACTTCTTAGGTCCTAGCTCTAGATGCAGAATCCAACAGTGCTCATCATCATGCCCATCCTTATTATAGTGAGTGCATGAAGACTTGCTTTTCTGTGTAATATTGGCCTCCTTCCTTTCCATTTCTGTTTTCTTTTCTCCTTATTCTTGCTTGCACTGGTTTGGGATGATCCCCCAACATCTAGATTTCCATTCTTTCCTCTAACTTCTAGATGCGTAGCTTGAACAGATACCTCATCTATACTAGTGGGATTAAACATGAGGATAGTGTGCCTCATGTAGCTATGTAGACCACTGATGTACTTCAATAGAGTCTTAGGTGAGTCTAATGAGATTCCTAGAATCAATGCTCTCTTCCTAAATTCTTGGGTGTAACCTTGTACACTTTGCCCTTCAACTGTCGAAGAGTTTGCCAGCGCATCATGGCTTGCTGCATGTAGGCTAGTGGATAGAACTGCTTTTTAATTGCAGAAACAAATTCACTCCAGACAGAAAGAGTCTTACCATGTCTTTTCATGTCAACTTGGGTCCTGCCTTCCCACCAAACCAAGGCAGTGCCTCCAAGGCATAAGCTGGCTAGCTGAATCTTTCTCTTATCTGAATCAATACTCTGCACTCTGCAATAAACATCAATTTGTCTAATCCAATTGTCTAGCTTTTCTGCATTCAACTCTCCATCATATATTGGTAAATCAAATTTAACATCTAGTTTAATCAAATATGTCTTCTTTTTATGTTTAGGGCTATTAGGAAGTGTGAGAAAGCTTTCTTCTTTCCCTTTGCCTTTTCAGTGGTCATGGAGGAGAGACTCTTCTTCTCCTTTATCTTGTTTGGAGCCTGATGAATCTTCATCCTTGTGTTTTCTAAAATCCTTATACATTTCCTCTACCATGGACCCTATGGCCAGGAAACTATCTATAACATGAGGGTCTGCCCCCACAAAACCTTACTCTGACATTGTCTTCTGAGGATAGACTCTCCCAATTTCAGGATTAGTTTCGACCAACTCTCGTTCTCCTAATTCGAGCTTTGATATAGTTAGCATTCAACAGCTAAATCCAGCACAAGCTTGTCTAACCTTAACAACCTAGGCACTTTGAGACCACTTGATCTGAAAATCACTTGTGAGTGATCTCAGTTAATTAATGCAGGTATTACAGACTCATGTGCTGGTGTGTGTGTCTATTATCTTACGCAATGGATCGATAAGATTGCAAAATAAATAGACATTGGAAAACAGTAAGAGAAACATAGCAAGCAATGCAAAAACACAACAATCTAATAAGGAGTTCACCCAATCCTCCTAGGCTATGTCTCCTGGTCCAGCTTTCAGTGGTGGCCTTCTTTTAGTGTGTCTTTAAGCAATTTTTTTACAATGAGGAGCTCAATGTGAGTCTCCTATAGCAGATGATGCTTAGTAGGGTGGTACTTGGATTCTCCAAGCCACTAGAGTACACAGACTCCCCCTCACCAAGTCTCGACCTCAACTAGTCTTAATGGGATGAGTCCAATTTGGTACTCAATTCCCGATATATATCCTCACAGGGATTGCTTGAACCTCTCAAGCCTTCTCAGTTCTTTTTGCTCGATGATGCCTTTGCTCTACAGGTCAGCTCGACTTCTTTTCTCTACTTCTTGCTTCACTCTCTATTCTGTCTCTTCTATCTCACTGTCTTCTTTGCTCTTTTTCTGTTCATGGCTTAAAGCCAATCTGTCCCCTGACTGTTCGCTTCCTCTTCCATCTCTTAGGATTACTTGCCGTTGTCCGCTTGGAATTCCCTGCTTCTATGTCATCGCCACTGTGTAACGTTTCACAAAGAGGTGGCCACTTGTCCCCTCACGAACTCAGCGCCAGCTCTTCCTCGAACGGTCTTTATTTCGGTTACTTTGTGAAATGATTTGTCCACCAGCTTAGCGGTCAAATCAGGACTTCAAACCTTTATGCATCGTAGCTTATTTCTCCCTCCAAATCTAGTCTCCCATAGGGTGAAATCTCCGCTATTAGATCTGGGGCCTCCAGATCCTACAGTTATTGCTTTTATTGCGTGGTTGACTTGCTCGAACGTTAGCCTGTGATGAAAGTGGTTTTCTCTCTCATCTGCCAGACACACGTTACTCGGTGTATGGAATCTCTTGGTCCTCTAACAAATTCGCTTACCACCCGAAATGCCTCTGATATTCTACCGGTTTTGAAGCACGGGACCTCCTTCTGTTTTAGCACTTTTCCCATGGTTTTTCGATTTCCCTTGTGACCGAACACTCAGGGCTTTTCCTTCTCGAGGGGTTTTTCCTAGCACTAATCGCACATCAGAAACAGCCTCTGTTTCTAGGTTTGAGCCTCCCAACTTCCATTTTTGCACCATGCACGGTCCCCATGGGCCAACGATGAGTGCGCTTTAACCGAAGGTCCTCGTTGCTCCATGCTGGCTGCAATTTTCCATTATACAGAGGTTATTTCTGATAGCTCGTTTTCTACAAGATTTTGATGTCTATCATGATTTGAAACAGTCATAGAACTCTAATAATTTTCAAGGATCCAATTTGGATCACCCGCAAGGAAGATCAGAGCATTAATATTGTGCTAAGGAGTGGTATGATGACTGACAAAGATAAAGGTAAGCATCCTGAAGAATATGGATGGGTCCGCAAAGCTCTTGAGAAATAAGTCTCCTTTGACCGTAATTGCACTAAGGAAACTTTCATAGAAGCTAATAAGAGCTTCGTTGAGGCCTCCACCTCAGGAAGCTAGTAAAAGACACCAGATATGAGTGTGACACAAGAGGTTGATCCTTACGTACTCACTAATTTTTTGGAAACCTGAATGAAGTTACTACACCAAAGAAAGGCTATGGAAGGATTGCAAGAATTAATAGACAAGTGTGCCAATAAGGAAAAAAATTCTACAGAGCAGCACACAGTTAGAAAGATTGGTAAGCATAAGGCACGAACAAGATGTGAGATGCGGCTAACAGCATAGATAGGTGATTATGAAATGGATCAGGTCATTTTGGATCTGGGATCCAATCTGAATGTTCTACTGAAATGTACCCGGGAAAGGATGGGGAGACCTACACTGCATTAGTCTCTGATTCAGCTCAAAATAGCGAATCAACATAAAATCATCCCCATGGGATGATTATATGGAGTAACAAATGATATTGAAAGTGCAAGTGCATTAGCACACTTTAAAGTTATAGAAATTGTTGATGACAGTAACCCATACCTTGCGCTCCTAGGTATCTATTAGTCTATTGATATGAATAAGGTCATTAATTTGAAAAAGAGGACAATGTCATTTGAAAGGAAGTTGCTAAGGGTTATAATGCCACTAGATCCTATGGAATGGGTGTGCTATACTGAACCAGTCCACGATTATGTAGAAAGTGACAATGAGCTGGCTCAAATCTACAAGATAACAACGCAAGATCAAGATTGGATCAATCCAATGGCCGATGGATGGATTGCATGTGACCAAGAAAGTTCCTACCCGTCTGACTCAGATGTGGAACTAGAGCACTGGAAAAACCACTTATAATAAGTGTCTACATTATGGTGCAATATGATGACGAAGTCACTGTGTTGTATTTCGTTGGATTTAAGAAAACTACCTTTTTATGATGGTTTGACTGATGTAGATATATTTTTAGATGAATTTGAGCACAAAGTCCGAATAACACCAGTTCCAAGTGTTGGAATTGGCATTGCACACTATGCCCACACAATGGTGGGGTACACCTAAGGATAGTTTTGCTGGATGGCGAGATTACAGATGAATGATGAAGTTATGATTTGGACATGCTAATACAAGAATGACTGAGAAGTATAATGGGAAGGATGATCCACATGATCACTTGGGAAAGTAGACTAAGGCATTGGGGACAAGCCACAATCAAAATGGGTACATATATTTTGGGACACCTTGGATACAATCCCCATGAACTGGCATCTCGAAACAGAGCTCTGCCACGGCACTATGGAATGGGATGTATTCAAGGAAGGGTACTTATTAACTTTCATCTTTGAGGATGTTTTTTCAAGCATCGATGAAGCACTTCAAGAAATTAAAGCGGTTATCTTCAGGACACTGAAGGAACCAATGGAATGGACCCAATTGGACTGGAGCACCCAGTTACGCCACGCATTGGAATTCTATAATGTGACCATTGAAGAGGAGGAATAAGACTCAAGGAATATCAATGTTCTGGAGACAAAAGGGCATCACGAAGTAGAAGGACCACAAGTAGAGAACCCATACATCTCCACACCTTTGAAAACAAGACAAGTAAACATTGGCACTGAAGAAGAACCAAAGTTTGCGAATATTGGAGACTATTGGGATGACGCTACAGTAGAAAAAGTTGTTGAATTACTTCATGAATACCAGGATCTCTTCCCCACTATGTTTTCAGATTTAAAGGGCATTATGAGGATCACACTGAAGCCATATGTGAAGCCTACCAAACAGAGGCTTTATCACCTTAATCCTAAGTATAAGGAGAAGGTTCACCAAGAGCTAGATAAAATTCTGGAGGCAGGCATTATAGAACCTATTGAGGAGTCCGATTGGGTGAGCCCAATGGTAGTCCAAGAGAATAAACAAAAGGGAAAAATAAGGATCTGCGTAGATATGTGGAAGCTTAATGATGCATGTGTTCATGATCCATTTCCAACGTCATTTACAGATGAAGTGTTAGACAATGTCAAAGGGAAGGAGGCCTATTCCTTTACTAACAGGTTTTCTGGCTATCATCAAATTAAGATTTCACTAAAGGATAGAAACAAAACCACCTTCGTGAAAGAATGGGGGTGCTTTTACTACACTGTTATGCCTTTGGGGTTAAAGAATGTTCCTGCAATATTTTCTCGCATAGTCATAGCAGCGTTCAAAGAATTCATTCATAAGTTTCTGGAAGTATACTTCGATGATTGGATTGTGTTTGGATTAGTAAAACACATTGTAGCAAGTATGTGCCTTATGTTGGATACATGTCGAAGATACCAGATCGTGCTGAATTTGAAGAAATGTGTATTTTGTGTTCCTTTTGGGATCTTACTGGGTCATGCCATGTGTAAGCAAGGATTGATGATGGACCCTACAAAGATCGCGATGACTATGAACTTGGAGGCCCCTAGGAATGTCAAGCAATTTCATGTGACATTGGGACACACAAGATACTATAGACAATTCATTAAATCTTATGCTCAAATTATCAGGCCCATGGAAAAACTGCTAAAGAAGGATGTGAAATTCTATTGGGATGAGGAATGTAAGGGCAGCTTGGATGTGTTAAAGGAAAATATGGTGACTGCGCCAATCCTACTATTTTGCGATTGGAAAAATGAGTTTCATGTATATGTGGATGCTTCTTGCATTGCGTTGGGTGTAGTACTAACACAGGAAGGTGAACGAGAATTGGACCATCCTATAGCCCTCACAAGTAGGAAGTTATCAAAGGCTAAAAAAAATCATTCAACAACAGAATGCGAGGGGTTGGCCATGGTCTACACGTTGCAAAAATTCAAGCATTATCTATTAGGAGGACATTTCAAGATGTATACAAACATTTTTTTCCTTAAAGTACCTGGTCAACATGCTCATTTTGGGGGGGGGGATTTGTAGGTGGTTGTTATTATTTTAGGAATACAATTTTGAAGTAATTATGAAGTTGAGGAGGTTGAATGCTAGACCTAACCATCTGTCGAGAATTGAAACAGGTGAAGAACCCAGTAATTTTGAAGGAAGGGTTACCAAATGCACATCTCTTTGTGGTACGTGTAGCTGATGATCATTTTTATCACATTATTCACTTCTTAACTACAGGGATGGTGCTTGAAGGATACACAAATCAGCAGAACAAAGAACTAGTAGTTCGCACAACGTATTTTTTTGGTCATTGCGGGACATTTGTACAAAATGGGGGCAGATGAAATATTGTAGAGATATGTGCCAGATTTTGATCATGATAGTATTCTCATTGAAGCTCATCAGGGAGCTCTGGCAGGCCATTATGCAGGAAAAGCGACTACGCAGAATATTTTGCATGCAAGATTGTGGTGGCCAACATTGCACAAGGGTTCTAAAGCATATTGTAAGGTGTGGGCTTCATGTCAAAGGATTGGTAGACCATCGCGAAGGGATGTGTTAGAGTCGGTCCTTACAGCCCTCCGTCAGAGATCTGTTCGCTTTTTTGCATATCATTCTTAGGTGTCTCGCTCATTCCACTTCATTGGATTTTGCTATGGGCATGCCATTGACTGATGAGAGGGTCTGGTCGTCTTTTCTTTCCTCATGCTTGTACCTGCAGAGCTAATTAAAATTCCTCAAAAAATCACTGAAGTTCAGGTCACGTCATCACAGTCATAAATGATTATTTTCATTAAAAAGAGTCTTTAGTCCTAGAGTCTAGGGTTTCAAGTCTTTGGATATATGTGATAAAAGCTCGCAGGCCATGAGGTTGGTTTCGAAAGTTTCCTATTTCATATTTTTATTCCCAAAAACATTTGAAGACATTTTTTAGTTCAAAACTCTGTTTTGAATTGGAAACTGTCAAATTTAGTTTTTGTAATATGGATGTATTTGTTTGACCATAAGAGGTTTCAAAGCAAGCCTCTGATTTTTGCCAAAGCCAAATGCCAAAATTCCTGCAAAAAAGTCAAGACAATCATCAGTCAGAGATTCAGAGAAAGAATGAAAAATCAAAGACAGAATTGTATTAAATGATAAAGTGCCAAAAGCCAAACATTATAAAAGTGGGTTATGGTTTAATGAGATATTTTATAACCCACTATAAAGCATGGAAAACAAATCATTTTCACAAATTTCTCAAAAGCAAGACCAAAATAGAGTGTTGAAGACGAAGTGGAAACGTTTCAAGGTTGTGGAGTTGAAGGAGAAGTGCGCGCTACGCACAGAGAAGGCGCGCTACGCACTGGGCATCACTGGCCTGTGTAAAATTACATGCGCGCTACGCATTGGGTAAGCGCGCTACGCATACAAATTCAAAGCCAAAAAAAAATTTCTCCTTCGTCCGGATCCACGCCAAATCGCCTCCAACTGTTTGCAAGTAGGTCCTTTATGATTGTTCAGTGAATTTTAGACATGGTTATGGTGTGTTGAATGTGGAGGAAAAAGTGTGAAATGTAAAACCCTATGTTGATTTCCAAATTCACTTCTTAGGGTTTGAAGCAAATGAAGTCAAAAATTTGTTAGTGACTGTGTGGGTTAATATACGCCTGTTCATCTATTTTCAATGGTGTTCATGATTAACCTTGGCCTCACGCCCTCTCTTTGCCATTACATCACTGCTGTCATTATTACGGCCTTTGTTATATTCACACTATTTTTTTTGGAAAACTCATTTGACAAAACTATTCTCATTATGGCTTTCCTATGATACTTTGATACACATGTGACACATTTGAGGAATAAAGCATACACTAAAATTTTTGCCTTCACTATACCTATATCAACATACATTTTGCAGACAGTCTGATTTCAGCACAATGTTAGAAACGAATTCAGTTTATGAACAGGAGTATGACAGTGATTCCACAGTAGAAATTAATGTGCCACGAAGGTCTCATAAAAGTGGCAAAAGTGGTAAGCAACTCAGGGAGGAACCTACTTCTTTGGCTCAATTGCATTCTTGCCCACTTGCAATGGATTGTTTTCGCTATCAGTCATGCTACCACTATTGTGATTTGATTTCCCAAATTCAACATCATCATGAGCTAGCTCGTCTATTTGTTCTACACTTACATGATGGCCATGTAAATCTTGTCGGAGTAGATTTCATTCTGTCACCAGAAACCATTGCTCAGGCCACCGGAATACCAAATGTAGGAGAGGAATGGAACAAGAGACAGCAGCTAGATAAATTCTACTATGAGCCATACATCAAACCTGGGTTTATAAGGCAGCTAAGCAGGGTATTTCCATTCAGATTTCTAAAGGATGAGTTTGCACCCTTGATGAAGCTTATCATTCAATATTTCAGTTGTGAGGGTAGATTCTCACGCCTCTATACGTACCATATTCGTTTGTTGATGCATTTCATGAGGGTACGTATGATGAGCATTCCATACTTCATGTATCGCAATATAGAGAGGATGACATATCTTGTACAGAGGAAGACCCCAACACAGCAGCATAGAAGTATATATCATTACGCGCTGATCAAAATCATTGTGGTACAGCAGCTCACACAACAGGGCATTACTTGGGAGGATTTCATCTCCCGTGACTTCTTCACAGCGCTACAACCGCCTCCCGAGGTAGTTCATGATGAGGGAGAGCCTTCACATCAGTTTGACATTCCTGAGACCGAGCATATTAGTGCTCCAGTGTATGTGACATACCAGCGAGGCCACGGGGCCTTATTTACAACTACACGACGAGTACTATCTCCACATGCCATGGAAGGGGTCTCGCCTTCTTCTTCAGCACAGGTACAGGTTCAGGATAGAGGCAAGAGGCCGATGCATGAGGAGAGACCATTAGGAGGCCATGATATTGATGTTACACTCAGTGATATGGATGGGAGCTATCCTGGCTTGGAACTGAAAGAGGTCATCCAAAAGCAGAAGGCTAAGATTGACAGCTTGAATGAGAAGTTGCTGAAGGTAGAATGTCTGATCAAATATTTGGAGTAGCGCAATAAGCAGCTAGAGGACCAGCACACACTTATAGAGCTGCGACAAATCCGTGAAGACCGAAAGTTGGCCCAGAAAAGACCTGGCGATTTGACACCTTTTGAGCAGCAACTTTGGCTTGAGAAAATCAATCAACATCTAGAGGAGTTGTTGGCGAAGGCTAATAGAGACAAAGACATGCTCCATCATATGAAACATCACTATTGGGCTCGCATGCACGTCGACAAAGCAAAAATAAAGATTTTGAAAAGGAGGTTGAGAAGAGCACTAAAACGGTGAAAGAGGCCTAATCCACTTCGGATTTTGGCTGAGGCTTTGGTGGCTGAGCATGATACATGATGGAGGGTCTTCGCTCCGAATTTGAGCAAATTCGGAGAAATTTTTGTCATTTTGAAATTTTTGGCTTGCAAAACAGATTTTTCAGCCCAACGCATAGCACGTCGATGCGCTCGCTTATGATTGGGACACTTGCTAGAGGAAAACTTTATAGTTTTGGATTTGTCATGGTAAGTTATGCATGCTCTAGTATGGCCGAGGCATTTCATCAAGTTCTGGATGATCAAAAGGGTCAAAAACACCATGAAAATCACCTTTCTGCCACCTTTTGCACCAGCAGGAAGTACTTGTGGGAGAATGAAATTTTGAAGGGGCAAATGAGCTCCAAATTGGGAAATTCCACTTGGGCTGGATAGCAGACATCTAGGGCTTTCCAACTAGATATTGTGAGCTTGATTTTGATGTCATGAAGTGCCCCAAAAATAGGCTGAAAGGCGCGCTACGCATAGAGCTCAGGCGTGCTACACATAGAGGTTTTTGGTCAAATTTTCATCCTCCAGCTCAGGAATTCGGCCAGTTTTCACCAGTTTCACCTTTTGATGTAATATGTGACTTATTTTGATGTAATTTGATGTATATGATGTAACTTTGGCACTTATTTAGCTATTCTAGATGATTCATTCACAAAATAGCAAAAATTTAATGTAATGAATCAGTTTCCCTTCTTTTAGAGGCAGGTTGTTTGGATGCCTAGTTTTCAGCTCTATGTTTGGAATTAGTTCAAACTGCTCCTAGAAGGAGGAACTCGACCCCTAGAGGCTAGGAGATAGGTTGGCATGGTCTATATTATGGTTATTTTCAGTCAGTAGCAAGGGTTGGACTATTGGGAAATTTTTGGCACACTATTGTACATATCTTCTGCATTTTGGCTAAGGAAAGATCAGAGGTTTTGCAACACCTGTTTGGATTCATGTGGTTTTCAGTTTTGATGGTGTGTTCTCTCAGTTATTTTTAAGTTATTTAATGTTTTAATGTATGCCATTCCCTTCTTTTGCTTCCGAAACTAAATGAATTAGTAAGTGAGGTTGAATCCATTGATTTCAGTGCTCTGCCTTTAAATTTGTTTAGTTTTATATGTTTTCATCAGTCTGGAGAGGATTCCTGTTTCCCCTTGCCCTTTTCAGCTCCTTGTCATTCTGATCCATCCATACATATGATCAAAAAGCATTAAAGCTATTACCTACCTTGCCCCAACTCGAATTCTGCAAAGATCTGGTCTCATCCCCGAGCCCAAATTTGTTTTTTCCCTTTTTTCCAACAAAACCCCAAAAATTTTAAATCAAACCTACCTATCCATTTACTAGCCTAAAATCAATATCCATTACAAGTCATCTCAGCTCCTTTGAAGACTTTTTGCCGAGATAGACCCGGAGAGAGCCCTCTCCTGTCCTCGTAGGGCTAGCTACGAGGCTGAGCTTGGTTTGATGTGGCCTTGAGTCTCGCCTTCCCTCAGCCTAATGCAGATTCGAGCGCTAACATAGTGGTGGCCATACTGGGAGAAAATGGTTTGCTTGTTGATGTCATTTCTTTTATAAGCTATAGACGGAGCCTGAAGATTAGCCAGGTAGCCTTCGAAACGCTTTTGCTTTGCATTAGCGCAAGTAGATAAATGCTAGTTCAGTCAATCTCCGATCTAGCTTGTAACCGTGACACTTGAAACACCCCAGTACATCTGCAAATTCTAAGCTTCTGGATGATAATATTAGAGTTTAACAGGCTGAAAAAGTTGTTTATGTTCCTTTGATTTCTTGAAAATAACACGTTGGCTTCAAAGAGATATACCAGAGCTAATCCAGATCCTAATCCTCCTCCTGTTTACGAAAATCCCAATTTGATTCCAAGACTCCTTCGTCAAGAGAGCTCTGTGACTCCCATGTCTAAATCACATTCATGTCCTGCAATTTTTAAGTATCTTGAAGATCTTGATTTTGACGAGAAGTTTGAATTGTCGCTGTTTAAAACCAAATCCGAAAGTGCACTTGATTCTCTAGTTCCAAATCTCGACTTTGCTGCAGCTCTTGAAGTTGAAAGAAACAATAAATTAATTGAAAATTTTATCTTGAGGCACCTTCAAAGAAACATTCAGGCTGCAAATCTTGCTGATTTCCTAGAAGCTGCATCTGCAAATATTGGATCTTCTATCACGGCTTCCGCCTCGAAAGTTCCTACCGAACCGCCTTTCATTCCCACTATTCCCCTACAACCTATAATCACATATCAAAAGTCTGTAGTAAATTCCCCTTCTTCATCCCACGTTGCTTCTCCTCCGCATACACCTCCTCATACTCCTCACACTTCAGTTACACCCTCTCCTCCAACAACCACCAGACCAAATCTACCAAGGGCAATGGTCGCTCGGTTTGCACCTCTCGCTCTGCCTCAAGTTTTGAATGACATGCCCGCAGATTATCAAAGTAAAATTCCTTTGTTCGATGGCACACCTCAGAGTATCACAGCTCAGCAACATGTCGACAAAATGACAGATTTCTTCGATCTCCATGAGATTGATGAAGAGAATGTGACTATGAGGTTATTTGTGCAGACTTTTGGTGGAGAGGTAAGGAAATGGTTCAGAGCTCTGCCAGCCAGAAGTGTTCCTACATTAGAAGATCTGAAGAGACAGTTTTTGGAACGTTGGGAAGTAAAGAAAGATCCGCTGCAAATCAAATCTGAATACACTAAGATCAAACGAAATGCTGGAGAGTCCGTTCAAGACTATTGCATTAGATTTAACACGGTGTATAATGCAATTCCAGATGATTTAAAACCAACTAGAAAATCAACATTGCTTAAGTTCCCGGATGGTTTTGATCCAGACATGGCTTATCAATTAAGGGAGAGAGATCCACCTACCTTAGAAGAAATGCAGAAAATTGCCGTTAGTGTTGAGGCAAATTTGAATGATAAGAGAGCCAGAATGAAAGCCGAGAAGAAAGTCTCAATAAAAGAAGAAACCTCCACATCAGACCAAGTTCTTCGCAAGGTAGAAAAGATGATTGAAAGGTTAGCTCTTGATAAGCCTGAACCGCAGATTCGGAATCCTAATTTTCGTGGCTAGCAGCAGCCTCAATTTAGGATCAAACAGTGTGAGCAGCGAGCATAAGAAACGACAGCAAAACAACAGCAAGTAAAGACACCTCTTCAGCAGAATTTTGTTGGTCAAGAATCAGATGATGAAGATAATGTAGTTGGGGAAGAAAATCACTTCTTTACTTCTGATGATATGCCCACATTTATCACTGAAGATGATGAAAATGCAGCAAGTTCAGCAGTATAGCATGATGCATATTTTATCTTGGCAAATGATACAGCTCTTGAGGAAGAGTCGGATGAGTATCAGAGAGGTTATATGCATGCTTTGTCCACCCAGCAGCGTCAGTATTCACTTAGAAACAGAAATGTTCCCATCAATCCAGTCCAAAAAAGAAAGGAAGTTCCAACATCTAAAGATGAAACACCGGTTGCCCCAAAGAAAGGAAAAGAGAGTGCTGATCCTATGACTAGCAAGCCTCCACCAGCAAATGAAAAGGTAAATCAGCCCATTGTATCAAAGGATAAACCTGAAAAGAAAGATGTTCCAGCCAAAGAGGTAGAAAATACTTCTACTTTTAGTTTAGAAAATGAAATTTCTAAATTGAAGGTATCCATTCCTTTGACTGAGCTCATGAAAAACAGCAGCTATAGAGGTCAAGTCTCCAAAATTCTGAATTTTGACCCAATGTCTGATATGGTGAGTGTGGAGGATGATTAACCGGAATTGATTTTTGGACCAGCATTGAGTGGTGAGTCTGAAGTACCTCCTTTTTATATCAGTTTGAGAGTACATGAGTTTGTGTTGCATAATGCTATGTTTGATACCGGCGCCTACCACAATCTTGTGCCGAAAGCTATCATGGAAAAGTTGGGTTTGGACATCACCAGGAAATAATATGATCTTTATTCATTTGATTCTAGCAGGGTGAGATGTATTGGTCTTATTAAAGACTTGGTTGTAAGTTTGGATCAGATCCCCGCAAAGAATGTCTTGATGGATGTTGTCGTGGCTGACATTCCTCCCTGCTTTGGTATTTTCCTTTCCAGATCTTGGGGGGGGAAATTGCAAGGAACAATACAGCTTGATTTCTCCTATGCAAAAATTCCCGTGTTTGGCCAAATGAGAAAGCTTTACTGGGAACAGAAAATGAAATACATGATCACCAACAAGGAGAAACCAATTAATCATCCGGTTAATTATGTACATACAGATCTAGAGTCTTTTGTTTTGTATTTAGATAGTTTCAATTATTTTGATAGTCAGTTAGTTGTAGCAGATGATATTCCAGAAATAGCAGAGAATTTCAGAGAAGTTTTGAAGAAAGAACGACAAGAACAGCAAAACACCATTGAACAATCAGCTGGAGGTAATGGACAACAAGCAGAAAAATTACAGCAAACAACATTTCAGCACTTGGCAGAAGAGGAAGATGGTTTGTGGACCATGGATTTTGATGGAGCAGTGGGCAATGACGGTGCTGGGATTGGTATTTGGGTACGTAGTCCTTTTTCTACCTCAGACAAAGTGCCTAGTAATGTGTGGGTATGTTCTTACAAGCTTGCTTTTGATTGTTCGAACAATGAAGCTGAGTATGAAGCTTTGATTGCTGGCCTGAAAATTCTGAGAAAACTGAATGCTAAGAGGATTGCAGTATATGGCGACTTCTAGTTGGTGATTAAGCAAATTAAAGGTGAATATCAAACAAAACATCCTCAGATGCGGGCATACCGGAATGCTATTCTAGATATCCTGAAGGTGTTTTCAGATTATACGTTGACGTGTGCGCCTCGTATTCAAAATAGCATTGCAGATGCACTTGCTAAGGCAGCCAGAAATTTGAAGATTCCTATGAACTCAAGCAATAAATTTGAAATCCATGTGAAGCACTGCCCAACTGTCCCAGACAATCAGAGACATTGGCAAGTTTTTCAAGATGATGAGGAGATTAATGATTTTCTGCAAAACAAAGGTAAGTTCAAGGATACTTCAATGGATGTAGAGCATGATGATGGTAAAGATGAGGTCTAGATAAATCAAATGGAAGTGTTGTAGCTTAAGGACAACGTAATTCCTAGAGGCTTGATACCTTTAGAGGAGCTCTTTGATCATGATGACGTAGCCCGCAAAACAACATTGCAGCCAACAGAAAAGGGAGTTGAAGATGTGAATCTTGGAACAGTCGAGCATCCGAAGATGGTAAAGCTCTCCAAAACATTGCCACCTAAGGTAAAGGCCAAATATATCAGCTTGTTGTCATTTTTTGCCAATGTGTTTGCTTGGGACTATTCTGATTTGAAGACATACGATACAAATATAATTCAGCATACCATTCCTATTAAGCCTAATCAAAAACCTTTTAGACAAAAATTGAGAAGGCTTAATCCAAAATTGTTGCCATCAATTGAGAAGGAGATAAACAGGCTGTACAAATCAGGAATTATTGTTCCCATCCGCTTTTCTGATTGGATATCTAATTTGGTGCCTGTGTGAAAGAAGACCGGTGAGATTCGTTTGTGCATTGATTTCCGAAATCTCAACAAAGTTTCATTGAAGGATAATTATCCGCTGCCCAAAATGGATCACATACTACAGCGAGTAGTTGGAGCATCACGCATGTCACTACTCGATGGTTATTCCGGATATAACCAAATTTTAGTCCATGAAGATGACCGAGACAAAATAGCATTCACCACTCCGTGGGGAACCTTTCATTATGCAAAAATGCCTTTCGGTTTGAAGAATGCGGGTGCTACTTTTCAGCGGGCAATGGACTTGGCTTTCGCAAATGAGAAGGATGTCTTCTTAGTGGTGTACCTTGATGATTTGACCATGTTTTCCAAATCAGATGATGAACACTTGCTTCATTTGAAAATTGTCTTTGAAAAGTGCAGAAAATATGGTGTGTCGCTGAATCCTAAGAAGAGCTTGTTTGCCATGGTTGAAGGCAAACTACTTGGGCACATTATCTCAAAGGATGGTGTTACACAGCAATTTGTCACCATTTGTCACCGTCCCTGTTACCCCTCTCCTGCACACTGGAGGACTCATTCCGGGACCTGTGAGAAGTGACATGACCTGAAACCACTTGCATCATATTCCTCTAAGTATGAGCTTCATATGCCCTGAAGACATCTCCTGCAGAATACCCATGAAAACAGCTCTTTTTGCATTAGTGCGGGTCCATAGTGTACGGCCCACGCCAATGGGGGAAATCCTCTAAAGAGGGTGCGCCATTGGCGCTCTGTCTCAGAGTCGCACTTGTGCCACCGAATTGAGTAAAGTTTTTAACCAACAAGCTCCTGAAGGTTCTCTTCAACCTGTTATCACAAAATCACAACTGAAGGGCTGCTGATCAGGCAGACTCTGTGTAACTATTTCAGACCAAGCTTTTGACTAAGGATTAGCCTCCCTAGCCTGAGAGGGCTCTCTCAAGAAAAGGTTATTGATTTTGAACGTTGATAAGAGGGCTAACTCTTGTACAATAGATTTAATGTAAGCATAACTGGTTGGAAACACACCAAAAGATATCTCATTGGGCTATGGAGTCTATAATATCAAGTAAACAAGAAAAACACAGTGAACTCATAGAAATCAAGGCTCTTAGCATTACAAGTCAAACATATTCCACCACACATAGCTTGCTGTATACACAGGAAGTCAGAGCATATAAGTATGAATTCTGAGTGATTGCATACAACAAAACCATAAAATAACATAAGGTATAACACATCATCACTTCATTTGACCATGACAATCCTTCGAGAATCTTGAGAAGAGTCTAACTCTGTTTTACTATTACTGTCAAAAAAGATCTTACAGTGGCCCAAAACAACACACTTTTTCTATTAAGTATCCAACCTTTTTTACATCTAAGTTATTCCTATATATAGCCTATCAAAACACTGCTGTACGAGACTCCTCATCAAGCATGAAGGGAGCTCGGGCTTTTGACATAAATGACCTTAACAATAACATAAACGAACTAATTTATTACAAGAGATATGATGCTACGAAAACAGAGGATTCCATCATATTGGCACTTTAAGTCTTCTTCCTTGTATACCCTGATGTGTCCTTTGAGCTTGCCACCTGTAGTACTGCAATAATAACCATATCCAAGCTTAAAACAGATTCAATGTACATACAGCTCCGGATACTTGATGCATAGATGACTTCAACAACCGAAAAGAAAATGAAGCCTATATTCTTGGTTGCTGCCTCCCCTCGGTGTTCATATATTAATGATCCATCTTTAAGCCATTTAAACCTTGGATAGTCCCGTGTGACTGAAGAAAACTCATAACCCAGCCATCCCACAACTGGACAAGTGTATCATTTAACACCTCAGCAGCTCTATCCAAACCCTAAAATTTCGGAGATAAAGTGACTTTTAGGCAAAAGACAAAACTTCGACTTTTTCTTTGAATATTTACACCTGGCCTCCTTTTCAAAATATCTGACTGATCTTCTATAGTCTACATGCTGATATTAAACCATCTCTTTGAATATATGCTGATCTCATCATTCCAACTCAAGCTTTAAACCTAACCAGTCATCTACAGCAGTTTCGTAGCGCGCTACGAAACTGCTGTAGGTCATCAAAATTAAATATATGAACCTCAAAACAGCAATATTTCAAATCTATGATTCCTTTAGTCTTTCCATACAGGTGTGAAGACACAAAAAAGTCTCAAAAACTTTTAAAAAGACAATGGCCTAACATATATCAAAATTTGAGAAAACACATTCCTCCTTGAATCATTTAGCTAGCTTGTCTAGCTTTTCTTTCAGGCTGATGACTTCCTCCTTCAACTTCTTGTTCTGTGCTCTTAGACTTGCATTCATTTGTTTCATAGTTTTTGCCTGTTTTAGAGCTGGTATTGTCCATACATAGGCGTCAGATACCGAACTAGCTTGACTGATCAAACTTGTTTTACCTTTCATCACAGCTTTCTTATAACTAGTATATCTCACTGCCTTCTCTTTAAAAATATTATGAACCTGAGGTATCTCCTTACTTGCTCCAGCTTGTTTTGTAATGGCAACCACATTTCCACTTTGACTGATAACCACCTTATTGTCCTTATTCTTGTTTTTAACTGCTTGGACTATTCCAGAGAAGATTTCAAGTGCCTCTGTCCTAGGCATGTCTGAAGGGACTTTCTCTTTTTGAGCCTTTTCTGCTTCCTTTATTTGCCTCCTAGTCATTGGTCTGCGAGGTTTAAAGGCATACTCTTCACCTGGTTCTTCAAACTTTAACCTTTTGGAAGCCTTTGACTTCTTAGAACTCTTAGGTGAAGATTGTGTTAGATCAATATGCATAGGTGCCACCAATTGATCTGGTTCTATTTCAAGTGGTTCAACTTGGATTGGATGTTCTTGTTCTAATTCAATGGCTTCCAGCAAATCATTTAGACTACCCTTAGAAACAGGACTCTCTTCCACATGAGCAGATTTTCCTTTTTCTTTGTTCAGCTGGCCTCTAGTTCTTGCTCTTGAAACTCTTTCAACTTCACTAGACTTAATTTCATCTTTTCTTTTGTGAGTCTTCTGTTTAGATGATTCTGGTGTTTCTTTAAGCGGCAACTTAGAGGCTTCTTTTTCAGACACTTTGGATGATTTTGAAGTTTTGACTACTGATGCCTCAGGAGTTTCTTTGACCGCTAACTTAGGAGTCTTCTTTGTTGATGCTTCAGGTGTTTCTTTGACTGTTACAGACCTCTCTGGCTTCTTTGTTTTAGCTTTGGGCTTCTTATGGTCTGTTATTTCTTTCCTAATCTCAGCCAAAGTAGTATCCTCACTCCTATCTTCTCTTTCTCTTACAGGTAATGGAGTGAGGCCCGTTTTACTAGGGAAACCGGCCATGAATACAAACGAATCCCAGTCTTTACCAATTTTATGTAGGCTATCCAACACCAATAATTTAACCAGACCATGATGAAAAAGAGATGTTTCATAAGCTTCCTTTTTCAACTGAATCTTGTCACACATCTTAGAAATACTCCTGAATAAGTAAAAAGGGATGTCTATTGAGCTCTTACCAGTGAAGTGTAGTAGCAGCTTGAAATGATATGACTAGACTTTGTTGTACCGACCTTCACATGTCAAGTACTTCTGGATGCATGTCAATAATGTAGCATAATTCTCCTTAAGATAGCTCCTTGGGACAGCTTTAGTAAGATCTTCGTCTACATATGGTGCCTTTAAGAACTCCTTACACGGACCCATATCAAACTTGAAATTCTTGAACCATTCTTGGCCACCTCTTGGGATTTCTGTGACTGTAGAAATGACTTCAGGGGAAACCGGAAACTCCAGCATGGCCACCTTTGAATTTAATCCCGTGAAGTTCACTGCAAATGCCTTGGTCACTTCTGCATGTCCACCTTTGAGTTTTTCACAGAACCGCCAACAACCAGCAGCTCTGAACGCCTTTGCTACTTCCTCATCCCTGAGGGTTACATCTAATCCCTCCGGCTCTGTTCTCACACATCTACCCGAACGGTGCTCCTTTCTCTCCATGTTTCTTTGCACAATTCTACACAAGGAAATGACGGTGGTTTGCAGCACGATAACACTCTTTGGCTGTAGAACTCAGGCTCGCTTGCAATAGTCTGATTAGAATAAAGCTCACGCTTTTCATAGAGTAGAAGACATTCATATGTTATGAAAAACACATTATGGAATGACCACTTCCTATGACGTCCTCCAAACTGACACCTAACTCAATGAAATCAGACCTGATGGCAAAGTAATGGCTAATCATGACACGTAAATGGTGTGAGGAAACAATCATAACCGGACTCGTGACTCACCACTTCTCGGATTAGACATTTCAGGAAGAAAACTAGACAACAGCCTGAAACCCCGATTTCGTAGCGCGGGCAGTTCAAATTTAAAGGAATGCGCTACGAAATCGCTGGCAAACGGGCCGCTACGAAAACACGCAAACATTATTTAGCAGCAGAACTGACCAATCACACTCGCGCTACGAAACTGCGCAAGTACCTAAGAGATCATACCCGCGCTGCGAAACTGCGCAAGTACCAATGACATGACATGACATAACTAACCATGATGGAAGATGACTAATGCCCTTGCCTTTACACGAATTTCATTCATAACTCTTGAATTTCAAAATTTGAAATTGACATAAGTTAACAAACTTATTTACAAGACCTCAAGACTTTATAAAAACTTATGGATAATTAACATATACATGAACTATAGATTCTAGTGATAACACAACCCATTCACCAATTGAATCTATGTTGAGCTAGGATGGTTTGGCTTCGAATCTCCTTAGAAGGGAAAGTGGTTTGCCACCTTTCATGGAAGTTTCCAAGTGATAAAGCCAATCCCATGAATAATGTGGTTGATCCTATCTCTTTCTTCTCTATCTATAAAATCTTGCCTCTATGCCTTGAGCAAGCTAGTCATAGTCATAGTTACAATAGCTCCAGTTCTAGCATAGTGATAGTCTAGAGTTTGAAGCTGCAAGAGCCTTATTTGCACCCATAAGGCCAAATCTAAGTAAGGAGATTCTTGTCAACCAAAGAGAGAGAGGCTTGTTCCTCATCCCAACAAGCTTTGCAAGACTTGCGTAGCTGACTACCTAGCCAAAGGAGGATTTGATGTCAGAACAATGGTTGTATTCTTCTTTGTTACTTATTAATAATAGATGACTATCATTATGGTTCCACTCTCATTGTCTTATGATTGATGTTGAGTTATATCTTTTCTGACTGATATATAATTGCATCTACTAGATTTTATGCTTGTTTTCATGTTGTTCTTTGCATGTGCAGGTGTCCAATCACGGAGATCGTGGGGATCGTGACCGGCCAAAGCAAAGGAACGAGGGCGACATCTCTTCTACGAACACTAGCGTTGGAATCCAAGTAGGTTCTCACCATCTACTTTGTATTTGCAATTAGGAACTTGCGTGATAGCATTGTGTGATTGTTGCTAGACCCGGTCTGGGCTAGTAGGGATCGTCTCTGTTCGCAGAGAGGATTTGCCTCCACAACAGATGGTATCCATATCGATCCAGCACGTGTGGAAGCAATTCAGCAAATTGGCTTGCCCCGGAATAAGAAAGAGATGCAATCGTTCAATGGTAAGATGAATTTTTTGCGCCATTTTATTCCTAATCTTGTTGAGCATCTTAGGGAGATTACAAACATGCTTAAGAAGGACAGCCAAGTGTCATGGACGGAAGAGGCCATGAAATCTTTCAATTTAGTTAAATTGGTTCTTTCTTCAGCTCCGGTTCTAATCAGCCCAGATTATACTCAGGATTTTATATTGTTTTCTTTTGCTTCGGAGCATACTATGGCAGCTGTGTTAATGCAGAAAAAAGATGAGCATGAGAGACCCATTGCTTTCTTCATCCGAACAATAAGAGATGCTGCTTTGAAATACAACATTATCGAGAAACAAGCCCTTGCACTTGTAAAAGCACTGAAAGATTTCCGTGTGTACATTCTGCATTCCCATATTTTAGCTTATGTTCCTAATGCTGCCGTCAAAGATGTTTTGGTTCAGACCGACCCGGAGGGAAGGCGTGGCAAATGGATAACAGCTTTGCTGGAGTATGATGTGGAGATAAGGCCCACAAAGCTGGTTAAAGGTCAGGGATTGGCGAAATTGATGGCTGAATCAAATTTACACGTCTTAGACATAAATCTGATCGCTGCCTTGTCTGATGAAAATGAGGAAAGTTCTTCGCTTCAGGTATCAGAAATGTTTGTTCTTTCTCCATGGTATTCGGATATCAAACATGTACTTCAAAATTTGTCTGCACCACCTGGTATGGCTAGAAACAAAGCGAGAACTCTTAAGTTGAAGGCTGCTAAATTTTGTGTTTTAAATTCTGCACTTTATTGGAAAGATCCCGGTGGCGTTTTGCTAAATTGTTTGGTGGAAGAAGAAGCGAAGCAGGTCATAGAAGATTTCCATAAAGGAGATGGTGGCGGTCACCTTTTTTGGAAAACAACGGCAAATAAAATTTTGAGGGCTGGATACTATTGGCCAACATTTTTTGTTGATGTGTTTAAAGTTGTCAAGAGCTGTCATAATTGCCAGATTTTTGAAGGGAAACAAAAATTACAGCCCTTGCCACTTAAACCCATTGAGGTGAGTGCTCCTTTTCGGCAGTGGGGGTTAGATTTTATTGGTGAAATTCATCCTTCTTCTTTAGGTCAGCATAGATGGATCCTCATGGGAACGGATTACTTCACGAAATGGATCGAAGCAATTCACACCAGGCAAGCTACGGATGCAGTAATAGTTTCATTCCTTGAGAATAATATTTTGTCTCATTTTGGTTGCCCTAATAAGTTAATAACTGATAATGCAGTAGCTTTCAAGTCAAAAAGGATGGTTGAGTTTTGTAGTAAATATCATATTACTTTGGGGCACTCAACTGCTTATCATCTGCAAGGCAATGGATTGGCGGAGTCTTCCAATAAATCTTTGGTTAATATCATCAAGAAAATGCTGGAAATGAACAAGAAAAGTTGGCATAAGAAGCTGGTACATGCACTTTGGGCAGATCGAGTGAGTCAAAAGAAATCTATTGGAATGTCTCCTTTCAAGTTGGTGTATGGAGTGGACACAATGTTTCCTTCATCTCTGGCTGTCCCGGTAGTCAAATTGCTTCAAGAAGCAGGCAGCGAGGAGGATCCTATGCAGCAAAGACTTAATCAGATGATTCATTTACAACAAACACGGGAGGAAGTCTTTCAGAACACATTCAAGTTACAGGAACGCATAAAGAAGATCTATGACAGAAAAGCTAAAACAGATAAATTTCAGCTGGATGAGATAGTTTTGAGGTGGGATGCAATAAATGAAGAAAATGGCAAGCATGGCAAGTTTGAAAACCTCTGGAAAGGTCCTTTTAAGATTGCAGCATTTCGGGGTTAGAACGCTTTTCTTCTTAAGGAGATGAATGGGGAAGATTGTCCAGGAGGGCCGGTCAATGGTCGGCTGCTCAAGCGGTACATTTTCTGAGTTTTTCTGCTGTTCTATTATCATTGTAAATACCATTTTATTTCAGTTTCGCTGCAAGTGTGTGCTGTGATCTTTTCTTCAGTCTGGGGCCCGAAGTGAAGGCTATAATTCTGAAGAAAGATTTCAGTTTTAAGTCAGTTTGTTCAGTCAGTTTAGTTTTAAGTCGGAGTTGGTCTCAATCAGTCTTCAGTTAAGTTTTTAGTCAATAAATATGTCAAAAGATTTTGTGTTTTCTGTTGAAATAATGACTACATAGCCCAATGGATGAAAGGCGCTGTCTAGCTATCCCAGAGATCTGCTGTTCTTGGCACCTCTTTGGAGCTACCATCCCCATTGGAGCCAATGTTAGAGTCGGTCCTTATAGCCCTCCGTCAGAGATCTGTTCACTTTTTTGCATATCATTCTTAGGTGTCTCGCTCATTCCACTTCGTTGCATTTCACTAGGGGCATGCCATTGACTGACGAGAGGGTCTGGTCGTCTTGTCTTTCCTCATGCTTGTACCTGCAGATCTAATTAAAATTCCTCAAAAAATCACTGAAGTTCAGGTCATGTCATCACGGTCATAAATGATTATTTTCGTTAAAAAGAGTCTTTAGTCCTAGAGTCTAGGGTTTCAAGTCTTTGGATATATGTGATAAAAGCTCGCAGGCCATGAGGTTGGTTTCGAAAGTTTCCTATTTCATATTTTTATTCCCAAAAACATTTGAAGACATTTTTTAGTTCAAAACTCTCTTTTGAATTGGAAACTGTCAAATTTAGTTTTTGTAATATGGATGTACTTGTTTGACCATAAGAGGTTTCAATGCAAGCCTCTGATTTTTGCTAAAGCCAAATGCCAAAATTCCTACAAAAAAGTCAAGACAATCATCAGTCAGAGATTCAGAGAAAGAATGAAAAATCAAAGACAGAATTGTATTAAATGATAAAGTGCCAAAAGCCAAACATTATAAAAGTGGGTTATGGTTTAATGAGATATTTTATAACCCACTATAAAGCATGGAAAACAAATCATTTTCACAAATTTCTCAAAGCAAGACCAAAATAGAGTGTTGAAGACGAAGTGGAAACGTTTCAAGGTTGTGGAGTTGAAGGAGAAGTGCGCGCTACGCACAGAGAAGGCGCGCTACGCATTGGGCGCGCGCTACGCACTGGGCATCACCGGCCTGTGCAAAATTACATTTGTGCTACACATTGGGAATGCGCTACGCATTGGGTAGGCGCGCTACACATACAAATTCAGAGCCAAAAAAATTTTGCTCCTTCGTCCGGATCCACGCCAAATCGCCTCCAACTGTTTGCAAGTAGGCCCTTTATGATTGTTCAGTGAATTTTAGACATGGTTATGGTGTGTTGAATGTGGAGGAAAAAGTGTGAAATATAAAACCCTATGTTGATTTCCAAATTCACTTCTTAAGGTTTGAAGCAAATGAAGTCAAAAATTTCTTAGGAAATGTGTGGGTTAATATACGCCTGTTCATCTATTTTCAGTGGTGTTCATGATTAACCTTGGCCTCACGCCCTCTCTTTGCCATTACATCACTGTTGTCATTATTACAGCCTTTGTTATATTCACACTTTTTTTTTTGGCAAACTCATTTGACAAAACTATTCTCATTATGGCTTTCCTATGATACTTTGATACACATGTGACACATTTGAGGAATAAAGCATACACTGAAATTTTTGCCTTCACTATACCTATATCAGCATACCTTTTGTAGACAGTCTAATTTCAGCACAATGTCATAGACGGATTCAGTTTATGAACAGGAGTATGACAGTGATTCCACAGCAGAAATTAATGTGCCACGGAGGTCTCATAAAAGTGGCAAAAGTGGTAAGCAACTCAGGGAGGAACCTACTTCTTTGGCTCAATTGCATGCTTGCCCGCTTGCAATGGATTGTTTTCGCTATCAGTCATGCTACCACTATTGTGAGTTGATTTCACAAATTCAGCATCATCATGAGCTAGCTCGTCTATTTGTTCTACACTTACATGATGGCCATGTAAATCTTGCCGGAGTAGATTTCATTCTGTCACCAGAAACCATTGCTCAGGCCACCAGAATACCAAATGTAGGAGAGGAATGGAACAAGAGACAGCAGCTAGATAAATTCTACTATGAGCCATACATCAAACCTGGATTTATAAGGCAGCTAAGCAGGGTATTTCCATTCATATTTCTAAAGGATGAGTTTGGACCCTTGATGAAGCTTATCATTCGATATTTCAGTTGTGAGGGCAGGTTCTCGCGCCTCTATACATAACATATTCGTTTGTTGATGCATTTCACGAGGGTACGTATGATGAGCATTCCATACTTCATGTATCGCAATATAGATAGGATGACATATCTTGTATAGAGGAAGACCCCAGCACAGCAGCATAGAAGTATATATCATTATGCGCTGATCAAAATCATTGTGGTACAGCAGCTCACACAGCAGGGCATTACTTGGTAGGATTTCATCTCTCGTGACTTCTTCACAGCACTACAACCGCCTCCCGAGGTAGTTCATGATGAGGGAGAGCCTTCACATCAGTTTGACATTCTTGAGACCGAGCATATTAGTGCTCCAGTGTATGTGACATACCAGCGAGGCCACAGGGCCTTATTTGCAGCTACACGACGAGTACTATCTCCACATGGCATGGAAAGGGTCTCGCCTTCTTCTTCAGCACAGGTACAGGTTTAGGATAGAGGCAAGAGGCCGATGCATGAGGAGAGCCCATTAGGAGGCCATGATATTGATGTTACACTCAGTGATATGGATGGGAGCTATCCTGGCTTGGAACTAAAAGAGGTCATCCAAAAGCAGAAGGCTGAGATTGACAGCTTGAATGAGAAGTTGCTGAAAGCAGAATGTCTGATCAAATATTTGGAGCAGTGAAATAAGCAGCTAGAGGACCAACACACACGTATAGAGCCGCGACAAATTCGTGAAGACCGAAAGTTGGCCCGGAAAAGACCTCGCGATTTGACACCTTTTGAGTGGCAA
Organism: Pinus tabuliformis; assembly: GCA_031772625.1. Classification (NCBI taxonomy): domain Eukaryota; kingdom Viridiplantae; phylum Streptophyta; class Pinopsida; order Pinales; family Pinaceae; genus Pinus; species Pinus tabuliformis. The sequence goes on along the minus strand of CM062810.1, from coordinate 310,435,057 downwards.
TTTTGGCTTGAGAAAATCAATCGACATCTGGAGGAGTTGTTGGCGAAGGCTAATAGAGACAAAGACATGCTCCGTCATATGAAACATCACTATTGGGCTCGCATGCACGTCGGCAAAGAAAAAATAAAGATTTTGAAAAGGAGGTTGAGTAGAGCACTAAAACGGCGAAAGAGGCCTAATCCACTTTGGATTTTGGCTGAGGCTTCGGTGGCTGAGCATGATACATGATGGAGGGTCTTCGCTCCGAATTTGAGCAAATTCGGAGAAATTTTTGTCATTTTGAAATTTTTGGCTTGCAAAACAGATTTTTCAGCCCAACGCGTAGCGCGTCGACGTGCTCGCTTATGATTGGGACACTTGCTGGAGGAAAACTTTATAGTTTTGGATTTTTCATGGTAATTTATGCATGCTCTAGTATGGCCGAGGCATTTCATCAAGTTCTGGATGATCAAAAGGGTCAAAAACACCATGAAAATCACCTTTCTGCCACCTTTTGCACCAGCAGGAAGTACTTGTGGGAGAATGAAATTTTGAAGGGGCAAATGAGCTCCAAATTGGGAAATTCCACTTGGGCTGGATAGCAGACATCCAGGGCTTTCCAACCAGCTATTGTGAGCTTGATTTTGATGTCGGGAAGTGCCCCAAAAATAGGCTGAAAGGCGCGCTACGCATAGAGGTTTTTGGTCAAATTTTCATCCTCCAGCTCAGGAATTCGGCCAGTTTTCACCAGTTTCACCTTTTGATGTAATATGTGACTTATTTTGATGTAATTTGATGTATATGATGTAAATTTGGCACTTATTTAGCTATTATAGATGATTCATTCACAAAATAGCAAAAATTTAATGTAATGAATCAGTTTCCTTTCTTTTAAAGGCAGGTTGTTTGGATGCCCAGTTTTCAGCTCTATTTTTAGAATTAGTTCAAACTGCTCCTAGAAGGAGGAGCTCGACCCCTAGAGGCTAGGATATAGGTTTGAATGGTCTATATTATGGAGATTTTCAGTCAGTAGCAAGGGTTGGACTATTGGGAAAGTTTTGGCACACTATTGTACATATCTTCTGCATTTTGGCTAAGGAAAGATCAGAGGTTTTGCAGCACCTGTTGGGATTCATGTGGTTTTCAGTTTTGATGGTGTGTTCTCTCAGTTATTTGTAAGTTCTTTAATGTTTTAATGTATGCCATTCCCTTATTTTTCTTCCGAAACTAAATGAATTAGTAAGTGAGGTTGAATCCATTGATTTCAGTGCTCTGCCTTTAAATTTGTTTAGTTTTATATGTTTTCATCAGTCTGGAGAGGATTCCTGTTTCCCCTTGCCCTTTTCAGCTCCTTTTCATTCTGATCCATCCATACATATGATCAAAAAGCATTAAAGCTATTACCTACCTTTCCCCAACTCGAATTCTGCAAAGATCTGGTCTCATCCCCGAGCCCAAATTTGCTTTTTCCCCTATTTCCAAAAAAACCCCAAAAATTTTAAATCAAACCTACCTATCCATTTACTAGCCTAAAATCAATATCCATTACAAGTCATCTCAGCTCCTTTGAATACTTTTAGCTGAGATAGGCCCGGAGAGAGCCCTCTCCTGTCCTCGTAGGGCTAGCTACGAGGCTGAGCTTGGTTTGATGTGGCCTTGAGTCTCGCCTTCCCTCAGCCTAAGGTAGATTCCAGTGCTAACAAGATGAACTACCACTACATCCTCAAGTATCTTTACAAGAATTTGAGACGTGGGCGATCTATTTTATTGGGCCAATTCAGCCACCTGGAAAGAAAATAGGGGCACGCTACATTATCACTATGACGGAATATTTAACTAGATGGGTGGAAGCACAGGTAGTAAAATATTGTACAGGGACTACGACAGTGAAATTTTTGTTGGAACATGTCTTCACACAGTTTGGATGCCTGAAAGTATTAATGAGTGATAGGGGCATGCACTTTCTAAATGAAACAATTAGCGTGCTCACAGATGAATCCTAGGTCTACCATCAGAAGATTACACCATATCACCCACAGGCTAATGGTACACTCGAAGATTTTAACAAAATTTTGGAGAACATGTTGAAAAATATCTCTAATGCACTTTGGAATGACTGGGAAGTGCGCGTACCTATAGTACAATGGGCCTATAGAACAATCTGTAAAAATCTAACAGGGAAAACGCGGTTTTGATTGGTCTATGGCATCAAAGCAATGATGCCTATGGAATACATTGTACCTAGTTTGTGCATAGTAGCTTTGACAAATATTGTGGATCATGAGGCTTTGGAGTAATGGCTCGCACAACTACTAGAGTTGGAGGAGGACCAATTTTTGACAAAGCAATGCGAAAAAGCATGGCATGATCACTATATCAAGCTTCGAACCTTTAAGATAAATGATCTTGTGTTGTTATATGATAGCAAGTTCATCAAATTTATGGGTAAATTACAGATGCATTGGTTAAGACCATATATTGTCAAAGAAATTACAGAGGGTAATGTAGTTTAGCTCACGAAGCTGAATGGTGAACCGTTTTGAGGAAAAGTTAATGGGAGCTAGTTGAAGTTGTATATAGGGGATCCTGCCCCTATGCAATGACTATATGACTGCATGACAGTTTTAGTACTTCAGGAAGTTGCAAGGTAGCACGGGACTATAAACTACATTGCCCAACTGGGAGGACAAGGCAGCGAGTAGGCTGCATGAAGATTGACGAAGATGCACCAGGGAGAGCTGCGCTAAGGGATGCTGCCCATGGAGGAGGGTACCATGCAGTCTAGGCCACAAATAGACATTAGAGTTATTGTAGCTAATTGGACTGAGAAAATCCCATTAGGAGGAGCGAGAAAATGAAAATTAAGGTGAAAATCTTTGAAAATCTACTGCCAAAGGTGAATTTATGAAAAAGTTATGGAGGGAATGGTCAGATTTGAATCCAAAAATCGCTATAAGTATGTCTTATTGGTCTATGAAGAAACATTTTGTTGTTTCCAAATTTCTTTTCTGCACCCAGATGATTGTGAGGTTTTGGTCAAGCACCCGGGCTAGTTCCGTATTCTGATACAGTGTGTCGAATTTCTATGCATAGGATATCTGAGCATATGAGTTCTAAAGCTGCAGTGTCTAAGGCCCCAACTCCAAAAGTTATGGGTGTAGAAGCTACACGAGCATTTCCTATATCAACAAGGTCACCTAGGCCAAAGCATTCAAAATCCAAGTCAACGAAAAAGAAGCTCGTTGTGGAACCAGTGCACCACTCGCCGAGGAAGATTCCGCAAGAGGTGTGGAAGAAAGGAAAAATGGACAAGCAAAAGCATCCTTTTGTTCCTCTAGATTTAGACGAAGAAGAACTCCACCAGGGGATTGAGGAGTTAGATTTTGAGGACTCTAAGCCCATCACTATGCTTCTGGCATATGTGCCTCTGTAAAAAAGGTAGAATAAGGTGACCAAAGACCCCGATTCCACCAAATTTTCAATTTCTATGCTACTACTCCCTGCTGAAGTTCCTTTTGAGGGTACACTCATAGCGCACATTCCAGTGTTAAAGATGGAATATTGGGACCTCGCCGACCAGACGAAGTTCCCACATTTAGTGACAAATCAGTATATGTCCCACATATACTATGAAGATACATGGGTCACGAAGCTGGAACTGATGAAATGGGTCTGTAGAGTTCGATGAAAGGGACCATTGCACATGTTATTTGTACCCCACTTTCACCGCTCCAACATCAATACTGCATGTGTGTGACAGCTGCTGACATTAGTGCATGATGGGTGTTTATGGCTAGGTGAGCCTATCCCCATCACGGATATGTTAATCCATTGGATTACTAAGTTACCATATAAGGGAGCGAACCCGGCAAAGGAGTTTGTGGGAAAATCCCTAGAAAAATAACTTGCAGACCACATAAAGACCATGTACAGGGTGGTAAAGGGAAAGTGTGGATATTCTATTCACTTCATAACAGACAAGGCGGTGTAATTTACAATGCATATCTTAGTCAGCAAGGTAATGCGGAGGTGTCGAACGGATGAAGTAACCACGCCAGTCATTTCTCTAGCAGTGAAGTGTGCGAACGGGGTCCAATACAACTGGGACCAGTATCTCTGTAAATAATTTTTGGGAAACTTTCATGAGGCATAGGAGAAGAGTCAACTGTTCCACTATGGTTGGCTCTTATTGTTAATTTTTTTGCTAGAATGGCGGCTCCTGGAGGATAGTTAGATCCCTCTGCTGAGTGAGACCCTCCCAGAGGTAGCAAATTTCACTTCGCTATGGCAGATGAAAGATGCAAAGCACATTAAAGAATCCAAGGTTTTTTGGGTATTCATGGAAATGGACCTCCGAATGGCTATAAACCAGAGGCCAAGATTATCTCCCACATTGTTTGAGTAGTTGAGACCCTTCGCAAACTTTAAGGTAGACTTTCACAATGTCTTGATCTGCACACAGAAGGACCCTCAACAGGTATGGCACAAGCTGCCTTACTTAGTAGCTGACACAGATGTATAGGAAGTTCTGGGGGGATGGCCATTAGAGTGGCACAAGCCCACCTACTTGGATGTCGGGACAAGCAAGGTAGGAGAAATCTCCTCCATGCAGAGCTATGCTATGAAAAAGAAGAAAGAACAAGATCACGTAGTCGCACGAAAGAAGGTTTCCCAGCAGAAGAAAAAAGAAGCTACTACTAAGGCAGCTACAGAGAAAGAATGGATTGCGAAGGGGCGTGTTGCTAAAGAACGAGCTTTGAAGGAGCGTGTTGCTAAATAACAAGCTGCGAAGGAGCCCGTTGCTAAAGAATGAGCTGCAAAGGAGCACGCTGCTAAACAACACAATGAGAAGGAAAAAACAAGAAGTTGAAGAAAGCAACAAATCATCTTCACAACGCACTGATGAACAAAAGCTATCTGCACAGGGAAGTGATGGCGGTGAAGAGGTTTCCACCTCCTTTAAATTTCAGAAGTGCCCCAAGAAGCCAGTGACAGGTCCACGAAAGAAGCAGAAATTAGATAAGCAATTGTAGATGGAACCTCTTGTGCTCACAAAGGGTAATTTAGATGAAATCAGTGACAAAGTTAGAGATACCACGTCTAAGTTATGGTCACACTCCGAATAATAGTACATGCAAACACTAGGAAGTGTCCAGAAAGATCTGTGTGAGTTGCAGATCTAGGCTAGTAGGATTCAGAAGAGCATGGGGTAGGCGAGCGTGGTGCAAGCAAGCTAGACTCAAGTGAGTGTGAGTGTTCTAGAAATCGAACGGGTAATGGAATTAAGGGTCATTCCTTTACTAGAAGGATCCTTGTAAACAGAAAACCACAATGACCACACCACACTCAAAAGGATCAAGAATATTGGAATGAATGTGGTCGCGCTGTAGCTCTTGACCCTCCACACATTGCATCAGGGTGTCTCAGATGAGTTACAGATAAGAGAGCAGTGTGCCATGGCAGTCCATAGTGAATGTAAAGTAAAAAATGCATAGATGTATGAGGAGAAGACGCAGGTGCTAAAGGAGAAAGAGGATATGCAAGCATGAAGCACACACTTAGAGACCGTAATTAAGCAAGCCTGCTGAACAGTTCCAGAATTGCATATTCTCGAAAATGCACAGGCCGAAATGAAAGTCAGTAAGTTAGCTGCTACGGTGTGCCACACGAAAGATGAGGTTGGGCAAGTCACTTTTGACTTCCAGATGCAGATATCTGAACTCAAGCTCAAGCTTCAACCATCCACACCACCAGAAGTTCGGGAACAAAGAGGCGCAGCTGTCAAAGAGTCCATGGGTCAACTAGATGTCACAGTTCAGGGTTGCGACCAACTCTTCACTCAATAAATGGGCCTATGGGATACACTAGAGGAGCATCCTATGCTGCAACAATTGAACACAAAGATCAAGGTAGTGTTGTAGCAATATGATGAGATCAGTACGATGAAGCGTACGTTGGCGCTAGTCCAGTGCTTCACGCACTTTCTAGAAGGCAAGGAAATGTTGATACATATCCAGGAGTTGCAGAAAAAGAAGTCCTTGCTAAGAGACTAGCTTTAGCCTTGGACAGAGGAAGTCAGCCAACTTTCACAGAACATTCATGAGATGTTGAAGGCCATGCAGCAAACCCAGAGGACCATGTAACTTGCTGTAGAGGGGTCAACCACAAAGAAACTGGTCCAGGAAGTATAGCAAGAAGCAGAACACAGTACCCTGGAGCTTCAAACATTGACCAAGGCTTTCAGCGATCTCCACTAGAAAGTGGAACAACCAGTCGAGTGACTCGAGGGTGAGTCACAATCTTTATGTTGGGGCCCTGTTGGGATGGGGTCCCTAGGGGTAGAATTGAGTTAACTTAGTCATTTTTTGTAGAGAATTTTGTAAAATATGTAAAGTCTCCACGAAATGTGGACGCGAATCGCATAGATAGATAGGAGTAAAAGGGGTCTTATCACCTTATTTCATTCGGTTTTGAAGACCCACCCATGGGCTAAGGGCCATTGTATTGTATTAGAAAAGCTATAAATAGTTGAGTCTTAGCAAGTCTCAGATATAACTTTGGATAGAGGATTGGCTACATTCAAGATGTTTTGTTGGGAAAGTGATAAGGCAGGAAGGCTCTGCTTCCTAGACTTAGGTAGAGAAGTGAAGGCTCCTGTAGCTGAGTGTGCAGGAGGCCTGGGTAGTGTATGTAATTGAGTGCGCGGACCCCTACAGCTTTGTGCGCAAGGTAGAAGAGTATGTAATCAATGAACCAGAGATCAATAAAGACAACTTTTTGGAGAATTACTGAGTATTTCCATTGAATCTGTTTATGTTATATGTTTTCGATTAATGATATGTTTTATGAAATATTAAATGAATGCTACACAAATTGACTAAATCTTCCTTAATAATGCATGAAATAAATTCTCAGCCACTTCCACAAAGTTACAAGCTATTTCTCTTATGTTTTCTCATGAATTAAGTAGATCTACACGAACTCTGATCTAGGGTTACTTGTTCATGTGCGAAATTAGGTATGTTGACCATTTAAGGTCTGCAAGGACTGATTTTGGACCTTTGTGAAGGTCTAGAGGTAGCTTTAACTTAGTTATAGTAACGAGCCGTGGAGGTCTATCGATCTGCGCAGAGGAAAATCTAAGGCGCTGGAAGACATCACACTAGTCTCTGGATGTAGAAACTTGGTTCTTGCATCCCCAATATTGATTTGGGTGAGACTGCGGCCTAGGCTACACGGGTTGATTCCAAAAGGGTGAGCAGTGTATGGTTTTGCTGGTTGGTGTAGCTAACTTCGAACCTGGGTCGGGACCCCCTAAGCCAAAAACCATTTATTGGTATTTTATTTGTATGATTGTATGCCTCTGTTTTCAGTTTGAAAATTATATGAAATAGTAGAATAGTGGCAAGGGCGGGTTGGTGCTTGCATACTAAAGAGGTTGGTGCCTCTTGGTAAGTTGGTGCTTGCTAACCAAAGGGCAAGTTAGTGCCTGCATACTAAAGTGGTTGGTGCCTCTTGGCAAGTTGGTGCTTGCTAACCAAAAGGGATTGGTGCCTCCTGTGAGTGGGTGCTCACAAAAAAATAGATGTAATTAAGTGGGTGCTTAATTTACATCATAAACAAGAAACAAATTAGTGGTTTTTTCCCTTTGGGTTTCCACGGGAAAAATACCGTGTCAAAGTTTTTCTACTCATGTCATTATTGTTTGAATATGTGTGTCTGAAATATTGTTGGTTCACTATTTTGTGAATGAATGTGCTCACAAGTTAAAGAATATAATAAGGGACTGTAAGCATAATAAGAAAAAGAAAATGAAATAGAGTTTCTTAGTTACTGATTCAACCCCCCCCCCCCCCCCCCTCATAAATTCCTTATTTCAGCAATTGGCATTAGAGCCAAGTTCCTTCAGCGAATAGTTTAAACATTGGAAGGTAGATCTATAAGGAATTGTGTCTAGGAAAGAGAGTCAAGAACCTTACCCAAGTAGAATACCAGCCTTTGATGAGACCAAATGGGCTTTTCATAAAGTGAGAATGGAAGCATATATTATGTCCCTGAGAGTAGATTTTTGGACTTCAGTACTAGTAGACTACAATGTCCCTAATATTCCTCCCACTAATGCATATGGAAAAAAATTATATGTTAGCAATGGTAAAGCCAAGAATGACATTCTCATTGGTCTTAGTCAATCAAAACTTGTAAAAGTTATGCATTGTAAGTCTGTTAAGGAAGTGTGGGTAAAAATTAACAAAAGTCATGAAGGAGATGACAAATTCAAGCAAGTGAAACTTCAAACTTTCAGAATGAGGTTTGAAAGCTTGAGAATGAATGAGAATGAAATCATAGCAGAATACTTCCTCATAGTTGATGAAGTGACTAATATGATTAGAGGACTTGGTGAAGAAGTCAAGGAAGAGATGATCATTTAGAAAGTATTAAGATCTCTACCCATGATATTTAATCCCAAAATCCTAGATATTGAGGAAATGGCTAATTTAAAGGATATCAAGATGGATCAGTTGAATGTTACTCTCACAGCCTATGAGATGAGACTAGGAATAGAAAAGCTTGGATAGAAGGAAGGAGCGTTCAAAGTATCCAGAAAGGGAAAGGAGCACAAAGATCATCAAGATTTCTCCAATTGTGAGTCTGATCAGGAGTTGCCTCAACTAACCAGAAAACTAAAGCATGGCCCAGGAAAATTGTCAGACCAGGCAGTAACTCCATAAGGCAAAAATGATTCGACTGTATTATTCCATCAGGTAGGTGTTTGTTATATACATGAGGGAGAGACTGTTCAGTTCATCTCCCGATGACTGTTCATATTTCTAATTTATTTATTTACATAAATTCACCCAATCACAAGGATTAGGTGTCAACATTTCCCCCCTTAATCTGAAGGGATGTTGGTGAGTCCAAGCATCATTCTGAATCGTTCAAGCTTTTCTCTTCCAAGCACTTTGGTGAAGATGTCTGCAATTTGCTCATTTGTGGAACAATGATGGAGATGGATTGTTTTGGCCTCAACATGATGTCGAATTAGATGATATTTAGTATTGATGTGCTTCATTCGATCATGGAATTTTGGGTTCTTGGCCAAATTTATTGCAGAGGTATTTTCAATCATGAGGGGAGTTGATTGTACTTGTTTTACCTGTAAATCTTCAAGAATTTTCCTAAGCCACACAATTTCTTTTGTTGCTTCAGTTGCTACCACGTATTCTGCTTCTGTTGTGGAATCCGTTGGAACTGATTGTTTGCATGATCTCCAGGAGACAACTCCTGATCCAATACTCATAGCATATCCTGAAGTTGATACTCCAGTTTCTTTGTCTCCATTGAAGTCTGAATCAGAGTATCCAATCAAGCTGAAGTCGTCCACCTGTGTGTAATTGATTCCAAAGTCTTGAGTTCCCTTCAAGTACCTTAAAACTCTTTTTGCAGCAGACCAATGTCCCTCACAAGGCTTTTGCATAAACCTGGAGAGGATTCCAACAGCCAACGAAATGTCTGGTCTGGTAGTAGTTAGGTAGTTGAGACTTCCTACAAGCTGTCTATACTTTGTTGCATCCTCAAATTCTTTTCCTTCAATAGATGTGAGATTTAAGTTTTGTTCCATTGGAGTAATAAGAGGATTACACTCTATCATGCCAAACCTGTTCAACAGATCTCCAATGTATTTCTTTTGAGAAAGAAATATGGACTTTGGATGTTGGGTTACTTCAATGCCAAGATAGTAATGAACATAGCCCAAATCAGTCATTTCAAAACTTTTCCCCAATTCCTTCTTTATGGATTCAATGTAGCTTTCATTATTCCCTGTCATCAAAAGATCATCTACATATACCACAAGATATACAACTATTTTTCCAACTTTCTTGACAAATAAAGTTGCATCATCAAGATCAAAATGTTTGAAATTGAGTTTCAGAAGATGCTGAGTTAGTTTTTCATACTAGGCTCGCAGTGCTTGTCTGAGGCCACACAGGGACTTCACAAGTTTGCATACTTTATGTTCATGTCCTTTCACAGCAAATCCTTCAGGTTGGGACATAAAATCATTCTCTTTTATATCTCCATTCAAGAAAGAAGTTTTTACATCCATTTGATGGGCTTTCCAACCGTTCTGAGCTGCTAGTGCAAAAAGTGTCCGAATTGTAGCCCATTTTGTTGTGGGGGAAAATGTCTCCTCATAATCGACCCCTTTCTTCTGTGCAAAACCTTTTTCCACAAGCCTAGCTTTGTGTTTGTCAAGTGAGCCATCAACTTTATACTTGTTCTTGTAGACCCACTTGCAGCCAATTGGTTTGGTTCCTAATGGAGGATCAACCAGCTTCCAAGTGTCATTCTTTATGGGGGAATCATACTCGTTTTGCATTGCTTCTTTCCATTCATCATGAGAAGCAGCTTCTTTGAAGGAAGTTGGTTCAAAATCTATAGACATGTTCAATTCACAATCATAAGAAACATCCATATCAACAGGTGAATTAGAGTCGTCTACATCACCTCCATTTTGCCTATTTGAATTTCGAGTTCCTGTCTTTCCAACCTCATCAGGATGAACACTTTCAAGTGTCTTTGTCAGCCACTTTGGGGGGCCTTTTTGAGATGTTCTAGGCTGCTCCGTTGATTGAGTTGGGACTGAATCAAGATTAAGTCTCCCAATTCTATCAATTACATCATTTAAAGCATCATCTGTTGTTAGATTTTCTTGCGGGGGAGAGTGTTCTTCAGAAGAAGATTCCACATGTTGATCTAGTATAGGAATCCCCCCTTCAAGATGTGGAATCTGATTATCAAATTCTTGAAATGATTTTGCTTTTGTGAATCTATCCAAGCGATTAAGTTGCCGCTCAACAACATTGTCAGTTTTAGATGATTCAAGAAAAATTGCATCTCTAGATACAACAAACTTCTTATTTACTTAATCATAGAGGCGGTATGATTTGGAGGTTTTTGAGTACCCCAGGAAGATACACTTACGACTTCTAGCACCAAGTTTGTTTCTATGTACCTTTGGTATCAAGGCATAACAGGTGGAACCAAAGACCCTGGGATGCTTTACCGAAGGAACATGTCCATACCACATTTCATATGGAGTCTTGTTTCTTATAGTATTAGATGGACATCTATTCTTTATATATGCAGCACATAGAACAGCATCAGCCCAAAACATTATCTTTACATTTTTGAAGAAGAGCATGGATCGTACCATATTTAAGATTGTCCTATTCATTCTTTCAGCTACACCATTCTGTTGTGGATTATAAGGCACGGTTGTTTGATGTTTGATCCCATGTTGGTGAAGATAGTTTTCAAATTCATTTGATGTGTATTCTTTTCCATTATCAATGTGAATAGACCCAATATGAGATTTTGCATCATTTTCAATCCATTTATGAAAATTCTTGAATGTTTGAAAAGCATCAGATTTGTTCTTCAATAAATAAACCCAGCACATTCTGGTGTAGTCATCAATAAATGTCATGATATATTTATTTCCATTTGCAGAAGGAACAGGCATTGGACCACATAAATCTAAATGAATGAGTTCAAGTTTTCTATGTGCTCTTGAATGTGAATCATGAAAATATTGTTTGCTATGCTTTCCTAGAATGCAAGCATCACATTGCTTAAGTTTCCTAGGAATTGTAGGCAAACCAACAACACCATTTTTGTTCAACAAGCAGAGACTATCATAGTTCAAATGTCCAAATCTAGCATGCCATAATAAACTTGATGGAAGTGTACATTCTTCATGATGAGAATTGTATGAGAAATGTTGTGCATGAGTAGAGGTTCCTTGCAGCTTGATAAGCCTTTCTTCTTCTATTCCCCTCATGACAAGTGAGTGGTCAGATGATTTTCTTACCTTAAGCTTTCCATAAAAAATATGAATGGAGTGACCTTGCTGGCGGATGTGGACCAAGGACAACAAGTTTCTCTTGAGCTGTGGGAGATATAGAACATGATGCAGAAGAAAGTCTAGAAGACCAGGCAGTTTATGCCTGATTGTGCCAAGCCCTGATGGCTTGATTTTTGATTGATCTGCAAAGTATACTGCTCCATCAACATTGTCACTGAAATCTTCAAAAAAATATTTTCTATGAGTCATGTGGCAGTTTGCTCCTGAATCAAGCAACCAATCATTTTTCCAAGAAGCAAGTGAAGCATTAAATAAATCTTCATTTACTCCAATGTTACATTGTGCCACGACATAGTGAGCGGATTCAGGTGCTTTACCTTTGTCTGAATCATCAGTTTTACCTTTCTGTTGGCTTCTTTTCTGCTCAATTTTGTCCCATGGTAGCTTGCATGTAGAGGCATCATGTGATCCATTTCTTTTGCAGTGAATACAGTGCAAATCTGCCTTTTCGCCTTGAGAATGTCTGCCCCCCTTGCCTCTGAAATATCTTCCTCTTCCTCTTCGTCCACCTATTCCTCTTGTAGAATCTTGAGCAGGATGCTTTTCTTTATGAGAAAAGCAAGCAGTCTCTTCAGAAGATTCAGGGGCTGTCTTCTTTCAAAAAGCTTTCTCTCTTTCAGCAAACTTTTTCATAAGAGAGTCAAAGGTTATATCTTTGAGATTTCCATTTGCTTGCAATGACTCAAGATAATTGGAGTAAGTAGGATAAAGTTCCTTGAGAAAAGCGATAAGAGGAATATCCAATTCAACTTTAGTGGATTTGATATCATGCATTATAGACTTTACTTTAGATGCAAGAGCAAGAGGATCATTATTTTGTAGTTTAAGAGTGAAGAATTTAATCATGAGTTGAACAACTTCAAGTGCAGAATGTGAGTCATAGAGTTCTTTCATCTTTTGTAAGGCTTCAAAGGTAGTTGAATATGACAAAATATGGTGACTCACCTCTTCAATTACAGATGATGTGATTAATGCATAAGCTTTGTTGTTCTTGTTTTCCCAAATGACGAGCTCTTTGTCTGAGGTAGGTTACACTGGTTCATTGTCTCTGTCTCTGACACACACTCCTTTCCACAACTCATTGAAAATGAGGGTGTGTTTTATCATCTGGGACCATTCAGGATAGTTCTCCTTGCCAGTGAGAACTATTCCCACCATAGATATGATTGAATGCATTGTAAAATCCGAGAGCTGTAAAAATACTTCTGCTGGAAAAAAAATGTGCTTTTGTGGAGAAAAAAAGCTTCTGCTGCTAAAAAAAATGATTCTGATATCAAAGTGTATTCTGGCCCCAAACAATATATTAAACACAGTCAAATGTAGGAGCATTAACTATGTTAGTCACTTTGAAAACAGCTTTATGAAAACAACATTATGGTAGCCCAACAACATGGTATATATGGAATATAGTCTATATGAAAACAGTAGCCACACCAAACATTATATATACTAGTGTATGTATGAAAACATTAGTGTATTAAAACCATCCAAAACCAGAGCAGGAATAGAATTCCACTATGCCATTCATATACCATTGACCATTGAAAGGCGTGAATAGAATTCCGCTATGCCATTCATATACCATTGACCATTGAAAGGAACACTACCACTGTCATAAAAATCTTCACCGCATATAACATTTTAATCCATTATATGCCATGGCCATCATATAAAAGGAAATGTGAAAAAAAGACTAACATGCATATAAAGTGGTATACTGTCATAGTTTAAATTTCAACACCATTCAAAAGTACCATTCCGAGTGGCACCATCACTAGAACGAGGTCTCAGTTTTGGCCAGCAGTTTTACGAAATCTGTGGGATGAGACGAGATAGAGGCAGCGTGGTATTAACGAGCGCTCAGTGTACCAGCATTATCAATAACACTGTGTTTGTGGTGCGTGTGTTTTCCGTGCGCTCTCTCGCTTCCTCTGCGTACTCGATCTCCCTATCGTGCAGCAAATCGCTTAGGGTGCGATAGCAGGAGTGGAGAGAAATGAGATCACCAAAATGAACAATCCTTCTTCCTGCTGTGGGGATATGCAGTGATGGCGGTGGGCATTTTGTGACTGATCAGAACAGACAATAACCATGAGCATTTTGTATTTAGGTGGAGCAGCGACAGGACAGGAGTAGTGTAGCAAAGAATAATAATGAATAGTAGGGAAATAATGATGCGTTCAGGCCAGTGGAAATGTCAGAGCTGCCAGGCTAGCCAGTCTGCATAGGATTCAGAATACCATAGGCAGAATAGGGAGTTACAAAGCAGAGGGAAGCCAAAAATGGCGCTGGCTATGATACCATGTCAGACCAGGCAGTAACTCCATAAGGCAAAAATGATTCGACTGTATTATTCCATCAGGTAGGTGTTTGTTATATACATGAGTGAGAGACTATTCAGTTCATCTCCCAATGACTGTTCATATTTCTAATTTATTTATTTACATAAATTCACCCAATCACAAGGATTAGGTGTCAACAAAAATATAAAGGGAAGCTGCCCTTTAAGTGTTTTTACTATGGAAGAGTTGGACATTTCTCTTCCAATTTCCCTTATAAATAAAAGGCTAAAAGGGAAGAGGATCTGAAATTTGGAAGCAAGTCTCACATACATCAAAAGAAAAATCCCTATTAGAATAAGGAGTTCTACTCCAAATAGGATAGCTCAGAACTAGATTCAGACTATGAAGACTCATCGGAGAATGAGTCATATAAATATATTCTGATGGCCTTAGAATAAACTCCAAGAAACAAGGTATTATGGACTCTGAAGAGGAAGAAGAATAAGGAGTAGTATACCTTGAAGGTGAATTCATCACTGCCCTCGACGAATTAAAGAAAGGAAGAAGAATAAGAAGTTGAAGGAACAATTACAGCATGCAAAGGACGGTATGTATAACTCTGATAATAAGGAGTTTTCATATCAAAAAGAAAAGCTTGAAGAACCTATCAAGAGTAATGACAGTCTAGTCCTTCTACTAGAAGAAAACCAAGGAAACTATGAGATATTGGAAGAGGAGAACAAGCAGTTGAAAGAGGAGTTTCTTAATTTGAAAAGGGAAATGATCTCATAGATATGCAAAGATGACATTTTGTCTTTGAAAGTTGCGTTGGAGGAGGAAAAATGAAAAGAAGAGGTGTTTCATTTAATTATGGAAGGAGCCATTTCTCCATGGTCTCATTCCCAATTAAGATCATCGCACAACAAAAAAGAATGGCTAAGACAATCTAATATCAATCACCAATCTAGGTGGCCATGCATGCAACTTCAATGTAATTTCTAATGCTACAAAGTACAAGCAAGTACCTTGCCTCCTCACAGTTTCGTGAAGGGTTTTTAGCTTGATGCAACATCCTTGCACTCCAATAAAGTGATCTCTTTCATCCACTCTTGATCCAAATCCTACACACAAAAACAACCAAACAAAGACAACCAGTGAACTTCCATAGAATATCATTAGCTCAAAACAACTAGAAATCACACATATAAATTACTGCAAAAATGATATAAGGGGAAGGAACAAATATATTTATTAACAATATAAATGAAAGTACATCAAATGTATACTTTCTAGCAAATGATCCTCTCCTCTAGATTGTAGTATGGTCTTTGGTGAGCTCCAGTATTGCACCAATAATGCTGCAACTCCTCGGACTCCCTTCTTTACTTTTATCAACCTGGTAGTTCGTAACAAACTTGGAAGAGACGGTGTTGTATGCACAAGTACTAGCTCTTGCCGCAGCTGTCACTTCGTCAGCTGGCACAAGTCTGCTTGGGGCTTAAGCCAACTTCTATGAGCTCTGAGCAGAAGCTTTTTAACTGATGGACGAAAGCTAACTCAAAGAAGGCTGATCTACTTGTAGAAAGAAACTGGAAACCTGAAAGGAAACGTAACCCTAGCAAACCTAATTTTACCAGCTATCCCTACCGATGCAAGAAAGAGGATGCAAGCTGCTGAAAGGAATGCCATTGACTTCTAGGAAGGTAAATACATGTATCTAAGCTACTTCTACAGTAACATCTGAAAAAAACATCTTTTTTTTATTTTTGGATAAGTTGCCAGAATTATCATGCATGCGATTTGACTGTTTTGACTGTGCAGAGGTGGATTGGCGAGAGGAAATGCTTGGATGAAGTCGGGAAGGATCAAAGAGGGCCTAATGGGTCCCTAACACCCTTCCAAAGAGTTTCACAGAGTTTTGCTAACAAGAAGCCTCATTCGTGAGCTTCTACAGGAAGTCTGCAGGGGTTCTACAGGATGCCTGTGATTTTCTACAGGATGTTGTGTAATTTTCTACAAGATGTTCAGAAATGGGATTTTGGAGGATGGGTGGATGGAGACAGATGAAGGAGTGGGTATGGAGGTAGGATAAGGGTTGGAGGTGGACCAGGACTTGGTGGATGGAGTTGAGGACGGATGTAGATGGTTGGATTTGTTCAAAGAGGATTGAAGCAATGATGCACAAAAAACTAGGGTTATGTGAGAAAATGGCAAACGTAAGGCTAGAAGCTGAGCGAAGGGATGGAGCAGATGGGTTTGATGAAGTATGGGCAGGTAGAGAAGTGGTACGGGTGCTCTGCAAGTTGTTTTTTCCAACTGAACCAACGAAAACTTGAAAAATCAAAGACCTAGTCACGTTGACCTAATCTGATCTAGCTGTCAGTAAAGAGAATGAACAGAAGTTGAACTACAATGAAACCATGTGTACTAACTCATGCAACTAAGCAAGCGAAAGTCTGAACTTGTAGCAAACTTATACACATGAAAATCAAACACTAGTGATTGCATGGCAAAGCAAAATCAGTGTTTTTGTGGGCAACAAGGTCACCCTGATCCCAGCTCCTGATCCCACTGAGGGAGAGGTGAAACCAGTGATGTTTGATGGCCCTTTTTTGAATCTTTTCCCTGTTAACAACCTATCAATGAAATCTGAGCATCAAAAAGTCTTTCTAACCATTAACAGTGACCTAATTAATCAGCAAGATTTAATCTACTTAACAGAAATGATTTTGCAAATGCATGAAGAACAAATAACAATACATAAAGGAGGCCTTAGCACTCAGGTTGGGCCCAACCCCAAGAGCTGCAGGCTCCTATAAAGAACTCAGATCTGATGCCAAGTAAAGCTGCTTCTCATTACTCAAAAATAATCATCACAAGAAAGTTTGTACAGCAGTAGCTAAGAAAAACGAGCTGAAAAAGGACAGCACTATAGTGAAAATACCAACAGTTCCAAAAGTAAACTACGAAGGCTGAGGCCTTCTTATTTATACAATACGAGGGGGCTAGCAGCCCTCCTAGATTCAAGGGACTCAGCTGTTCCAATTGATAGTAGATAGTCACTCTTCCCAAAGCTGCTTGGCTACCTTTAGAACTCATTTTAGTGGCCTGTTGAATTCGGAGTTGAGGGTGGAGATTTCGAGGAAGGGCCATTTACTGCCACAGAAAACCTCCCTACGAATCCTCACCTCAAGCTTGGCTGTCACCTGGGCCATAATTGCTTGGTTTTGCTCCAAATTTTGTCCAAAAAACCTGAAATGACCACGTATTAGCCCCCTTGGTAGTGTGACCACCCTTATTCGTTCAAATAACATAAACATACTAGAAAGACATGCATAATCTATGAAAAATGGAGGATTGAACAAGGACAATTAGGCAAAATGATCCCAATAAGTTACCCAATTTGGGGCTCATCATCACCCCCTGCTAAATGGGTTGCTCATCCTCTGAGCAACTAGTCCAGCTCATCATCCTTTATGGCTTTGATCGCCTCCCTCATGTCCCAAGCCTCTGCTGTGATATCCTCTTCCCAGTCATGGAATCCTTCCTTCCTTTCCACTTCCTCCCATTGTCTACCTTCTTCCTCTTCCTTCACTCCTTCTAGCAATCCCAAAAGTAAATGAGGACTGAATTTCAAGCTAATCTAATTGGCCTGCAAATTCTGCATCAACTGTTTGTAGAGGGGTACCCTTGCCAAGGCTTCCCTCATCCTGGTGGGAGAGTGGTATTCTTTTATCTTCAGGCTGTGAGGCAGTGTGTTCCACCGCCTTATGCAGGCATGCATGCATTTTTCTCCCAACAGTCTCTCCATGTCCTCAAAGTGGGCAATGGCTTGAACCTGTTGCTCAATGTATTTTGGTAGATCCTGAGGACTGTTGGCCAAGTGCTGGTGGGTGCTTATCACTGTTGATGGTTCATCCGGCTCTGCTCTGATCATGAGAGGCTCACTGAGCTCTCTACCTATGATATTGCGGATTTCTGCTGCTCTCTTCTCCTCATGGCTCATCCAAGAGGCCATGGCCATAAGCTGGACATCTCCTATCATCGTGTTGGGATCCCATGCGTTCATGTCCAGAAGGGCAAAGTTGTGCAAGTAGAACTCTGATAATTTGGCCCTATCCTCGGATGAACTACTACCACATAGAGCTGCAAACTGATGATAATTTTGGAATGGAGTGATGCCCCTTTGAGCCAAGGTATTGATCTGAAACTGTAACCACTGATCCTTGAGGTACAGGGCATAGGATTTGGCAGGCTGCCTACACTGTAGAGCTTCCATTGCCCAGCTAGCCATGAAGGCCAGTTGGGCCTCCTTTTCTTGTATTTGTTGTTTCAGAGACTGTGTCTCCAATTCTTTTTCCTGTAGCTACCGATTCAGTATCTCAATTTCAGTCTGCATCCCTTCCTTTCTCTGCTGTTCATCAGGGGTATCTTTGGCTATTGTGGGCTCCTCCTATTGTTGTTGTTCTCCCAAGATATGGGGCCTGTCTTCCTTCCTCTGTCCCTGTAATTGTAGCTACTGTCTAAGCAGCTCATTTTCTTCCTGTAGCTTGACCCGCTGGCTGCTCTCCACATGTCGTACCATAGCCAATTCCCTCCTTGCCTCTTTGAGCTATTTCTCCAGAGGACCGATATCCGCCACACCCTTGGACTTAGCAATTTTCATCCAAGTGTGGGTCCTCACTCTCTCTTCTTTTAGTGCAAGAAAAAGTGGCACTGTGAATTTTTGAGGAATGATCTTTCCGACCTCCAAGAAGTTATAGTAGGAGCCCAAGCTGGGCTAGGGGCTAGGTTCCACTATGTTCTCCACCTTTTCTTCCTCCTGTGGTGATTTAGCTGCCTCACCTTCCATTGCTTCGGTCTCCTTCAGCCTAGCCAGTGTTTCCTGTAGAATAGTCTCAGCATCCTATAGAGAGGCCTTTGTGTCCAACATTTTCATTCTCTCCCTCTAGGTGGATGTCTTCGGGCTTCCCATTCATAAGTGATGGATGCCTTGGAGGGGGACCTCTCCTTTTGTGTGGTAGGGGTGTCTACAATTGTGATTGGCTCTTTTGATGGAGGCTAGGGTCTGCCAGTCTTAATCCTCACACTCCTTCTTGCCTTAAAATACAGGGGAGGCTCCCTCTTTTGCTTTTCCTTCTGCTTGGGAGATGTGCTTAGGGTGGCCAGCACAACTGCTGCCTCCCTAGCTAAAATTTCTGGCGATTTTTCCCTCTGTTGCTCTGTCTTCAGACTTCCTGTAGAAAGTCCTGTGCTGACTATTTTCTGTCTTCCTATAGAAGCAGTTTTCGGGCTTCCTGTAGAAACAATTTTCACTGTTTTGGCCTGCTTGGCTAGGGGTGTCTTCTTCTTCAATTTTGTCGTGGTTTCCTTGGATGTGCCCTCACTTGCTTGGACCTTTTCAGTCCATTCTGTCTGATTTGCAACCGTTTCTCCCTTGGAGTTTTTGCGTTTATTCCACCCACAGCTTTGGCCTTAGTAGCTTGGCCATTTTTTTGTTTCTCTTCTTGCTTTTCCTCTGGTGGCATGTCCTGGGTTTTCTTACCCTTAATTTCCTTACCCTTAGTTTGCTTCTCTGCCTCAATATGCTCCTTTTCCTCACTACTGGATGAAGTGAGTTCTTCGGCCAGAATCCGGATATCATCATCCTTGGTCATATTGCGAAAAATCTCCCAGGAGAGAGGGACAGTATAAGTATGGAGGGCATCTTCTACTAGAAGCTTGATAAGCCCATGATGGGCCAGCTAGTCTGGTGTCCCTTCCTTTAGTTTTGTGCCACACTCAATCAATGACTGTAGGAGGAAGTAGGGGATGCTTAGCTTTTGTTCTGTGGGTAAATCCATCTTATGTCTGAGTTCAGTGAGCAACCGGAAGTGATAACCATATACAATACTGAATCGCCCCTCACAGGTAATGTATTTCATAATCTAAAGGCTGACCTCACTCCAAAATGGATGTAGGCTAGCTCTCCGGACCCCATTTTTATCCTCTGAAAACTGTTCTTCTGGTAGGAAGAATTACTTTTTGGCCTTTTGGCCCAATTTCGTTTCCTCTTTATCCCATGGTATCCCCAATGGCAAGTCAGTGACCCGACTAATGAGTTGTGGCGTGAGTTTTAAGGTCAATCCTCAGAAATTTACAGTGGCCAGTGTCTTTGATTTAGGCTGCAGGGACCTTAGGAACTCCTCTGTTATCTCATCATCGTGACCTTGAATTCTGTCATAGAAGGTCATCCAATTTGCACGGGTAAATAGGTCTACCACCTCAGGAGTTTCTCTCAACTTCTTGGAATCTGAGGGTTCCTTTCTGATAAACCCTCCTAGCATGGTGAAAAATACTCTGTTTTGGCTTGTGCTCTAATCAGAAGGGGAATTCTGTTTAAGGTTTCCTCCTTTGATTCTCAGGACAGGGTTTCTCAGACGTTTGTATCTCCCCTTTCACCAATTTCCTAGTTATACTGTTGCTGCTGCCCCAAAACTTGACTGTCAAAAGGAAATTAGGCTCTCACAGACAGAGTGCAGAGCTTAATTTTCACACCAATCATATACAAGTCACATTTTTTTATGCACAGATCAGTCCTTACAGAGGTTTATCGTTTCTACAGGAGGAATTCGTTAACAGGCACCATGGAGGAGAATGTAACACAGAACCAACTGAAAAACTCCATGTATCACCCAGGAAAACCACAATTCTTGACCCACAGGCAGACTTGTTTTAACTTTCCCTACTCCAAACAGTTTAATTTACCACCTTTTGAAATTTCATGCACGGGTATGGCATTTTTCGAGCCTACCTCTCTTCGAAACTCCAATTTCGATGCAGAAGATCCGGGTTTCTCTGCTCCAGGAGGCTATGCTGTGCTTCCTGTAGAGCTCCTTCCTATAGAGAGCTTTGCCAGCTTCTGGAAGATGTCACGGCACTTCTGAGCAAGCTTGGGACGCGGGAGGAGTTTGAAACAGGCCGAGAAGCTTGGGCTAACGAACTGCAGAGGAGGAGGACGCGTACGCTGCTGAAAACTGGTTGCAATAGTAAATGCCAGTGGTTAATGTGAGTGTTATGGCCGAAGGATTTTGAATTACGGCACAATTCATGGCGCAGGGGTGAGGTGTCCAAGCCAATCCGTTGGCCAACGTCACGGCCATCATTCTCCGGCGTGTCTCTGACCGCCATTTTTCTATCTCTGCCATTACCCGTCGTCATCACTGCCCATCCACCGATTTCACTGCAAATCCGCCGATTTTCCTCGACTGGACACTTCCCACGTGTCGGCTCCACATCCCTTTGGTAGATTCAAGCGTAATCGAGCTCATTCGGATCCCACGAGGCCATTCGACTGATTGTGGGTGGCCAGTTGACTGGCCACCGAATTTGTTCAACCCGCACCATTCACAGACATGCAAGTTTCATAGTATAGTTTATGCAATTTGACAAAATAAGGTTAGGCACTTACCTGTGTGGTCGTGGACATGCTCTGTAGGTTTCTGAATGTGGAATGATGGCTCTGCTCACTGCTTCTTCATGCACAGGCACTGGAATTTCTTCGTTCATTGGCTGATGTTGCATGCAGGCTTCGGAATTCGATCCACTGGTAGTGAACGTTGCATGCACGGCTCTGCCTTTTCTGAGCTGTTGAGGAGGTTTTCATGTTCAAGTGAAGCTTTTTACATGCCTCCTGCACTGATTTCAACTACTATTGACTCCATAATGTGTATTCCAGGCGGATCAGCTACTATAGGATTCCTGTAGGACATCCTGTAGCTGCTTCTCCTCCTGGGCTGCATGCTGAAACGAGCAGGGTTTCATTCATGATTGAAGGGTCCTGATAAAGCTTTAATAGGTAGAGTGTGTAGGCCTTCATGTACTTGATTTTTCCCTTGAGAAAAAGAATTGCAATATGAGGAAAACAGGACTTTTTGCATGGCTGTGTAGGAATACAGGACCAAATTGTGGTAATGGCAGTGGAAAGAGATGAAACAGGTGATGGATGGGAAAAAGGGGTGGCTGCATGCCTTATCAACAAATTTCAAGCTTTAAATCCCTCTTCAGAATCGATTTTGGCCTGCCCAAAGGTTCTACAGGATGTTTCCTGTAGAAATGCAGAACTTCCTGTAGAAAGCCCTGAAACTTCCTGTAGGAGGTTGAATCTTGACCCGAATGTGTCCAAATCCTGGAAAAAGTGAGTGGCCATGGAGGGAGTGTCTGTGAGGATGTCTGGTAACTTGGTATGGACCCCTGTCCTTGTTTTGCGTGACCTCCTTTATCTGCACTGCATTCCCTGCAACCTGCAATAATTCTTCAGAGATTAGACCTGTTTCTTTTCTTTTTTTTTCTCTCTTTCCTCTTTTTTTCTTTTTCTCCTTTTTTTTTTTTTTTTGAAAGACAGCAGGGGCACCTTCATGAGGTTTTCACCCCCACTATCTGCCCTGGGCGCCTCAGAGAGGTTTTCACCCAAGGATCTTTTTATTCAAATTCTTTATTTTTTGAGAGACAGCAGGGGCACCTCCCTAAGGTTTTCACCCTCACTACCTGCCCTGACCGCCCCAGAGAGGTTTTCGTCCAAGGATCTTTTTATTCCTCTTTTTTTTTTTTTGATGATCAAGGTGTGGCTAGAACAGAGGCAAAGCCCTGCTCTATTACCAGCACTGATTTTTCCATAGTTTCAATGAACTCCTGTCTTGAAAGGGGTTTCTTGTAGATTTTCAATCAATTCCCATTAACAAGCATGGGGATGGCTTCTTCATTTTCATTGCATTTCTCCACTGTATATGGTCCTAACCATCTTGTCCTCAGCTTTCCTTTGAAATCCTTGTATCTTGAGTCATACAACAGTGCCCAATCTCCCGGCTGGAATTGCTTTTCATTAAGGTGCCGGTCATGCAATATCTTTCTCTAGAGTTGAACTACTTCTGAGTGGAGGAGGGCCTGCATTCTTTGTTCATCTAATCCATTCAGCTGAAATAATCTTTCACGTTGAGCATGGCTGAGATCTAGGTCTAGCTGAGCTTCCACCCTTAATGTATTGTACTCAAACTCTATGGACAGCAAAGCTTTCTTCCCGTAGCCCAACTCATAAGGTGTGAAACTGGTTGTGGTCTTCCAAGTGGTGTTGTAGGCCTAGGTGGCCTCAACCAGGCGATCTGCCCAATCCTTTCTGCTGTTTCTCACAACCTTAGTCAAAATCCCTTCCAATGCTCTATTAGTGACTTCCA
Source organism: Pinus tabuliformis (assembly GCA_031772625.1). Lineage (NCBI taxonomy): Eukaryota > Viridiplantae > Streptophyta > Pinopsida > Pinales > Pinaceae > Pinus > Pinus tabuliformis. Next base: position 310,411,661 of record CM062810.1, on the reverse strand, counting down.
CCTGCCCATTTTCTTGAGGATGATAGGGGGTGGAAGTCTTGTGCTTGATCTTGTGATGAGCAAGCAAATCTTCAATCAGGTTGGAGGTGAACTAGTTTCCTTGATCTGTGACTAACTCTCTTGGGTAGCCATACTTGTAGAAGATATTTTTCCTAAGAAACTCAGCCACCTTTTATTCTGTTGCTGCTTTGATTACCTTTGTTTCTGCCCACTTGGTCAGATAGTTGGTGAACACAATGATGTAAGACCGTTGCTTTTAAGGAGGGTTGATAGGACCCACAAAATCCATGCCCCACTTCTCAAATGGCTCGAAGATCACTTGAGGTTGGAGAGGCATTTCATCCCTTGGAGTCGGTTTCCCCATCCTCTGACATCGGTCACACTGGCTAATGTACCTTCTAACATCTTGATGAAGGGTAGGCCAATAGTAGCCTACCTGTAGAATTTTTAAGGCAATCCTTTTTGCTACAAAGTGGCCTCCACAAGGTCCATCATGACAGGTTAGGAGGATGTCAAAGACTTCCTCCTCCCTAACACAATGTCTCAAGATCTGATCTGGGCCAAGTTTAAACAAGTTGCCCCTGATCCAAGTGAACGGGGCACTCTTCCTTACAATTTTTCTCTTCTCCTTTGAGGATGGATGCGGAGGGAACTGTGCTGAGACCAAGTAATTTGCTATATCAGCGAACCATGGAGAGAGAACTGAGATAGCAAACAGATGTTCATCTGGCATCTGGTCATCCACTATTCCTTCTTCACCTATAGGCAAGTCCAATCTAGACAAGAAGTCAACAACAACATTTTCCTTACCTGGCTTGTCAACAATCGTCAAATCAAATTGCTGCAACAAAAGTAACCATCTAATGATACGAGCATTGACATTAGGCTTATTCATTAAATATCTAATCACAGCATGATCAGTGTGTACAAATGTTTGATAACCAGTGATGTAGTGTCTGAACTTGTTTAGGGAATGGACTACAGCCAGGAACTCTTTCTCAGTTACAGTATAGTTCATTTCTGCCTTGGACAGGTTTTTGCTGACGAAGTATATGGCATATGGGAGTTTCTCCTCAACTTGTTCTAAGGTTGCCCCTATGGCTTTGTTCAAGGCATCAGTGTGGATGTGGAAAGGTAGGGCCTAGTTTTGACCTCTCAAGATCGGGGCGGACACCAGCTTATCTTTCAACTCATCCAATGCCCCTTGACAGTTGTCAGTCCATTTAAACTCAACATCTTTCCCTAAGAGGCCAAACAAAGGCGAGGCTAGCTTACTGAAGTCTTTAATGAATCTTCGATAATATCCTGCTAAGCCTAGGAAACTCCGAACATCTCTTACCTTTTGAGGAGGTGGGACCTTTTGGATGATAGCAATTTTATTAGGATCCACCTGTAATCCTTGCCGAGAAATGGTATGACCTAGCACGGTCCCTTCAGTCATCAGGAATTCACATTTTTCGGGACTGAGGGACAAGTTCATCTCAATGCACTTGGTTAGAACTTTTCCCAGATTAGTCAATGCTTCTTGGAAGTTGGACCCATAAGGAGTAAAGTCATCCATATAGATTTCTACCGAATCATGGACCAACTCAGAAAAGATGCTCAATACTGCTCTCTGGAAAGTGGCAGGAGCGTTGCATAGCCCAAAGGGAAGGACTCGGTAGGCAAAGGTACCCCAAGGACAAGTGAAGGTGGTTTTATCTTGGTCTTCCGGGCTGATTTGGATCTGGTTATACCCGCTGAACCCATCTAGGAAAGAGAAGAACTTCTTCCCTGCCAGTCCATCCAACACCTGATCTATGAAAGGCAAAGGGAAATGGTCTTTCTTGGTGGCTTTGCTAAGTTCTTAGTGATCTACACAGATTCTCCACTTCCTGTTCTTTTTGGGCACCAGCACTAGAGGCGAGACCCACTCACTATCGGAGATAGGTTAGATGAATCCTGCATCCAATAATTTTTGCAATTCTTCTTTGACAATGTGCTTAAGGGCTGGATTCATTCTCCTTTGAGGCTTCCTAACTGATTTAAAATCTTCTTTAATGTAGATGTGATGGGTACAGGCCGAAGGATGGACTCCTTTCATCTCCTTATACCTCCAAGCGAAAGCATCTAAATGATTGTTCAGTAAGCTACACGCTCCTTCTCCTGGGAAGGAGATAGGGAGGAGCTGATCTTTAAAGTTATTTCAGGACAAAACTCCACATTCTTAACTCTGGGAGAGGTTGGATCAGTCACACAGAGGTCCACTAAGGTGCTGGCTTGGGTATTCTCCACCAATTCCTCTAAGGACAGTGCACTGGGAGGTGGATTCTGAATCAAAATCTCAATCAAATCATCCTCGGTTTGAGGACCTCCCCTAGTGGTTTCTACTGTGCACAATGGTTTAGAGTAGACCTCATCCTCATCTCCTTCTTCTAGCCAGAGTGGTAAGTCATGTTCTAGCAGAGGTTGGGCAGGAGGATATAGGACTAGCTGCTTGGACATAGGCCCATTCTTAATGGTCATGCTTCCAGCTCGGCAACTGATGTAAGCATCCACAGTGGCTAACCAAGGCATTCCCAAAATGAGGGGGTATCCAGTGAGCTTTGCCTTTGGCTGAAGGACCAAGAAGTCCGCAGGGTACTCCCAAGGGTCAACAGAGACCAAGACATCTTCCACAATCCCTTCGGGAGTCACGGTGGAGCAATCTGCCAACTGCAAGACTGTCGAGGTCTTCCTTAAGGAATTCTGAAGGTTGAGTTTAAGCATGGTGTCCCTGGTCATCACATTAATGGCAGCCCCTAGATCAATCAAGGTATGGGGAATTATGGTGCCATTGATGTGGACATCAGCTACAGGACTCCCATGGTCCAAATACTTTGGACAGATTACTTGCCCCAAAATTAGATCGGACAGTTGTTCGATGACATTGATAGTCGAGGCATCTCTCTTTTGCCTGCCTGGGTGCCTGAAACACTTCTCCTTAATCAATTTGTTGTATATCGATACGTCTTTGATGGCCTAGAGAAGTGGTATTTTCACACACAACTGTTTCAGTTCTCCCAGAAGTTCAGTCTCCTCTGGGGTTGGTTGCGTGGTTATTGTTAGTCGCTCAGGAAAGGGTGGAATGGCTTTGGGTTCACTTTCCTATTTCTCTTCCTCGTCCTCTGGGGGAGGAGGTTGGTGATATGGAAGGGTCTTTCTAGATCGTAGGTTGATCTCCTAGATCTCCACAGCATAGGTAGGACATGTTGTCTCCCCAGTGTATACCTGTTGGGCCTGTCGGTTGTTGGGGTTTGGGTTCAATTGAGCAGGCATCTGGGGTCGTCTTGGAGGAGCAAGAGGTAATGGTTGTGGTTGAGCCGGTGGTGGAGGCAAAATGGCGGGAGGAGAGTTGTATTGGGGCCTCCACCCCGGTTGAGGTGCATTCTACTAAGGTTGTGGCTGTGTTAACACCCAGGTTGTTCCCTATGACTCCCAAGGGAATACGGCCGGGGTAACCACTAACCAATCTTTGGATCACAGTTTCTAGCCAAACTGTAATCAGAGAGGGCTCTCTCTTTGTAATTTGTCTCTATTCTGATAGTATTTTAGGCTAGTTATTATGCTCAGGTTTTGGTTTATGTTTTGGTTGAAGGACTTCTTTCAGTGCTTAAGGTGTAGTGTTCAGACAGTGGTATATCATTGGGCAATGGAGTCTAGAGCTGTGAAATGTTTTGAAATGCTGGAGTGATGATGTTCAGACTGCAGGGCCTTTTGAGTATCTCAAACAAACAAAATTTAAACTTAAATGGTGATGTATGGTCAGCCAACAGAAAGCATTTAAGAATTCTCCATTAAGCTAGTGATGTGAAAGTGAAACATGATGTTCAGGAGCAAACTTGAATTCCTGAAACAAAGGTCACTGTGAAAGATATATTCTGTAAGTGCAGCAATTAAGAATTACACTTATCAAGATTATAGCTGAAGAAAACATTCATTAACAACACAGATTGAACTCAGGGTATTGCATGAATAAGTCCTGAAGGTTATTCTTTTTCTTTGTTGCCAAAACATTTAGAAATTAGAAACATATATGAATTGCAATAGATTGAAACACATAACAAAAGGAGTTACAGAAAAACTTATTGTATTGTGAGGTACACAGGAATCCTGCAGTTTTCAACAGACACCAGAACGCATTCAACACCTCAGAACTCCGAGAAATTCCATCACTTTCTTTATTAAACTCTGAAAGGATTACAGCATAAGAACTTCTTCAAGAGAAATCAACAACAACCCCTGCAAGCTTGTGCGAGGGGCAAATATATACAATCAGTCTTACAAAATATCTCAGGCGTTGAGTCATCTGAGAAATAAATATTTCAACAACTTTGTTCAGAACAGCAGATAAGAAGTTATTGCTGTCTTTAATACAACATAAATGCATCTTTCTATCTGTCAGAAGATATTTTGGCTTTTGAAAGCCAACGAGTCGGTTGTAGTGATCTGCATTAACGTTGAGAAATGCGCTTTTGGAGCTGCTCCGTTGTAGCTTCTCGGCTTGGACACCTGTAGCTTCTCACCTTGCTTTGTTGGCCGTAAATTCTGCTGAGTTGGCTCAGCTTTAATCTTTAATGCATGCTGATTCTTTTAAACTGTCCTGTGTATGACAATTTGCATTTTCCATGAACAAAATTTATTGAATGGCTTCCTGTTTATAAAATCATCTGTATGGCCTTAGTCCACCATTCTAGTGTAGGTAGTTGATGCCTGAGAATTGCATCCATAGTCTCCTCTGCCTCTGTATATTTGTAAAAATTGGGAGGCACCTCAAACAGGTGTTTGATTTCATTCATTATAAAAAATAAACTTTCTACCCTATTGTAGAGAGTCTGTCCTGTGGCAGGCCCTGTTTCCTCTGAGGTGCTGGGCTTCTCATTGATCTGACTTGTGGCAAATGCATTAACCCTTTTGGCATACTGCTCATGAGTGAACAGTCTCCCTGCGCTGTTCAGTAAGCTAGGGAGCCCTCTGTTTTCTAATACCTGAAACTTCTCCATAAACCTGTTTACCTCAGTTTGCATGTCCTGGGTTCTTCTCTCTAATGTCTGCACCAAGTTTCTCAGTGTAAGAACCCTCTTGATTAACTGAATGTGCTCAGTTCTGTTTGAAATTCCCATGGCAGCCAACTGAGTACTTGTTCTATTGTTAAGCACATTAATCATCCTGGTGGCCACTTCAGGCATATTGCTTAGAGCAGCTCTTGATCTCTGAATTTCAGTCTGTGCTTTTGGAATGAGCTCTAACTGCTCATGGATTGTTTCAATATATTGCCATTGGTCATTAATAGATTGGCCAATATTAGCCCACAACACTATTTTAAGCTCAGCCACAACCTTATCTAATCTGAGCTCATTCTCTAGCTCTTTGATCTTGTCTTTGAGGGCTTTTATCTCCTTGCCCTTTTCTGCCACAGACTGCTTGGACTTGTCATATCTATCATTTACTTTGGCCAATTTCTCCCTGGTCTCATTCAGTTCTGTCATTTGAGCTTCCAGGGCCTGAATCTCATTCCTTAGCTTTTGCATATCCAAGCTAGGGGCCTGCTCTGTTGTTGGTGGTGCAGAAGTAGATGGTGCTGCTTTTTCAGTCTGTTGAGGAGGAGGAATAGTAGTTGGAGCTGCTTCCTCAAGGTTAATGATTTGAGGAGGAGGCTGGGAGGTCTGACCTTCTTCTCTTTGTTTCAGAGTTGCTTGTAACGCTGCCTGTGCAGCCTCTGATTCTCCCAGCTTTTCTTGTGTCTGGATAAGCTTCTTGTAGAGAGACACCAGCAAAGCTGTGGCATCTTGATCATGCCTTTGTTGAGCTACTTCATCTGTTTGAGGGTGAATTGTGGATGGGAGTTTGATCTTTCTCCTCAAAGCTGCCATATCTGCATCCCTCAACTTTAATATTTCTTGTATGCCCTTGATATCTTTGGGATCATGCCCAATCTCAATAATTATGTCTTCTAAGGACCTTATTCTATTGTCTTTTGCTTGTGATGATGCCCTTTCCAACTCGAGTTGGGCAGCTGTATTATTAAGGCTATTTTCTAGCCTGTAGTTATCTAATGTCTTGTTTGCCAAGGAAGCATAGACCATCTCACCTGTTTGTTTATGCAACTCAATTTTATCCATTGGGTGGATGTCCTTGGCCAGGACCTCAAGATTGGTCCTTAGGTAATCTGAAGGGGACTTTGGCTGCAAAGTAGTTGGCATGAAGTGACTCATGATCATCTTGCCCTCCTGGACATCATATGCAGACATTAGACGCTGCTGGTTGGTGGGAGCCATATTTAACAGATGGTTATATAGCTGTATTTTTATGGGCTCATTCCTTTTCTTTAATTCGATGAACTGCTGTTTAATGCTTAGTTCACCCCCTCTCTGCTGGCTAGAGGAGCTAACTTCTCCTCCCACTGTCCTCTCTTGTTCCTGTTGGAAGGAACTTGCAGATGCCTCTAAACTGGGCGGGCCCATACCCAAAGATTGCCCTATAGGCATCTCTTCCTCTGAAAGGGGATTTATCCTGTGCCTCTTCTCACCATGACTTGTTGATGTAGTCAAGGGAGTTTCTCTATCCCTTTTCCTGCTTACATCCTCCTTTTGTGGGGTTTGGAGGACTGAGGTTTCATTAACTGCTTCTTGCCTTGGAGGTACTATGTTTTGAGCCTGCTGCTCAGTGAGAATTGGGGCCTCAACTGCCCCTTCTTGCTGTGTGGGCTGCTCTCTGTCATGCTGCCCTTCTCTTTGTTGTGATTCCTGTTGTTGCTGTTGCTCTCCCTGCTGCTGCACTTCTTCTTGTTTCTCCATCTCTTTTTATGCTTGCCCTTCAGTTATGGGAGGTGGTTGTTCTTTCTCCACCTGTTTTTCTTTGCTTTTGCTGCCTGTCTATTGAGTGTCCATGGCAGTTTGCTGATGTGTTGTTGAAGAAGAGGCAGCTGCTCCAAGTTGCCTTTGATATGATAAGGAAACCTGTCCACAAGTTTCCAAGTCAGCTTCTTTTTGAAGATTCCTAGCCTCTCTCTCTAGTATCTGCTCTCTAGAGATTGGCTCTTCGAGAGTGCCCTCTTTCCAGCCTAAAGAATTTGCATACTTTTCAATATGAGGTAGCTTAATATGTGAATAGGTACCCAATTTGTGTTTTATCCTTCTGAGGGAAATAAAATGATTACGGTCATAAGGTGACCATTTGAAGCTGGTTTGCAGTTTGAGGCTTGCTAGGATCATATCTGCCTCCTTCCATCCCTCCTCTCTTTTGTTGTACAAAAAAGGGCCTAGCTGGCTCCTTACCTTCAGTTGTACCTTCTTGTTTTTGATTTGGAAATGGAAGTAGTCAGCATATCCAAACTGCCTGAAATATTCTAAGGCAAAAAGTCTCATGGGGACATACCTTGGAAGCCTGAAAGGGTCCAACTCACAACCATATACTCTGATTACTGTGTGATGTTGGTAAAAATACCAATCACCAATGCTGTAGGATTTGGTGAGATGGAGAAATCTCTACATTTCATCGGCCAACCTTGGAGGAGGGACACCATACAGCAAAGTCATAGCTGGGTGAATGAACAGGTCTATAAATTCACAGTATGTGTATGGCGATTAAGAAACATGATGGAAAACTGGAGTCCAGAACACAACTGACCTTGGATTCCCCTGGGCATTAAGTTTCTTGAGGGGAATGGAGAAACTGTCTGGCTGATAAAACAAGAACAGGTGGTAGATGTATGAGGTGTATCTGAACACCCTTTCCCTTGGTAGATTCATTAGTTGTTCATGGATCTTCTCTGCAATATAAGTGGCATAGTCATAGTGTACCGTTGGAGGCTTTCCAGGAGAAAACATGGACAACATTGCCATTATAGTCTCATCAACATCTTCAATTCCTTTAAAGCCCAGGACATAGCTGATCAAGTCCACTAGCATTCTGCCCAGGTCATTCAGGTAGTGATATCCAATAGGAGGAGTCCTTATAGTTTCAGAGCTTGGCTGTACAAATAATTGGTTAATTTTGGTAATCTGGGCACTTGACAGATTCCTCCCCTTCTTTATTAAGTCCAGCATGGAAAGAGGGGTCAATGGCCTTGCAGTATGGAAATGCAGCATCTCATTTATGGTTTCTGGGGTGATAAAGAACAAAACTAAGCCTGTAGGACTGAGAACAGCTCTCTGGCAAGGATCATAGCATTCCTGGCACTTATGGATCAAGCCTGGAAGGGCATTGACTTGAGGGAGGTTGTAAATGGGCAAATTTGAGTCCCAAATCCATAAAATGTCAGCTCCATTAAGGTGTTGGGCTTTTAGTTCATTGAGCAGGTGAATATTGAACTTGGAACCCATTGGAAACCAATCTAACATCTGATAATCCACATCTCCCAGGGCTTTCCATGCTATTTCCCTATGAGGGGCATTCAGAGGCTGGACATTCAGGGCTATTGGTGTCTCCATGGCTACTGAAGCTTTTGAACTGTAGGTGAACCGGTTTCAATCGAGCAGAACAACAGAGAGGAATGTTTTCTTGCAATGGAAGTGAATTGTAAGAAACAGAAGGCAAATTGAATAAACAACAGTTGAAATATTGTCTAAAGGATTGATAAAACAGTAGCAGGACTGACCAGGAGTATTTCCTGTGGTGAATCTGGTCAATTGAAATTTCTAGTTCACGACTGCGCAAACTAGCTGTGAATTTAGCTTAATTTGTCAAATGCGGCTCTGCAGGAGGTTTATGGCTTCACTGGTTGAAAAATGGGTGCAAGTCACTGTGTATTTGATGGTGAAAACAATGTTTTATAGTCTCTTAACAGTTTGCTTGAGGAAATACGGATAAAACCAGGCTCATGGAATGATTTTGAGGAATACCTGGAAATTTCTCCGGTAAGAGTCGCCAATGCAGGTGCAATGGAGGCACCGGCGGTCTTGGAATCAGCTTTAGCAGGTTGGCGCTGGTTTGAACGTGAGCAGCATGCAGAAATAGCTAGAGTTTCTTTTGCCAAAAGTGGAAAAAACATGACATTTTGGCCTAAATATGGATTTTTGGCAATATTGGCGCGTTTTTGGGATGATGTCAGCATGATGTCATCGGGTGGGGTCGGAGTCGGATGACGTCAGCATGACGTCACCGGGTGATGTGGCAGGCTGCGATTGGTCCACGGGGATAGTGAGGTGGCGGCCATATCAGCGCGGGGGCGGACGAAGGAGTTGACGCGACGGCGAGGTGGCAGTGACGTGGGGATGACGCAAGCCCGACAAAGCAGGTGGTAAGCGGAACAACGGTAATGGTTTTCTCGGACCGCTTACAATACGGCGACGGTTTTGTCAGAGGCCGACCCGAGAAGCTGTGAGGGCGACACGTGGCAGAGGCCTGACGTCACCCTCTGACAGTTTCTTGGGTGCTAAACATCGGACCTCAGACCCAACCCGATATTCATAATAGCCGTCCGATCAAAAGTGCCCGATCGGACGGTTGACGGGTTGATGATTTGATCGGATGATACGGACGGGGATGAAGATTAAAATAATATATATTTTGGGGCGCGCGCTCAGCGGAAAACCTTTGGGGTATGGTGTTTTGTAATGTTTTTCAACGTAAAAATAATGCGGCCCCGACACTTTGGATAAGCGGAAAAAAGTGGGTTTTTGATATTATTTCGCAATTTGAAGCGGGTATGGGTAAAAAATGGGTTTTTTATAAGGTTTTCTCAGCAAATGAAGGCTTTGATGGGAAAAATGAATTCAGAAGGGGGGAGGGGGTTAGACTTAGGTTCATCAAAGTGACCAGATGCCATTTTGATCCCTGACAGAGGGCATATGGCTATAATGCCAAGGGGAGGGATATTTATACAATGTTTGGAGTTTATACACCATGGTGTTATAATACTAGGGAAAGGGTGACATAGGAGAATTATATAATAGAGTTAGGGTTAATATGGATGAAAGGAGTGGATGAGGGGAGATACCACTAAGTTTGTTTGAAAATAACTTAGCTTAGGAAGTAGAGCAGAATGAAAAGAGTTTTAGACAAGAAATGTGGCTTTTAAGGGACTAAAAACCACCATAAAACCATGAATTCTTCCATGAATCTCAACTGATGATGGGATGTTAATTATGAATGGGAAGAGGGGAAGAACGGAGGTTAGACATGCTTCTTTGCTTTGGTGCCACCTGATAGAGAAGGAGGACTTCTCAATCCATTGCCTTTGCTCTGTGAAATAGGATAGCACACCTTCAATTTGTAAGGAATGAGACTTCTGCAACCCCTTCTGCCTACCCATCTACTTGCCTAGCATTTTTTATTTCTTCTTGGAGGGTGCACTTAGGCTTGTAGACCCTTACTTTCCTTTTCTTTTCTTTGGCTTTTTCTTTTGGTGGTCTATCTACTTCTACCCTTATTTCTTCCAAGGTCCCAGATTACGCTGTTGGGAGCCTTTCTTCTCTACCTAAACTACTTGTCTGCCAAGATTAAACAGTTTGGACAAACTTCTTTCTCTATTCTGCAACTGAAAATTTAAAACATGGCATGATCCAGATTAGGCTGTTGGACCATCCATCAAAAATTGGGTCCACATCAAGCTATAAGCACAGATGGTATTCTCTTGGAAATATGTGATCTTTGCATCATCAAAGCAGAGCATATTTGGACCTTTTCATTGCCAATCATGAAATATGAAACCTATTGGTATAGGTAGCTAACAGTGGCTCCACATGGGGATGGTTTTTCATTTGAAAGACCAAGAACAGCAGGTCAGATTGCCTTGGCCCTTGCCTGCTTTTATCAAAATTTTGAAGTTTGCTGCTTTGAAATGCCAAAATTGTGTACTTCCCTTCTTGGTAGACTTCTTGATCCTATTTACCTTTTGCTGATAGTCAATAAAACTTGAGAAACTGCATTTTTACATCTTAACAGAAAGTAATATATACATCTGGATATGTACAAGGGAAAACTCAGGCTGCACTTATGGGTGGTAGTCAAAGTAGTGCTTGAGCATCCTGCCATTCACAGGACCTTCATCCAAATCAGTTTCATTGAGACTTTTAAGGAAATAAGTGTTGTTTCCTTGTACTGCTTGGACAGCAAATGGTCCTCTCCAGAGGGAATCAAATTTTCCATGTTTTCCCTTATCCTCTCTTCTTGAATCCCACTTGAGGACTTTGTCACCAATGTTGAAATCTTCTGCCTTAGTTCTTCTGTCAAAGGCCTTCTTTAATTTTTCTTGTAGAACTTGAACTCTGCTGAAAACTTGGTCTCTAGTTTGCTGCAAACATATGATTTGATTGATTCTTCTTTGCATATCATTTGGTTCAGCTTGGCTTTCTTGAAGAAGTTTCATAACAGGTACCCCTAGTGATGAAGGAAACTTGGCTTCTAATCCATAAACCAACTCATATGGGCTGGTCCCAATTGATCTTTTGGTTGTTAGTCTATCTGCCCATAGAGCATTCACAAGCTTCTTGTGCCAATTCTTTTTGTTCTCTTCTAGCACTTTCTTTATAATGTTTACTAGGCTTTTGTTTGATGACTCAGCAAGGCCATTACCTTGGGGATAGTATGCAGTAGAATGGCCTAAGGTAATGTGAAATTTGTGGCAGAAATTCACCATTTTCTTGGATATGAAAGCAGCAACATTGTCTGTTATTATTTTGTCAGGGCAGCCCAATCTAGCCAATATGTTGTTCTCCAAGAACTGAATGATAGTGGAATCATTTGCTTGTCTGCATGGAACAGCTTCAATCCACTTGGTGAAGTAGTCTGTGGCTGTTAAGATCCATCTATGTTGGCCTGAAGATGAGGGATGAATTTCCCCAATGAAATCCAAGCCCCATTGTTGAAAAGGTCTCTCTGTTGCAATAGGCTTTAAGGGAAGTGGCAGCAACTGTCTCTTTCCCTCAAACACTTGACATTTATGACATGAGGTGGTGAATTTCTTGACATCAGAAAACATGGTGGGCCAGTAGTAACCAGCCCTTAGTATTTTATCCACAGTGGACTTCCAGTACAAGTGTCCACCACAGTCACCTGCATGAAATTCTTTTATGATATTGTCAGTTTCATTCTCAATTAGGCAGTTTAGCAATATCCCTTCATGGTTTTTCCAAAATAAATTCCCATCCATAACACAGAATTTAGAAGCTTTCATTTTTAAGAACCTACATTTAGTTCTGGACAATCCTAGGGGAGCACACAGGTTTTGCAATACATAACATATATCAGAGTACCAAGGGGATTGTTCAAAGGCTACATTGATCTTTGGAGTCGCCAGCTCCGGTTCACTGTCCAGCTGGTTGATGTCTAAGGCTTGGAAATTTGCTTCTGTCATTAGTTTGGCCAAACCTTGCCCTTTTATTAGTTTTGTAGGTTTTATCTCAATATCAAATTCCAAAATGTTGGCAATCCACTTTCCTCTTCTGCCCTCTAAATTTTCTTGGGTGAGAATGTCTTTGACAATAGGACTTGGTACATAAGCTATAACATGTGAATACAGGATGTAGATCCTAAAGTCTTTGATGGCTTTGACCAAAGCATAAGCTTGCTTTTCCATGATTTGATATTTTAAAGGTGCATCTCTAAGAGCTCTGCTAAAGAAAGCAATTGGCTTCTCATTTCCTTGGTCATCTTTTTGTAACAAAACATCAGCAATAGTATGCTGGGAGGCAAAAGAGAAAATGATAAATTCTCTGTCAAGTTGAGGATTAGTCAAGACTGGGGTTTGGGTAAGGGCCAGCTTTATACCTTCAAAGGCTTGATTGGCTTCAACAGTCCATTTTACTTTTGAATCCTTCTTTAGCATGTTATTTAGCAATCTGATCAACTCTGCTAAGTTGGGGATAAACCTTCTCAAGAAATTGATTTTTCCCAAGAATCCTTGCAACTCTTTGATATTTCTTGGGTGGGGCATTTGTAAGATAGCCTGTATCCTATCTGGGTCAATTCTAATGCCATCTTTAGAAATGATGTGGCCCAATAGTTTACCTTCCTCTAAACCAAACAGGGATTTCTTGGGATTCAAGGAAATTCCATATTTCCTACATGTTAAGAAAATCTGCCTTAAGTGTTTTAAATGTTCTTGATCTGATTTTGAGAAAGGTGTAAGGTCATCTAAGTAAATGACAAGGAAGTCATGAATCTCTTTGGCAAAAGCAATATCCATTTCTCTTTGAAAAGTTGCCCCTGCATTTTTCAATCCAAAAGGCATTTTTACATATTTGAAAGTTCCCCATGGGGTTGTGAATGCAGTTTTGTCTTGATCATCCGGGTGTACTAAGATTTGATTAAATCCTGAGAATCCATCAAGTAATGAGATCCTTGAGGCCCCTACCACTCTTTGGAGAATGTGATCCATCTTGGGTAAGGGATAGTTGTCTTTGAGGGATACTTGGTTCAGATTTCTTAGGTCCACACACAGCCTTATTTCACCAGTTTTCTTTCTTGTAGGGACTAAGTTTGAAATCCACTCAGAGAATCTGATAGGTGCTATGATGCCTACCTTGAACATTTTATGTACCTCTTGTTCCATTGCTGGGAGGAGCATAGGATTGATTCTCCTTAGTTTTTGTTTAAAGGGTTTTTGATCAGGCTTGAGAGGGATAGTGTGCTGGATTACAGAGGTATCATAGGACTTTAGGTCCTCATAACTCCATGCAAAAACATCCTGGAACTCTTTAAAGAGGTCAATGTATTTAGGCTTTTGGTCAGGAGGTAAGGAAGTAGACAATTTTATTATTTTGGGTTGTGCAGTAGTCCCAATGTTGCATTCTTCAATGGCTGCGTTTAAGGGCTGCATTTTTGGTTTTCTGGGAAAATCACTTGAATCAAAGATGTCCTCTAGTGGAGTTAGGCCTCTTGGAAGAAAATTGTCCTTCAGTTCTATGATTTCAGCTTCAGCATTGGGCACTTCTTCACAACTGATTGGTTGAATTTGCTGAATGTTTTCCTTGTTGAAAATAGTTGGATTTAGCATTTGTTTTGCTATTCTAGGTGATATTGGGTGAGTAATCTGTTGAAACTGTATTTGTGATGGACTTGCTCCTTCAAGTATTTGTGATTGACTTGCTTTGTCAAGTATTTGTGATTGACTTGCTTTGTCAGTGTCAATATTTAATCCTGCAAACTCTTGTTGCAGCGTTAAAAAATTGTTTATTTGCATATCATCCTCAAATACTTGCCAATCTTTAACATTGTTTGGAATGGAGGGTCTGTGCTTTATCTCAGCTGTGAAACAATTGTTAGGTTCCAATGGTAATTTGCAAGTACTAGCAAATGTGGCCAAACTATGAGCATGTAGATTATGGGTTCTAGGAATTTTAGTGATTTGGAATTCAGAGAAAAAGTTTAGTACCTCAGCAACAGCAGACCTATAAGACCTTAGTCTTTTGTCATTTGTGACAAAATTTCCCTTTACTTGTTGGATAACTAAATCTGAATCACCCATGATTGAAACCCTGGCAGCTTGCAAGAACTTTACTAACTTGAGGCCTAGTAAAAGAGCTTCATATTCTGCCATGTTATTAGTACATCTGAAGTTTAATCTATAGGCTCTGACTTCTGCATGACTGTTTTCTTTATTGTGTACCCAAACTCCAGCTCCTGCCCCTAATTTGTTGACTGAGCCATCAAATTCAAGGAACCATAGAATATCTTGTTGTGAAGGAGATTTAATGATCTGTTCATGTGCTGGCAATGTAAGTTGAAGTACTGGTTTTTCATCTGGCTTGTCTTCTAGGACATTTTCATCATTTAATTGAATATGCTTGACAACTAGAGCAGCAGCAGTGTCTAGGGATTGATTGACTGTTGTTTCATGGGTGGTAATTGTTTCATTAGAGTCTTCCTCTTGTATGAGTGTCTCGGTTTCAACATCATTTTCTGAGAGAGTTGTGCTGTCATTGAAGAGAATGTATGAGTCTATGTCTGAATGGACAGCATATATGGGAAAGTTTTGAGGCTTTTCTTCACTGCTGACCATGTATTTCATGAGTGTTTCTCTGTATAGTCTTTTTGGTTGCCCAAAAACAGAGATGGTGGCATATGACATGTCTAATTGTAGGGAACCTTGGAGTTTAGCTCCCCAAGATCTTGATAACAGCATCCCATACTTAGGTGGGATATCAGCAACTACAACATCCATCAGAATTGTTTTGTTTGGGTATTGGACCAGAGACACGCATAAGTCTTTTATGAGACCTAAACACTTGACTTGGCTGGAGTCAAAGGAAAAAAGGTCCTTGTATGGTCTTGTTATATCTAGATTCAATCTCTCCATGACTGCTTTTGGCATTAGATTGTGAGAGGCGCCTGAGTCAAACATTGCATTATGTAATATCTTATCATGAATATGTAAGCTGACATAAAAAGGTAATACCCCTGCGACTACTGTTTTTCCATCCACTTCTGGGCCAAACAGTAATTCTGGGGTATCATCCAACACATTAACATCATCTTTGTTGCTAGTGAGTTGAAGGGACTTCTTGATCTGTTGTCTATAGATGTCATGCTTGGCTAGTTCTGAGAGAGGAATTGCTATCTTTAGTTTTCCAATTTCAGTTTCTAGGTCAAAGGGTCTTTCAGATTGGGTCTTAGGGTTGTGGATAACAGTCCTCTCCTTGTTTACTAGATCTTCTTCTTGATTTTTATCTTGATTTTGTGACTTATCCTTTTTACTCATCTCTTGAGGAGTAATTTTTAAATTAGAGTGAGAGGATGAAGTAGCCATAGGCTGCTGTTCTAAGGACAATGGTTCAGTGATCTCTTCAATGATTACTTCTTCTGTAGGTGAATTTGTTTTGTCATTAGGCTCTGTGACTATGGCTCTTTTAGGCTGCTGATTATCCTTTATCTTATCAGGCTGATTTACATTCACAGTTCTGCTCCTTAGCTTGTATTGTTTATGGACTTCATAAACAGCAGTGTCATAGCCTTGTTTAAAGTCAAAGGATTCACCTGATTTAGTTTGGAATAGTTCGATTTCATCATCCTCATGATCTTCTTGTGTTAAGAAAACTTGACTTTCACCATCTAGACCCATTAAATTAATTTGAGAATCTTCATTGGGTTCAGTTGATGTGGAAGTTTCAGCATAGTTTTCCTGGAAAGGAGGTCTTATGTCTTGGTCAGCACTGGTCTTGCCAACGTTTGGGTTTTGAGTTCTCCTAAAATTTGGATTCCTAGGGGGGTTGTTTTGTGGTGCTTCCCATGATGATTTTCTTTCAACCGATTCCACTCTATCACCCAATCTTTTCATTCCATTGAGTATTGCATCCAGCTTTTGATCAAAGGCAGAGGGTTCATCTTTGAAAACAGTCCTCTTCTCCAACCTTGCTCTGTTTCTTTTGGCAATCAGGTTAGCTTCTACTGTGACAGCAACCCTTTGGGCCTCTGCAAGGGATTGAGGATCTCTTTCCTTTAACTGATAGGCCATGTCAGGGTCAAAACCATCAGGGAATTTGTACAAAGCTAAATCAGGAGGGGGTCTTAAATTTTGTGGGATTGCGTTATATGCATTGTTAAATCTTGCACAATACTCCAAAACAGTCTCTTGGGGACCTCTTTTGATAGTGTCATATTCACCAAGTATGTGCAGAGGATCCTTCTTCTTCTCCCATCTGCTAGTAAAGGCTTGATACAGTTCATCAGGAGTCGTGATGGAATTTGCATTCAGGGATCTAAACCAAGTTCTTACATCCCCAGTTAGGCTTTGAACAAACATCCTCATTCTGACACTGTCATCGTCTATTTCATAGGTCTCAAAATGGTCTTGCATCCTTTTGGCATGCTGAACAGCTGTCAGAGGGCCATTGGAGTCAAAATATGAGATTTTGGTTTGGTAATCTTGGGGTAGAGCTGCAGCGTTAGCTGGTATTTGCAAGGGTGCATATCTGTTAGCCATATTTACAGGGTTTAGAGGATTAACAGGGGCAGCTGGGATAATAGGAACAGTGGGTACCACAGGGGTAATAGGTAAGGGTGAACCTAGAGTGTTGGTCAAGGGGATATGTGCAGTGGATGAAGATGTGAGAGGAGGACTTTGAGATGTGGATGGTGAACTAGGGAACTAGGGGTAGACCGGAAAAGGACCTTGCATGGAGTAGAGATAAGGCTGGGATGATCTGAATCTGAGGTTAAATCAGCAGGCTGCTCCTGCCTTTGTTGCCTCCTAATGTTTCTAGGGATAGTATTTGGATTATCAACGATGATGGGTGGATTAGGGTCAGGATTTGCCCTAGTATGCCGTGGATTTTTCTTGGGAGCCAGCTTCTAGCTGTTTTTAGGATTTTATAGGAAGTTTCTATATCTGCAAGGACTGAATAAAGATTTTGGAATGGCTATATATATTTCAAAGCTGAGATGAAGATTCACTGAAAAATCTCTTCCCTAAAGCTATCAATGTGACACAGAAACAGTTTTGAAGGCCTCCTGACTGATTTCAGGCTTGATTTGTAGCTTTGAGAGATGTATAGAAATTGGAAAATCCTAAGAAGTCCCCAGTGGAGTCGCCAATTATGTTAACACCCAGGTTGTTCCCTATGACTCCCAAGGGAATACGGCCGGGGTAACCACTAACCAATCTTTGGATCACAGTTTCTAGCCAAACTGTAATCAGAGAGGGCTCTCTCTTTGTAATTTGTCTCTATTCTGATAGTATTTTAGGCTAGTTATTATGCTCAGGTTTTGGTTTATGTTTTGGTTGAATGACTTCTTTCAGTGCTTAAGGTGTAGTGTTCAGACAGTGGTATATCATTGGGCAATGGAGTCTAGAGCCGTGAAATGTTTTGAAATGCTGGAGTGATGATGTTCAGACTGCAGGGCCTTTTGAGTATCTCAAACAAACAAAATTTAAACTTAAATGGTGATGTATGGTCAGCCAACAGAAAGCATTTAAGAATTCTCCATTAAGCTGGTGATGTGAAAGTGAAACATGATGTTCAGGAGCAAACTTGAATTCCTGAAACAAAGGTCACTGTGAAAGATATATTCTGTAAGTGCAGCAATTAAGAATTACACTTATCAAGATTATAGCTGAAGAAAACATTCATTAACAACACAGATTGAACTCAGGGTATTGCATGAATAAGTCCTGAAGGTTATTCTTTTTCTTTGTTGCCAAAACATTTAGAAATTAGAAACATATATGAATTGCAATAGATTGAAACACATAACAAAAGGAGTTACAGAAAAACTTATTGTATTGTGAGGTACACAGGAATCCTGCAGTTTTCAACAGACACCAGAACGCATTCAACACCTCAGAACTCCGAGAAATTCCATCACTTTCTTTATTAAACTCTGAAAGGATTACAGCATAAGAACTTCTTCAAGAGAAATCAACAACAACCCCTGCAAGCTTGTGCGAGGGGCAAATATATACAATCAGTCTTACAAAATATCTCAGGCGTTGAGTCATCTGAGAAATAAATATTTCAACAACTTTGTTCAGAACAGCAGATAAGAAGTTATTGCTGTCTTTAATACAACATAAATGCATCTTTCTATCTGTCAGAAGATATTTTGGCTTTTGAAAGCCAACGAGTCGGTTGTAGTGATCTGCATTAACGTTGAGAAATGCGCTTTTGGAGCTGCTCTGCTGTAGCTTCTCGGCTTGGACACCTGTAGCTTCTCACCTTGCTTTGTTGGCCGTAAATTCTGCTGAGTTGGCTCAGCTTTAATCTTTAATGCATGCTGATTCTTTTAAACTGTCCTGTGTATGACAATTTGCATTTTCCATGAACAAAATTTATTGAATGGCTTCCTGTTTATAAAATCATCTGTATGGCCTTAGTCCACCATTCTAGTGTAGGTAGTTGATGCCTGAGAATTGCATCCATAGTCTCCTCTGCCTCTGTATATTTGTAAAAATTGGGAGGCACCTCAAACAGGTGTTTGATTTCATTCATTATAAAAAATAAACTTTCTACCATATTGTAGAGAGTCTGTCCTGTGGCAGGCCCTGTTTCCTCTGAGGTGTTGGGCTTCTCATTGATCTGACTTGTGGCAAATGCATTAACCCTTTTGGCATATTGCTCATGAGTGAAAAGTCTCCCTGCGCTGTTCAATAAGCTAGGGAGCCCTCTGTTTTCTAATACCTGAAACTTCTCCATAAACCTGTTTACCTCAGTCTACATGTCCTGGGTTCTTCTCTCTAATGTCTGCACCAAGTTTCTCAGTGTAAGAACCCTCTTGATTAACCGAATGTGCTCAGTTCTGTTTGAAATTCCCATGGCAGCCAACTGAGTACTTGTTCTATTGTTAAGCACATTAATCATCCTGGTGGCCACTTCAGGCATATTGCTTAGAGCAGCTCTTGATCTCTGAATTTCAGTCTGTGCTTTTGGAATGAGCTCTAACTGCTCATGGATTGTTTCAATATATTGCCATTGGTCATTAATAGATTGGCCAATATTAGCCCACAACACTATTTTAAGCTCAGCCACAACCTTATCTAATCTGAGCTCATTCTCTAGCTCTTTGATCCTGTCTTTGAGGGCTTTTATCTCCCTGCCCTTTTCTGCCACAGACTGCTTGGACTTGTCATATCTATCATTTACTTTGGCCAATTTCTCCCTGGTCTAATTCAGTTCTGTCATTTGAGCTTCCAAGGCCTGAATCTCATTCCTTAGCTTTTGCATATCCAAGCTAGGGGCCTGCTCTATTGTTGGTGGTGCAGAAGTAGATGGTGCTGCTTTTTCAGTCTGTTGAGGAGGAGGAATAGTAGTTGGAGCTGCTTCCTCAAGGTTAATGATTTGAGGAGGAGGCTGGGAGGTCTGACCTTCTTCTCTTTGTTTCAGAGTTGCTTGTAACGCTGCCTGTGCAGCCTCTGATTCTCCCAGCTTTTCTTGTGTCTGGATAAGCTGCTTGTAGAGAGACACCAGCAAATCTATGGCATCTTGATCATGCCTTTGTTGAGCTACTTCATCTGTTTGAGGGTGAATTGTGGCTGGGAGTTTGATCTTTCTCCTCAAAGCTGCCATATCTGCATCCCTCAACTTTAATATTTCTTGTATGCCCTTGATATCTTTGGGATCATGCCCAATCTCAATAATTATGTCTTCTAAGGACCTTATTCTATTGTCTTTTGCTTGTGATGATGCCCTTTCCAGCTCGAGTTGGGCAGCTGTATTATTAAGGCTATTTTCTAGCCTGTAGTTATCTAATGTCTTGTCTGCCAAGGAGGCATAGACCATCTCACCTGTTTGTTTATGCAACTCAATTTTATCCATTGGGTGGATGTCCTTGGCCAGGACCTCAAGATTGGTCCTTAGGTAATCTGAAGGGGACTTTGGCTGCAAAGTAGTTGGCATGAAGTGACTCATGATCATCTTGCCCTCCTGGACATCATATGCAGACATTAGACGCCGCTGGTTGGTGGGAGCCATATTTAACAGATGGTTATATAGCTGTATTTTTATGGGCTCATTCCTTTTCTTTATTTCGATGAACTGCTGTTTAATGCTTAGTTCACCCCCTCTCTGCTGGCTAGAGGAGCTGACTTCTCCTCCCACTGTCCTCTCTTGTTCCTGTTGGAAGGAACTTGCAGATGCCTCCAAATTGGGCGGGCCCATACCCAAATATTGCCCTATAGGCATCTCTTCCTCTGAAAGGGGATTCATCCTGTGCCTCTTCTCACCATGACTTGTTGATGTAGTCAAGGGAGTTTCTCTATCCCTTTTCCTGCTTACATCCTCCTTTTGTGGAGTTTGGAGGACTGAGGTTTCATTAACTACTTCTTGCCTTGGAGGTACTATGTTTTGAGCCTGCTGCTCAGTGAGAATTGGGGCCTCAACTGCCCCTTCTTGCTGTGTGGGCTGCTCTCTGTCATGCTGCCCTTCTCTTTGCTGTGATTCTTGTTGTTGCTGTTGCTCTCCCTGCTGCTGCACTTCTTCTTGTTGCTCCATCTCTTTTTCTGCTTGCCCTTCAGTTATGGGAGGTGGTTGTTCTTTCTCCACCTGTTTTTCTTTGCTTTTGCTGCCTGTCTATTGAGTGTCCATGGCAGTTTGCTGATGTGTTGTTGAAGAAGAGGCAGCTACTCCAAGTTGCCTTTGATATGATAAGGAAACATGTCCACAAGTTTCCAAGTCAGCTTCTTTTTGAAGATTCCTAGCCTCTCTCTCTAGTATCTGCTCTCTAGAGATTGGCTCTTCTAGAGTGCCCTCTTTCCAGCCTAAAGAATTTGCATACTTTTCAATATGAGGCAGCTTAATATGTGAATGGGTACCCAATTTGTGTTTTATCCTTCTGAGGGAAATAAAATGATTACGGTCATAAGGTGACCATTTGAAGCTGGTTTGCAGTTTGAGGCTTGCTAGGATCATATCTGCCTCCTTCCATCCCTCCTCTCTTTTGTTGTACAAAAAAGGGCCTAGCTGGCTCCTTACCTTCAGTTGTACCTTCTTGTTTTTGCTTTGTAAATGGAAGTAGTCAGCATATCCAAACTGCCTGAAATATTCTAACCCAAAAAGTCTCATGGGGACATACCTTGGAAGCCTGAAAGGGTCCAACTCACAGCCATATACTCTGATTACTGTGTGATGTTGGTAAAAATACCAATCACCAATGCTGTAGGATTTGGAGAGATGGAGAACTCTCTGCATTTCATCGGCCAACCTTGGAGGAGGGACACCATACAGCAAAGTCATAGCTGGGTGAATGAACAGGTCAATAAATTCACAGTATGTGTATGGCAATTGAGAAACATGATGGAAAACTGGAGTCCAGAACACAACTGACCTTGGATTCCCCTGGGCATTAAGTTTCTTGAGGGGAATGGAGAAACTGTCTGGCTGATAAAACAAGAACAGGTGGTAGATGTATGAGGTGTATCTGAACACCCTTTCCCTTGGTAGATTCATTAGTTGTTCATGGATCTTCTCTGCAATATAAGTGGCATAGTCATAGTGTACAGCTGGAGGCTTTCCAGGAGAAAACATGGACAGCATTGCCATTATAGTCTCATCAACATCTTCAATTCCTTTAAAGCCCAGGACATAGCTGATCAAGTCCACTAGCATTCTGCCCAGGTCATTCAGGTAGTGATATCCAATAGGAGGAGTCCTTATAGTTTCAGAGCTTGGCTGTACAAATAATTGGTTAATTTTGGTAATCTGGGCACTTGACAGATTCCTCCCCTTCTTTATTAAGTCCAGCATGGAAAGAGGGGTCAATGGCCTTGCAGTATGGAAATGCAGCATCTCATTTATGGTTTCTGGGGTGATAAAGAACAAAACTGAGCCTGTAGGACTGAGAACAGCTCTCTGGCAAGGATCATAGCATTCCTGGCACTTATGGATCAAGTCTGGAAGGGCATTGACTTGAGGGAGGTTGTAAATGGGCAAATTTGAGTCCCAAATCCCTAAAATGTCAGCTCCATTAAGGTGTTGGGCTTTTAGTTCATTGAGCATGTGAATATTGAACTTGGAACCCATTGGAAACCAATCTAACATCTGATAATCCACATCTCCCAGGGCTTTCCATGCTATTTCCCTATGAGGGGCATTCAGAGGCTGGACATTCAGGGCTATTGGTGTCTCCATGGCTACTGAAGCTTTTGAACTGTAGGTGAACCAGTTTCAATCGAGAAGAACAACAGAGAGGAATGTTTTCTTGCAATGGAAGTGAATTGTAAGAAACAGAAGGCAAATTGAATAAACAGTAGTTGAAATACTGTCTAAAGGATTGATAAAACAGTAGCAGGACTGACCAGGAGTATTTTCTGTGGTGAATCTGGTCAATTGAAATTTCTAGTTCACGACTGCGCGAACTAGCTGTGAATTTAGCTTAATTTGTCAAATGCGGCTCTGGAGGAGGTTTATGGCTTCACTGGTTGAAAAATGGGTGCAAGTCACTGTGTATTTGATGGTGAAAACAGTGTTTTACAGTCTCTTAACAGTTTGCTTGAGGAAATACGGATAAAACCAGGCTCATGGAATGATTTTGAGGAATACCTGGAAATTTCGCCGGTAAGAGTTGCCAATGCAGGTGCAATGGAGGCGCCGGCGGTCTTGGAATCAGCTTTAGCAGGTTGGTGCTGGTTTGAACGTGAGCAGCATGCAGAAATAGCTAGAGTTTCTTTTGCCAAAAGTGGAAAAAACATGACATTTTGGCCTAAATATGGATTTTTGGCAATATTGGCGCGTTTTTGGGATGACGTCAGCATGATGTCATCGGGTGGGGTCGGAGTCGGATGACGTCAGCATGACGTCACCGGGTGATGTGGCAGGCTGTGATTGGTCCATGGGGATAGTGAGGTGGCGGCCATATCAGCGCGGGGGCGGACGAAGGAGTTGACGCGACGGCGAGGTGGTAGTGACGTGGCTCTGACGTGGGGATGACGCAAGCCCGGCAAAGCAGGTGGTAAGCGGAACAGCGGTAATGGTTTTCTCGGACCGCTTACAATACGGCGACGGTTTTGTTAGAGGCCGACCCGAGAAGCTGTGAGGGCGACGCGTGGCAGAGGCCTGACGTCACCCTCTGACAGTTTCTCGGGTGCTAAATGTCGGACCTCGGGCCCAACCCGATATTCATAATAGCCGTCCGATCAAAAGTGCCCGATCGGACGGTCGACGGGTTGATGATTTGATCGGATGATACGGACGGGGATGAAGATTAAAATAATATATATTTTGGGGCACGCGCTTAGCGAAAAACCTTTGGGGTATGGTGTTTTGTAATGTTTTTCAACATAAAAATAATGCGGCCCCGACACTTTGGATAAGCGGAAAAAAGTGGGTTTTTGATATTATTTCGCAATTTGAAGCGGGTATGGGTAAAAAATGGTTTTTTTTATAAGGTTTTCTCAGCAAATGAAGGCTTTGATGGGCAAAATGAATTCAGAAGGGGGGAGGGGGTTAGACTTAGGTTCATCAAAGTGACCAGATGCCATTTTGATCCCTGACAGAGGGCATATGGCTATAATGCCAAGGGGAGGGATATTTATACAATGTTTGGAGTTTATACACCATGGTGTTATAATACTAGGGAAAGGGTAACATAGGGGAATTATATAATAGAGTTAGGGTTAATATGGATGAAAGGAGTGGATGAGGGGAGATACCACTAAGTTTGTTTGAAAATAACTTAGCTTAGGAAGTAGAGCAGAATGAAAAGAGTTTTAGACAAGAAATGTGGCTTTTAAGGGACTAAAAACCACCATAAAACCATGAATTCTTCCATGAATCTCAACTGATGATGGGATGTTAATTATGAATGGGAAGAGGGGAAGAAGGGAGGTTAGACATGCTTCTTTGCTTTGCTGCCACCTGATAGAGAAGGAGGACTTCTCAATCCATTGACTTTGCTCTGTGAAATAGGCTAGCACACCTTCAATTTGTAAGGAATGACACTTCTGCAACCCCTTCTGCCTACCCATCTACTTGCCTAGCATTTTTTATTTCTTCTTGGAGGGTGCACTTAGGCTTGCAGACCCTTACTTGCCTTTTCTTTTCTTTGGCTTTTTCTTTTGGTGGTCTATCTACTTCTACCCTTATTTCTTCCAAGGTCCCAAATTAAGCTGTTGGGAGCCTTTCTTCTCTACCTAAACTACTTGTCTGCCAAGATTAAACAGTTTGGACAGACTTCTTTCTCTATTCTGCAACTGAAAATTTAAAACATGGCATGATCCAGATTAGGCTGTTGGACCATCCATCAAAAATTGGGTCCACATCAAGCTATAAGCACATATGGTATTCTCTTGGAAATATGCGATCTTTGCATCATCAAAGCAAAGCATATTTGGACCTTTTCATTGCCAATCATGAAATATGAAACCTATTGGTATAGGTAGCTAACAGGCTGGACATGTGAGTGAAACGAATGAGCAATGGGTTGAGTATGTTATTGAGGTGGATAATACCACGGCGGAGGTGCAGACCAGGAAAGATGAATAGGGGGACCCCAAGAAGGCATTTGAGAAGATTGGTTGGGGCTATAATAAGCTTGGGATGGCCCTTGCATCCCCTGCTGGTAAGGTCTATGTCCATGCGGCCTCCTTTGGTTGAGGAAGTAGAGAGGTTCAGTGGGTGCCCCAGTCCCTTGGTACATGGCTTTGAATCTGGGCAAGGTTGGGCATTGGTTTGTGGGGTGGTTCTCCTCACAAACGAAACATACCTCTACTGAGTGCACTGGACACTCATTCTTAGGGTGCTTCCTCATACATCTGGGACAGAAAATGGCCAAAGCCCTCTCATCTTCCTCTTTCTTTTGCTGGATTCAAAAAGTATCAAGTTGCATGGCAATAGTATGTCTCATCTCACTTTTTAGGTCCTCCATCTGATTAGAAAACTCATGCTTGGAGAAGGTAGTACTAGCTGAAAGTGGATTCCCCCTACCTCTTTTCTGGGCTGCCCTAGAGTGGTTTCTAAACACAGTCTTTATGTCCTCATAAGGTAGTTGGTAAATGTCTCCTCCAGCTAGCATGTGAAGGGTATCTAGGAGGTCTTCAGGGACTCCTCGGAGCAGAACCAGCTTTAGAGATTCAGGGTCAAGTGTGCACCTGGCCCATTTATAGCTAAGTTGGAACCTTTCCTCATAGTCCTCTAAAGACTCATCATTTCCCATGGTCATCCGAAAGATTTCTCCCTTGGTTTCCTTTGACCTACAGTAATCAAGATATTTTTTGTTAAAGGCTTGCTGCATCTGAGCCCAAGTAGTGATACTGTTTCCAGGTAACCCCATGAACCAACATAATGCTACATCCTTGAGGGTAGAGGGAAAGAGTTTCAACATTTTCTCATCTTCTGTATAGTCATAAGTTCGACAAAGGACAACAAACTCAAATAGGAAGGTATCGGGGTCTTCAGTGGTCAATCCATGGAAATGAGGTAAGGCTGAGGGACTTATGTTCTTCATTTTCATGTCCCCGTTGGTCTCTCGGATGGGGAAGGTACCTTCTATTCTCTCGTCATCGTCTCTACCATTTCTGTTGTCAGCCATCGTCTCGAAAGGAATGTTTTCTTGCTCTTCTTCTGTTATAGGATCTTCGTATATCTCAGCAGGTTCACCTATAGGTTCTTCTGGATCACTGCCACCAAATAAGAGAGAAGGGTGACTTAGTGAAGTGGTGGGGGTGTTGGGTAGGAATTTTCCGGTATTATCTCTATTCCTACGAGGCATGAAAGGATTTTTGGTTTTTTTTGCTTTTTTCTCTGCTTGTACCTGCAAAAATGAAACAGATGGAATTGCAACTAACTAAAATCTATCTTGCAGAAATGAAAATGCGGAATTGAAATGAAAGCAGGAAAGGACTAATCTACTTTGCTGAAATCAAATTGCTAGAATGAAATGCTAGACTACGCTTGCAGAACTGAAATTCTATTCTACGCTTGTAGAATTGAAATTGCGGAATTGAAAGGCTAATCTATGAAAGAAGGAAATGTCTAATTTACTTTTGTAGAAATGAAATTGCAGAATGGAACTGAAATAAACTACTTAGCAGAAGATTAGAGTAGGAAAATAGAAAAAAAGCAGCAATCACAAATACTTTGACGCTTCCCCGGCAACGGCGCCAAGAAGAGTGGTGAGCTCCAGTATTGCAGCAACAATGCTGCAACTCCTAGGACTCCCTTCTTTACTTTTATCAACCCGGTATTTCGTAACAAACTTGGAAGCGATGGTGCTGTATGCACAAGTACTAGCTCTTGCCGCAGCTGTCACTTGGTCAGCTGACACAAGTTCGCTAGGGGCTTAAGCCAACTTCTATGAGCTCTGAGAAGAAGCTTTTTAATTGATGGATGAAAGCTAACTCAAAGAAGGCTGATCTACTTGTAGAAAGAAACTGGAAAGCTGAAAGGAAATGTAACCCTAGCAAACCCTAATTTTACCAGCTATCCCTACCGATGCAAGAAAGAGGATGCAAGCTACTGAAAGGAATTCCATTGACTTTTAGGAAGGTAAATACATGTATCTAAGCTACTTCTACAGTAACATCTGAAAAAAAGATCTTTTTGTATTTTTGGATAAGTTGCCAGAATTATCATGCTTGCGATTTGACTGTTTTGACTGTGCAGAGGTGGATTGGCGAGAGGAAATGCTTGGATGAGGTCAGGAAGGTTCGGAGAGGGCCTAAGGGGTCCCTAACACCCTTCCAGAGAGTTTTACAAAGTTTGGCTAACAAGAAACCTCATTCGTGAGCTTCTACAGGAAGTCTGCAGGGGTTCTACAGGATGTCTGTGATTTTCTACAGGGTGTTCTGTAATTTTCTACAGGATGTTCAGAAATGGGATTTTGGAGGATGGGTGGATGGAGATAGATGAAGGAGTGGGTATGGAGGTAGGATAAGGGTTGTAGGTGGACCAGGACTTGGTGGATGGAGTTGAGGACAGATGTAGATGGCTGGATTTGTTCAAAGAGGACTGAATCAATGATGCACAAAAAACTAGGGTTATGTGACCAAATGGAAAACGTAAGGCTAGAAGCTGAGCTGAGGGATGGAGCAGATGGGTTTGATGAAGTATGGGCAGGTAGAGAAGTGGTACGAGTGCTCTGCAAATCATTTTTTCCAACTGAACCAACGAAAACATAAAAAATCAAAGACCTAGTCACATTGACCTAATCTGATCTAGCTATCAGTAAAGAGAATGAACAGAATTTGAACTGCAATGAAACCATGTGTACTAACTCATGCAACTAAGCAAACGAAAGTTTGAACTTGTAACCAACTTCTACACATGAAAATCAAACACTAGTGATTGCATGGCAAAGCAAAATCAGTGTTTTTGTGGGTAGCAAGGTCACCCTGATCCCAGCTCCTGATCCCAATGAGGGAGAGGTGAAACCAGTGATGTTTGATGGCCCTTTTTTGAATATTTTCCCTGTTAACAACCTATCAACAAAATATGAGCATCAAGAAGTCTTTCTAACCATTAACAGTGACCTAGTTAATCAGCAAGATTTAATCTACTTAACAGAAATGATTTTGCAAATGCATGAAGAACAAATAACAATACATAAAGGAGGCCTTAGCACTTGGGTTGGGCCCAACCCCAAGAGCTGCAGGCTCCTATAAAGAACTCAGATCTGATGCCAAGTAAAGCTGCTTCTCATTACTCAAAAATAATCATCACAAGAAAGTTTGTACAGCAATAGCTAAGAAAAACCAGCTGAAAAAGGACCACACTATAGTGCAAATACCAACAGTTCCAAAAGTAAACTATGAAGGCTGAGGCCTTCTTATTTATACAATATGAGGGGGCTAGCAGCCCTCCTATATTTAAGGGACTCGGCTGCTCCAACTGATAGTAGACAGTCACTCTTCCCAAAGCTACTTGGCTGCCTTTAGAACTCGTTTTGGTGGCCTGTTGAGCTCGGAGTTTAGGGTGGAGATTTCGAGGAAGGGCCATTTAATGCCATATACAACCTCCCTACGAATCCTCACCTCAATCTTGGCTGTCACCTAGGCCATAATTGCTTGGTTTTGCTCCAAAATTTGTCCAAGAAACCTGAAATGACCACGTATTAGCCTCCTTGGTAGAGTGACCACCCTTATTCTTTCAAATAACATAAACATACTAGAAATACATGCATAATCTATGAAAAATGGAGGATTGAACAAGGACAATTAGGAAAAATGAGCCCAATAAGTTACCCAATTTGGGGCTCATCAGTCTCCTCTGCCATAGAGCTCTCACGCTATATTTTGGATACTCTCTCCCTTGCCCCATTTCCTATTGGTGAGATTATATAGGCTCCTTCTATCCTCTAGGAGAATGTATCTAGACACTTAGGGGCTTGAGAAGCTAGGAAACGTCTACAATAATGGACCCCTAGCCAACTCATACACAAGTGGGTCACGTTTATCTCCCTGGAAATGGAAAACTCTAGAAACCTTTTTCACAATTATGATCTTTTTCTCAATTTTCTCAATTACCTCAATTATGAAATAATTATTATCTCATCATTATAATATTTTGGAAAAATAATTATGAGAAATTGCTCAATTATGTAATTTCACCCTTTTAACATGGGATAAATCTCACATAAGTAAAAGAAAAGATGAAAAGGATGCATTTTAGCCAAACAACTGAGGTAAGTTGAACTTGGGTTTCTCTCACTATAATGGAGTGGAAAATAGAGCTATAACAAGAGGTTCTTCAAGACATGATTCAAGAATGGGAAAAGAACTATTAGAGTCTTGAAGTAGAGCTTGTCCCTATAAGCACTGATCTTGAGAAAAAAAAGACAGAGAAAGGTCTAAATGAAAAATTTGTTGAAGGGACAAGGAGACTAGATCAGATCCTGAATAGTCAAAGGCCTTCAGGAATCAAAACCAGTCTGGGATACTCTAAGACACAAGAATATTCTATTGGGAAGATAAACTTCAAGTCCACGGGATTTGAAGAACCACAAAGCCATGGGAAGAAGCATCATGAAATAATTAATGAAGAAAAAAGAGTAACCGAACAAAGAGGAGATCATCAATGGAGAACGAACCAATTAGTCAAATGACCAAGGTATTTTCCTGCACAATATCATAATGCTTTTAACAATAGGCATGCCTATTTGTTTTATGGTCATTGTTATAGGTTCCATATCTTTGGACATAAATCCATTGAGTATATAAGGATCAAAGTTGAAAGAGATGAAATCTCAAATGTAATACACATCAGATTTCTAAGTCTCAAAATTCCTCTCTCAAAAATCATAATTTCTTCTCTCCATTACTAAGTGAAGTATAATGCTTCAAATGTAATAATTTTGGGCAAAAATCCAATGATTTTAGATGGATTTTTTAACACCTATCTAAGTTCGAATATGTTAGACAGTCAGTTATCTAGAAGGATAATGAGAGCTAGAAACGGTAGACTAAAAAATGCATATGGTGTGGACTTGCCTTATCATCTCATAATCAAGAAACCAAATGGTATGTGGATAGTGGATGTTCCAAACATATGACTGGGGACAAAAAAAAATTGTTTCTTAAGGAAAAGGAAAGAGGAAGAAATGTCACCTTTGGAAACAATGCTCCAACAAGAATCAAGGGTAAAGGTGTAGTTAGTCTTGATCAAAAAACAAAAGCATAGAATGTGTTGTATGTAGAAGGTCTCAAGCACAATCTTCTTAGTGTTAGCCAAATATGTGATCATGGCTATGATGTGACCTTTATATCTAAGGACTGTGAGATCCAAAACATAAATAATGGAAAATTAGTGGGAAAAGCAATCAGAACCCACAATAATGTATATGTGTTTGACGATTCCAAGGTTAACTGTTATTTAATCAAAACAAGTGAAGCACGGTTGTGGCACAAGAGGCTTGGGCATATGAATTTTGATAGTTTGATAAAAGTAAGCAAGATGGGAGCAGTGAGAGGATTACCAAGATTATCAAAGCCTGATAACACAATATGCAAGTCATGCTAGTTTGGCAAGCAAACTAGGACTCATTTCAAATCAAAAGAGTTCTCCTCATCCAGACCTCTGGAGCTCATTCACACAGACATTTGTGGCCCAACCAGAGCAAGAACCTCAAAATGAGAGAGGTATTTCATGTTTCTCATTGATGATTTCACCAGGGCCACTTGGATTGTCCTCTTAAAATAAAAATCGGAAGCATTCAAGCATTTCAAGAAGTTTAAAGCTCAAGTAGAAAATGAGAAAGACTTAAAGATAAAATGCTTGAGATCAGACTAAGGTGGAGAGTACACTTCAAGAGAATTTGAGGAATTCTGTGAATAGCACGGTATCAAGAGGTTGTACTTAGTGGCTAGAACTCCTTAGAAAAATTAGGTAGTAGAGAGGAACAACAGATCAATCCAGGAAATGGACAAAGCAATGTTGGATGAAGTAGGAGTGCCTCAAAAATTCCGGGGAGAAGAAACCCAGGCAACAATATATCTTTCAAACAAAACTCAACTTAGGCCTAATAGTGATAAAAATCCCTATGAGTTATGGGAGGGAAGACCTGCATCAGTTAAACACCCCAAGGGGTTTGGAAGCAAGTGCTTCATTAAAAGGAATTAAAAGAACCCTGGGAAGTTTGATTCACGTGCTGATGAAGGGATATTTCTTGGGTACTCTATTCGAAGCAAAGGATATAAGTGTCACAACAAGAAAACAAGGAATATTGAGGCTTGCATCAACGTAGTAATAAATGAGGTAGGTTCACAACCTGAATCCTCCAAAATAAATATGAACTTAGATGATGAAGAAAGTTCGTATTTGAGGTCCATAGATATGGAAGAAATAGATTCTGATAGTGAGGATGAGGAATCAGACACGACTTCAAGGCCAAAGACACCCTCCAAGTATGTACAGAAGGAACATATTGAGAGTTAGATTCTTGGAGATCAAATACATGGAATCCAAACTAGAAGAAACAATGTTGGAAATACAAGTTATGTGAATCTAGATCTACTATCACAAATAAAACTCAAGAACTTTAGTCAAGCAAGTGAAGATAAGTTATTGGTCAAAGCCATGAATGAGGAACTTGACCAAATTGAAAAGAATGATACATGGGAACTTGTTCCAAGGTTGAGAGAGAAAAATGTTAGGAACTAAATGGGTTTTCAAGAACAAATTAAATGAACAGGGTCAAGTAATCAAGAAAAAAACTCGATTGGTCTTCAAAGGGTATGCCCAAATAGAAGGGGTACATTTAAAAGAAACATTTGCACCAATAGCTCGACTAAAATCTATAAGAATACTTCTTGTTCTTTGCATCCATAAGAATATCAGGGTATATCAAATGGATTTCTACTCTCCTTTGATGAAGGGCTCATATGAAAACTAAACAAGGCCTTGTATGGATTAAAACAGGCCCCCAAAGCTTGGTATGAAATGTTGGATAGGTATCTTCAGCAATAAGGGTTTAAGAAAGGCACGGTTGATGGTAACCTTTATGTAAAATCTGAAGGCGACCATCTACTGATACTAGTTATGTATGTGGGCGATATAATATTTGATAGTGATATGGAATAGTTGGGGCATCAATTTTAAAAATGTATGCAAACAGAGTTTGAAATGTCCATGATTAGAGAACTGTCCTTCTTTCCTGGTCTACAAATTACTCAGTCCACACAAGGAGTGTTTATATCCTAATCCAAATATCTCAAGGAAACTCTCAAGAAAATTGGAAGGTGTACCAAAAACACTTCACTTAAGTCACTAGGTGAAAAGTGACCCTAAAAACAAGTTGATGGCTGCTAACGATTCAGATCTGCAATAAAAATGGAAAACTTGCAACAAAAGTATAGACGATCCAGAATAGAAAGCAACAGTAAAAATATCCAATGCAATAACCCAATTGGAAAGACTTTGAATGAATAAATATTTTATTAATAGAACCTGGTGAAGGAGATCTACAAATGGGTCTACAAGTCCCCCTCCATGGGATGGGTCCTTTGATGTCCTTGATGCTTCAGAAAATTATTCTCTCTCTCAATATGTGAAAAACCAAAACAGGAAATGGAGAACTCAAAGTGGGAGCTCAAAGAAAAAAAGACTATAATTTTGACAATGATTATGATCATGGTGAAGAATGAATAAAAAAGCCTCCTATTTATAACAAAGCATTGATTTAATCTCTAAAATAATAAAATAATAGTAACCAAATCAAGATCTAACCCCTTAGAATACTTTATTATATTTATTGGAGAGGGAAAAGATATTTAAAATGGTTAAATATCTTTATTTAAAAATAATTAACAAATCAAATGGTTTATTAATTATTTTGCGAGAATTAAGAATGGTGTGAAATCAAAATAATTATTAAATAAACAGTGATTTATTTAACTATTCCTAATGGATTTAGTCAAATGTGACAAGGAATAATTATTTAAATAATGATTTAATAATTATTCCCGGAGAAAATTAGATAAATAATGATTTACCTAATTATTGTCATGGGTTTTTATTTAAATTGAAAAAAAAAAATTTAATAAAAGTGGTTTACTATAGTAAAATTAAATCTACATGGTTCATTTTGATCCACCTAGTTAGGAATGGCTTGGGGGTCATTTTTTGGTGATAACAGATTGCCCCCACATGTATGAGTGTTAGGAGAAAATTGTATGACTGAAATACGTTGTAGACTATAATTCCATGAGACATCAAAAGGGGATTCAAAGAGATAGATAGATAGAGAGAGAGAGAGAGAGAGAGAGAGAGAGAGAGAGAGAGAGAACTAAAGAAAGTCAAGGACGAACAAAAAATGGAAGGGGCGAGACCTACTAAACTGATAGAAGTCATTGTTTATGTGGGAGTACATGATCTCAAATGAGGCAGGGGAGGCATACCCATACCCATCGAGATAACTATGTACAAATAATAATGATGAGCCCAACAATGTGGGACTGAGATACAAAGTACATGATACATGATTCATGATACACATGCATCAATGTGCCAGGAAATAATACAATGGATCCCATATACATAATGTGCTTGGAACAACATAGTCTAGGACCGAATACAATAACATATGAGTACATGAGATATAATTCCCCTTGAGATGACATGGTGAGGGGGAATAGAAAACAAGGAAGCCCTACTGAATAGGAAAGGACTCTAAAGATATGAATGGATTGTCTGAAGGATACATGCATAATGTGGGCACTACGACTGACCAAAACCGAACTTATCACATCTGCGGAACTGCATTTGAGGCTGGATCAACATCTATGGTCATTCGTGCATGTGGGAGGATACATTAAGGGCCACTCCCTCATGAGGTCTGGAACATCTCACACACACACAGGAATCATTGGGACAATTGTTTGGATCACTGAACAATCAAGTGTACGAATCTCAATCATGTGATAAGGAGCTAATGTTGAGCACGTGAGAAACAACCAAGTCAAAGGGAAATAATGAGTCCCTTCGCTTGATCTGAGGAACCGAACAAATATGGAAGATGGTACTAAGGTAAACCACCCTTTAGACCCCTCTTCTAGAATAAATTTGTTCAGGTTGACAAAAGAGGGTCCACCAAAGTTAAGGCAATGAGGAATCCTTAATAAAGGAACGAGGGATCATAGTAGAGTGACTGATGGACTAACACTAGGGATGATGATGGAAGGAAATAAAATGGGTGGAAGACTAATGACTTCCCTTGTCAGATCATAATAAGAATGGTTGACCTGGAAGCAACTGACACGATTCTAGAGGGGATGGCCAATGACTCAAATGGGGGTTCGAAACCTTTCGGCTCTTTACAATACCTACCATAACCTTTATTTATTTATCCTCATCTTTCTCTGACTTCTTCACAAATCTAAAGCCTGATGATGAACCACAGAGGATGGTTCGAAACATCGACGCATAAAACAACAAAATGCAATGGATTCGAAAGATATAACCCCACAAAAGACAGAATAGTACAACTAGAGGCCAAATATGGATAAACTAGGGTGGATGTGATACAATGACAAATGAAACACTGTAACGAGGCACGCGGTGACTTAGAACAAGCTCCATAAGTACAAGGGTGATACATCTCGGATGCTCTAAACAAGGGTGACTCGATGATGATGCCACATGGGGAAGCCCTAGAGGGGACCATCAAAACATGATTAAATGATGGTTAATCATGACAAAAATCAAAACATAAGTCAACTAGTGCAAAGGTAAAGTGGTACCAGAGTATGAGTGGCTCAAATGAAGAAATTTAGTTTTAAGAGGTGCAAAGTGAGACCTCATGGAAAAAATGGCTTCCTTTTGAAGTGTCAAATTATCAAAAACAAGGAGACCCATTATAGAACACGATGAGAGATTTCCAATGGTGTTGAAGGTTCATCAAACAAAGCTATGGTTTGGTCACAATGGGTGACAGAAAAACTAGGGTTTTTCCTATAAAAGGGCGTTTTTCCTCCAAATCCAATTCATTTTCATAGTGAATTGTGGAGAATTTGGAGAGGAGGAGAAGGCCCTAAATCTTGTGGAGATCGTAGCAGACAAACCAACCATCAGAATCAAGATCTGCAAGTTGGAGGTAGGTGGCCTAACCTTACTCATCATTTTTGGTGGATTAGATTTTCAGATTAGGGCTTCATCTCTCTATGGGGGACCCCTGCTCATCCTCATGATCACAACACACTTTTGGGGGCTTGATCTATGCTCTGGAGCACAGAAATGGGGCCCACAAGTGTGTTAAAAGTAGTTTTAATGGAAAATACTATGTTCTAGGCTGAGAGGATGGGCAGGACTCGTGGTCTACTGGAAGTTGGAGCTAAGTACTGGTCATGAATGCCTTTGACTCTTGACTGAAAAAACATAATGGTATTTTGTAGGTATGAAAGAGTTAAAGATATTATTGTGAGAACGAGACTTGGAGTCCCTTCATGCTAAGATTCAGGGGAATCAAGCAGTGAGAGGGATGTTGGCACGATATGGTGTGTTGAAGTTCTTAGAGAACCCCATGATGAGGGTTGGTGAGCCCTTGTTATCGAGGATAGTGAGTTACTAGGACCCAGATCAGGAGGCCTTTATAGTATAAGGGTATAAGATCAAGATCACGATCCAAGAAATATATTTTCTGACAAGATTTCCCCCCCTTGGGGTGGTAGGGGAGAATCATCTAGTGCTACCTCATGGGAGGCATATAAATGAGTTTTTTTATCATCACTGTGTACCGAGGAGTTGTACAAAGGGAACAACCTTACATATCAATGACTTGGTGAGGCTTGAGACATGAGTTATAACCACAATGGTGCTACAGATATGTGGTAGCCATGCCTTCCACCATATAATTGGAGGAAAGATAATGCTAGTGGAGAGTGTACTGGGAGGGACCTACTATGGGTGGGGCGAGATGATGTTGTCATTGTTAAAACGACAGTTGACATTATCCAAAAAGACGACCAATGATAGTTTTTCATTTGGGACAATTTTATGCTCACTCTTCTTTGAGAATATCCCTACTATTCAACCTCATGTTTAGATTCGTGATGAGGGCTCACAGGAGCCTAGGATGCGGCGTTGGGGGCAGCTACTTCGACAAGGTGGAGGAGAGTGAGTTAGACGAGTGTTCCAACCTGATTTTTTTTCTCATTGGGACTAGATGCCACTATACATAGACGACTATCCATATAGTGCCATGAACTATCAAGGGGATCCTGACTTACCATTTCCAACAAGATGAGCATGGGGCCTAGATGGTAAGTGAAAGTTGTTATACATTTGATGCACTTCTAGTTTGAGAAATATTTGTATGTGGTACTAATTTCTAAACTCTTTGGTATGTAGATATAACATTGAGAAGGATGAAAGGATACACAGGGGCTACAGATTAGGGTCGTACCTCATCATGAGAGAGACCTGATGATGGTGCTCTGCTGGAGGATCTCCCATGTAGATTCGATGTGATACTAACTGTTATAGACATTTTTGTGCCTTACAGCTCTAAGCATGAAATGTCCATAAACCAAGGGATCCTAAGTCCCTAAAATTGTTGTTCGTGCCCCTAAAGGAACAAGGTCAACCAATTACAGCTTCTCCCAGAAGATCTCCACCAGAAACTGCTCAGAATCAGTGAAATCAGGATCATTTCAGCTGCTCCACTAGCTACCTGTGTTGCATAGCACCCCAGTACACTAGCTAGGTGCGTTGCAACGCACCTAAATGCACTACCAGGGTGCGCTGAGTAGGAAATGACAAATGGCAGTGTCATTCCGCGAGGTGGACAGACAATGGAAGCTTCCAGAATCTTCCTCAATGACACTTGCCTCACTGAGTTCGACCAAGGATGAGTAAGAGGCTCTCGGCCTCCAAGTGGAAGCAAGAACTGACAGAGAGAAGCCACAAGTCAAATCATAAGCTGACTCATCCTCTCTGCTTACATCTATATATGGATCCCTCATCCCAGAGATCCAGAGGCTGGAATTTTGTACTTTGTAGAGAATTGCTGTTGGTTTTGAGATAGAGATCAGTGCATTGGGTGATTTATGCTTTGTTGGAGGTGAAGAAGGGATTCCTTTGCTGGGAGGTTGATGCTGGATCGGGACTCACTTGGTTGTATCTCCTCCTGGATCTTTTTGTTATATCAATAAAACTATTTGAGTTTCTCCTACATGCTTGTGTATCAATGATGTTTTGTTATATTTGCATGTTTAGCTTAAATCTGATCCTAAGCTAGTTATGAATGTAAATCTATGTCTTCTTGTAGTTTTCCTCTTCTGTGATCTTGTAGGAACTTGGTGAAGCTAGGCAAGTAAGGGAGCAGGTAGCTGGAAGCTGTCAAAGAGGAGAGCGATTGGATCAACGGACTAGCGCAAGACACAGGTTAGTTCATCCTATTCCTCTTCGTTTACATTTCATAAAGAAGAATACGAAAGTAGTTTTCCTTGTTTGTTGCTAAGGCACTGTCACACCTTAGTGGGATAGGGGCATTCTGAGTAGATACTTTTCCCAACAAACAAAATGGCGACTCCACTGGGGAACGTGTCTAGTTAGTTTGTTTGTGTTTCTCTTGTTGTTTGTTTCATAAACACAGAAGTAGCAATCGAACTGCATTTGCCATTATCAAATGCAAAGTAGCTGCTACTTCAATCCACTCACTGGATTTGTTTATGATTTGAATAGCTGATCCACAAATGCTCTAATTGCCCTTTGTGATGGCTCTTAGTCCTCCTTTAAATCATCCCTCTGATTGTGCTTTACTGATTGCTTTTACTCGGCCAAAATCCATAGATTAA
This sequence comes from Pinus tabuliformis, assembly GCA_031772625.1. Classification (NCBI taxonomy): domain Eukaryota; kingdom Viridiplantae; phylum Streptophyta; class Pinopsida; order Pinales; family Pinaceae; genus Pinus; species Pinus tabuliformis. Next base: position 310,374,049 of record CM062810.1, on the reverse strand, counting down.
ACTGCAAACTGTGACCCAGAACCCGGATAGAAGTCTCGTTTCTGCCCCAGCGCAAGCTCTGTGAAGAGATTCTGCATTTCAATGCAGGTCCCGAGAGGGCTACCTGCGCTGCAATTCAGTTTCTCTGTGCAACAGGTGCGCTGATCAGCCTTTGCCCTGTGCAGCTGAGGTTCTTTGCTTCATTTTGTCTAGTTTTATCTCTGATTTTTTGCAGCCTGTGATAAGTGTGTGTACCTGTCTAAAACCCCTTTTCTTTGCCTTAATTCTGCCTCCTTTGTACAAAAAGGTTGTAGATGTTCTTTGTGTGTTTGTTACATCATTTACAGTTTTCCATTGAAAGAGTAGAATAGTCATACTGTCGTCCTTAGATTTAGATCTGTCGTAAGTGTCGACTTTGATCTTAGGAGAAAGTTTGTTTACTCTTGACAGTTGATTATACTTTTACTTTTACCTTTGGTTTGAATTTGTCTCTTTCTAGTGTCGAAACGAGTGTTTATTTCAAAATCATAAAGTGTTGTAATCTTCTCTACCTTTTTGATTTCGAAAAGAAGCTTGTTTGTGTTTTTCACTTGAAAGCAAATTCAGATTTGTACATCAACTTTATTTTTAGGCATCAATATTAAGAAAGTGAAAACAAATACATGCATATGTGCATTTGCATATTGATAGTCTGTTTGGCTTGATTTAGGAAAAGTGCATCTACAGTGTGCTCTTTGCTCTTTGAGAAAAGATTGTGTCTTTCTTTTCCCCTTGTAGCTAGGATTTTCATTGCTGAAAAGAGATAAAAGCTTGCTTATCATCTTTAGATTGCATTTAGGAATTACATTTACATCTCGTGGTGATCCCAAAAGACAAACTTCTAAGAAAGATCAACTTAAAATAAATTGAATGAATCTAACAATGCATTGGAACTTAACGCACAACATAGAGGTCTAGGCTAGAGACGTGTTCCGGCATCGTAAAGCCTGGTAACTGTTGTCCTCACTGATGGTTGGGTGATTCCTCCACTGTGAGACGATAAGTGCCAGTACGGATTGTGCTCCCACGTACCGTCGAGTATATATTGGGAGACCCCTATAGGCTTAAAACCTTTTATCCATAGGAAGCCGTGTCGGCCGCCCTACTGATCGCAATGCACCGAACACAGCATTCGGGAAGATTGACTGTCGTACCGTAAAATGTATTCTGCAGTTTTGTGATTGGTTTGGCACACCCTCTACCTAGATCTCCAGAGCAGTCCCTTTCGTTCCTTTTCAGACTCCTTAACAGAAAAGGTCCATCTGAGCACTTGTCACTTCAGGCTCATTAAAAATCGAAGGAGACTAGAGTCATCTTTTGTTTTTTCTCGACTCTTTAAAATTGAAAAAACAAGTTGTGTCCAAGCATCTTATAATTTATTTTAAACGGAATATTCATACCCTTTTCCTACGTTGATCTTAGGTTGAGAAAATGGAGTCTACCAACCAAGGAATTCCCCTTGGTGGAAATCCTAGTCCCTTCTCCTCTTGGGGAGATGTTGGTGCACCCCATATGGCCACATTGTCGCTTCCAGGACTGATAATTGGCTTGCCAGTCTGGCTCTTCTCAACCAATGTCGTTCAGAACACCACTATTCCTGAACAATCGAATCAATAGTTAGACTAGTCCAGAGTTACCCACCAACCTTCTACTTCCTCTAATTCTTCCTCTCCTCCTTCCTCTTCACTTGATGGGGTTGGCAAAGCCAAAAGTCAAGTTCCTAAGGAGAAGAAGGAAAAGAAGAAGAAAGAGAAGAAGAAGAAGGATCCAAAAGCGAATGGGGGCAAACGAGTGTCGTCTAACGAAAATCCACACATTGCACCGACCAGGCCTAAATCACCATGTGTCATTTGCAAGGGAGACCACTTTCACAGAGATTGTCCTTGCATCCCTCGGATACTAAGGGACTGGTCTCCCCGTTTGCACAATCTGGTGTCATCAACCTCTGATGGCCATGTTGACAGCACACCGTCAACTAGTGAAAGTGAAGCCACAGGACAAAAAGGTAAAGCTAGATTTCCCTGTAGACTATGCGAAGGCGATCATGCCGTCCACCGTTGTCCCTTCTTAGATGAGGCTAAAAGAGTTTTGGAAGATCATCCGGTTTCACCGTTGCGACTTCCTCCTGGATATAAAAAACTCTTGCCGAGTCCGTCACCAGTTGAAAACTCGGCTGCTGTTGTTGGGAAAAGTATCCAATACGGAATGACCCTATCCCACTCTAAGGGTGATAGTACCTCAGCAACAACTGAATGCAAAGCTATTCAAGATTACTTCTTTATGAGATGAGAGAGAGAAAAGAAGGATGATCTACTAACCGTTATCTTGCGCTAATAGTCGATCCAATCCTCACTCCTTGCTGCTTGCTCCTAGCTCCTTGCTCTTTCATCGGCCCAGCTACACAAAGATCCTGTAAAAGCACAAAGAAAGGAAACTACAAGAAGCATACATCCATAACTGATTCAAGGATTAGAATAAATCAAATATACAAGCATCAATTCGCCATAGAGACACATGCATATAGAAGAACCTCAAATACTTTATTAATAGAAGAAGTAAAGTTCTGAGAGTGTTACAACCATAATAGGCCCAATCCAGCAACACCTCCCAGCAGAAAGAAATCTCCTCTTCACCTCCTTCAAAGCAATCACCCAATAGTTCTATACACAAACCAACAGCACTTCCTTACTTGCACAAAATTCCAGCCTCCCTAGACCTCATGAGAGAGCTCTATATATAGGAGATTTGGAGAAAGGATGAGTCAGCTTGAGACTGACATGAAGCTGACTAGTGTCCTCTCCCACTTTAGTTAAACTTCAGTTCTTGAGTCCACTTGGAGATCAAGACCCTCTTACTCATCACAAGGCGAATTCCATGATCCAAGTGTCAGTTTGGAAGCTTCCTGGGCAATTGACACCTTGCAGAATGACTGTGCCACTTGGCCAATCTCGCCCAGCGCAGGTAGCCTTCATTAGTTTTGACATTCAGCGTAGGTACAGAGTCGAGCAGTTGACATTCAGCGCAGATGCTCAGTGGAGCAGTTGACATGATCCAGAAACAGCTTGTTTTTGAGTGTTTTCAGGTGGAGAACTGATTTTCAGTGCTGTGGTTTGCTGACCTTGTTCCTCTAGGGGTAGGAACAACATGTTTAGGGACTTTGGATCCCTCAGATTATTGACATTTCATGCTTCATGCTGTTAGGCACAAAAATGTCTATAACAGATGCCCCCTAAAGTATGAGGTCGTTTATCGGGTGAAATGCTTTATCAGGAGGATCCGAAGTTCATTCAATCGCTGAGAGGTGTCCTGTAATAAAATACAATACAATACATTATTTTTTCATTCTGCTCTCATGATCTAGCTGAGGCAGGCATTCCCATGCTCAGCTTTATAAATTCATTTTGGTACATAGAACAGACGATCGTCTGATGGTAGACTGATAATTCTCTACTGAAATTATCATCCTTTGAGTAGGATGATCATCTGCTGCAATGATGTACATAACAAATGTCTTTATATCCTGAATATATATCGCAGCTCGGATGGATGAAACTAGATCCGGGGTCTTCAAACTCGTTTGATCTTCACTCTAAGTACAAGTCGATCCATGTGAGAATTGTGCTGAAGTCGAACATGGAAAGACATCGCTTGATTACCGGTCAATAATGTAAACCGTTAACAAGCGCGAGAGGAATCACCAATAATGAAAATGATCCTCAAGGTACTACAGTGCAATTCACGTGGTGTGAATAAAGGACTTGGCATCGAACACCACGCAAAATCTTCTGGTCGAAGGTCATTGATGTATACCTATCGCCGGAAGTGAGAAACTTGCCATTGAGGCATGCAAGCTTCAAAGTACTGGGGGGTTTGTTCCTAGATCGACTTCTTGGATAATGAGCTGAAGTCGACAAGAAGCGATCCGTCAAAGGAGGGCCTTAATGAATCCCACATCAGTGACACGGAACGGAGCTAATGATTTTAGTGGAGGTGAAAACAATCTGTGAAATATGATTCAGGGTGGCGATCATGGGTGGATGAAGGATAATGTATGGCAGTGGATGGGACATGGTTGACTCTTTCTGAACACATCTCTTGAACATATAATGACACTAATGTGATGGATCGGTAGCATTACCCCAAATGTGGATGGTTTGGCGAGGACCATGGTGATGAGACCGGTGAATGAAACAACCCAACCCGATGTGATACGGAGGACAAAGTGTCATGTTCAAGAGCGACTTGCTATCATTAAAGCTTTGAGGTTCTCCCAATTTTTCCCCTGTCATTTCTAACCAGTACCTCTTTATTTTTGTCAAGCTTGAGGAGGATAACATATGCTTGTTCTATAACCTGCCCTTCGGGCAAGCCCATCGCTATGTTTTAACGAGCCTAGCGATAGGGAAACTCATTCTCGTCTAAAGACAAGTTTGTCGCTATTTAATCATTTTAACGATTCTAACGACAAGGAAAACTCAGTCCTTTTCATTTTTAGAGAGTCTAAAAAGGTACAGAAAGTTAACTCCAAAATTCCTTTTTCGTCATCTAATCCCTTAAGCCCGAAAAAGTATAAAACAATACAGAAGGGATGATTTTTCGATAATTTTAACGAGCCGAATAAAACAAGCGCTCGACCTTTTTGTGTAATAATCCCTCAGGTCCAAAAAGATTAAAATTTAGAGGAGGGATAGCTCTTCCGGTCACTTTAACGAGCTGGAAGGCCAAAACTCGGCAAACTTTTCATATTTTACGAGTCAGGAGAAAAGAGCTCAAAGAAGACTCGTCTTTTGAGGAACGAGTGATAAACAGGGATAGCAGCAGATTCCAGGTACAGGTTGGAATTTTCCAATCATGGCAGTGTCACAAGGATGGCTAAGTGAAATCACTCTTCGCAGCTGTTCCTCAAAATGGGTAAACAATCATATGGAGGTGAACGATTGGCCAAATGAAATGGAGGTGGCAGGTGCAAAACATGACCAAGGCTTTTGTGGCTAATAAATTTACGATCACAATGGTTATTTACCTGAATAGGTTCATTTTTTAATGAGCTTGAACTCTGGGGGAAACTCTTGCTCAAAGCTTATGTTTATTTTTTAACGAGCATGAACTATGACGCTAAAACTGCTCGGATCTCGCTTTTCTATTTTTTAACGAGCATAAATTCCGCGGTAAAACTGCTCGAAATACCAGTCATAAGATAAGAAGTGTCTCCTGTGAGATAGCTATTTTTTATGGAGCTTTATCTCACGAAGCTATGCTCCTCATTTGGCAAATTTTGACCTTTGCCCCACATCCTTTCTTTATGCAAGTTCGGAAACGACTAATCCAAAAAACAGATAAATAACCGCTCTTTGCTTGCACTCCAAAAGGTTCGCATGCCCCCAGGTATAAAATACAATTTCAAGGCTGCCCCTACTTATCCTTCAAAACATTTGTTTTGATGGGTGAGGCTTGCCTCTTTCTGGTTACCCAAAGAATGGTTTTATTTGCTGCCGCAAATGAAACTCTTTCTTTGGCGATGTCTATCATTAGGTTACTCAAAGATGGTTACAATTTGTTGCAGCAAAGGAATCTCTTTCTTTGGAGGCTGCCCCTACTTATCCTTTAAAACATTTGTTTTAACGGGTGAGGCTTGCCTTTTACCCAAAGATGGTTACAATTTGCTGCCGCAAAGGAATCTCTTTGGCATTGCCTACCTGTTTAGACAAAGTTGAATGACCTTTGTCAAACAAGTAACCTTGACAAAAGAATCTTGTTCTAGAACAACCCCTCTTCCTTCTTTCGGACGGGGTACGGACTAGTCATATTCTTTCGCGGAAATTTTACCTTATACCCAGGGTTTCTTCTGCCCGAAGCAGACCAGGATGCATGCCCCCTGGGTTCCAGTCCCATCTTTCCGAATCACTCGCACTCATCGGGAAGGAGGACTGGGGGTGGAGACATTTCTTGGGTGAATAGACCATTGAGGGTTGGTATTTGACTATTTGCGATGCGTGATCCCGGAAATGAAAGTTGGTCTACGAGCTTGACCATTCTTCCTTCGTGTGGAAAACACATTACTCTAAAGAGTGAGGAGACTATAGCTCCCATGCAATATATATAGTCTCGTCCAAGGAGTAGGTTATAATCCAAGGGTCCTTGAACGACCATCACGTTCATTTGAACGGTCTTCCCTTTCAATGTAACAGGCACATTGGGGAGGATCCCTAATGGTCGACTGGTTCCTTTATCAAAACCCGAGAGATTTCTCATCTCAGGCAAAAGCTCTGGGGAACCCAGTGCTTTCCAAGCAATAGAGGAAAGGATACTCACAGATGCCCCTTCATCAATGATAGTTCCAGCCATTACCATTCTGTAGATTTGGACCATGATTCTGAACGGTATACTGGCTGGTAACCGGGGTCTGCCTAGTTGGTTCCAATCAAAAGACACAACCAGGTTGCTTGGTGGTGGGACCGAATACACAGCCGGATACGATCCTGACGATGTTCCTTCCTGCGATAAAGGAATGGGCGCATTGCCCTGATGCTCATCAGAATCTGTGTTGATGAAAAGAATCTGGATGGTGTCATCCTTATTCTCTTCAGTGAGGGTGTCATTTGAAGATGAATCTTCAGTGACTGTGTCATTTGAGGATGAAACCTCTGAAGGAAGAACCGGGTCAACTGTCGTATCGACCTTTAGACTTTCATCTGGTCTGGATTCAGTAGGTTCATTTTCAATGACCAATGCTTCAGCTGACCACTTGAGCAGGCCAGCTGTATTTTCAACCAACGAAGGACTCGGCACGAGTTTTTTGTATCCAGGAGGAAGTATTACCGGTGAAACCGGACGATCTTCCAAAACTCTCTTCGCTTTGTCTAAGAAGGGACAACGGTGGATGGCATGACCGCCTTCACATAGTCTGCAGGGGGATCTTGCTCCTCCTCTTCGTTTTGAACCTTCACTTTCGCTGGTTGACGGTAAGCAATCAACACGACTATCAGAGGTTGATGCTCCCGAATTGTGCAACCGAGGGGACCAGTCCCTTAGTATCCGGGGAATACAGGGACAATCTCTATGGAAGTGGTCTCCTCTACATATGACACATGGCGATTTAGGCCCGGTCTGTGCTGTGTGTGGGTTTTTGTCAGATATCTTTTGCTTGCCCCCAGTCGCCTTAGGCTCCTTCTTCTTCTTCTCCTTCTTTTCCATGGGGGCTTGGCTTTTGCCAGCCCTACCTTGTGAAGATGAAGGATTAGAGGAAGAGTTATAAGAAGTAGAAGGTTGGTGGGCAGCTCTAGACTGATCTAACTGTTGACTCGACTGCTCAGGAACCATGGTGGTCTGAACTACATTAGTTGAGAATAGCCAAATAGGCAGGCCAATTGTCAGTCCTGGAAGCGACAATGTGGCCATGTGGGGCGCACCAACTTCTCCCCAAGAGGAGAATGAACTAGGATTTCCATCATGTGGAGTTCCTTGGTTGGGGCGTTCCATATTCTCAACTTTAAGATCAACGCGGGAATAGGAGGTGATTATGTTCCGTTTAAAATAAATTTTATAACGACGCTTAGACACAACTTGCTTTTTCACTTTTTAAGAGTCGAGAAAAAGCTAAAGATGACTCTAGTCTCCTTCGATGTTTTAACGAGCCCGAAGTGACAAATGCTCGGATGGACTTTTTCAGTTATAAAGTTTGAAAAAGGCCAAAAGAAACTGCTCTGGAGTTCTAGGCAGAGGGTGTGCCAAACTTTTCGCAAAACCACAGAATACATTTTACGGTACGAGTGGTCGATCTTCGTGAATGCTGTGTTCACTGCATTGCGATCAGTATGGCGGCGGACACGGTTTCCTATTGGATACAGGCTTTATTCCTATAGGGGTCTCCCAATATATACGCGACGGTACGTGGGAGCACAAGTCCGTATTGATACTTATCGCTTCACCGTGGAGGAATCACCCAACCACTCAACGCTAAGATATCACGTTTAACGACGCCGGAACACGTCTCTAGCTTAGACCTCTAGATGTTTGCATTATGTTTCAATGCGTTGTTATGTAAATTCAATTTATTTTAAGGTTGATCTTGTTTAGCAGTTTGCCTTTATGGATCACCACGAGATGTATGATAACACTCCTAAATGCAGTCTAAGATGATAAGCAAGTTTTTCAATCTTTCAACTTTGAAAACCTTAACTACTGAGGGAAAAGAAAGATAACACCTTTTCACACAGATCATAGAACACACACTAATGCACTTTTTCCTAAATCAACATGCAAGCTGTCATAATGCACATGCACAATGCAAGTATTTCTTTTCTCTTTCTTAATGTTGGCGAAATGCAAAAAGAAAGCTGTTGTATAATTTCGAATTCAATTTCAAGTGAAAGCAAACAAGTTTGTCCAAAATCAAAAGACACCTTAAGATTTACTTGTTTCGACACTAGAAATACATAAACTCAAACCAAATGACGAAAGCAAAAGCTCAATCAGCTATGAACAGCAAACAAACTAACTCTTAAGATCAAAACGACACTTTATCACAGGTCTAGATCTAAGAGGCCACAGCAAGACTAGTTCACTTTCGTTATGGGAAACTGTAAATGTAAAAGAAATACACAAAGAACAAACACAGTTTCTTTATACAACTGAAGCGGAATAGTGACAAGGAAAGTTGGTTTCAGATAGGCATACTGACTGGTAACAAACAGCAAAAAACAAGAGTGAAAACAGGGCAAGACACAGCAGGAAACCCCAGCAGCACAAGGCAGGACTGGTCCAGCGCAGGTGGAACACTGCCTGTTTGACCTTCAGCGCAGGTAGCCCCTTCGGGAACTGCGCTGAAATGCAAACAGCCTTTGTACAGCCTGCACTGAAGAATGAAACTTTTGTTTCTGGTGGTTTTCGGGTCACAGATTGCTCAAAAATTCACAGTTTTTGCTCAAATCAGAAGCTATCAGTCAAGGACACACTAAGGGATGACAAGGAGGATGAAAAGCTATCACTAAGAGCTTATTAGAGTCCTTGTGGATCAGCTCTTCAAATCATAAACTTGCCCAGAAACTGGCTAGAGTAGCTGCCCTCTACTTTGTATTTGAAAGATTCAAACACAGTTCGATTCGGTACTCCCTTTGTTTATGAAATGAATAGCAAAAACACAAACAACCAACAAGATACGATCCCCAGCGGAGTCGCCAATTTGTTGTTGGGAAAAGTATCCAATACGGAATGACCCTATCCCACTCTAAGGGTGATAGTACCTCAGCAACAACTGAATGCAAAGTTATTCAAGATTACTTCTTTATGAGATGAGAGAGAGAAAAGAAGGATGATCTACTAACCGTTATCTTGCGCTAATAGTCGATCCAATCCTCACTCCTTGCTGCTTGCTCCTAGCTCCTTGCTCTTTCACCGGCCCAGCTACACAAAGATCCTGTAAAAGCACAAAGAAAGGAAACTACAAGAAGCATACATCCATAACTGATTCAAGGATTAGAATAAATCAAATATACAAGCATCAATTCGCCATAGAGACACATGCATATAGAAGAACCTCAAATACTTTATTAATAGAAGAAGTAAAGTTCTGAGAGTGTTACAACCATAATAGGCCCAATCCAGCAACACCTCCCAGCAGAAAGAAATATCCTCTTCACCTCCTTCAAAGCAATCACCTAATAGTTCTATACACAAACCAACAACACTTCCTTACTTGCACAAAATTCTAGCCTCCCTAGACCTCATGAGAGAGCTCTATATATAGGAGATTTGGAGAAAGGATGAGTCAGCTTGAGACTGACATGAAGCTGACTAGTGTCCTCTCCCACTTTAGTTAAACTTCAGTTCTTGAGTCCACTTGGAGATTCTTGCTTCCACTTGGAGATCAAGACCCTCTTACTCATCACAAGGCGAATTCCATGATCCAAGTGTCAGTTTGGAAGCTTCCTGGGCAATTGACACCTTGCAGAATGACTGTGCCACTTGGCCAATCTCGCCCAACGCAGGTAGCCTTCATTAGTTTTGACATTCAGCGCAGGTACAGAGTGGAGCAGTTGACATTCAGCGCAGATGCTCAGTGGAGCAGTTGACATGATCCAGAAACAGCTTGTTTTTGAGTGTTTTCAGGTGGAGAACTGATTTTCAGTGCTGTGGTTTGCTGACCTTGTTCCTCTAGGGGTAGGAACAACATGTTTAGGGACTTTGGATCCCTCAGATTATTGACATTTCATGCTTCATGCTGTTAGGCACAAAAATGTCTATAACAGCTACCCCACTCAGGTGGTTAGCCGAAGCACCTATCATTGAAGATAAACCATCTAAATCCATACCTGACGAAAGTCAAAAGGTCAAGGCGGCAGTTGACCCGGTCTTGCCTTCAGAGGTTTTATCTTCGAATGATACAGTCACTGAAGAGAACAAAGATGACACCATCCAAATTCTCTTCATCAACATAGACTCCGATGAACACGGGGGCAATCTACCCATTCCTTTACCGCAGGAAGGAAGTTCGTCAGAGCCGTACCCCGTCGTCTACTCGGTCCCACCTCCAAGCAACCTAGTTGTCTCCTTCGACTGGAATCAACTAGGCAAACCCCATTTACCAGCAAGCATACCATTCAGAATTATCATCCAAATATATAGAATGGTCATGATTGGTACCATCATAGATGAGGGAGCTTCTGTGAGTATCCTTTCCTCTACTGCTTGGAAAGCGCTTGGTTCGCCATCGCTGTCGCCTGAGATGAGAAATCTGATAGGCTTTGATAAAGGAACCAGTCGACCTTTAGGGATCCTTCCCAATGTGCCCATAACATTGAGAGGGAAGACAGTTCAAATGAACGTAATGGTAGTTCAAGGACCCCTGGATTATAACCTACTCCTTGGACGAGACTATATTTATTGCATGGGAGCCATCGTCTCCTCACTCTTTAGAGTAATGTGTTTTCCGCACGAAGGAAGAGTGGTCAAGCTCGTGGACCAGCTTTCATTTCCCGGATCACACATAGCAAATAGTCATATACCATCCCTAAATGGTCTCTTCACACAAGAAATGTCTCAACCCACGGTCCATCCTCCCGATGAGTGTGAGTAATTCGAAGGGATATGACTGGAACCCAGGGGGCATGCGTCCTAGTCTGCTTCGGCAGGAAAACTTTGGGTATAGGGTAGGTTTCCGCGGGAGAATATGACTAGTCTGTACCCCGTCCATCGGTGGAAGAGGGGTTATTCTAGAAAAAGATTCTCTTGTCAAAGTTATGTGTGTGGTGCTCATTGTCACTCACCTTTGTTTATCTCGGTAGACATCGCCGAGGAAGTGTTTTATTTGCACCGCGAATGAGACAATCTTTGCTAACCTGAAAGAGGTAGGCCTTTCCTGATAGAACAAATGTTTTGTCTGCAAATTGAGGGGTAACCTTGAAATCGTATTTTATACCTGGGGCATGCAAACCTTTTGGAGTGCAAGAAAGGGGCGGCTATTTATTTTTTAAATTTTTAGGTCCTCCCTTTAAACCCGTAGGCTAACCCTTTAAACTCGTAGGATTAGTCGTTTCCTAACTTGCATAAAGAAAGGATGTGGGGCAAAAATCTAAATGTTGTCGTTTTATATGAGACTTTCTTATCATATGACTGGATTATCGAGCAGTTTTAGCACATAGTTCAAGCTCGTTAAAAAATAAACATAAGACTGAGCAAGTGTTTCAATCCGCGTTTAAGCTCGTTAAAAAATGAACTATCCTCTGGTAAATAACCACCGTGAATGTAGCATTATCAGCCATTAAAGCCTTGGTCGTGTTTGCACCGTCACCTCCACTTTTCCATTGGCCGATCATTCACCTCCATTTGATTGTTTACCCATTTTGAGGAACAGCTGCGAAGAGTGATTTCACTAGCCATCCTTGTGACACTGCCGTGCTTGGAAAATTCCAACCCTTACCTGGAATCAACTGCTACCCATTTCATCACTCATTCCTCAAAATACGAGTCTTCTTTAAGCTCTTTTCATCTGACTCGTAAAACATGAAAAGATTGCCGAGTTTTGGCCTTCTAGCTCGTTAAAGCGACCGGAAGTGCTATCCGTCCTCTAGATTTTAATCTTTTTGGACTTGAGGGATTATTGCACAAAAAGATCGAGCGCTTGTGTTGTTCGGCTCATTAAAACTATCGAAAATTCATCCCTTCTGTATTGTTTTATACTTTTTCAGACTTAAGGGATTAGATGACGAAAAAGGAATTCCGGAGTTAACTTTACGTACCTTTTCAGACTCTCTAAAAATGAAAAGGACCGAGTTATCTTTGTTGTTAAACTCATTAAAAACATTAATAGCGACAAACTTGTCTTTAGACGAGAACGAGTTTCACTATCGCTAGGCTCGTTAAAACATAGCGATGGGTTTTACCGAAGGGCAAATTATAGAACAAGCATATGTTATCCTCCTCAAGCTTGACAAAAATAAAGAGGTACTGGTCAGCAATGACTGGGGAAAAATTGGGAAGAAACTCAAAGAATCTTTATTGGTAGCAAGTCGCTCTTGAACATGACACTTCCACTCCATGCCTGAGTCGGGTTAGGTTGTTTCATTCACCAGTCACATCACCGTGGTCACGCCATGCCATCCACATTTGGGGTAAATGCTACCAATCCATCACATAAGTGTCGCCGACATGTTCAAGAGAAGTCATCCAGAAAAGTCACCCGTGTCCCATCCACTACCATACATTATACTTCATTCTTTCATGACCGCCATCCTGAACCATATATCACCAGATCATTTTCACCTCCATCAAAATCATTTTCTCCGTTCCGTGTCATTGATGTGGGATTCATCAAGGCTCTCCTTTGACGGATCGCTTCTTGTCGACATTAGCTCATTATCCAAGAAGTTGATCTAGGAACACCCCATTTAGTACTTTGAAGCTTGCATGCCTCAATGGCAAGTTTCTCAATTTCGACGATAGGTATACATCAATGACCTTCAACCCAAAGATTTTGCGTGGTGTTCGACGCCAAGCCCTTTATTCACACCACGTGAATTTTACTACAGTACCTTGAGGGTCATCATCCTTATCGGTGATTCCTCTCGCGCTTGTTAACAATTTACATCATCGACTGGTAATCAAGTGACGTATTTCCATGTTCGACTTCAAAACATTTCTCACATGGATTGACTTGTACTTCGAGCGAAGATCAGACGAGATTGAAGACCCCGGATCTAGTTTCATCCATCCGGGCTGCGATATATATTCAGGAAAAAATAAAAACATTGACATGTACAGCATTGCAGCACAGATAATCATCCTACCAAAGGATGATGACTTCATCAGAATCATCAGTCTACCATCAGACGATTGTCTGTCCTATGTACATAAAAATGAATTTATAAAGCTGAGCATGGGAATGCCCACCTCAGCTAGATCATGAAAACAGTATGAAGATTATGTATTGTATTGTATCTTATTACAGGTCTCCTCCCAGCATTGAAAGAACTTCGGATCCTCCTAATAAAGCATTTCACCCGATAAACGGCCTCATACTTTAGGGGGCAACTGTTATAGACATTTTTGTGCCTTACAGATCTAAGCATGAAATGTCCATAAACCAAGGGATCCTAAGTCCCTAAAAGTGTTGTTCCTGCCCCTAAAGGAACAAGGTCAACCAATTACAGCTTCTCCCAGAAGATCTCCACCAGAAACTGCTCAGAATCAGTCAAATCAGGATCATTTCAGCTACTCCACTAGCTACCTGCGTTGCATAGTACCCCAATACACTAGCTAGGTGCATTGCAACGCACCTAAATGCACTACCAGGGTGCGCTGAGCGGGAAATTACAAATGGCAGTGTCATTCCGTGAGGTGGACAGACAATGGAAGCTTCCAGAATCTTCCTCAATGACACTTGCCTCACTGAGCTCGACCAAGGATGAGTAAGAGGCTCTCAGCCTCCAAGTGGAAGCAAGAACTGACAGAGAGAAGCCACAAGTCAAATCATAAGCTGACTCATCCTCTCTGCTTACATCTATATATGGATCCCTCATCCCAGAGATCCAGAGGCTGGAATTTTGTACTTTGCAGAGAATTGCTGTTGGTTTTGAGATAGAGATCAGTGCATTGGGTGATTTATGCTTTGTTGGAGGTGAAGAAGGGATTCCTTTTGCTGGGAAGTTGATGCTGGATCGGGACTCACTTGGTTGTATCTCCTCCTGGATCTTCTTGTTATATCAATAAAATTATTTGAGTTTCTCCTACATGCTTATGTATCAATTATGTTTTGTTATATTTGCATGTTTAGCTTAAATCTGATCCTAAGCTAGTTATGAATGTAAATCTATGTCTTCTTGTAGTTTTCCTCTTCTGTGATCTTGCAGGAACTTGGTGAAGCTGGGCAAGTAAGGGAGCAGGTAGCTGGAAGCTGTCAAAGAGGAGAGCGATTGGATCAACGGACTAGCGCAAGACACAGGTTAGTTCATCCTATTTCTCTTCGTTTACATTTCATAAAGAAGAATACGAAAGTAGTTTTCCTTGTTTGTTGCTAAGGCACTGTCACACCTTAGTGGGATAGGGGCGTTCTGAGTAGATACTTTTCCCAACAACACTAACTAGGGTAACAAATGGAGGGTGGCATGATATAGAAGATCGGTGTTTAGATGAGTGCACAGGTCTTCCCTCGGAGTGGTGATGAATCATGCAGCGCCTTGCGATGGTCCGTCAGGCAGTATGAGATCTACGGGCTGGGGAATGGATTTTTTGGTTCAAGAGACTCCAGATGATAGTGATTAGGCATAGGGACATGTGGGTCCACATTTTTTTTTTATGATAACATGAGAATGATCATGTCAGATGTATTTAGAATAGTCGACTCAAAACATTGTATTATGATACATATTTATGATTATGCACCTTTTTGTGACAATTGTGGTTTTCCATTTGTTTATGGATGTCTTCTTACATGTGATAAATTCCAATTTAGAATGTTATTAGCAATGGTATCTACATAGTGATTATGGGCTCTAGGAACATGATTGAATGAAATGGATTCAAATTCATGCGCCAAAATCTTAACTCATAGATATTTTCTAAATAGGATAGGATTATGCACACGATAAATGCCATTCAATTGCATGACAGGTAGAAAGGAATCAAGAAAAACATGAAGGTGAAGAATGTGATGGTTAATGGCATTGACTAACAAACCTATCACAACATCATATTTGGCTTCGTTATTGGTGGAAGATCCAATGCAAACACCATTAGAGTGGACTAACAAATGTAAGGGGGTGAAAATGGCTGAAGTTTGCGAGGCAAGATTCCTGGTGAAGCGACTGGCACCATCATCAAAACTAATATAAGGTGTGGATGCTGGATCCATTTGAAAGATGCAAAAGACAATGTGTAATATTGTGGGGGATGCAAACTACCTAAATTAAAGAAGAAAGAAATATTTACATGCATTTCAATGGTAAATTTTATGGGTAAAATTTCTTAAGGTAGAGTGCATTTCGAGGATTGGGAAGGATTTCTCCTTCTCGATCCTTTAATAGGTATGCCCCCTTGCCCAAGCATTGGGTTGCAATGTAATGGTCACAAGGTGGATGTGGTTTGAATTATTGGGTTAGAATTAAGGTGCTATTGAACCAATCGACCTCACCATGAATGAAGTATTTGGACTCCACAACATATTGGTCATGGGTTTGTTGTGGAAGGAAGTATGCACAATGGTGCATATCATCCCAAGGATAATCACAGGTGGTCATAGCTTCCACGATGTCTTCATCGTAATGGAGAGGAGCTACTTGAAGCATATTCATGAGAAACAAGGTTCACATACACATAGTCAAGGTTGGGAGACATATGATAAGTAGATGTAATATCTACCGATGTTGATACAGGGATGTTCATCAAAGGAGCTTCAACAAAATCACAATAGGAGGTATCATCAGAGTTCCAATGCATCGATATCATGGATGACAATAGGTAGAGAATAGGAGTGGTACTATTTGTCATCTTGATATAAGGGGAGGTATCACAATGGGTGTTTGAGAGACCTCATGTTTCGATGTAGGATTGGGACCAAAATCCGTAGTTATAGGAGAGGTGGAATCAATACGAGTGACCTCTAATTCATGAAGTGCTTGAAGTGTATCACAAAAATATTCAAGATGGGGACAACTATGAGAAAAGTGTACATAATTATCACACGAAGCACATGGGTGATTCTTGCATAATGATATGTTCTTCTTAGCTAACTCAGGTACGGTGACATGGATCTCATGAATGTTAGAATCAGGGAAGGTATCAGTGACCACATATTTAACATGAGGGAGTTCAGGACAATTATTGGTGGCATGATCTGAAACATCACACAAATCACAAGGATGAATAAGCTTCGGCGGCTTAGGAGGAGCTCGAGTTGCTAGCGGGGCTTGTCACATTAGTTCCCTTTTTCTGGGCTTTGCCCCCATCGCCAGATGCTTTTGCAATAGGAGTAGGATCCTGTTGAGGTTGTTGTGGAATTGAAGAAAAGGTAGGGGTAAGAATAACAATTGGGACTAGGGTCAAAGAAGTGTAAGGTTTGAGTTGGTTGGATGGAGTGTTTGTGGGAGGATCGATGTACCAGACTGGGATCCCCAAGGTAATGTTGGGTAAACTCAACGTAGCCATAATAGGTGTAGAATAAAATCTAGGAGATGGAAATAAAAACAGTATCTAATGTTGGCTACGGGGGGCCTAACCCAGGTTTAGCAGTGAGCTTAGCCAAGAAAATCCTGGTACTACTGGCCCTTTCAACAATAGTCCGTGGAGCGTGGACTGAGGTCTCACTTGAAGTAGTATGGGAGGGTGCTGGAACTAGGTTTCTGCACCCTAGGGATGTCTTGATGAGGGTTCTGGAGGTTCACAATCCTAATCTGCGTGTTGTTCTACTCCGCGTAGCTTTCTATTCTTCGCAACTCATGCGCACCTTCGTATTATTCCTATCTGATCCTTACTGTGCTATTATATTAGTGCTTAACTTAGCTTGTGTGGGTCCAATATTCTTATTACTTATTCAACTTCTAGATTAGCGCGAGGACTAAAAAATAATATAAATGTATAAAGATAACCAGAACATAGAAATATAGATCTATAAATAAACACACAATATTCTGAATCAATCTTATCTTTATTAATACTCAAGTTTAGTTATAGGCTCGACTTTTCCCTGTGTACTCAGCTACAGGGGTCCGCGCACTCAGCTGCGGACTCTACTAGGCCTCTGCGCACTCGGCTGCAGAGCCTCTACCTACGACTACGACCCAATACACTTCCGATTCACTTCTATCTTCTAACCATGCCTTCGCATCTATCTGTTACTTTTTCAAACTAAGACTGACTTTACACTTAGAGCCTCACTCTATTTATATAATCCCATGGTCCACAGACCATGGGTAGGCTGACACACTTTACATTAAATTACATTATCTTAAGGCAAACAACCCTAGACTCTTGCGCTCCATGCCCGAATTTTGCGGGGTATTTACATTACACTTGACCAAAATTCGAGCTTCAAGACCCAAATCCTGTTATGGGGGTATCCGCTGCCCAACAGGCCCCCAACACAATCATCGTGACTCATCCTGAGTCACTCTGCTGGTGCAGCGATCTTTGCATGAAGTCCATCCAACTGTGCCTGTGTTGCACGAAGATCCACAGTGCACTGCTCTATCGTCCGTTGGATCCGCTCTCCTTGCTCGGCTGAATGCTCATTGGCAGGGTCAAATCCCTATCTCAGGTCATGCATCGCTTTCATTTGTGTGAGTTTTCCTTTAATGCCGACTGTGATGAGGAAGGCCTCATTAATCCAAGGATGGATGTGTGGTTTAAGTACTGCCTCTTTTTGGCATGCTACGTCCACTTGCTCCTTCAATGCCTTTGCTTGTTGTAGCCTCGCGAGCCACTGAGTTAGGACCAGCATCTGCATCATCCCACGCACACTATCATATTTCATTTGAAGCTCCCGTGCCTCTATTTCAAACGCTGTATGGTGAGGTCCTCTTGTAAGGTTGTGAGGACCCCGAAGGATTCTTCCAACAAAGTGGTGCAGCTCTGCACTACCTATTCAATTTCCTCCAACCCTTTTTAGATATTGTCGGCATGCTGTTCTCAAACTTCTAGGTGCATGGAGGGCTGTGCCTATAATCGTAGTTCAGCAATTTGCAAGTTGAGATCTAGTTGGATCCTTGTAGCTTCCTCCTTTGCCTCGCAGAATCCACTAGCCAATTTGTGGATCCGCATTCCTATGGGTAGATCTGTCGCAATTTCCAGTTCTGGGACGTGGCGACATGCTTCCTCTACGATCTGCTCCAACTACTAGTTCTATGCCACCGCTTCATCATGTTGTAGGCTAAGTTGTTCGATGTTGATTCATTGTTCACTTAGCATTTGCATTGCGCGTCCCTCCCTAGCGTGGAGTTCTTCTGTCGCTCCTTCTGGCAGCACGATGGTGTTATCCATTTTGGCTCGTAATAGCTGCTCTGTTGCTGA
Source organism: Pinus tabuliformis (assembly GCA_031772625.1). Lineage (NCBI taxonomy): Eukaryota > Viridiplantae > Streptophyta > Pinopsida > Pinales > Pinaceae > Pinus > Pinus tabuliformis. The sequence goes on along the minus strand of CM062810.1, from coordinate 310,355,533 downwards.
TGTACCCACAGCACTATAGATGGCTACCATTCCCTCCTGTGGGAGCTACACCTGAAGTCCCTGCAGTTGTGCCCTGAATTCCCCCAACACATTCTGTTGCTCTGTCATTTCTTCTTGAAGCGCTTCGTTGGTGACCTCGCGAACTGTGTCACCGATGTCATATAGATCACCCTCTGTCAGTGTAATAGGCTCCCCATCCAATTTGGAAGCCTTGGTCTTCTTTCGTGGTCCTGTTCGTTCCATACCGTGTGGCCATTTTAGTTGTGTAGATGTTGTGCTTGGGTCCGTGCCTTCCGCCGTGTCATCTGTCCCCTGTCTTGTGGTCAGGTCCGGGCCTCTTTCCTCTTGCGTTGTGGTGTCTCGAGCTGCTATTGTTTTTTTGGTGGCCTTGGTCTTCTCTACGGTAGCCTTTGCTACCTCGCGCAAATCCCTTACCTCATCGTCGATCTGCTCGTTCCGCTTCTGTTGTGCCAGCAACTTGGCGGCATTCTTCTATCTTTGTATCACTTCCTCATCGTGTGCTGCCAAATCCGAGGTGCGCCATTCAGGTGGCCATGAGTCGAGCACCATGAAAATAGCATCATCAATTGCGATGAATAGGAGTTTGGTCCAATTCTACTTCGGATCCTTTCGCGCCTTGATATATACATTGTGCATATTCGCCTTAAAGTCTGCAAAGCTCTGGAGATTGTCGTATACCATGGAGGATAGGCATGGCCGTTTGTTGATCCACATCCGTATGCTTACCTCCATGAGTATCTTGAAGATCTTGATCTCACAAATTTACGTGGTGTGCCTTGTCGCCCAGAGCGATGCGTATTTCACTGCCTTTGGAAAGTCCTGGTCGAGAGGAGGAAATTGACTGTCCTCTAGCAATTCCCCTGAAACCAACAAGATGGATAAGAGCAACCACACGTAGTGGAAGGTCTTACCCTACTCTTGAGCCTCCTTGCAGTTCGTTAGGAACTCCTTGCAAAGGAACTTCGCCCAGTTGAACTATCCCCCCTTAGCGCATTGTTCAGCCAGCGTGATGACCGTTGCTAGTACCTCATTGCCGGAACATTTTCTCATCACTTTTCCTGCCAACAGTTGGGTGGCTATGCGCACCCCTTTATATTGAATGCTAGTAATGACATAGTCCCTCTGCTTCTTCTCAAATCAATATTTCTTCTTCATGGCTTCTGTGAGCGCTAAGTCTCCGCTTTGGCCAACTATTTCTATGGGGTCCCTTCCTATACAGGGAAGGCGAGAAATCCTATGAATAAGCTCAGTCGTGATGGGAATTTTCTCCTCCAGCCACAAGTACCCATCATGCACTAGGAAAAGTAGTTGTCTGATGATGAATATCGTGATGGGTGCCCGGTGAAAGTGTGGAATCCATAGTAGGTGGAGTAGCCCAACCTCCTCCACCCTGCGCAGCCATTTCTGTGGCTGTAGCATTGTAACTAAACCCTCCTTGCTTTGTTTCATAAGTTGGCTAGTCTCTAGATGTGGAAACTTTTCACTGTCCACAAGGTCCCAATATTCAAATTTCATCATGGGCGCGCGGCCTAGGACTGAACCCTCAAATAGAATTCCATCTGGGAGGAGTGGGGTTTCGAGTGCACTCTTAATGGTATCCATGTCCTTGGGTACTTTTTCTTTCCCTTTCCGTGGAGGGACATATTCGGGCAGTTTTGTTGTAGCATACACTGGATGAATTTCTTCCTCCATTTGTTCATTTGGTTCAATCTCTTCTACGAAGTCCTGAGGATCCTCCTCCTCATCATCTGTCTCAATATTAATTGTCTTTCCCTTGTCTTCCATAGACAGTTTACCGAACCGTGGATTTTGCAGAGACATACGGACCAGTCCTACTACATGTGGATCCTTTTTGGGCCTCAGCGTCTGGGGAGGTTTAGGGATTTCCGGTGCATCCCCCACCAGTGACGTAGAGCTCTGCGTGGCTCCCTTGGTTGTTGACATCATTCTGATCAGGAAATCCTGTGTCTCCTTTGGCAATGTTTCAAACACTGAACTTATTCTCACAGCCTCAAAATTCATCAGGGCCATACCTAACTGGTAGCGCAACAAATGAATTCTCAAAATACCAAGGGTTGTTTGGTGGAGAGCCACCTATGATTTATAGGCCTTTTTGAATTCAAATTCGACCGTTCCCCCCTTATTCGGCTCATTAATGCGAGATTGGCAATAATTAGCCTCTTAATCTAGTTCTGACTTCGTATCTTAATTGTCTGCCACCCACTTCTCATTGCCTTAAATTGAACATATTTTCATGAACAGTGACTCCAACGGTCACTTCCCAACCTACCCACGTGGTAGCATAGCCCCCTGTGCATAGACGTGACTTGTGTGTCATACTAATCCTGTGTGCAACCTCCTTGTTGCATAGCGTCCATACGGACTCTTTTATAGTCCTGCGCTCTCTTTCAACTACTTGGAGCGCTGAGACTGTGCTTCCTATGGATAGTCAGGTGGCCGCACCACTGGTGCGAGGCTTCAAATCACCTTCCAACCCAGTCTGCGAGCGCTCCTTAGTTACCCTCGCGCCAGTTAGCATTGTTCCTCATGCGGTGTGCTCCCCTGGTTACTTTGTTTGATAAGGTGCGGTCACAGCCATGGTAGCAGAGCCAGACATTCTCGGTGACAATCTTCTAAGGTAGTGGTATGGTTGCTCATATCTTGTCCTATCCTTCTATCGACACGACATGCATGAGCGATTTCAGTTTCCAGTTTTTTGATTTCCATGTTCATTAACATGCTTTTCTGCTTCAGTCGTACCTGATCTTCTTCAATTTTGTGAAGCTCGAGGCTCCCTCGCCGAATGGCTTCTTGAATCTGCATATGTTCATCCTCGCGTGTTGTCCCAATTATGGGAGTTATGGTGTGAGGATTCTTTTCCAAAACTATGGCTCTGACTCTGCTCGTCGTCTTCGAAATCATTTCCATGCTTAGGTTCTTGTGCATGGCCCTATAGGCCCATTGGACCGTTGGTACGCACAGGTCCCAATCAGTCCGTCCCTCCTAGTAAACCCTATTTAGGATTCTACATACGTTTTGTAATGCTTCTACGTGGAACCTCTATGGGGTGCGTTGCTTTTCCTACTGCTATGTCTAGTTCTGATTTTCAATCATTAGTTTGGGGCATGCTTGCACAACAATTGTTAGTTTGGGGCATGCTTGCACAACATGCAGTGGGACTATTTAGCAGGTTTATGTCAAAACCAGGGAAGGAGCATTGGACAACAGTGAAGCAAGTTTTCAGGTATTTTCATGGCACTAGTGATTATGGTTTGTGCTACCAAGGAAGACCAGGATTGGACAGAGTGTTGGATATTCGTGGCTTTGTTGATGCAGACTAGGCTGGAGATCTGGATCAGAGAAGATCTACAAGTGGGCATGTCTTTAACCTATTTGGAGGTGCAGTCAGTTGGATGAGTAAGAAGCAATCTTAGTGGCACTATCAACTACAGACGTAGAATACACGACAGCCACTCATGCAAGCAAGGAAGTAGTTTGGTTGCAGAGATTGTGTTCAAGGAAGCTATAAGGATAGACTGTGATAGCCAAAGTGAGATTTTCTTAGCAAAGAACCCTGCATATCACTCAAATACAAAGCACGTTGATGTTCAATATCACTTTGTGAGGGATATGATAAAAGACAAAAAGGTGTTGCTAGTAAAGGTGGACACTTTGAAGAATACTGCAGATGCATTGACAAAATATGTGAGCTCTGAGAAGTTCTCTTGGTGTAGAGAAACAATGGGCATTTCAGGGCTAGAAAAATGACTAAGCTCTCTTGTGGCCCCCTATGGAAATAAAACAACAAGTGGGAGAATGTTGGGTTGTGTTATATTCTTTCCACGACTAGCCCATGTAGTTAACCAGGGGGTTGGAGGGGGGGCGGAGCACCCCCTTCATTTCGCCGATTGTGTAGTGGGGGGGTCACAAGAGGTTTGAGGTGTACCCATAACCCCACTTTATGGGGTCCGTGGCAACGCCTCCGAAAATTTTGGTTTTGGACCCTATGTTAGGTTGGGCGGACCCACCTATGGTTTTGTGCATTATTTTCACACGTTTTTGAATGCGATGGTTTTTGGTCCATAGTATTGGATGCAATGGTTTTCGGTCCATGGTATCGAATGCTTCGGCATGTATAAATATGTATTATACCATTGAAAGGAACATAATGAAAAAATCAAGTTGGTAGTCCCGGTTTTGGGATCCAAGGGAAATCTCTGTGTATATGTGTTTTATGTGTTATGCTCTCACATTTTTTATTTTATGTGTTTTAGAATTCGTATGCAGGTAATTTCTGTATAGGGTTAAAACCTACAAAACTCGGGTTCCTTTGTAGGAGCCTTACAAACCCATGTATCTTCCTCAAGCTGCTTCCCCTTATCCTCCCCTATGGTTGCACCGCTTCTGAGCATCATGTTCACATTTGGGTCTTCTTCGCGCGATTCAAACTTCATCATTTGGATATTTTGAGTCGGAGGAGGTTGGAGTACCCCTTTCTCGTGCATCTTTGTGACCAACGCAAGATAATCTACTGCTTCATGATCAAACTGAGCACAGTATGAACAAGATATTCTCATCGGTTTGGTACAAATGCGGCCGTAGTGCCCTGTTCCTCCGCAATTGTAACAAATTGAATATCTGCGGTGCCTTCCTGGTCCCATTTCTCCTCATCCTCTACCTCGCCCCTGAAATCAAGCGCACGCCATCCTCTCCACTGGGTTGAGGCCTCACGTTTCTATCTACATTCTATAGGCTGGGGTCCAATCCATCATTAACTCGTACCTGCGACAAGTATGCTCGTCGTGGCCTACTGAGCTACAGAAATTACAAAACAACTACTGGGGAGCTTGTGTATACTTCTGCAACAAATGACAACTATCCATCATGTGTTCTCATCCTATCTAACAGGTGGCACACCATAACGTGCCTATCGCACTTGGCCCTACCTGTTCCTTCGGTCTCAACGGCATTGGCCCCCCTCCTTGTTATAGACATTTTTGGGCACTACAACCCCAAGCATAAATTTCCATAAACTAAGGGCTCCTAAGTCCTTAAAGGTGTTGTTCCAACCCCTAAAAGAACAAGGTCAACTGATTACAGCTTCTCCCAGAAGTTCTCCATGAAAAACTACTCAGAACTGGTCAAAACTGGACCATTTCACCTGCTCCATAGGCAAAGTGCATTGCATCCCACCTAAATACACATAGTAGGTGCGTTGCATTTCAAAAATCCCTTCTATGGGGTGCGATGGGCGAGAAGGGACAAATGGCAGGGTCAATCCGCAAGGTGGAGAAGCATGGAATCTTCCAGAAACTTCTCCTATGACACTTGCCTCTCTGAATTCGACCAGGGATGAGTAAGAGATCATCAATCTCCAAGTGGAATCAAGAACTATCAGAGGGAAGACACTAATCAAATCACAAGATGACTCATCTCCCTTGCATACATCTATATATGGATCCCTTATCCCAGAGATCCGAGGGCTGGAATTTTTCATCTTGTAAGGAACTGCTGTTGGTTTCTTGAGGCAACATCATAGTGTTGGGTGATCTAAGCTTTTCATGAGGTGAAGAAGGGCTCACTTGCTGAGAGGATGATGATGGGTCAGAACAATTGGTTGTAACTCTCTTGGCTCTTTCTTGATTATCAATAAAGCTATTCAAGTTTTCCTCCATACTCTTGTGTGATTTATGTTTTATGCATTCGTATGGTCAATTTACATATGATCCTAAATTGTTTATGATAATAGATCTATGTTCTTGTATAGTGTTATGCTACTTTGATTCTATAGGTACTCTGTGAAGCTGGGTATACAAGAAAGAAAGTAGCAAAAGACTATCAGAAGAGAGAGGAATTGAACAAAGAACTAAGCGCAAGAAAGAGGTTGGTCTCTTTTATTCTTCTCTCATCTATCTTTCATAAATGAAAACGAAAGTAGTTTTACTTTTTTTGTTTCTAAGGTAGCTACCAGCCTTAGTGGGATTAGCAGTTCTGCATAGACACTATTCCTGGTAACAAAATGGCGACTCCGCTGGGGAGCGAGTAGATTGTTTGTTCATCTACATTTGTTTACTTTATAAACTTACAGACGGAGCCTGAAGTCAAGCCAGCTAGCCTTCGAACTGCATTTGCTATGCAAGTGCAAAGTAGATCAACGCTGCTTCAGTCAATCTTTGGGTTTTGTTTATGATTTAAAAAATTGATTTGCAAGCTCTCTAATTGCCCTTGTGGTGGCTCTAGTAACCTCCTTAGATCTACCCCTGTGATTGATTTATTGATTACCACTTGCTCGGCCAAAATCCCTAAACTGAACTGCAAACTGTGACCCGAAACCCAATCAAAGTCTCGTCCCTGGTCCAGCGCACTGTCTGTTCAGTGAATCTCAAATTCAGCAAACTTCCCGAGTGTAGTAGGTGCGATGCATTTCAGTTTCACTGTGTTGTAGGTGTGCTAATTAAACTAGGCATTGTTCCTAAATTTTGGTTTCTGTGTTCACTCTTTTCAGATCTATTCAAGAGTTTTGCTACCTGTAGTCAGTACACCTCTATTTGAAACCCCTTTCCTTACTGTTATTCCGCCTCCATTGTGCAAAGAACTGTAAATGTTTTTATGTATTTTTTGAGTCATTTTCAGTTCTCCATTACAAAGAAGTAACGTAATTGTACTTTCATTTCTTGATTTGAGAGTGTCGCAAGTGTCGTTTTCAGTCATAGAAGGGAGTCTGATTGCTCTTGATAGTTGATTACCCTATTACTATTGTATTTGATCTAAATTGATAGTTTTTCTAGTGTCGAAAGCAAGTTTTCAATTCCAAATCGCAAAGTGTTTTCATTGTCTTCATTTTGATTTTGAAAAGAAACTTGTTAGTAATTGTCGCTTTGAAAATAATTCAGATTTGCGCATTAGCTTTCTTTTTATCATTCACATATTAAGAAGGCTGAAAACAAATACATGCATGTGCATTTGCATATAGACTGTTTGATTGGTTTGATTTAGGACAGTGCATATAGTGTGTGCTCTTTGCTCTTTGTTGAAAGAATACTGTCTCTCTTTCCTTAGTAGCTAGGATTTTCATTGCACAAAGAAGATAAAACTACTGTTTATCATCTTAGATTGCATTTTAGGAATTGTACATCTACATCACATGGTGAACCTGAAAGGAAAATTTCTTAAGCAAGATCAACTATAAAATAAATTTAATGAATCTAACAATGCTTTGGAACCTAACGCACAACATCTAGAAGTCTAGGCTAGAGACGTATTCCGGCATCGTAAAACCTGGTAACTGTTGTTTTCACTGTTGGTTGGGTGATTCCTCCACTTTGAGACGACAAGTGCCAGTACGGACTTGTGCTCCCATGTACCGTCGAGTATATTTTGGGAGACCACAATAGGATTAATCCTTTATCCATAGGAAGCCGTGTCTGCCACCCTATCGATCGCAATGCACTGAACACAACATTCGGGAAGATTGAATGTCGTACCGTAAAAAGTATTATGCAGTTTTGCGATTGGTTTGGTAATCCCTCTACCTAGATTTCCAGAGCAGTCCCTTTCGTTCCTTTTCAGACTCCTTAATGGAAAAGGTCCATCTGAGCACTTGTCACTTCAAGCTCATTAAAAATCGAAGGCGACTAGAGTCATCTTTTGTTTTTTCTCGACTCTTTAAAATTGAAAAAACAAGTTGTGTCAAAGCATCTAAAATTTATTTTAAACAGAATAATTATCACCTTTCCTACATTGGTCTTAGGATGAAGAAAAATGGAGTCCACCAACCAAGGATTTCCCCTTGGAGGAAATCCTAGTCCCTTCTCCTCTTGGGGAGATGTTGGTGCACCCCATATGGCCACATTGTCGCTTCCAGGATTGACAATAGGCTTGCTCGTATGGCTTTTCTCAACCTCCATCGTTCAAAACACCGCGATTCCTGAACAATCCAGTCAGAAACTAAACGATACCGGAGTTACCCCCCAACCCTCTACTTTGTCCAATTCTTCCTCTCCTCCTTCCTCTTTGCTTGATGAAGCTGGTAAAGCCAAGAATCAAGTTCCTGAGAAGAAGAAGGAAAAGAAGAAGAAAGAGAAGAAGAAGAAGGAGCCAAAGGCGAAAAGGGGCAACCAAGCGTCATCTAGCGAAAATCCACACACTGCACTGACCAGGCCTAAATCACCATGTGTCCTTTGCAAAGGAGACCACTATCATAGAGATTGTCCTTGCATCTCTCGGATCTTAAGGGACTGGTCTCCTCGTTTGCACAACTCGGTGTTGTCAACCTCTGATGATCATGTTGAAAATACACCATCAACTAGTGAAAGTGAAGCCCCTGGACAAAAAGGAAAATGTAAGTTTCCTTGTAAACTGTGTGAAGGCGATCATGTTGTCCACCGTTGTCCCTTCTTAGATGAGGCTAAAAGAGTTTTGGACGATCATCCGGTTTCACCGTTACGGCTTCCTCCTGGATATAAAAAACTCTTGCCGAGTCCGTCACTAGTTGAAAATCTGGCTGACACGCCCTTGTGGTCGGCCGAAGTATCTATCATTGAAGAAAAACCATCTGAATCCATACCAGACGAAAGTCAAAAGGTCGAGGCGGCAGTTGACCCGGTCTTGCCTTCAGAGGTTCCATCTTCAGATGATACACTCACCGAAGAGAACAAAGATGACACCGTCCAAATTCTTTTCGTAAGCACAGACTCCGATGAACATGGGGGCAACTTACCCAATCCTTTGTTACAGGAAGGAAGTTCGTCAAAGTCGTACCCAGCCATCTATTCGGTCCCACCTCCAAGCAACCTAGTTGTTTCCTTCGACTGGAATCAACTCGGCAGACCCCGTTTACCGGCTAGTGTACCATTTCGAATCATTACTCAAATATATAGAATGGTTATGGCCGGTACCATCATAGATGAAGGGGCTTCTGTGAGTATCCTTTCCTCGACTGCTTGGAAAGCGCTTGGTTCGCCATCGCTTTTGCCTGAGATGAGAAATCTAACAGGCTTTGACAAAGGAACCAGTCGACCGTTAGGGATCCTTCCCAATGTGCCCATAACATTGAGAGGGAAAACCGTTCACATGAACATAATGGTAGTCCAAGTACCCCTGGATTATAATCTACTCCTTGGGTGAGACCATATTTATTACATGGGAGCCATTCTCTCCTCACTCTTTAGAGTAATGTGTTTTCCGCATGAAGGAAGAGTGGTCAAGCTCATAGACCAGCTTTCATTCCCTGGTTCACGCATAGAGAATAGTCATATACCATCCCTGAGTGGTCTTTTCACGCAAGGAATGTCTCATCAATCCCTAGTCCGTCCACCTGATGAGTGCGAGTGATTCGGGGGACACGACTGAAACCCAGGGGGCATGCACCCTGGTCTGCTTCGGCAGGAAAACTTCAGGTATAGCATAGGTTTCCACGAGAGATATATGGCTAGTTTGACACTCCCATCCGTAATTGGAAAAGGGGTTTAGACTGGAATAAGATTCCCTCGTCAAAGTTATGTGAGTGGAGGTGTCTGCACCACTCGCCTTTGTCTATTTCGGTAGACATCGCCGAAGAAGTGTTGTGTTTGTGGTACAAATAGAACAATCTTTGGTAACCTGAAAGAGGTAGGCCTTTTTTGGCAAAACAAATGTTTTGTCTGCGAAATTGCGAGGTAACCTTGAAACTCTATGTCTCTATACCTGGGGGCATGAAAACCTTTTGGCATGCAAGCGAATAGCGACCATTTATTTTTTAAATTTGTAGGTCCTCTAACCCTTTAAACTCGTAGGATTGGTCATTTCCTAACTTGCATAAAGAAAGGATGTGGGGTAAAGCTTTGAAATAATGCCATTTTTATATATGAGACATTCTTATTATACGACTAGATTAATGGAGCAGTTTTAACGCGGACTTCATGCTCGTTAAAAAATAAACATAAGTAATGGGCAAATGTTTCCCCCAGCTTAAGCTCATTAAAAAATGAACCAATTTCCGGTAAATAACCATCATGAATGTAGTACTTCAGCCTTTGAAGCCTTGGTCATGTTCTCATCATCACCTCCACTTGATTGTTTACCCCTTTTGAGGAACAGCTGCGAAGAGTGATCCTATTAGCCATCCCTGTAACACTGCCATGATTGGGAAATTCCAAACCTTACCTGGAATCAGCTACTACCTGAATTTATCACTCGTTCCTCAAAGACGAGTCTCCTTTAAGCTCTTTTCAACTGACTCATAAAATATGAAAAGATTGCGGAGCCATTGGCCTCTCCAGCTCGTTAAAGTGATCGGAAGTGCTATCCCTCCTCTAGATTTTAATCTTTTTGGACCTGAGGGATTATTACACAAAAAGATCGAGCGCTTCTTTTGTTCGGCTCGTTAGAAGTACCGAAAATTCATCCCTTCTGTATTGTTTTATACTTTTTCGGACCTAAGGGATTAGATGACGAAAAAGGATTTTTGGAGTTTCCTTTACATCCCTTTTCAGACTCTCTAAAATTGAAAAGGACCAAGTTATCTTTGTCGTTAAACTCGTTAAAACCTAATAGCGACAAACTTGTCCATAACAAACAAGAACGAGTTTCACTATCGCTAGGCTCGTTAAAACATAGCGATGGGTTTGCCCGAAGGGAAAATTATAGAACAAGCATATGTTATCCTCCTCAAGCTTGACAAAAATAAAGAGGTACTGATCAGCAATGACTGGGGAAAATTGGGAAGAAAACTTGAAGAAACTTTGTTGGTAGCAAGTCGCTCTTGAACATGACACTTTCAATCCGCATCCAAGTCGGGTTGGGTTGTTTCATTCACTGGTCACATCACCATGGTCCCATCACACCATCCACATTTGGGGTTAATGCTATCAATCCATCATGTCAGTGTCGCCGATATGTTCAAGAGAAGTCACTCAGAGAATTCACCTATGTCTCACCCACTGCAATACATTTACGCTTCATTCTTTCATGACCACCACCCTGAACCTTATATCACCAGATCGTTTTCACCTCCATTAAAATCATTTGATCTGTTCTGTGTCATTGATGTGGGATTCATTAAGGCCCTCCTATGACGGATCGCTTCTTGTCGACATCAGCTCATTATCCAAGAAGTCGATCTAGGAACACCCCTTTCAGTACTTTGAAGCTTGCATGCCTCAATGGCAAGTTTCTCACTTCCGGCGACAGGTTTACATCAATGGCCTTCGACCGAAAGATTGTGCGTGGTGTTCAACGCCAAGTCCCTTATTCACACCATGTGAATTGTACTACAGTACCTTGAGGATCATTATCATTATCGGTGATTCCTCTCGCGCCTGATAATAGCTTACATCATTGGCTGGTAATCGGGCGATGTCTTTCCATGTTCAACTCCAGAACATCTCTCACATGGATCGACTTGTACTTTGAGTGAACATCGAATGAGATTGAAGACCCCGGATCTAGTTTCACCCATCCGGGCTGCGATATATATTCAGGAAAATAAAGACATCAAATGTACATCATTGTTGCACAGATAATCATCCAATCTAAGGGATGATGGCTCTACCAGAATCATCAATCTACACTCAGACGATTGTCTGTCCTATGTACATGAAGATGAATTTATAAAGCTGAGCATGGGAATGCCTGCCTCAGCTAGATCATGAAAATATTATGAAGATAATTTATTGTATTGTATCTTATTACAGGTCTCCTTCCAGCTTGAAAGAACTTCGGATCCTCATGATAAATCATTTCACCTGACATCAAAAAGATTGACCTCATGCTTTAGGGGGCAACTGTTATAGACATTTTTGGGCACTACAACCCCAAGCATAAATGTCCATAAACTAAGGGCTCCTAAGTCCCTAAAGGTGTTGTTCCAACCCCTAAAAGAACAAGGTCAACTGATTACAGCTTCTCCCAGAAGTTCTCCATGAAAAACTACTCAGAACTGGTCAAAAATGGACCATTTCACCTGCTCCATAGGCAAAGTGTGTTGCATCCCACCTAAATACACATAGTAGGTGTGTTGTATTTCAAAAATCCCTTCTATGGGGTGCGATGGGCGAGAAGGGACAAATGGCAGGGTCAATCCGCAAGGTGGAGAAGCATGGAATCTTCCAGAAACTTCTCCTGTGACACTTGCCTCTCTGAATTCGACCAGGGATGAGTAAGAGATCATCAATCTCCAAGTGGAATCAAGAACTATCAGAGGGAAGACACTAATTAAATCACAAGCCGACTCATCTCCCTTGCAGACATCTATATATGGATCCCTCATCCCAGAGATCTGGGGGCTGGAATTTTGCATCTTGTAAGGAATTGCTGTTGGTTTCTTGAGGCAACATCATAGTGTTGGGAGATCTAAGCTTTTCATGAGGTGAAGAAGGGCTCACTTGCTGAGAGGATGATGCTGGGTCAGAACAATTGGTTGTAACTCTCTTGGCTCTTTCTTGATTATCAATAAAGCTATTCAAGTTTTCCTCCATACTCTTGTGTGATTTATGTTTTATGCATTCGTATGGTCAATTTACATCTGATCCTAAATTGTTTATGATAATAGATCTATGTTCTCCTATAGTGTTATGCTGCTTTGATTCTGCAGGTACTCTGTGAAGCTACGTATACAAGAAAGCAAGTAGCAAAAGACTATCAGAAGAGAGAGGAATCGAACAAATAACCAAGCCCAAGACAGAGGTTGGTCTCTTTTATTCTTCTCTCATCTATCTTTCATAAAGGAAAACGAAAGTAGTTTTACTTTGTTTGTTTCTAAGGTAGCTACCAGCCTTAGTGGGATTAGCAGTTCTACATAAACACTATTCCCAGTAACACTCCTGCCAAGTAGTTTGCTAATACTAGACAGTGGTCCTTGTCATGGCCATGGCCTTTGCATTTGACGCACCACACTTCCTCACACGCCTCTGGCCGCGTTGCCCTATTCTACTTCAAGCTCTACATTTCTAGGCAGAGATTCTAGAGTTGCGCATGGATTTGTTGAACTCCCAGCCCTGGATCCTGTATCAATGTCTCATGTAACCTCATCGCCATTTCCAACACTTCGGCCTAGGTAGAATGTTTCTGTTGCAACAACACCATCCTCAGGTGCAGTGTTAGAGATGCCACAAACCATGCGCGATGTTGTGCATCCATGAGCATCATATTATCCTCGTAGATTGTACTCTTCAGTCACTGATCCAGATCCCAGGGTGTCTTGCCTGGGGGCATCATGGTCTCTTTAAATCTGATGATTGACTGTGTCTCTGATTTCGGCTAGCTAAATTCTCTGTTCATCACATTCTGGATCTTTGCTATTCCTACATTTGGGTGATCATTAGAGTGCTTGATATACAAAGTCAACACGCGATCCTGCAGCGCGCTCACCAATGTAGCCTTCTTAATGTTGTCGTATGTGACCCCTTGCGCTTCCCACACTGCTCTTACCACAAACCAAAACTGGTTCGGATCCTCATTCCCTACTCCTCTGAATATAAATAGCTTGATCGTACTCGCCATGCCAAACTGTGGGGTTGGTGGAGGTGGAGTGGGTGGAGATGGAGGTGAAGGAGGTGAAGCGGGTGGTGGCGTGGGTGAAGGTGGTAACTGTAGAATGTGTTGCCTTATCAAACTGACTACACTTCTTGGAGAGACCTGAGTGAGCACTTCCTAGCCCTCTCACGAAGGTGAAATTAAGGGATTGTTTCCTAATTCCCCACTACCTTTGTAGATCTTCATACTTCACGTCATTCCAAACATTAATGTATTCACATAACCCTCTTTTCACATAACAACATCTTAACCCAGGTATTCAATGATTTAATGTACTTACCTCACGGTCCCTTGAGAAAACATTTTTTTTCTTCGTTGTAGCTCATGATCGTATCTACCGCAAACTCAGTGATAAGTCCCCCTATTATCCGATCGAGCCAATGGTCAAAAGCTCGTGCAATCTTATCTTCTGATGCCTCTAGTCTGCACACTATTTCCAAAGTCGACACTATCGGTTGGTTGAGCTTACACCTTCCTTGGCTATCAGCTAACCTCGTGATCCACTCATGTGGTTTAAAAGGAAAGGACGTGATGAAGATCTAGCGGATTTCCATATAAACGTAGCAATCCAACCACCTTTTCTCGGATACCTATGAAGTTCTATTTTCCTGTGTCACGAACTCGTGAATCTTCCTGTCCAACCACTCTTCAATTTCCTTCTTTGTTGGGTTCCAGTGGCATGACATCAGACATCCCTTAGGCAGATCCCGGTCCCTGCAACGTAACCATTTATTGGCTATGGGGGGCCTGACCCAAGTTCAGCAGTGAATTTAGCCAAGCAAATCCTGATAATAGTGGCCCTTTCGGCAACAATCCACAGAGCGTGGACTGAGGTCTCACCCGAAGTAGTATGGGAAGGTGTTGGAACTAGGTTTCTGCACCCTAGGGATGTCTTGATGAGGGTTCTGGAGGTTCACGATCCTAATCTACGTGTTGCGCTACTCTGCACAGCTTTATATTCTTCGCAACCTGTGCGCACCTTCATATTATTACGATCTGATCCTTATTGTGCTATTATATTAGTTCTTAACTTAGTTTGTGCAGGCCCAATATTCTTATTACTTATTCAACTTCTAGATTCGCACGAGGACTTGAAAACAATATAAATGCATAAAGATAACCAGAACATAGAAATATAGATCTATAAACAAACACACAATATTCTGAATCAATCTTATCTTTATTAATACTCAAGTTCAGTTACAGACCTGACTCCGCCCTGCGCACTCAGCTGCGAACTCTACTAGGCCTCTACACACTCAGCTGCAGAGCCTCTACCTACCACTATGACCCAATACACTTCAGATTCACTTCTATCTTCTAACCATGCCTTCGCATCTATCTGTTACTTTTCCAAACTAATATTGACTTTACACTTAGAGCCTCACTCTATTTATACAATCCCATGGTCCATGGACCATGGGTAGGCCGACACACTTTACATTAAATTACATTATCTTAGGACAGACAACCCTAGACTCTTGCGCTCTGTGCCCGCATTTCGCAAGGTCTTTACATTACACTTGACCAAAATTCGGGCTTCAAGCCCCAAAAACCTGCTATGGGGGGATCCGCTGCCCAACATCTAACTAGAAGGATAATGGCCTAGAGGAACTACTTCAAGATGGTTAAGTCTTAGGGGAAATTTTTCAGTCAGAAATGGGCTAAGAGAGACACTAGCTAAAGGAAATGGTCCTTGAGGAGTAGTACGAGGAGGCAGGGTTGAGTTAGGAAGAACATGTTGTGGAGGTGTGGTCCACAGTGAAGGCATACCAGACTATTTGTGGGTGGCTCGCAATGCTTGGAGCATGCAAACACTAGATGAGCTAGGCTCAGAAGGGGTAAGTGGTGGACCATAGTAAGAACAAAGAAAAGTGGAATCTTTGTAGACTTTTGGAGAGACATTGGTGAAGGACAAGACAATCGTATTGTCAGCCATGGAGAAAATGTTGCATTGAGGTGAAGTCTCAGTTTTGGCGTCATAGTATGTCAACTGATCGAAGGTGATGACCTTTCCATTATAGGGAAAGAACATCTTACGGTGAACCACATATGAGAAAAATGACATGGCATAAGTATAACTATGACCCAAAAGGATGTTATAGTCTAGGGGAGCATCAATGACTTCGATGTCAATACAGACAGTCTTGCCAGAAATTGTGATTGGGCAGTTGTGATATAAGCCAAGGGGTTGTGAAGGATGACCATCCCATGCACGAAGAGTGATGGTGGACGGGGATAGGTCAGGGGAACCAAGTTTCTTCCAAACACTGGTGACCATCATACAAGTGGAGGTGCCTTCATCAATGATACAATGCTGAATAATGGTGTTTCCAATGGAGACTAGTATTTGAAATCAAATGGATGAAGGTATGGGAGGATTATGTTATACCAAAAATTGACCTCTTCATCAACTCAGAGGGGAAAGACATGATAGTTGAAGCAAATACCACAATCACAGGCCCAGATTCCACACTAACGCTGGCTGTACACTAACAAATTTCTTTATAAAGCTTGTATGCAAGCCTAAGGGTGTGTTAGTGACCCAACTAACTCAAGTTACTAGTAAGGGGACAGCTTTAGTGAAACTTGGTGAAGTTCCAAGGGTAAAAGGAATGAATTTTCTCATAAATATCTAGATATTTGTTCCTAAAATTACTTAAGAAAAGCAAGGAAACATCAAAAATCAACCTATTTGGAGGATTTATAATCCAAAAGAAGGAGGAAAATGGGAAAGAGTTGAAAAGCATGGAAAGTTCATTACTTTTGACCTAGTGAACTCAAGGAGGAACTGGGAAACCCTAACTCAACTGCTACATAAGCAAAGCTAGGGCTATTGTGATAGAGGTCGGAGCATTTGAAAGGATAGCATTCTTGACTATTGAGCATTCTCTCAAGTCATAAAAAGTGAGCAAGAATGGAGAGAGAGAGAGAAGCTGAAGGGGAAAAGGAAGGCTGATGCAATAGATGGTTGTAATCACTCTTCCAATATTAATACAGAACTACAGTTGTGTTGTCTACTCTATGGTATTGGTACTATCATTCAGTAAGTTGTCTGTCCAATACTTGTTTGCATGAGTAACTTAGTTGTATACAATTATATGTTCTTTATGTATTCATGTATTAGTTATCAGAGTTGTATGCTGTGATTACGTTTGTCTCTTCTTTGTGTAGGACTTGATCTAGAGCCAGCTCAGGGGATATTCACCTAGCTACATTTGTGCTCTCCAGCAAATCTACATGGAGGCTTGAGGTCATCTCCTTCTCATACTTTGATAGTTGGTAATTGTTTATGAACATGCATGTAACTCTGTGACAGTTGCAGATAATCTTACAGTCTGTCGAAGGTCCCAGGAAAACCTTTGAGGGTATTTTCATTCTCCATACACCGTGCATTTTACCCCATAGCAAAATTGATGACTCCATTGGGGACTTACACAAGGTGACTAGGACTGGTTGTCCTGGTACCTAACATGGACGGATCTACTCTATCTTCAGTTTATGGGAGGGTGCTCGTCTTCACGAGAGTACTTGGCCCCTCAATCTAAGGTTCGAGCAAAGCTCTAGAGTAACTATAACTGTACATCTGGGCATCCTTCTCTCTTATTCATTGAGATACTAGGTTTCATCTCCGGTGATTGGTGCTTATCAGACAGGTTAATTTCCCTCTGTTTGCTGATTGATCAACTTAGTGTATTTTTTATATTTTTTTAGGCACCCGAGTGTTATCATTTTGAGATTTTAACGAATATCACGATAAACTTTATTGATAAAAATTAATGGTCACCGTGGCTACATCCAGCCCTTGTCGTTAATCTAGACGATTACTAGGACTTCCTCCACTCATTATGGAAGATCTGCTGAGCTCCAATGGACCAGATTCCCCATATTCAGGGAATCAGTCTCCCAGATCTCACTCAGGATCTGTTTGGACAACCGACGATTCAAGTTTTTCGGAGAATTTCTTTACTGAAGGATTCCTTCCTTCCTTAAACCATTCGCTTACAAATCCGTCGGACCCAATCTTGGATCCCATGGTACCTGTACTTCCTGCTTTGGTAGTTGGAATATTTCCATCTATCCCATCAACGACTAATGGGTCATGGAACTTTAGGGAAACTTTTTGTCCTTCCCCACTTCCCTAGTCGATAGTCACCACAACACTGGTAATGGTGAACTCCGCTACCCCATTTGTCCCAGGTACAACCACTCACATGACCGCATCTACGATTGGAACCCAGCTAATGCCAGGTCCCACCCCTATAGTGTCAAATTGCATACCTTCGACAAGCGCTACATATAGTGCTCCCTATAACACTCAATATAGAAATATAGGTGTAGTTCCCATCCACCAACAATATGGTCAACCGCCATTGTATAGTTCGATGCCCCAGACTCAAATATCTGGGGGCATTCCCAATATGCACATGGTAGTAGGGCACGTAACTGTTCCCCCTCCGTTCTCCAGCATGCATGATCAGTCACTAATTGACATGAGAATTCCTTATGTCAATCAAGGACAAATGGTTAGTTCTATGATGGGCGGGAATCCTCTAGGAGGTCCTAACCAATCCATGGGGGTATCCTACTCACAAATTCAAATGAGTCAAGGGGGCACCGCTTATCCTAGGGGCACTTCTATACCCCAGTATCAAAATCCTCATGGAAATCCATTCTAAAACACCATACCTCAAAGAAACGGCTACACCATGTAACCCATGTATAATATTGGGAGTCAAACGATGGGAGGAGTGCAAGGCTCCTCAATTCATATGTCATCACCTTGGTCCGAGTTGGGGCACAACACAATCTGCCTTTTTTGGTAACGTTGGATATACCTTACTTATACAAACTAACAAATGACCCCATCTATCATAACTTACAATGGCCGCCGATCCCGCATAAGATACCAACAAACATCCCTAAGTTCAATGGCAAGCAAGGGGAGGACCTGGGCACCCATATCACCACCTACCATCTTTGGTGTGTTTCAAACTCTATGGTGGATGCTAGTGTCCGGTTACATATTTTTCCCCGCACCCTCACTGGCAACGCAACTAAATGGTACATTGAGTTACCATGCACGTTAGTAAACTCCTTCGACACTTTAGTGATGGAATTCCTAAAGAAATTCCAGCTACCCATCCACTATGACACTGGGACAGAGCTCCTCACTTCATTACGTCAGGATACTGCCACCCACATCTCTGATCATAGACATGAATGGATAGTCAAGGATCCCCTCCAAGACTATCTCTTAACGGACTAGTTATGCAAATCCTTACTCTCGCAAATCACTAGAGATGTCACTTTAGGTGGTGCGGTCATAGAAGACCAATCCATATGTCGTGCCCAACACTTAGATCTGATATATTCACAGTTTGGCACTCTTTAGGACATAATCCACAATGCCCCTCGTAACTCTAATGTTTCCACTCCTCAGCACCCTGGAGCGCATGTTGATAGGATTGTAGGCACAACCTCTGGGGCTGTTGTGAAACAACTCAGTGGTCACATTGCCCAGATGGAAGTGGACCCCTCTACCAAATCAACTGCTCTTACTACCACCGCAATCAACTCTGTGTAGTCTACAAAAAAGACTAGTGGTAAGAACAAGAAGAATAAGAAAAAGACCACTACTTCTGAGGAGCAGTCAACAAAGCAGCCAAACCAAAAACAGAAGGCCACTGCACCTACTGATGATGGAAAGGATAAACTCACCATATTTCCTTGCAAAATCTATGCTGAAGACCACATGACCTATCATTGTCTGTGTCTTCAGGAATGCACAAAATAAATTGCTAAAAAGGATACTGGTTGGACCCTCGCTGTCCTCAAAAATCCTTTCCCTGCTCAGCAGCAGCACAACCTTATTACAAACTAACCAAAACCCCCCCAAGGGGGCAATGGTGGTTCGCAGCATCCTTCAACTAGTGAAGGATCTTCTACCATTTTCATCTTTGAAACGGTAGATCTACAAACAAGAGCCAAATCTTATGGAGCTCCTGTCGCTCCTATAGAGGAACCTTCCTCAAGTAAAAACCCACCACTGCCCAACGATTTGCATATCGAAAGGCCGATTGATGACCTTGCAATTCGACCCACCAAAGGGTAACTTCACCGCACAACGCGCAATACATCTGCACGTGCCACCCAAAACTATAGCATTGTAGAAGACTTGGCACAAGCACTGTCGGCTATGTCAGCGCTCGAAGTATTACAAACATGTCCAACACAAAGGAAAGCTTTGCTTTTAGCTATTGGTGGTATCAACCCACAGGATTCCATGCTTGCAATTTTCGACATGGAAAAGTGTAAACCTCCCCTTTCTCACCAGCTTGCATTTCAAGTGCATATTTTTTCGAAAGGTAAAGGTATACACAAAACTGTCAACAATGAAGGTGCTTCTACCTACGTCATGTCGGCTTCATGTTGGCTCTCCTTGGGTTCTCTAACCCTATCCCCGCCATCGAATTCCCTTAAAGCTTTCGATGGCCAAACTTTCATCCCAAAAGGTTATCTAGCTAGCTATCCCATCACCTTCAGTGGGAAAACAGTAATGGTAGATATTGAAGTCGTGGATCATAAACTCGAATATAATCTACTTTTGGGCCGCTCCTGGACTTATGACATGAAGGCCATTGTGTCTTCAGTGTTCCCTATCATCCTCTTTCCCTTAGATGGAAGGATAGTCACAGTGGACCAGTTGTCCTTTTGCACCCTAGATTACTCTCCGTTACCTAGCAGCTCTATACCCTTAGTGGGTGGTGTACCTAACTCTTACTTTAGTATCGGTACCAGTCTTCTGAAGGCTTCTTCCCTAAAAGGTTGTTTCCCTCTTCAGCCATCGAAGGTTTCATAGATAGTCAAAATGCTTTCATCTATTCCTCATGAACAAACCAATCCATGGATCCTACCAACTCCTTCAGACCTTGACACATACGGAGACCAAATGCCATTATTACCAGCTGAACTGGCCTACCAAGCCATTCAATCTACATCCACATCTCTGGTCACGTTGGTTATGGCCAACGGTACCACCACCCCTCCCATAAATGCTCCTCCTTTCAATCTACTTAATCAACTCCTACCTACAGACGAAGCTATCCGAGAAATCATGAGTTTAGGAGAGCAACCTTGGGAGGATTGGCACCATCGTGTTTCGATATCTTATTCGGACACGATACCTATTCAAAACCTGTGACCTGACGCACCAGAAATAGTTTCCTCACCATATACAACTATCCACACTTTGGACTTTGAAGGGAACATGGGCAATATTTAAAAAACATTGCTCACTGATATTTTTGTCATGACAGACATCGTGGAAAACCTACAGATTGGAGCCAATCATAATCCTGAGGAAATTGTGAGCTTCACCTACCCGTTTAGGGACTTCCGTGATGTTTTTCCTTGGTCTTATGAGGAAATGCATGGCATAGACCCTTCTAATGTCAAGAATGAGATCAAGAAAGATCGAGCATTCTTTTTATGGTATTTTTCTTGCTTGTTAATCCAAAAAATCCTCGAGTCTCCTTCTTCGGGTTCACTAAACTACCATGAAGAAGATCGAGCATTCTTTTTATTGTATTTTTCTTGCTCGTTAATTTGAAAAACCTCGAGTCTCCTTCTTTGGGTTCATTAAACTAATATAAAGATGATAGAGCACTTTTGGGATATTTTATTGCTCTTTAAAAAATAGAAACATCCCCGAGTCTTTCATCGTTGGGCTCATTAAACATATTCGACGACGGTCTGAGAAACTCTTTTTTTTTTATTATCTTTTTCTAGCTCATTAAACTAAAAAAGACTAATGGAGCATTCTTTTTAGGCACTTTTTTCTCGCTCGTTAAACTAAAAAATCTCGAGTTTTGTCTTTAGACTCGTTAAACTTTATAAAGAGGACCCGAGCATTCTTTTCGGTACTTTTCTCGCTCGTTAAACTTAAAAATCCTGAGTTTTTGTTACTGGGCTCGTTAAACATCTACAACAACAACAACAGCACCTGCTTTTTTGGAACTATTTCCTGCTCTTAAATCGAAAAAATACCTGAGTTTTTCCCCTCCTTCAGGCTCGCTAAAATTTACGAAGTAGGAATGAGCAATTCTTTTCCTCTTTTTCCTCGCTCACTAAACTGAAAAAGATACCTTGAGTTTTCTTCATTTGACTCGTTAAAATTTAAATGAAGGTATTGAGTTTGTCATCACGTGACTCATTAAAAATTCATGACGAAAAACGAGTTTAGTATGTCTCCTCGTACTCATAACAAAATGAGTTCAACATCTATTGAACCTAGGTTTCTCTTTATCTGGATTCAATAGATTAACTAACGGAAAAGTAACCGATCTAGGTATACTATTAACCTTTTGTCGCACCCGGTTAACAACTATGACAAAGGGACCACCATGGAGTTGCTCCTTACAATCCTTTTAGACTCTCTAAATATGAAAAGACCATCGAGTTGTCTAGTCTGGACTCTTTAAATTACACAGATAAGATATAGAGTCACTCTTTTTATGGTCCTTTTCAAACTCTTTAAATATGAAAAGATCGACAAATTTACCTATCTAGAATCATTCAACTAATCAAATAGGGCAGAGATTTTCTCTTTTTCTGGTCCTTTTCAGACTCTTAAAATATGAAAAGATCGACGAGTTTACCCATCTGGACTCGTTAAATTAACTAGATGGGGAAAGTGGACAATAAAACTGTATTCTGTATTAGAAAGCGTGGTTTGGCAGCAGTCAGTCCCTTGAACATGGCACTCCCTTAGATAAACCTTCCTTGTGACAGCCTCTCAATATGAACCCTACCATCCTATGACTTTAGCCTATATACCATGATGATTGCATCTCTGTATCCTAACACTCTTTGGTGTTCATGAATCTAGTGTTGTCTGGTTAAAACTGTTGTTGTGCCTTCTATTGTTCAAGTGTTAACCTTTTGTTTCCTCCATCAACCTATTAAGAATATCCTTCCATCATGCCCTTTGTTGTTTAGACCCAAATGCTCAAAAGATTCATCAAAAAAAAAAAATCATTCTTGTCCCGTTTCGTGTCGATTGATGTAGGACACATTATTGCCTACCTTTCGACAGGTTTCTTCCTATCAACTTCAACACTCTATCTAGGAAGATAACCCAGAAACACATTCAATGCCTTGGTACTTGCAGACATTAGTGGTAGGTTGCCTTGTGTTTGATCAGGGTTTCTCATTATTGGCTCCTGGTTAAGCGATTCTATGGGTATTCGATGACAAAGACATCTTTCACACTCGTTAAATTGTACTGTGCATCTTGGAGACCATCACCATTATAGGTGACCTTCCTCACATCTGTTAATGGTCTCCATTATTGGCTAGTAATCCGATGATTTCGTGCATGTTCGACGTCAACGCATATATTCACATGTATCGATCTATGTTGGTTGGTGAAACGGAAATCAAGACCTTGGGTAGAGGCCTACATCATTCAGCCTTGTTTCCTCTCCCAAGTTGCGGATATTGTTTTTTGGAGACAGCTTATCAGGATGATTCTATTATGAAACCGGATCTGCATTGTGCTTATCAGCGGCTAGTATTGTCATATCTCTTTAGAGAAAAATCACTCTGACATAGCTACTGAGCAAGGGAATGCCCAACTAAGGACATGATTTTAGCAGTTTATATATATGTGTTGTATCAGGTTTCCTTTGCCACCCGAAGCTTCGATCCTCTCTCTTTTTTTGAAGGAAAACTACAGTTAAAGTAAATTATTTTGACCATCGCCATAGCCTTTGATCTCATACTTTAGGGGGCATCTGTTATACAACAAATTGACCTCCTCATCAACTCAGAGGGGAAAGACATGATAGCTGAAGCAAAGACCACAATCACAAGCCTAGATTCCACACTAACACTGGCTATACACTAAAAGCCTGCTTTATAAAGCTTGTTTGCAAGCCTAAGGGTGCGTTAGTGACCCAACTAACTCAAGTTACTAGTAAGGGGACAGCATTAGTGAAACTTGGTGAAGTTCCAAGGGTCAAAGGAACGAATTGACTCATAAATATCTAGATATTCGTTCCTAAAATTACTCAAGAAAAGCAAGGAAACATCCAAAATCGACCTATTTGGAGGATTTCTAATCCGAAATAAGGAGGCAAATGGGAAAGAGCTGAAAAGCATGGCAAGTTCATTGTTTTTCCCTAGTGAACTCAAGGAGGAACTTGGCAACCCTAACTCAATTGCTACATAAGCAAAGCTAGGGCTATTGTGATAGAGGTCAGAGAATTTGAAAGGATAGCATACTTGACTGTTAAGCATTGTCTCAAGTCTTAAAAAGTGAGCAAGAAGGGAGAGAGAGATAGAAGTTGAAGGGGAAAAGGAAGGCTGATGCAACAGATGGTTGTAATCACTCTTCCAATATTAATACAGAGCTATAGTTGTGCTATCTACTCTATGGTGTTGATACTATCATTCATTAAGTTGTCTGTTCAATACTTGTTTGCATGAGTAGCTTAGTTGTATGCAATTATATGTTCTTTATGTATTCATGTATTAGTTATCAGAGTTGTATGTTGTGATTACACTTGTCTCTTCTTTGTGTAGGACTTGATCTAGAGCCGGCTCAAGGGATATTCACCTAGCTGCATTTGTGCTCTCCAGCAAATCTACACGGAGGCTTGAGGTAATCTCCTTCTCATACTTTGATAGTTGGTAATTTTTTATGAACATGCATGTAACTCTATGACAATTGTAGATAATCTTACAGTCTATCAAAGGTCCCAGGAAGACCTTTGAGGGTATTTTCATTCTCCATACACCATGCATTTTACCCCATAGCAGATTCTCTGACTTTTCAACATGAAATACAATCATCTAATCATATTTTGGATCCATGGTACCCAAGGTGGATAATAGAGCTTTCCATTGGCATGGGCACATTTGGAGGACTTCCACCATTGACATGGAAGTAGGAGATTGTGCTAAGTCATCTACTGTGTTATATGTATGGGAAGCTTTGGTAGAAGAAGAATTTCAACGTAACAGACCTTTGGGGATCTTGGTAATAAACTCAACCTTAGGTTAACAAATCTGTAAGGTACTAATGGATGAAGAAAGAGGCTTGGTGGACACTTTAGGTTGGGAGTTTGAAGGTTGAATTTCTTGGTATTTACCTCATCATAATTCATAATAAGAACCTGATAATCATGGTGACCATATGGCGGAGCTGGTTGAGTTGCCTAAGCTTGTGTAGGTTGGGTAGATACATATCCTTGGTGAGGGAAAGGATTGGTAAGAATTACCAGTTGAGATGGAGCAGGAGGGGGAGGAGGAGCAGGGGCTATGATTCTTGAGAAGTTGCTTGAGCTTCCCATACTCGTCGCATCTAAGGTAAAAGAGGACACTCATGGGTATAATTCCCATATATGCCACAACAAGAACAAGTTTTTTTTGTATGAAGACCCTTTTTTTCTTGGGTTGATCGCCCTGTTGCTGGGTTGCAAGATTAGGTTGAGGACACTGAGGGGCATTGGGTGGAGGACCCTAGTTTCCTTGATTACCTTGAGACTGATGGTTCTGATTACCCTTCCCAACATTCCTTTTAATGGGGTTAGGGGGATTGGGTCCACTCTGTTGATCATACACTTGTCCTTGTGAAGGTGGTTGATGTGGCGGAGGGGGAGAATGCATGGGGCACTGGTGCCGAAGGAGATGGAGTGCGTGGTGGTGTATACTGATAATAAGTAGATGGGGAAACATTGGCATAAATAGGTTTTGCCACAGTTGGCCCTAGAATCTATTGATGTAGATGAGGATATGAATATGGCGTGTTGGTGTAACATCCCTGGTGAAAAATCCATATAATAAAAGTTAAAAATAATAACCACAGTTGATGGGACACTTATTCCTAGCTGAATGTTGGACAAGACATCCTAGGGGGTGTTCATTTGGTTGTTTATGGCTAAGGAAATTGGCAAAGGCAATGGCTAAGGCTTTGGAAAAGAAAAATGGCATTTTTGGCACATTTATTTATGAAAATAATGGAAATTAAAAGAAAGAGGAGGTGAAAGGTCATAGGTTGCATGTGAGTAGGAAAATGAAGGAAAATAATGGAAAATGAAGAAAATAGAGGCCTCGTTTATAAAAAAGGCTTCTGAGGATTAGTTGGTAACCTTTTTGTTAGTGGAGTTTTGGATCTCTCTCACTCTCACTCTTGGACACTTAGAGTTTTCCTGGAGCACTTTGGAATTCAAGAAAGAAAGGCAAAGAAGGCAAGAGGAAGCAAATATTAGACAAGGAAATGAAGGATCAAGCAGCTACAACAAGCTTCATTGCAGGCATCGACTTGCATGTGTATTTTCCTTGCTATATTTGGCATGCAAACAGGGAAGAAAGTGGCTCAAATCTCGAGGACGTTGGCACAAAACTGGAAAAATGAGTCTCTAGATGCTGGCAAGCAAGCTTGTGATAGTGAATCTGGGTTTCTAAATGTTTTCATGCCTATACCATGAGAGCGCCTGAGGCCTAAGTTGTCCAAAAACGTATTGGGACCCAAGGGAAAGTTGTCTGAAGTGATGGATTGGCTCATGTTGTTGGAAATAAGACTGAGAGGGAGGGTGAATCAGTATTATCAAATCAATAACTTTTTCATTTCATACTCAGATTTAAATATGCTACTTCAATGAAGGTAACTCACATGTAAACGCAACTATCTTTAAAGCAACCAGCGTATATCCAACAAACTTATGATTCTATTAATTCATCATATGTTAATCTTTAATAAATGCATTAGTACTTCATTAACCATATAAACAGTAACAATGTGTAGTAATAACAGAATAAACCATCACACATAAGAAACACACATGAACACCAAAATTTAAGGTGGAAACCCAATGCGGGAGAAAAACCACCTGCTGTTGTCTTATTTTAATATAAGAAAAACATGTTTACAATATTGTACTAGTGCAAACTCATACCAATACATAGGCACCAACCTGCAGAAGGCTACAACCTTCTCTCATGCTCTAGCTTCTACTGGAAGGGAGCTACAACCCCCTAGCTCTTGTACTATCCAATGTGTTTACTAGTACATAGGCATCAGCCTACAGAAGGCTCCAACCTTCACTTGTTTTCCAACTGCTACTAGAAGGGAGCTTCAACCCCCTAGCTCTTGTACTGGCCAATATGTTTACCGGTACGTAGGTGCTGACCTACAGAAGGCTACTACCTTCTCTCTTCCTCGAGGGACCACGTTTCATAAATTTTCAGACTCAATGCTCCTGGTACACAACAATACACATGAAGACCTCATTTCATCAAATTTTCATACTCGACCCATCAGCAACATTGAAGCTCAAAATCAATCACCTCTGCAATACAACCAATCACTGCAAACCCATCATCACTGAAGCAAATCATAATCAATCAATCTAAACATTCAAAAAACTGTCACCAGAACATAGAGAAGAACCTAGAACTCTACATTAACAACCAAAACCAACTGCAACTTCAAACATCATATTTCATAATGCATACACTACTTAGATGTGTTGAACTAGCATGTATACATGATTTTATCAAAGTGAACCAACATACAGATATGAAAATACTAACTTAAAACTTCACAACTATTCTAGACTTCTCTCATACCCAGATCATAACATTTACAGAATAAAACATGCGTTAGTATTCAGATGTAGCCCAATCAACATCAGATCATGCAATGATAAGTCATTTCAGTTCTTATGATCCTGATCTAACATTGTATCCAAGGTGCACAAAATATTTTAGATCATCTCATAATCATAGCCCCTGCAACATAACATATACTTCAGATAGAAGTATTCCTCAGAAACATATTCACTTGCACACTATGGCCTAATGATCTTCTCCTCCTTATATAGTTTTATGCTTTTCTCAATACCTTAGACCAAAACCACTTAGAACCAATACCTTGGACCAAATATCTCGGACAAAATACCTCAAACCAATACCTTGGACCAAATACCTCGGACCAATACCTTGTACCAAATACCTTGGACCAAAACCTTGATTTTCCATCCCATACGTGCTTTTCCTTTTGTGAAAGTGCATGTATATGTATATGCTCCTTTTGTTCTGTTAACCTACGTGTATACGCTACTTGGACAAAATGAACTAGCGTATACTTAAACCATTTCTGGAGTCTAATCTGTAATCCTTTGTTGTTTACCTATTGCACTGTGAACTATCATCTATGTGAGTTGCCATCAAGGACAACACTTGTATCGTAACGCCAACAATTTGGAAAAATGAGTCTCTGTATGCTGGTAGGCAAGCCTATGAGAGTGAATCTGGGTTTCTAAATGTTGTCATGCCTATACCATGAGAGCGACTAAGGCCTAAGTTGTCCAAAAACATAGTGGGACCCAAGGGAAAGTTGTCTGAAGTGATGGATTGGCTCCTCTGGGTCCTAAAGCTAATTTTTAATGTCTTTGTGTTATGCTTCTCTTGATTCCACTTCCTTAATGTCACATAGGAGGTCGAATCCAAACATAGTAGCCTCTCGTTGCATGTTTACCCTGGTTGGCTAGTTACTTGGGTAGATGTGGGAGGAGGGTGTTGCAGAGTGGTAGCAGAGCATGGTTCACCCCTCGAACTGGATGGGTGGTACATGTTGGTCATGCATGCATGTTAGTTGCATGTTTCTCTCCTACACTTGCATTCCATATGCTTGTTGCATTTTCTTAATGATTGATTATTGTTGTAGTAAGGTTTTCATGGAGAATTTGATGTTGATTTTGTGGAATGCATCGTTATGAGTATATGACTAGTTACATATTGTTACATGTCACTTACATGCTGATTTTATGTCACCTACTTACATCCCTATATGTTAGGCTACATTTTGATAGGTTTTATTACATTGATCAGCCTTGTAGGATGGTTACAAGGATTGTTCGCTTATGATCGACTACATGCATTTATGTGTATGTGTAGTTGATTAGGCATTGCTTATGCATGTTGATAGTTGCATGTGGAAATATGTACAATGGAGTAATGGTTGTTATCATGCATGAGGTCATAGCATGTGTTGTTGATATGGCCTTGCATTGATGATAGGAACTAAGTGAGAATGATGGTTGCATGGTCATATGCTTAGATGTTACGTTTCTATTCACTATTATGATTTTGTTATACATGTATTACATTGATTTGTTGATCTTGTAGACAATGGAACCTCCCAAAATTATACTAAGGTATGTTAATTTATTGTGATTTGGTATATCTAACATATTATTGTTACATATCCATTTGGGAACATCACTCCCAACAATTAGATCAGTACTTTTAGATCTTGTAGACAATGGAACCTCCCAAAATTATACTAAGGTATGTTAATTTATTGTGATTTGGTTTATCTAACATATTATTGTTACATATCCATTTGGGCACATCACTCCCAACAATTAGATCAGTACTTTTAGGGCTCATCAAACCCTAATTCAGTTTCTACATGCCCTAGACAAGTCATGACTTTGAATGCCGCCTTCCCTGAAAGTTTCCTGGCCTGAATCCCTCCAAAAATTCCTCCTTGAGGGACCAGCGCAACCTTGGTCAAGGGTAAGTGTGCTTCAATGTAGGTAGGCCCATGTCAGGGTGCATTTTAGTGCACTTAGGCCCACTTTGACCTACGTTGGGCGAGATTCAGCAAAATCCTCATAGGGTTCTGGGAATATTCTTATCTTATGGAGCCTTCTAGAATATTCCCACACTTATCATCTCATATGAGCTCAAAATTGGATAGGGAATGAGTTAAAGTAACCTCCTATCCTCTCATCCCTTCCTCCATGGAAGCTAACTCTAAGTTTGGAAGGCCATTCAATACCCTCATTTATGACCAAACCTCCTACATTTTCCTATAAATTGAGCACTCATCTTAGTGATCAGGGGATGGACTTTGAGAATTTGTAAGGAGATACTATCGGTGTGAGATTTGAGATTGTAAGCAAGTATTGTTATGCTTCCAGAGTGTTGTGCTTTTGATGTGATGTTGGTTGGAACTCAAGCTGGAGGAGTGACATTGGATCTGACTTCATGGTTGTACTCTTCCTTCTACTTAATAAATTTTTTTACACCTTTTCCCATATTCTTGTCTTGATGTATGATGATTATATGTGTAAATACTTTTGATTCCATTTGCTTATAGTAGATAGATCTCTTGCTTTGATTGGTTTTTGTCCTCTGTCTATGATTGCAGGCGCTTGTCGAGTGGATTAAGTTTGAGAAGGAGCGATGGGATCCATACGAAGGAGACAAAGGGAAAGCGAAAGATAACAAGTAGGTCCCTTATCTTATTTATATTCTATAGAAAAAGGTTTAGTCCTTTAATTCTGTTGTTCTAGGTGTAGCTACCCACCTAGGGAACTTTTGTTTATCTGTAGATGTAAAATTCCACATAACAAATTGGCGACTCCACTAGGGAAACTCCCTTTTGGTTTGAAGAACACAGGGGAAACTTTTCAGAGGGAAATGAACTATGCCTTCCTTGACATCAAACATAGAACTCATCCACAGCATTTGAGAGCTATATTCTCAGAGTGCCGACACTACAAAATATGACACAACCGTGGTATGGAGATATACTGATTTATCTCTAGACCTAAAATTTCTGGCCTAATACCTCTCACTCACAACAGCGACATATACGATACCAAGCCAAATATTATCTAATCATTGGCGATACTCTTTACCATCATGGTATCAATACGATTTTTACAAAGGTGATAGATTATTTACGAAAAAGGAATACATTGATCGAACATGGTAAATAGGTTCTCTCTTGTATTATTTTATGTTTTTTCGGACTTGAGAGACAAATCTATGAAAATAACTTGTGGAGTTTTCTTTTTGTCCCTTTTCAAATTCTCTAAACATGAAAAGGACCGAGCTATCATTGTTGTTAAACTCGTTAAAACATCAAATAGTGACAAACATGTCCATCATAACAAGACCGATTTTCACCTTCACTAGACTTGTTAAAACATCACATAGCGATGGATTCACCTGAAGAGTGGAATTATACAACAAGCATATGTTATGCTCCTCAAGCTTGATAAAAAAATAAAGAGGTATTCGTCAACAATTACTGGGGAAAATGGGAAAAGCGGTAAACCACTTTATGGCAACAGGTCGCTCTTGAACATGACACTTTCACTTCATCACTATGACTACTTGGGTTGGGTTATTTTCTTGATGGTCATCATACCTTGGTCTATCATACCAACCATTACTTTGGTTTTGGGTCAATGCTGCCAATTCATTTAGTGTCGTCAACATGTTCAGGAGAAGTCACTCCATTAAATTCATCCTTTGCAATACTCATAAACCTTCATTTTCATGACTGCCATTCCTGAACCTTGTGTCAGTCACATTCTGTCTCCAAAAATCATTACACTTGTTTCGTGTCAATGTGGGATACATCAAGGCCCTCCTGCAACGAGTCGCTTGTTTTCGACATCAGCACGTTATCCAAGAGGTTGACTTAGAAGCACCCTTTCAGTACCTTAAGGCTTGCATACATCAATGGCAAGTTTCTCACTTCCGGCAATAGGTTAACATCATTTTCCTTCAACCGAAAGAATTTGTATGGTGTTCAACATCAAAGCATCCATTCACACTATGCAAAATGTATTGAAGTACCTTGAGGATCATTATCATTATCGGTGATTTCTCTCACGTCTATTAACGGCTTACATCATTGGCTAGTAATCAGATGATGTCTTCCCATGTTCGACTTTAGATCACATATTCGCATGGTTAGACTTGTACTTGAGCGAATGTTTGAATGAGATAGAAGACCCTACATCTAATTTCATCCATCTAGGCTGTGATTTTAGGAAAGTACCAAATCATCCGTACAATGGTTTTACACTGATGGTCATCCCATCATGGGTCTATATCTGTATACGACTATCTATGTACTTGTAATGAAATTTTATATGCTGAGAATGGGTATGCCTTCCCTCAAAAATTCATGAGAAAAATAAAAAGTATCATGATATTATGTATTGTAATTGATGCAGGTCACCATTTGCTTCAGAACCTCCTCATCACATCATAAAGCATATCACTCAACATTATCATTTTCGACTTCATGCTTTAGGGGGCAGCTATTACAGATTCATTTTGGCACATCACTCCCAACATTCAGATCAGTACTTTTAGCGCTCATCAAGCCCTAATTCAATTGCTACATGCCCTAGACAAGTCATCACTTTGAATGCCTCCTTCCCTAAAAGTTTCCTAGCCTGAAGCCCTCCAAAAATGCCTCCTTGAGGGACCAACGCAGCCTTGGCCAGTTGTAAGTGCACTTTAGTGCAGGTAGGCCCATGTCAGGGTCCATTTCAGAGCACTTAGGCCCACTTTGACCTGTGTTGGGCGAGATTGAGCAAAATCATCATAGGGTTCTGGGAATACTCTTATATTCTGGAGCCTTCTAGAAGATTCCCACACTTATCATCTCCTATGAACTCGAAATTGGATAGGAAATAAGTTAAGGTAACCTCCTATCCTCTCATACCTTCCTCCATGGAAGCTAACTCTAAGTTTGGAAGGCCATTCAATACCCACATTTATGACCAAACCTCCTCCATTTTCCTATAAATTGAGCACTCATCTAAGTGATCACGGGCTAGACTTTGAGAATTTGTAAGGAGATAGTGTTGATGTCAGGTTTGAGATTGTAAGCAAGTGTTTTTATGCTACCAGAGTGTTGTGCTTTTGATGTGATGTTGGTTGTAACTCAAGCTTGAGGAGTGAAATTGGATTGGACTTCATGGTTGTAACTCTTCTTTCTACTTAATAAAGTTGTTTACACCTTTTCCCATATTCTTGTCTTGATGTATGATGATTGTATGTGTAAATGCTTTTGATTCCATTTGCTTATAGTAGATAGATCTCTTGTTTTGATTGGTTTTTGTCCTCTGTTTATGATTACGGGTACTTGTCGAGCGGATTAAGTTCAAGAAGCAGTGATAGGAGCCATACAAAGGAGACAAAGGGAAAGCAAAAAGATAACAGGTAGGTCCCTTGTCTTATTTATCTTCTATAGAAAAATGTTAAGCGCTTTAATTCTATTGTTCTAGGTGTAGCTACCCACCTAGGGAAATTGTGTTTATTCATAGATGCAAAATTCCACATAACAATTATGCATCGCAGGAAAGAGATCAAATGGCTAGCAAGGTGGTAGACTACATAGAATCTTCCTATGCATTAAATGAGCAGTGTGGTGTGGGGAACTTTTCTAATTTGGAAGATACACTAAGAAGCTTAAAGGAATAAATAAGGAGTTATAAGGTGGATAATGATAGGATCATATAGGAATAAGAGAAGAAAGCAGAGGTTAATGCTATACTTCTTGAGAGTTTGTAATAATTGCAGGGACAAGGGCCACTTCGAATCAGCCACGGCCAAGAGGAAAAAACTAATGGGGAATATGATAGTAAGTCTCTTGGTAGACATAGATTGGATAGATATGATACGGTGACATATGGTTGGTTGTTGGACACTCCAGATAGAAGGGGTGATGAGCATATTTATTATTCTAGTTATGGTTCTAATAAACACCATGGTCGTCACCATTATCATCCTTATAGGAGGAATGATGTGGGATACTCTCTAGATGAGCTAAAGAAAGAAAAACCACCTACTTCTGATGGATATGTGAAGAATTTGGACGAGGCAGAGGCTTGGATATGTGGGATGAACAAATTCTTTGAGTTGCATGAGTACACAAATAACATGAAGGCCAGAATAGTTATCTTTAGCTTGAAAGGAAAAGAAGACATTTGGTGGGAAGATGTTAAGCATGTCAGAGACATCAGGATAGATGACTTGAGTTGGCAGGAGTTAAAGAGGCTTTTCAAGAAGAAGTACTTGTCATAGAGGTACTACGACAGTAAGGCCAAATAATTATATGAGCTAAAGATGGGGTCAATGATAGATGAAGAGTACACAACCAAGTTTCTAGATCTATTGAGGTATGTACCATATCTTACTGATGAGAAGGCTAAAGTTCATCGATTTGTCAGTGGTTTTCCATTAGAATTTAGAGATCGGATTGAGTATGATGAGCCTCAGTCACTTGAGGAAGTCATTGGGAAATTGAAGCATTGCTATGAACAGTCAAAGCGTAAGAATGAATCTCAGTAAGGATGGAAGGGAAAATACAAAGGTAAAGGTAAATGGCAGCCTAAGAGAACAAGGCCTCAGAATGCAGATGGGAAAGAAAATATGGCACCACAAAAGAAGTTTAATGTAGCTAGACAGGGACATGGGTCACAACAGCAACATCATAGAGGTGAGGGCACTGGTCGGTTGGAGTGTTGGACATGTTGAGAGGAGAACCTTAGGAGAGATTTTCCGTAGCATCAGGGTGGTAGGACAAATATATACATTGCACAGGAGACGCAGACTGTTGTGATGTAGGGCAAAGCATTCCTCGTATTTATACAGTCATGGACAACATATAGGTAGAACACCAAACACCTATCATTGAGATGGATGGTAACCTTTATGATCAAGTTATTTCTATTTTGGTTGACCTTGGATCTAATTATAGCTATGTTAGTCCTGACTTGGTGGATAAGTGTGGTTTGAGTAAGGAATTGCATGGAGAGTCTACGTTAGTGCAGTTCTCCATAGGTACAAAGAAGAGAGTTCATCATTGGGTAAGAGCTTGTGCATTTTATTTGACTGGTATGCCTACCATAGCACATCTAAATGTACTACCATTGGGATCATACAGTATGTTGTTGGGCATGGATCGATTACATATACATAGAACCAAGGTAGACTGTTATGAAAAATCCATTGAGTGTGTTGATGACAATGGGGAGCCAAGATTATTGTAGGGTAATAAGAAAGCCACATCAGTTAGGATGGTGATAGCTATGCAAGAAAAGCGTAGCCATGGGAAATTCTATATTTTATTTTCAATGCACATTTCTAGTAATAAGGGTAAGGAGGTTGAGGATGCAGATGTGTTGAGAAGGTACCCAGTTTTGCAACAGTTTCAGGATGTATTTCCTGAGGACATTATAGAGTTTCCACCCCACAGGGAGGTAGAATTTTCAATTGAGTTAGTACCAGGGGAAGCTCCAGCATCAAAGGTGTCGTACAGGATGAGCACACTTGAGTTAGTTGAGTTAAGGCTATAGTTTAAGGAAATGTTGGAAAAGGGATACATTAGGCCAAGTGTATCACCTTAGGGTGCACCGTATTATTTGTGAAGAAGAAATATGGAACTGTCGGATTATGCATTGACTATAGGTAGTTGAACAAAGTGACTATCAAGGATAGGTACCCATTGTTGAGGATTGATGACTTGTTCAATCAGCAGAAGGGAGGAATAGTGTTCTCGAAGATTGATCTGAGATTCAGATACCATCAATTACGCATTAAAGAGGAGGACATTTACAAGACCACTTTCTAGACCAGGTATGGGCATTATGAGTTTATTGTTTTTCCATTTAGCTTAACTAATGCTCCAACTATGTTTATGTGCTTAATGAATAATGTGTTACGTTTGTATTTGGATAAGTTTATTATTGTGTTCATTGATGATATATTGGTATATTCTAAAAATGAGGAAGATCATGCCAAGAATTTGGCAACAACGTCGAGGTTGTTGAGGGAGCATCAGTTGTATGCTAATCTCAACAAGTGTAGTTTCTTTCAAAATGAGGTACACTACTTGGGGAATGTTGTCTCCAAGGAGGGCATTGTAATAGATCCAGAAAAAATAAGAGCCATCATAGATTGGGTAGCTCCTAAGAGTGTTGTTGGCTTGTTGGGGCTTGACCCAGGTTTAGAAGTGATTTAGACAAACAAATCTCGAAACTACTAGCCCTTTTGGCAACAATCCGTAGTGCGCGGACTGAGGTCTCACCTGAGGTAGTATGGGAGGGTGTTGAAACCAAGTTTCCACAGCCTAGGGATGTCTTGATGAAGTCTAGGAAGTTCGTGAACCGAACTTGCGCGCTTGCGCTGCTCTACCCAACTGTTTATCCTTCGCAACTCATGCAACTGCTTCCGCGCAACTCTGTAAAGAGCGCGAAGAAATGTTGCCTATATCCTTTATCCTTACTGTGCTATTATTATAGATCTTTAACTTAATTGTGTGGGCCCAATATTCTCATTAATTATTTAACATTCATAACAAGTGCGCGCAATCATAAAACTGTAAAGAGATGCATAAATATAACAGAAGTGTAGACACACAATATTTCAGAATCAACTTATCTTTTATTAATTCTCTTTCCAAGTACAATCCCAACTCCACCGTCCGAACTCAGCTACAGGGGTCTTCACACATAGCTATGGACTCTACCAGGCCTCTGCACACTCAGCTGTAGAGCCTCTTCCTACTACTACAACCCAAGACTCGGACTTACAGACTTAGAGCTAATTCATCATCCCCAAAAAACATATCTCTTACATCTTAGAGCTGCGCTCTATTTATACAATCCCATGGTCCGCGCACCATGGGTAGGCTAACATTACAATATATTAATTTATATTTTCAAGGGTGTACAACCCTTTGACTTGACCATTTACTTCATGCTTCATGTGCACATTTTGCGGGGTCTTTACATTACACTTGACCAAAATTTGGGCTTCAAGCCCCAAAACCATGCTATGGGGGAATCCACTACCCAGCAGGCCCCCAACGCAATTATCGTGACTTGTCCTCAAGCCACTCTGCTAGTGTGGTGATCTTTGCATGAATTCCATGCAACAGGTCTCGCACAGCTTGGGTGTCCGCAGCACACTGTTCTACCGCCTATTGTAATTATTGCACACATATCTCTGAACTTTCATGAGTAGGGTCACATTCTTGTCCAACCATATATAGTTCCTGCATCTGTGCTAGCTTCCCTTCAATGGTAGTTATGATTGTGAATGCTTCATTGATCCATGGCTAGATGCGTGCTTTAAGCAGGGCTTCCTTTTGGTGCACGGTGTCTAATCAGTCCTTCAGTGCCCTTGCTTGCTATAGTCTGGCGAGTCATTGAGTAAGGGAAACTATTTGCACGGTGCCCCATACACTGTCATACTCCTGCTAGAACTCGTGCGCCTCTGCCTCTAGGCGTTGTAGGTTTAGGTCTTCTTATAGGTGCGTAAGTATGGTTAGTGCTTGTTCCAACATCTCGGTGCACCCCTGTGTCGCCTGGCCAATTTAATCCAACCCCTTCTGGATAGCGTGGGTGCACTGCTCTCTGACTTCTGTGGGTGTGGAGGGCTATGCCTTCAATCACAGTTCAGCGATTTGCAGGTTCAGCTCCAACTGAACCTTTATCGTTGCCTCCCGGGCCTCGTGGACTTTGGTCGCCAATCTATGAACACACTCTGCTACTGGTAACTCTATTAGCATGGCCAACTCTGGAACGCTCATGCATGCATCCTCTAAAACATGCTCCAATCCGCTAGCCTATGCAACCAACACATCTCTCTGGATGTTGAGCTAGTCCATGTTGGTTTTCTGCTCCTGCAGGACCTGGATCGCTTGGCCTTCCCAGGCGTAAAGTTTGGCGATGACTCCATCCAGTAGCTGGTACAATATTTCACGTGGCAGGGCAGCCAAGTTCAAGCTAGTGCCTCTCATGCTACTCATCACAGCCTGGTCATCCTCGCTTGCTGTTGCTAACGTGCCTTCAGACAAGATGAAGGTGTTACCCATATGGGTGTGCAGAGGCTGTTCAGCCTCAGTGGTTCCTGCTGTAGCATACTGGGTCATTATGCCTATTTGGGGGTGTTGTATTTGTAAACCTTGTAGTTGTGCGCTGAGCACCCCAAACATAGTGTTCTACTCCATCTGCAATCCTTGGAGCGTGCCCTTCGCGACTTCATCAACGCAACATTTCCTCATTAGCTTGTTGGCTAGCAGCTGGGTAGCTACGGGCACCCCTTGGTCTTTAATACTTGCTATTACGTACCCCCACTTTCTCTTTTCTAGTTTATACTTGGCCTTCATAGCTTCTGTGATGGCCAAGTCACTACTTTTCCCTACTATGGCCGCGGGGTCGATTCCTTTGACTGGTAGTCAAGAAATTCGTTGAATTAGATCGGCCGTGATGGGAATCGGCTCCTCCAGCCAGAAATACCCATCATGCACCAGGAGCAACAGCTGCCTGATGACAAATATGGTGATGGGTGCATGGTGGTAGTGGGGTATCCATCGCAGATGGAGTAACCCAGCCTTCTCCACATCGCGCAACCATTTCTGCTTTATTAACTTCTCCACAACCATGAGAACTTCTTGTTGTTGCTAGGTCCCAATCTTCCAACTTTATAGTAGGTACTCGTCCCAATGGCAGACCTTCAAACCTTATATCATCGGGGAGGAGCAGGGTCTGGAGTGCACTCTTCGTGGCCTCCGGGTCCTTCAGTACCTTGGCCTTCCCCTTCCATGGGGGGATGTAGGGAGGTAAATTTGTGGCGAAATGATTTTGGGAGGCATCCTCTGCCTCTTCATCTTGCAGCTCAATTTGGGTGATCAAGGCCTGCAAGTCTTCCTCCTCCTCCTCTGTCTTAATGGTGACGACTTTTCCCTTCTCTGCCATTGACAATTTTCCAAACCGCGGGTTTCTTGGGGATACATGGACTGGCCCCATCGTTTTCTTATCTTTCTGTGGCCATGGCGTGCATGGTGATTTTGGAACTTTGGCTATAGTTGCCACCTCTCCAAGCTCCTCATGGGCCATACCGGGCTCCACGGTCACTTGCGCGAATCGCAGTCTTGTTCTAGCAACTTTCATTGTGTCTACACGTTATAGAAATATTTGGGCACTGCAACACCAAACTCATATGTCCATAAAATAAGGGCTCCTTAAGTCCCTAAAAGTGTTGTTTCATACCCTAAAGGATCATGGTCAGCTGATTACATCATTTCCTAGAATTTCCACCTCAAAAACTACTCAGAACTGGCCAAAACTGGACCATACAGACTGCTCCATGGACAAGGTGCGATGCATACTGACTGCCAAACTGGCCAGGTGTGATGCATACTGAAATGGCCTTTTGTGGGGTGCGATGAGTGAGAATAGACAAATGGCAGAGACATTTTGCTAGGTGGATGATCATGGAATCTTCCAGAAACTTCTCCTGTGACACTTGCCTCTCTAAATTCGCCCAAGGATGAGTAAGAGATCAATGAAATCTCCAAGTGGAACCAAGAACTATCAGTGGAATGACAGTAATCAAAAACCTAGAGCTGACTCACACCCTTGCAAGTCATCTATAAATGGATCCCTCATCTGAGAGATCTAGAGGCTGGAATTTTTTATTTTGTAAGGAAGTGTTGTTGGTTTGTTGGTGAGAAGAGACTTTGCATTGTTGGGTGATTTGCTTGTTCATGAGGTGAGGAGGGCTTCTACACTGGGAGGATGATGCTGGATTAGACAGATGGGTTGTAATCCTCTCTTTCACTACTATTAATAAAGTTCTTTGAATTTTCCTCCATATAATTGTGTGTTTATGAATCTTATTGTTTATGAATGAAATTGTATGGTTAATGTGTTTCTGATTCTGCATTGTTTATGATGTTTTAGATGGAGATGCTTTGATGGTTTGATGTTACTTTGACTCTATAGGTACTCTTTGAAGTGGGACAAGTAGGAGAGGAGTGTCAAATTCTATCAAGGGAAAAGGAAATCAAGCTAGGATCAAAGCGAGAGATCCAGGTTGGTCCTCTTTCCTTCCCTCTCATCTATAACACTTAAAGGAACTCTTGAAAAGCTTTCATTGTTTTTTTCTAAGATAGCTACCCATCTTAGTGGGACTAGTAGTTCGAATCGACACTAGTTTTCCCTGAAACAAAATGGCGACTCCACTGGGGATTGAATAGTTTGTTTTCTTTGTTTATTGTTTGCATTATATACTACAGGCGGAGCCTGAAGTTAGCTAGCTA
The DNA here is from genome assembly GCA_031772625.1 of Pinus tabuliformis. NCBI lineage: Eukaryota > Viridiplantae > Streptophyta > Pinopsida > Pinales > Pinaceae > Pinus > Pinus tabuliformis. Next base: position 310,316,064 of record CM062810.1, on the reverse strand, counting down.
GCCTTCAAAATGCCTTTTCTATGCAATTGCGAAGTAGATGAATGTTGCTTCAGTCAATCTCCGGGTTGGTTTATGAACTGAAAATTTGACTTACAAAGCATTCTAGGTGCCCTTGTGGTAGCTCAAGACCTCATCAGATCTTACCCCTATGCTTTGTTTTTACTGTCCATCATTACTCATCCTAAATCACTAAACTTAGCTGCAAATTTTGAGCAAAAACCAAGCTTAGTTTTTCTCCCTGGTCCATCACACTATCTGTAACTGTGCAACTTGGATTCATCGCACATCCCATGTGTTGAAAGTGAGACGCATCCCTGTTTCCCTGTGTTACAGGTGCGATGATTGAGTGATACTGATTTCTCTCTCTGAAAGTTGGTTTTTTCTCCTTGTTTTTAGCTCTATTCAGTAATTTTGTTGTTCATGATCAGTGTCTTCTTGCTGGAACCTTCTGCCTTCACATAGTTCAGCCTCCATCACTTAGGAATTTTAAATGTTTTTGTGTATTTTTCAGTCATTTACAGTCTTCCTTTGTTAAAAGTAGCCTAATCGAACTGTCGTTTTTGATGCAAGTGTCGTAATTGTCATTTTGAATCAAAAGAAGAGTGTCGTAAAGTCTTCCTCTTCTAGATAGTTGATTGTACTTTTGTCATTGTACTTGATTTGAGTTATTAGTATTTGAAGTGTCAAAAAATAGTTTTCAATTCAAAATCGAAAAGTGTCGTCTTAGTCTTCCTTTCGTTTTGAAAAGAAATTGTTAGAAATGTCGCTTTGAAAGAAAATAGTTCAGATCTGTACTTAGCTTTCTCTTTGGCATTCACACATTACGAAAGCGGAAAACAAATACATGCATGTGCATCTGCATTTTTATTGCATGCAAAATTTGATCTAGGAAAGTGCATTTAGTGTGTGCTCTATTCTCTTTGCTGAAAGAAAATTCTAATCTTCTTTCCTTTGTAGCTAGGATTTTCATTGCTAAAAGAACATAAACGACTGTTTATCATTTTAGATTGCATATTTAGGAATTTCACATCTACATCACGCGGTGAACCTTGAAAGAAAAACTTCTAAGCACGGTCAACTCTAAAATAAATCTCAATGAACATAAAAACGCTTGGAACCTAACGCAACACATCTAGAAGTCTAGGCTAGAGACGTGTTTTGGCATCGTAAAACCTAGTAACTATCATTTTCATCAAAGATTGGGTGATTCCTCCTCTTTGATATGAAAAGTGTCAGTATGGACTTGTTCTCCCCATACCATTGAGTATATATTGGGAGACCACAATAGGCTAATATCCTTTATCCTTAGGAAGTCATGTCTGTCGCCCTATCGATCGCAATGCACTAAACACAGCATTCGGGAAGATTGACTGTCGTACATAAGTCCTTGGTAATTTCTCTATCATTTATCACCAAGGTGTATTTTGTAGTTTTGTGATCGGTTTGGTAATCCCTCTGTCTAGATTTCCAGAGTAGTCACTTTCGTTCCTTTTCAACTCCTTAAAAGAAAAGGTCCATCTGAGCACTTGTCACTTCAGGCTCATTAAAAATCGAAGGCGACTAGAGTCACCTTTAGCTTTTTCTCGACTCTTAAAAATTGAAAATCAAGTTGCGTCAAAGTGTCTTTAAAATTTATTTTAATCGGAATAACATCCCTGTTCCTTCGTTGATCTGAGGTTGAGATAATGGAATCTACCAATCAAGGAATCCCTCTTGGAGGGAATCCTAGTCCTTTCTCCTCTTGGGGAGATATTGGTTCTCCATATATGGCTACATTGTCCCTTCTAGGAATCACAATTGGCTTGCCGGTATGGCTTTTCTCGACCTCTGTCATTCAAAACACCGTAATTCCTCAACAATCTAATCAGAAACTAGATGATACTAAAGTTAACCCTTCACCTTCTACTTCATTTGTTTCTCCTTCCCCTTATTTCTCTTCGCTTGGTGAAACTAGTGACACTAAAAACTAAGTAGCTGAGAAGAAAAAGAAAGGGAAGGAGAAGAAGAATAAGCCAATGAAACAAGGGAATGACCATCCATCATTTGGCGAAAATACACAAACTAAAATTTCCAAACCAAAAACTGCATGAACAATTTGCAAGGAGAGACATTACCATCAAGATTGCCCTTGCATCCCACAGATCTTGAGAGAATGGTCTCCCCGGTTGCACCAGTTGTTGTCATTGACCTCTGACAGTCAGGTTGATAGCACACCATCAACTAGTGAAAACGATGTCAATAGACAGAAAGGAAAAGTCAGGGTTCCATGTAGGTTATGTGAAGGAGATCATACTCTTCACCGTTGTCCTTTTCTAGATGAAGCCGAAAGCATTTTGGATAATCGTCCTACTTCACCACAGCAACTTCCACCTGGATACAAGAAACTCTTGCCAAGTCCTTCGCTAGTTTAAAACCCGGTTGACATAACTCAATTTTCAATCGAATCACCCATCATTGAAAGTGAACCTTCTGAGTCACCCAAAGTCAACTGGTCGAGATGGCAACTGACACATTCTTGCCTTCAGAAGGCCCACCTTCAGATGATATAGTTCCCAAAGAGAATGAGAACGACACCATTCAAATTCTTTTTGTTAATACAGAATCTAATGAACCTGGGGGAAATCCACCCATTCCTTTACAATAGGAAGATACCCCCCCAGTTCATGAAAATTATCTGGACATTTATTTGTTACCTCCTCCGAGCAGTCTATTCATTTTCTTTGACTAGAATCAACTAGCAAAACCCCACCTTCCATCTAATGTACCATTCTTAATCATAGTACAAAAAGTTTACAAAATGATCGTGTCTGGCACTATCATAGATGAAGGGGCTTAAGTGAGTATCCTTTCCTCAACTACTTGGAAAGTTCTTGGTTGGCCATCACTTTTTCCTGAAAAACAAAATTTGTCGGGCTTCAACAAAGGAACCAGTTGACCATTAGGAATCCTTCCAAAGTTACCGATAACTTTGAGAAAGAAAACTGTTCATTTGAACATGATGGTAATCTAAGATCCACTAGATTGCAATCTACTCCTTGGACGTGACTATATATATAGCATGGAAGCTATTGTTTCCACATTCTTTCGAGTGATGTGTTTTCCACATGAAGGTAGACTGGTGCAACTTGTAAACCAACTTTCATTTCCTGGTTCAAACACAGCTATAAATCAACCATCATCCCTAAATGGTCTCTTTGCGTCAACAATGTCTCTTCAACCTTCATTCCATCCACCTAATTACCGCGAGTAGTTCGGTGAGTTCGATGAAAGTTTAGGGGGCATGCACCATAGTCTGCTTCAGAAGGTAAACCCAGAGGAAAAGAGATATTTTCTTGAAAGGTCATAATACTTGGACCGAAAAAACATCCTCGTATAGGTTAAGTGATCAGTCTGACACAGTTATTTCCTTTGTATGATGGTGAGTGGAATCTCACAACATTCACCTTCTTACGTTATGTGATTGGAAGCTCACACCAGTCACCTTCGCCTATTTCGATGGATAAAGAAAAGGAAGAGTTTTTTTTTGCGACAGAAACAATCTTGCCTAACCGCAGGGACTTCCATTTGGTAACCGGAAACTCTCCTTTTACTAAAACACCTGGGGCCATGCAAACCTTTGTATGCAAGTGAAAAGCGACCTTTGATTTTCTTAGTTTGTAGGTTCTCAACCCTTCAACCTAGTAGCTCGGTCATTTCTAGCCTGCATAAAAAGGTAATGAGCACATATTATAGTAGTGTTCAAGCTCATTAAAAAATAAATCTACCAAGAGACATTATCAAAAGACTAGTAAGAGAAATGTTCCCGCAAGGTTCAAGCTCATTAAAAAATCAACCTGCACTGAGCATAGTTTCCCTTGATTCAAGCTCATTAAAAAATGAAACCACCTGTGGTAAATAACCTTTGTGATCACTTTGCTATAAGCCCTTTTGAACCTTGGTTGTGTTCCTACCATCACCTCCATTCATTTGGACGACCTTACGCTTCCACTTGATTATTTACCCTTTTGAGGAACATCTGCAATGAGTGATTCTGATTGCCACCCTCTTCACACTACCATGTTTTGAGAAGTTCCAAACTTACCTAGAACCGGTTGCTACCCGAAATACCACTTGTTCCTAAAAAATGAGTCCCTTTTAAACTCTTTTTAGACTCGTTAAATATAAAAAGATTGTCGATCTGTTGGCCTTTCCAGCTCATTAAAGTAAAGGGAATGCCATCCCTCTCATATATTTTAATCTTTTTGGACCTGAGGGATTATCAAACAAAAAGATCGAGCGCTTGTCTTTGTCGGCTTGTTAAATCTATCGAAAAGTCACCCCTTTCGTATTATTTTATACTTTTTTAGAATTAAGGGATTATGCCACAAAAAAGGACTATTGGAGTCTCCTTTTTGTCCCTTTTAAAACTCTCTAAACATGAAAAGGACCGAGTTATCTTTGTCGTTAAACTCGTTAAAACAATAGTGACAAACTTGTCCACCCAAACAAGAACAAGTCTCACTGACACTAGGTTCGCTAAACACAAAGTGACAGGTTTGCATGAAGGGAAAATTATAGACCAAGCATATGTTATCCTACTCAAGCTTCTCAAAAATAAAGAGGTACTGGTCAACAATGACTGGGGAAAAATGGGAAGAAAACTTGAAGAACTTTATTGGTAGCAGGTCTCTCTTCCACATGACACTTTCACTCCATCACTGTGATTGAGTTGGGTTGGGTTTTTTCATTCACCGTCACCATTGGTCTTTCGTACCATCCATGGGGTTAATGCTACCAATTCCATATCAGTGTCGCCAATATGTTCAAGAGAAGCCATTCAGAGAATTCACCATCCAGCAAACGCCTCATCCACTGCAATACTTCCACCCTTCATTTTTCATGACCGCCATTCCTGAACCTTATATCATCAGATTGTTTTCACCTCCAAAAAAATCATTTTCTCCATTTCACGTCGTAGATGTGGGATACATCAAGGCACTCCTATGACAGGTCACCTCTTGTAGAAATCAGCTCATTATCCAAGAAGTTGACTTAGAAACAACCCTTTTCATTACTTTGAAGCTTGCATGCCTCAATGGAAAGTTTCTCACTTCTGGTGACAGGTTTACATCAATGACCTTCGACCGAAAGATTTTGCGTGGTGTTCGACATCAACTCATATATTCACACCACGCAAATTGTACTGTAGTACCTTGAGGGTCATCATCATTATCGGTGACTCCTCTCGCATCTATTAACAGATCACATCATTGGCTGGTAATCAGGCGATGTCTTCCATGTTTGACTTCAAAACATCTTTTCACATGGATCGACTTGTACATTGGGCAAAGATTGGATGAGTTTTGAAGACCCTGGATCTAGTTTCATCCATCCAGGCTGCGATATATTCAAGAAAATAAAGACATCAATTGTACACAAAAGTAGCATAGATATTCATCTAAGCCAAGGAAGATGACTCTTCATGCGAAGAATCACCAGTTTGCAACAACAGACGATTGTTTGTCCTATGTACATGAAAATGAATTTATAAAACTGAGCATGGGAATGCCCACCATAGCTAGATCATGAAAATAATATGATGATGATGTATTGTATTGTATCTTATACAGGTCACCTTCCAGTATGAATACCTCGGATCCTCATGATAAAGCATTTCACCCGACATCAAAAGATTTACAACCTCATGCTTTAGGGGTGTTACACAAAAATATCGTCATCATGATTATTTGCAGTCAGTATAGGTATATCATCACTTGTACTGTCCTCCTAAGGAAGTCACAGACCTCATCTCTTCAAATCAAGCTTTGGAAATGAGAGAAAGACATTAAAAATCAATGTAACTCTGGTTCTGCACTTTCTCTCATGGTCACCTTCGGTCCCACACCTTCTGTGTACAAAAACTGCAGACCTGCCCGCTCTGTCCCTAACGGTGTAGGTGCGGACCCCTGTGAAAGTCAAAAGGTGCAAGTTTTATCTTAAAAAACTCACTTTGGGTTAATTCTAAAGGTTTCTAGAAGGAATTTTGACGTGGATTGTTCGCTCTGAGGTGGTTCATGCATCCCAAAAGAGAAGGAGCTAATCCCTTGAGGAGAGGAGCTATCCCTTTGAAGGAGGGCTTTATCCCTTTGAAGGAGGACCTAGTAACCTCCCTCCATTGCACTATAAATACAGGCATTGGGCTGGTTGCTAGGGAGGTTAGAAGCTGAACATTTTTTAGGGTAAATTCTCGTGAAATCAAGACTTCATAGTTAAGCCTAAAGAGGAGAGATCACATACCTTTTTGGTTTCATTGGGGAGTGAGTGAAACTTGTCAAAGTAGAGGAGACTTCTTGCTGGACCCCGGGAGGAGCTTGTACAGCGTCAAGGCAAAGGTTGTAAAGTTCTTCTTCTCTTGAATTAATACAATCAAACTCATTTTTCTCAACAAGTATCTTATGTTATTTGTTTCATGGACTCCTTGACTTCCATGTTAAATATGTTTTATGCAATTGGCTTTTCAGGTGCTATTTAATTTGTTTGCCTTGTTTGTGCTTGCAGATTCGCGAAAAGGAGCTCATTTGGATCGAAGGAGCGAGGGCATCCACAAGCTAGCGTTGGACCTAAGGTAGGCACTAAAAACACTTGTTTGCTATTGTTTATTAAAGCATATTTAGAGAAAGATAGTGTCTGGTTGGTTTGCTTGTCATTAGGTCTTCTTTAGATTCTAGGAAGGTCTATCTTGTCCGCAAGATTGACTTATTCCGTGTGACAAAATGGCGACTCCGCTGGGGACTTGATTGTTTTCCTTGTTTTTACTTTGACCTGAGAAACTCTATTTTTGTTTCTGTTTTTGGCTTGATGATTGTGGGATTGGGTGATTTTAGTTAATTTTGAGTTAGTTTTTATTTTTCATAGTTTTGGGAGAAGTACGCACCCTCTGAGTTAAGCACAGTGCGTACCTGTACGTGCTTTTGCTTTGTGCACAGAGCGTGAACGCACCTGTGTAAACAGGTTGCCTGCGTACCCTATCAAAATTTTGAGAAATTTTAAATTTTTCTCTTTTTTATCAGTTTAGAATTTGTTTATAGGTTTTAGCCATTGCCCAGACCTGCGTGTACCCTGTCAAAAACTTTCCTTGGATTGATTTCATTAGTGTTAGGGTTTTAGGTGAAATTCCTAGGAGTTTTGCTTGTTGGGTTTGTTTTTCATTTTGGTTGTGTAGTGGCTCTGAGCTTAGAGGTTGTAGGGACTTCAGATCACCTTAGTGTCTACCAGCTTTCTTATGAGTCTGACCATTAATGAAATCTCACCTTGTTTGAGGAATCCGCTTTGAGTTTTCTCTTTACAAAACTTCGAAAAGCTTGTGTTTGAGAGTTTGGATTTTCATTTTCAAAAAGAAAACGAAATTGGTTGTTCTTGACTGATTTGTGATTCTGCATAAATTAGTCCTTAACTTGCATCTAGCTGAGTAAAACATCCTTAAAAAAAGACTTTTAGTAGGCTTTGACTTCAAATAGGTTTTTATAGTTTGTAGCTCTCAAAGTTAGTCATTTTCATTAGTTTTGAGTGTTTTATTTACACAATATAAAAAAATCTCTTTTGAAAAAAGTTTTTTTTTTGTAGTGATTGAATGCTTTGAAATGAAAAAGGGAAATTTTTGTGAAATAATTAGTTGTCTTGTTTTGAGTGCTTTGGAAAGGAAAAGCTCTTCTTTTAATTTGTTTAATTGAGAAAGATTTGTGTTTACAAGTATTTGCATTCTCAAACTCTTTCTTAGTTTAGAAGTTCATCGAAGAGAAAAATGTTGTTTAGATCATCTTAGGTGCATTTTTAGTGATTTTGAGTCGAGTCTTCATACCACGAATTTCATCTCCGCACCTTTGGACTTAAACAAAAACCACTAAAATTAACGCTTAAAGTAAAATTCACCTAGTAACATTTTTATTTCTAGGGCTCTGATACACCAACTTAGCTTAGGCTAGTGTCTTGGAGTAGGAGAGTAATTAACTCTCCAAGACAGTAAAAACAAACAAGTAGCTGTATCTTGTGGTAGGTGTTACACTAAAAAATGTCACCTTGACTAGTCACAGTTAGTATGGCTCAAATCAACAGTCATGCTACCCTCTTAGGCAAGTCTCATGCCTCTGTTATCCATCTCAAACTCAAAGAAGAGAGAAAGTCTTGTAAAAACTATGTTTATCTCTGGGGTCGCAGGTTCTCTCTAGCCTTACCTGCGGGGACGCTGCCCATGTTCACAAAATCTGCGTCCACGGACGCTCTGTATGTTAAGGGACAGGTGCGTCCCTCTGTAAAAGGCAAAATGCGCGAGTTTTATCTTGAAAAAGTTACTTGTGGTTACTTCTAGAACATTCTAGAGGTCGGTTTGATGAAATGGATGCGCCTCCAGTTGGTTCATGTATCTCTATTAAGGGGGAACTTATCCCATCAATAAGGGAGCTATCCCACCCAAAGAGGGGGATGATCCCATTGATAGTGGACCTGAATAACCTCTTTACAGCACTATAAATAAAGGCATTGAGCCAGAAGGAGAGGAGGTTGGAGCTATACATTTTCTTTGGGTAAATGCTGCAGGATTTAGGTCTTCCATTTAGAACCTTTGTGAGGAGAGATTGTCTTTGCTTGATTCTACTTGGAAGTGGGTGAGCTTTGTCAAAGTAGAGGAAAACCCTTGATGGACCCTGGGAGGAACTTGCACAACACCAAGGCCAGGTTGTAAGAGTTTCTTTGTTTCGTTATTAATACAAACTGGTTTATTTTTCTCAATAGCTTGTGTTAATGAGTTATTTCATGTGTTCCTTGGTCTACATGTTGAATATATGTTTTATTATATGAAATGCAAGTGCTTGGTAATTGTTTGATTGTTTGTGGTTGCAGGAATTGACTTGAAGGAGGAGCTCATCCGGATTGGCAAGGACAAACTACAACAACAGCGTTTTGGAATAAGGTAAGCCTAAACACTTGTAGTTTTCATGTTATAAAAGGTGTATTTAGAGAAAGATCACTCCATTTTGTCTTGTTTGTCATTAGAATGTCTTAGACTTCTAGGAAGGTCAGCCGTGTCTGCACTTTTGACAGATTCCGTGTGACAAATTGGCGACTCCGCTGGGGAATCCATTAATGAGAGAGTCTTTTCCTTTATGTGAACTTTGCTTTGAGAAAATCGTTTTTATTTTCTGGTTTTTGACTGTGAGAATTAGTATTTGGGTGGCTTAGCTTTAGATTTAGTTAGATTTGGTTTTCTTCATTTTTTCCAGAAGGACGCACCCTCTGAGTACTGCACAGTGCGTCTTTGGACGCGCTGTTGCCGTTTGCACAGAGCGGGCCCGCACCTGTGATAACGGGTGGCCTGCGTCTTCCTGTAAAATTTAGGAAAACTCCATTTTTGCTTTAATTGCTTTTAGATTTTGTTTTTTCTTAGTGTTTTCTGCCCAGATCCTTTAGTACCTTGTCAAAAATTTTCACCTGAACTCGTTTCATTGGCATTCCTGCTTTAAGCTTTCATCAATTGGGTGTTTTGAGTCTCTTTTTTGAGAAATTCTTGATTTGATTTCCTTTGGTCATTACTTGGAGGTTTGTCTCAGTCCTTTCACAATTTTGCATCTTTTTGCTTGTGTTTTTGCAAAAAAATTTCCCCCTCATTCGCCGGGGGGGGCTAAATTGTGTATGAGTGTTAATCGCCTTTGAGTGTTTTTATTTTATGATCTTTGGAACTCTCACCCAATTTTCTTGACTTGCACTTGATTGGTTCTTAGATTACATTAGAATCGTCTTGTGTTTGAGAATTCTCTTGCATAGATCACATTTGCATAATTAGAATTCTCATTTTCGGAATATGAATGAAAAATGTGCATAGATTACACTTGCATACTTTTCAAGTGAATTGTGCTTAGATTACCATTGCATAGTTTACATTCTGAAAAATCAATCGTAGATTTAGATCAGTTTTCTTTGATTTGAATTTACACAAAATAGAAAATAAAAAAAATGGTTTGGAATTGATTTGCATTAGTTTTTCTTGATGAAATTAATGCATTAGAGAATTTGTTATATTTTCTCTTAGTGATCAATTTTTTGCATTGTTGGAAGTGAATGGAAACTCTCTCCTTACTTTAGGTAGGATTCATCGAATTGAAAGGATTACATTATCATATTCGATTGCATTCAGTTGAGTCGGGTCATAACACCATTGGTTTCATATCCATTTCCCATTTGAGTAATAACAGCCTTAATAACACAGCGCTTAATTAAAATTCATCTAGTAATTTTTACATTTCTAGGGCTCTGAAACACCAACATAGCTTAGGCTAGGGTCTTGGAGTAGGTGAGTACTTAACTCTCCAAGACTACAAAACCAAACAGATAGTTTATCTTGAGTAGATTAAATCCAATTGTTTCAGTTACACTCTGGGAAAGCTCCTCTTAAAGGAGAAGCACGAGCTCGTGTCCGAACCAGTGAGGGGATCATTCCTCCCTCGTTGGGAACGACGCCAGACAGTACGTATTACAAACGGTAAACCTCGGATTAACCATTGTCGAGGAGCCAGGGGTCACTTATCGGTAAACCTTGGATTGTTGTCAAGGAGCCGGTAAGGGGATTGAGCTTGCTACTCTGCCCTTGCGTGCTGTCGGAGTTTAGACTGTTCCCCCAGGTGTATTTGTTACTGTTGGTGACCTTAGTGACCATAATCTTTAGGGTTCTACCGAGGTGACGGTGGAGGGAAGGTCCCACTGTACCTGGAGCAGACGTCGGTTATACTCACTTGGATTTTCCGGGGGGTTCACTTCACTTCGAGACGGTTAAAGTGGAGGAACTTGTGCCGGTCTATTCATTAAGCAGGTTGCCGGGGTAACTGTTCCACCCGCCATTTCTGTACTGAATTCTGCGAGGTTGGGCTTCATCACCAACTAGTGTTTTCGGTCCGAAGAGCTTACTGTTTGTGTGTGGTTTGACTCCTAGATTTGATAGCGCGTGTTAATTTGTTTGTTTTTACTTTTAGAGACCATAGGTGTGAATTGTGAATTTTAGTTGTTAGGTGTGAATTGTGAATTGTTAATTTTAGTTTTAAATTGTTAATAAAATTCACTGAAGTTGAATATAATGGCAAATGTTCCGGAATTTATCAACCTAGGAACCCCTCCTAACGAGAATCCTAGTACTTTTCCTTACTTTGGAAATGTTGGTCCTCCTTATATGGCTACTTTGTCATTACCTGGATTTACAATAGGTTTACCGATATGGTTATTTTCAACTTCGTTGGCCCAAAATACTCAAATTGTTCCATCTCAACCGAATGCTTCACCTCAACAGAGTTCACCATCTCAACATCACCAACCTTCTGTTGACCCTTTACCTTCTTCGCCCAATTTTTCTTCCTCCATTTCTTCCTCTTCGCCTGGTAAAAGCCTTGATGCTAGTAACCAGGAGGCTAAGAAGAAGAAGAAAGGGAAGAAGAAGAAGAAGAAGAAGAAGAAGAAGCAAGATAAACAAGACATCAACCAACCAAACATGGCTGTAAGTGTTAGTTGTGTTGAGGAAAACTCCGACATGCACCGTAAACCCAAATACCCTTGCAGGCTTTGTAAGGGTGACCACTTCCTTGTCAATTGTCCTGGTATTCCAAAGGTCTTGGAAGTATGGTCAGAAAAATCTCATCAACTTTCCGTTGATCCATCAACCAGTGATAGTCAGGTTCCTGGGAAAAAGGGTAAAGTTAGGTTTCCTTGTAAGTTATGCAAAGGGAGTCATCAAACTCACATTTGCCCTCACATGGATGAAGCCTCAACATTGTTGGAAAACCTTCCTGTTCCACAGCAAGAATTTCCAACTGGTTACCGTAAACTTTATCCCAACCTACCGTCAACTGACGGAGTGATTGATCTAAATTCAAGTACAGTCGATCACACTCTCCCATTGGAGAGTGAAACTCATGTCACTCAGGTTGATGATCCATTAGTTGATCAAGTGGTCGATTCAATTTCATATTCGGTCGATCACACTCTCCTTTTTGAGAGTAAATTTCATACCGCTGATGTTCTTCTTGTTACATCGGATTCTTCTATGCCGGGGGGCATTTCACCTGTTTCTACAGAACCCCCTCCAAGTACTGAGGTCTTTTCCTTTGATTGGAATAGACTGACAGAACCTCGTCTTCCTTCCTCCATCCCTTTCCAAATCATTGTCAAGGCTGGTGGTAGGGACATACATCGTACTCAGGTAGATGAAGGTGCTTCTGTTAGTATTTTATCCTCAGCTGTTTGGAAAGCTTTGGGTTCCCCTCAGCTTGCGCCTATTACGCAGAATCTGAAAGCTTTTAACAGAACAATTAGTGAACCTTTAGGGATCCTTCCTAAGTTTTCTATTACCTTGGAAGGTAAAACTGTTTGTATTGATCTTATGGTAGTTCGAGGTCCCTTGGATTTCAATTTACTCCTTGGGCGAGACTATGTTTATGCAATGAAAGCTGTCGTATCGACACTCTTTCGCGTGATGTCTTTCCCTCACAATGGCAGTATTGTGACTGTAGACCAGCTTTTGTTCCCTAGTTCAACTACCAATAATATGACACCCCTAAATGTTCCTAATTCTAAAGTGGTATCTACCCCGCCACGGGTTAATTATGTGGCAACTGGTCCCATGTTTTCAGTTACCGATGTAAGTGAGCCTCTCACTGTTTGCTCATCTTCCTTTGATTTAGCTCCGGTAATTGACATGGAAAACTCTATGGGATTACTTGAACACGATGTTCTTATCCCTTTTGAGTCCCTTGACATGTGTTCCTTCCCAAGAAGTATTCTTCCTTCGGATGAAGACCTCTTGGAAGCCATGATCAAGGTGTGTCCATTGACATGTCTTTCCTCCAGTTGGAAACCATGATCAGTATGTTACGAGGAAAGTTCTTTTTACTGAGTCAACCTCGTTAAAAAATGAATCAGTGAGTACGAGGAGAGTTTTTTCCTGTATCAACCTCGTTAAAAAATGAAATAGGCTGTAGTGAGGATAGTTTCTTCTAGTCTCAACCTCGTTAAAAAATGAAACTGGAAGTCATGAGCATAGTTCCTTGTCTTGTGTCAAGCTCATTAAAAAATGAAACAAGGAGTTCCGAGGAAAGTTCCTTGTCTTGTGTCAACCTCGTTAAAAAATGAAACAAGGATAGGTTATATAGATAGTTAGAAAGTAGGGTTGTGAGGAAAGTTCCTTTTACTGTGTCAACCTCATTAAAAAATGAATCAGTATGAACGAGGATAGTTTGTTCCTATCTCAACCTCGTTAAAAAATGAAATTGGATACGAGGAGAGTTTTTCCTGTATCAACCTCGTTAAAAAATGAAATAGGCTAGTACGAGGATAGTTTGTTCCTCTCTCAACCTCGTTAAAAAATGAAATTGGATGCAACGAGGAAGGTTCCTTTTACTGTGTCAACCTCGTTAAAAAATGAATCAGTGTGTTTGAGGAAAGTTCCTTTTACTGAGTCAAACTCATTAAAAAATGAATCAGGTAGATAGTAGATTATAGAAAGTAGGGTTGTGAGGAAAGTTCCTTTTACTGTGTCAACCTCGTTAAAAAATGAATCAGTGTGTGTGAGGACAGTTCCTTTTACTGAGTCAACCTCGTTAAAAAATGAATCAGGTATGAGCAAAGTTCCTTGTCTTGTGTCAAGCTCGTTAAAAAATGAAACAACTCCCACAAGTCTTTCCAAGATCTTGAAAGTAAAGCTTCATTCCATCCACCTCATTGAATGCAATGAAGCTTGGGGGGCATGTACCTTGATTTGCATCATTATGCTAGGGGCATGTGAACTTATAACAAGCATAGTTTTTCATTTCAAGCTTGCATAAACATGAAACTGAATCCGAGCATAGTTCTTTTCCTGTGTCAAGCTCGTTAAAAAATGAAACAAATCCTCCTCTAATTGAGTCGAGAGTTTGACTAGACCTCATAGATGTTAGGTTGTACATTTAGGTTAGTTATTTCAGTTTTTGCATAATTTTCTTACAGTTTTAGGTCGAGTCTTTCAAATGATCTCGTACTTGAACCTTCATTTCATCCACCTTAGTTGAATGAAATGAAGCTGGGGGGGGCATGCGCTCTAACAGTTATGCTTAGGGGGCATCAAGCACAGTTTTATCTCTGTTTCAAGCTTGTGTAAAAATGAAACTAATATGAAGCATAGTTTTTATCTGTTTCAAGCTTTTGTAAAAATGAAACCTATCTTGAGTCAATTTCAGTTATTTTCAAGACTCGTTAAACTCATGAAAATCTCGAGATTATTTTGCTATTTTTCATTCTCGTAAAACAAATGAAAATGCCGAGTTCTTTCCGTCTTTTCCTGCTCGTAAATTAAATTGAAAGTCGGCTATATGAGTACATTTTTATCATTTTTTCGAACTCGTTAAAACTTACGAAAAAGTGAAACCTTGGAGTTCTCTTTTAAGCCCTTTTTAGACTCTTAAAACATGAAAAGATTGCCGAGCGTTTCTTTTACACTCGTTAAAACGGAATTAAAAGACGGTCCCCTTATAGCCCTTTTCTGACCGTAAAAACAGGAAAAGATTGCCAGGTTTTTGTCGTTTCAAACTCGAGACTAGAAATAAAACGACGTGTCCTTGATCGCTTTTTACTTTTCAGGTCAGTGGCACTAATTATGAAAGTACTCCTTGGTCGCAAGATCAAGCGGTTCCCCCAGGTATTATTTTATACTTTTTCGGGCTTGAGGGACACAAATGTACGAAAAAGTTCAACGTGGAGTCTCCTTTAGTTTTTTCAGACTCTCTAAAAATGAAAAACACCGAGTTTCTCCTATACTGGGCTCGTTAAAATTTTACAGTAAAGGACCTGTTCAATTACAAACAAGAACGAACCACTCCTTCCTAGGGTTCGAATTTAAACTAGGTTGGACTCGTCCGAAGGATGAGCTTATAATCAAGCATATGTTATCCTCCTCAAGCTTGTTAAAAATAAAGAGGTACTTGCCAGAAATGGTGGGGGAAAAGAGAGAAGAATGAACCTGTTTGTTACCTTTTATCTCAAAAGAAACTTTATTACCGCTCTTGAACACGACACTTTTCATTCACCTGGGTTGGGAAATCTTTTACCTCACAGTTGATCAAACCACTTTGAAAGTCTTTAACCGGGTTCCGGGGATTAACTTTGAGTTATTCGTCACCAAGCCATCTGTCGTGTCGTTATGTGTTCAAGAGGTCTGCAAGCAAAACTTTCATCTGCAAAATACTTGTCATCCATTTGACCATCCCTGAGTCAGTCCTTACAGCAACATTTCTTCAACTTGAACAATGATTTCGTGTTGCGGGCTTGCCTGCAACGGGTCGCTTTCTATCGACATCGACACATTATCTAGAAAGATGACTTAGGAATCGACAGTACCTTGAAGTCTGCATGCATCAATGGCAGGTTTCTCGCCTTTGACGTCAGTTTACATCATTGACTTTCGATCAAAGGATTCCGTGAAGTGTTCGACATCAAAACATCTATTCACATTTCACGGGTTGTGCTTGGTACTTTGAGAACCATTGACATTACTGGTGGTCTCTCTCACGCTTGTTAACAGTTTACATCATCGACTGGTAATCAAGTGGTTTCTAACATGTTCGACATCAAATCATTTAATCACATGGCTAGAATCGTACCAATTCGGGAAGTAGAAGTGAAGACCCTGGATCTAGTTTCTACCATCCAGGCTGCGAGGAGTTTTGTATTCATTATCTATGTAGACTAATCATAAACAGATGGCTGCGTCCATACTGTGTCTACAAAAGTCTATAAAAATGATGTACTGCAAGATCATTCCTGTATCAGAATAGTTAGTCCATTAGTTAAAGTTTTGAATCTGAGTATGGGAATGCCTACCTCAGTGATGATATAATCTTATCCATGTATTTTGTGTTGAAAATTGCAGGTTCCAACCAGGCCATCCACAAGACAATCCTTGAAATGATAAAGCGCTTCACCCTTCCTAGAATTACAAAACCCTATTCTATTCCAGGCTTCGCACTTTAGGGGGCAATCTGTTACACTAAAAAATGTCACCTTGACTAGTCACAGTTAGTATGGCTCAAATCAACAGTCATGCTACCCTCTTAGGCAAGTCTCATGCCTCTGTTATCCATCTCAAACTCAAAGAAGAGAGAAAGTCTTGTAAAAACTATGTTTATCTCTGGGGTCGCAGGTTCTCTCTAGCCTTACCTGCGGGGACGCTGCCCATGTTCACAAAATCTGCGTCCACGGACGCTCTGTATGTTAAGGGACAGGTGCGTCCCTCTGTAAAAGGCAAAATGCGTGAGTTTTATCTTGAAAAAGTTACTTGTGGTTACTTCTAGAACATTCTAGAGGTCGGTTTGATGAAATGGATGCGCCTCCAGTTGGTTCATGTATCTCTATTAAGGGGGAACTTATCCCATCAATAAGGGAGCTATCCCACCCAAAGAGGGGGATGATCCCATTGATAGTGGACCTGAATAACCTCTTTACAGCACTATAAATAAAGGCATTGAGCCAGAAGGAGAGGAGGTTGGAGCTATACATTTTCTTTGGGTAAATGCTGCAGGATTTAGGTCTTCCATTTAGAACCTTTGTGAGGAGAGATTGTCTTTGCTTGATTCTACTTGGAAGTGGGTGAGCTTTGTCAAAGTAGAGGAAAACCCTTGATGGACCCTGGGAGGAACTTGCACAACACCAAGGCCAGGTTGTAAGAGTTTCTTTGTTTCGTTATTAATACAAACTGGTTTATTTTTCTCAATAGCTTGTGTTAATGAGTTATTTCATGTGTTCCTTGGTCTACATGTTGAATATATGTTTTATTATATGAAATGCAAGTGCTTGGTAATTGTTTGATTGTTTGTGGTTGCAGTAATTGACTTGAAGGAGGAGCTCATCCGGATTGGCAAGGACAAACTACAACAACAGCGTTTTGGAATAAGGTAAGCCTAAACACTTGTAGTTTTCATGTTATAAAAGGTGTATTTAGAGAAAGATCACTCCATTTTGTCTTGTTTGTCATTAGAATGTCTTAGACTTCTAGGAAGGTCAGCCGTGTCCGCACTTTTGACAGATTCCGTGTGACAGTAGGGAAGAAATCCAATTGTTGCATTTATGCTCTGGGAAAGCTCCTCTTAAAGGAGAAGCACGAGATCATTTTTATTTCTAGGGCTCTGATACACCAACTTAGCTTAGGCTAGTGTCTTGGAGTAGGAGAGTAATTAACTCTCCAAGACAGTAAAAACAAACAAGTAGCTGTATCTTGTGGTAGGGAAGAAATCCAATTGTTGCATTTATGATCTGGGAAAGCTCCTCTTAAAGGAGAAGCGCGAGATCGTGTCCGAACCAGTGTGGGAATCAATCCTTCCTCATTGGGAACGACGCCAGATATTCACGTATTAAAAACGTTAAACCTCGGATTAACCATTGTCGAGGAGCCTGGGGTCACTTGTTGGTAAACCTTGGATTATGTCAAGGAGCCTTCAAGGGGATTGAGCTTGCTACTCTGCCCTTGCGTGCGTATTGGATCGTAGACTGTTCCCCCAGGTGTATTTGTCTCAGTTGGTAACCTTAGTGGCCATATTCTTTAGGACTCTTCCTGAGGTGACAGTGGTGGGAAGATCCCACTATACCTGGAGCAGACGTCGACTAGACTCACTTGGATTTTCTGGGGGGTTCACTTCACTCGAGACGGTTAAGTGGAGGAACTTGTGCCAGTCTATTCATTAAGCAGGTTGTCGGGGTAACTGTTCCAACCGCCATTTCTGTACTCAACTCTGCGACATTGGATTTCATCAGCAACTAGTGTTTTCTGTCCGGAAAGTTACTGTTTGTGTGTGTTTCATCTCCTAGATTCTTTAGGCATGTGATTCAAATTTGTTTGGTTCTTTAGAGGCCTTAGGCGCTTTTCATTGAGATTTTACTTTGTTTGCGTGTGAAGTAGTTAAAAGTATTTAACTGTGGCTGAATTACCAAGACAGTCCCGTACACTTCGGGGCCAGTCTCCTGAGATTATAAACGTGGCTGAGTTACTGAGGAAGTCCCGTAGACTTCGGGGCCAACCTCCTAAGGAAGTACCGAGCTAACTTGAAGGCTTAAAAGTCCTCGTAACTCCTAGAGACAGTAGAGTTGGGTCACCAGAAGAAGGAGAATCTTCTTTGATAGTACATCCTGATTTTCAAACGCCAGTAGAAGAATATAATCCACAGTTAGTGTCTGTCTCCGAAATCGCTGGTAGCTTTTCATCTACTAGTGATATAGGTGAAGAAACCGAAATATCTGAGCCTGAAAGTGAATTTGCTGCTACTCCGACATCGGGGTTTGTTTCTCCAACTTTTAGTGGTCCTGGTGCACCTAGGGTAGGAAGAGTAATCACTCAAGATCTTCCTTCTGGACTTATTTCTATTGAAGAACTTGCTCCGGAAGAAGAAGAAGTAGGCATCCCTATCCCTGAAAATCAACCTGTCATTGAACTAAGGGAGCGTGAATGAATTTTTTACAGTCCACCCAGGAGTAGTTCTTAGTATCTTTCTTTGACTAATTATTTAGAAAACTCAGGGTTAAGTTTTTCACCACCTCGTGCTCCTTATCACTCAACACCTAGGGGTTTTTATACTCCCGTCAATATGTCAGGACAGTCGTCCATGTTTACTCAATCGCCCGAATCTTTTTTGTACGGCGGTCCATCTGTTCCCTTGGGGTATCAGTCTCTTTCTGGTACTTTTCTGGGAGCATCTCCTCAACCCATTGAGCAAGGGTTATTAACTGGAAGCAATGTTAATAAACCGTTGAGGGTAGAAGACATTCTTATGATGTCAGGTTCTATTCCCAATCCTCAACCTCAAGGTGGCCAGTTACCGCATGGGGGGTAGCCTCAATTAACGCCTGGGGGGAAACCTCAAGGTACACAATTTGCATCTGGGGGGCAACCTCAAGGACAGTACATACCTATGGGACAGTACGTTCTTCAAGGTCAACCCCAGACTCAATATGTACCCCAAGGTCAACCCCAGTATCAATTTATACCTCAAGGTCAACCCCAGTATCAGTATGTGCCTCAAGGGTATCAACCCCAAGGTCAATACTCGAACCAAGGTTTCCAACCACCCCAAGGTCAAATGTATGTTCAAGGAACGGGAAATGTACCTTTCAATTATCAATCTTACCCTCAACCCGGTTATGGTCCTCAGTATTCTCAACCAGTTATGGGTAAGTACCCCGGAATAAATATAGTGTGGGATCCATCGCAAACCCAACAGGTGTTGCAGCCAAGTGTACAGTTGTCATCTCAAACTGGACAACCCTTAGTTTCTGGTACACCCCAGCAACCAGTCCAGTCTAACATTCAAACTTCTGTACCTTCGGTAGTTTCTCAGCCTGGGCCTAGTACACCTCGTACTCCGCCTCAAACAACTGCTACAACTGCCGCTACATCTGTTCAATCTACCCCACCTACTTCTGGAGTATCGACAGCTCCGGTTTCTACTATTCCTGTATCTACTCCTCAGACATCTTTACCACCGTCTGGATCTACGATTCAAACTTCGGTTCAGATGCCTGTAGGATGTAGAGCTGCAACTAGGGTCTCTCACACCGCTAATTATTCCACATTAATAAGTCAATCCGGGAACATTTTGTTATTGCAAGAAGTAGCTCAATCTGAGGCTATTTGTCCGAGTAATGCTTAGTAGTACAGGGTTGAGAAGATCAAACGAAAACAGATGCTAAGCTGTAACTATACAAAACAGTTGATCAGTCAAGGGTACGGAAGCAATATCCCATCCCTTTAGAAACTGATTAAAGAAGGGAAATTAGAGCATGGACTTATAGGTCTGGGAGCTAAGCAGCGTCTTGCTGAGGCTCACTACAACCTCAGGCCTTCTCTCACACCAAAACAACGAAGGCAGGTAAATAAATCATCGGAAAGTAAAATGGAACAGTAAAATGGAAATGGAACAACAGTAATCAAATGGAACAGCAATAATCAAATGGAACAGCAATCCGTAATGTTTTATGGAACAACAACCATCACCTGTATGTACATGTTCGACATTAATATAGCAAGCTGAGAGTATTGAATGATACAACTATGTTTCTAAACAGAATGACGCTACTCTCAAATCCCACGAATATTGTTTCACAAAAATCCAATGACAGTAACATTCATACCAGTACTCTGTTACAGAAATGGCTAAATAAAGATACAATTCGACCCTGTGTAAATCCAATTATATAGTTCAGAGTCTTTACATAGAGAAATCATTCATTCATTAGACATAACAGAGCATAGCGTATCATATAAAGAATTCATCAGATTGCTAAGTAATAAAGATAAACAAGCCACACACAAATCATCATATAATGATACAAAAGCAAGTGTCCTTCGGAGCGGGGCCCTTAGCTGCCAATGGTACACTGCCTTAGATTACTCCAGACGCAGAGACGGAATAAACACCAAGTCTTTTATATTAATCGCATTCACAAAAGTATAACAAAATCAGGTCTCAGTGAGACTCAATGATTAAAGTTTGTTCTGGAACTGTAAAATTACAAAAACAGTCGTCCCTTTGCTTAATGATGTTGTGCCATTATATAGAAGAAATGACGGAGATATCTAGATAATCAGAGATAAGTAAAGCAGCGATCCCTCAGGATCGAAGATCCTGAGGGATTCGCTAATCGTTCAATCTTTCTTGCATTCGCCGAGCCGGTATCCCGCATTCTTTTCCTGGACTATTCAATTCCGATTTTGCTTGATCGTGTCCGCATCCGGTTCCCTACTGGAGGAACAGCAGTTATTTTTCCTCTGCTTCTTGCTTTTGGGCAGGAACTCCTTGCTTGCACGTCTTCCTGCATAGAAAACATCAATTATTAGCACTTGAGCTTTCTTTGTCTATTTTTGCCCATTTTATCAAAATCCTTTATCTTCTTTGAATTCCTAATGCAGAAAAGGTTACAATTATTATTGAAAAACCACTAGATTGCTTGTCAAAAGCATACCTTCCAGGTGCTCCACACACCCCCCTGCTTACCCTGTTTCATGGCCTCATGAAAACATTGTAGTTGACATGCAAGGCAGTGAGAGAATAGGCTGGAGAAGGGATCTCGTGAGGAGGCCGACAACCGTGATGAGCAACTAGATTATCAAAGAACTGATCTATTTGATCTGCAGGCATCTCATACAAGGCCTGATATCCGGGTGCAGGGTGCCAAATAATTGGACTGCGAAATCGATACCCCAACCAGGATGGCCCTGCTTGCAGAATCCGTTCCCCATAAAGGTTCAACCGGCTTGCAGCCAGCTCAAAATTCTCATATTTGAATGGTTCCCTGAGCTGGATGCTTGGACTAGAGGTCCGGTATCGAAATTTTGCAGCATCGAGGGCAAGATCTTTAATAGTCAGGAAATATTCTAGACCATTTCGGATCAAGTCTTCGTGCATGGGTCCTATTATCTCAATGACACCTGGGATCCTCATAAGACTCCTATGCTCTCTCCATAGCGTCATTGGGTCTCTAGGTTCAGCTCGTATCCACAAGTCTAGGCTATTTTCTTGTCTCTGAAAGGTGTTATAAGCTCTGAGCCATTTCATCTGATTAACCCCAAATGAGATGAAGGCTTGGAATTGTATATCGCCAACAAAAGGGCCAGGATTTAAATCAGTTTCTTGGTCTAGCACAAGGTTGTGCAAGTAAAACTCGCACAATATCCTTTGAACCTTAACCCCATAATGCTTGCAACAGTCTATAAAATCATTAACAGTGTTGATGTGGATAGGTGCTCCTGCCCTAACGACTTTTATTTTCAAAAATAAAGCATAATTTTTAGCAGGGGCCCTACAAGTCAAAACGTCATTATATAAGGAACACACAGTGTCCATCTGCTTAACAACACTATCTAATCGACGAGTTACCTTAGCAACCTTTTCTTGTTCCTTCTGCCACCCCTCAAAGGCTTGGCTTTCGGATTGACTAATACTCCGAAGTTGCTGTTGTAATTCTTCATATTTCTCCTGGGGGATTGCTTGCTCTCTTAGTTGTTCAGCTTCTTGTTGGGCTTGCTTCATCATCCTGTGCAAGTTTCTCATTTTTGGATCCTTTTTCCATTGAGCGGGAGAGGCCGGGAATTTTTCCTGAAACTTTTTGTTGCGCTGTTTAGAGTTCAGAACCCGAATAACCCCTGAGGGTGGTGCCTCTGTTTGGATCTCCTTATTCTCTTTCTCCTTCTTGACACGAATGAAAGGCTGCTGAGGTCCCCCTGCCATTGGAACATCTTGCTGCTCTTCCCCCTTAATTGGAATGCCAGTTTGTTCTCCAGGGTCAGATGGAACAGCAGTCTGTTCTTCTATGTTATTTGGAACAGCACCCTGTTCCTCATTAACATTTGGAACAATAGACTGTTCCTCGGCAGTAGGTCTCCTGATGGGGTTTCGACCAACAAAACGGGTTCTTGTCCTCGAGGTTTTTGCTGTAGTGGCCCTCCTCCTTTTCCTTGAGGTCCTTTGTATTCTGAAATCGGCTTTCAGAATTCGAATTTGCTGCCGGAGCCTGGCTATAGTGCCCAATAGCCTCTGCTATTTCTTTCTTAATTTCTTAATCTCCTTTGCCTCGGCAGAGGGTTTGACCCTTAAGCCCGCTCCTTCTTCATCTGGGATATCTTCCGGCGTCCTGGGGACAGACTGTCCCTGATTGTTGTCTTCATTATCATAACCAGGCAGGTTTTCTTCTCCTGCCTTTTCTGCATGTACTTCCTCGGGTAGTTCTTCCTCTGCGGGACTGTCAGGGACACCTGCTGTGCTGGAGGGCTGGCCATATTCCCCCATATTGGCCAAAACTGTTGCCAATTCCTCCTCACCTACAGGGTCCTGCAACGGGCTACCCCCTGGCTGTACTATTTCTTCTTCTTGATTGCCCTGTTCGGTAACCCTTTCTTCCTCAGAGTGCTCATTTTCTTGGTTGCTCTGTTCGATAACCATTTCTTCCTCTTCCGGCTGGCCAGTCCCGGGCCCTGATTGCTCCACATTTCCTTCGGAAGATCCTCCTTCTGGTTCTGGAGGTTCGTCCGCAATTTCAATTGGCTGGGCCGTTGTTTCCTGAATTCTTTCCAACCTTCCTCGTATCCGGGCCAGCCGAGCTGACTTCCTTGGTCTCTCAGGTAGGTCGGGTGTGCCAGCAGGTTCTCTGGGTTCCTCTGGTCGTTCTGGCATATCGGAAGGTTGTTTCCGTTTTGAAGCGGCATGTCTTTCTGCTACTGACTTCTTGCGTTTCTCTAATCGTTCCGGCGTACTAGAGGACTGTTCAGGTTTTGGGGGTGGTGCAGCCGATCCTCCTTCGACTATTGCGACCAGTTCCTCCCAAGTGCTTTACTGTTGAGTGAGACTGTGGCTCACTATCAACCGAATCAGCCCATGGTGGCTAACGACTGCATCTATGTACTGGGCCTTTTTCAGGCTTTGGGCCGCGTCATGTAGTAGCGAATTTAAAAGTGCAGGGAGATTTACAGAACATTTTCCTTTTAAAACAGCTAAAAGTTTCAGGTGACGAGGTCTTACCACGTCTTTTCTCCCTTCGCAGGTGATATAACTTTGTACTGTCTTCGCTAGCTCGGTCCAGGGTTCCCCTAATGTTGCCGGCAGAATTCCTTTCCCTTTGACTGTCAAGCTTTGGCCTTCGTCCTGGAAAATTTCCATAGCTTTTTGTAATCTTTCCTTCTTCGGTGTCCATATGGGTCCAGCAGCTGGTAATCCTGAGACTTCTGCGATGATATCCTCTGAAACCACTATCTGCTTTCCTCCTACTATAGAGTAATTTTCCTGCAAATTCTACAGGAATTCCAACGCCACGGCTTCATTTGATTCTTGCAGGCAGCTGAAATAATTCAACCATCCTACGTTTTCCAGGATTTCATGAGCAGCAGCGAAAAATGTCAGCTTGTGAGGTTCGCTTCAGACCGTCTTTCCGCCCATGATTCTACTCAGAAATGGAACAGCAACTGCTTGCGGTGTTTGCGACGCAGAGAGGATGATCACCGAGCATGCAACTAAATAGAAAAAGATCGTGGATGGCAATTTCCATAGAATGGAAGCATCATACCGTTAAACCATGTCATTCCTTCGTACATTGTCTCGCCCGAATGGTGTGCAGCCACGTAATCATGGAGTAATGAGATTACCTTCCCCCCCCCGTGATCTGATAGGCTGTCCCCAGCCATCAAAGAGAGGAGCAGCAGCCAGTTCGGAGGTCCAATCATAAAGTATAGCATATGAAATTATGCCATGTTTTAGAAAAACAACGAAATGCCGAAACCGAGGCAGAAAGGTAGATCGCGTTTTGCATAAGAGCCTGCGTGATATAATGAGGAGCTAGGGGATGGGACGTCTGTCAAGCGTACGAAGTCTCCAGTGGTCACCGTCAGTTCCGTTGCCATGATTGGTGGTAATAAATATTCATGCGATATATACATTGGGTGTGACATATGATCTTTGCAAAGGATAAGAGACAGAAAAATTTAATATCATACCTGTTGGTGTAATTATTACGACTTCTATGCCATTAACAGAGCTCTGCTGCCAACAAGTGTTCATAACCTTGGCAGAGTTGTTTATTTCACCCTCCGGAACCATGATCCTTTGTGTATATTCTGAAGAGTGCTTTGTCAAAATGCAGGCCATTATGCTGGCTTGGTGACCAGATGGCCATAATGCCATTCATAAGGTAGGCGCGAAACGTGGTTAGGCCGGCTCGCGATGAGACCCCCTGTTCCAAGGTTTGCTTGTTAATTTACCTTCGGACCATATCCCTGGTGTGGTGGCCATTATGGGAATGCCACTTCGCTTCCATCCTTATGATCATGGTAGGCCAGCTCTTAATGAGACCCCCTATCCTGCATTTGACAATTTTCATATTTTGTTTTTGTTTTCTTTTGCAGAGCACCTTCTCTTATTTATTTTCACATAAGGGTGGTTCCGCACTCCTTAAGAGCGAGGAATGGAGGAAGAAGTCTTACGATCCCAACAGATAGATATAAATCGTTCGTTCTTACTCCTAAGTAATGATCAAGAAAGATTTTTAGGGGAATCGTCATGATAAAGATCACCAATGACAATGGTACCGGTAAATGACAATGACAGCGAAGATGAAAAGTTCATGTCCCTCCTCTTGTCCTCCTATACATACTGGCTTCATAATGATAGCGATTTATGATGTGCTGATTTCGGTATATCATGGTTTATGTTCACCGCATAAGTTCATTGTTGTATCTACAAGATTGAGGAGAACATGGGGGCAGAGCATCCTCCATAAGGGCAAAAACATGTCGATGGCATTCCTGAGAGAAGAATTCATTCGTAGGATACCATTTCTTTGAGAGGAACAACGGAAAATCGCAAATGTTGTTCCTTTTGAGAAAGGAACAGCAAAGACACTCAAATGTTGTTTCCTTTGAAAAGGAATAGCAGACACACTCAAGTGTTGTTCCTTTTCGCAAAGGAATAGCAAAAACACACAAGTGTTGTTCCTTTTCGCAAAGGAACAGCAAAAACACACAAGTGTTGTTCCTTTTCGCAAAGGAACAGCAGAAACACACAAGTGTTGTTCCTTTTCGCAAAGGAACAACAAAAACACACAAGTGTTGTTCCTTTTCGCAAAGGAACAACAGAAACACACAAGTGCTGTTCCTTTTCACAAAGGAACAGCAAAAACACACAAGTGTTGTTCCTTTTCGCAAAGGAACAGCAAAAACACACAAGTGTTGTTCCTTTTCGCAAAGGAACAACAAAAACACACAAGTGTTGTTCCTTTTCGCAAAGGAACAACAAAAACACACAAGTGATGTTCCTTTTCGCAAAGGAACAGCAGAAACACACAAGTGCTGTTCCTTTTCAGAAAGGAACAACAGGAACACATAAGTGTTGTTCCTTTTCAAAAGGAACAGCAGAAATCACACAAGTGTTGTTCCTTTTCGCAAAGGAACAGCAAAAAGCACAGGTGTTGTTCCTTTTCGCAAAGGAACAGCAAAAAGCACAAGTGTTGTTCCTTTTCGCAAAGGAACAGCAGAAACTCGCAAAGGCTGTTCCTTTTGAAAAGGAACAGCAAAATCACACAAGTGCTGTTCCTTTTCGCAAAGGAACAGCAAAACACTTGGAATACAAAAAAAATCAAGGAAACATATATACAAGATGTTATGTACAAATTATAAAAATGAATTTCTTAAATTATAGGTGAGGAAGATTTCGCCTCCTCTCCTAAGATTTCCATATCAGTATCTTGTCGTAGCTGCTGACAGAAGGATTCCCGAGTGAGTGGCTTTCGATAAAGGCGAACTCGGTGGCCATTTACTTTGAATGCATATCCAGAACCGTCAATTGTGATTAGGGTAAGGGTCCCATTGTCATGTACCTTCTGGATTTCGTATGGTCCTAACCATCGAGTCTGTAGTTTCCCCGGGAAGTCCTGAAACCGAGAGTCATATAACAGAGCCCAGTCTCCTTCATGAAAGACTTTATTCTTGATAAGTGCATCATGCCATTTAGCTCGCTGTTGTTGAATCAATGCTGTATTTTGTAATGCAGAGAGCCTGATTTCGTCCAATTCATTAATCTGTTGTAATCAATTGATTTGTGCCTCACTCAGATCTAGGCCGACTTCCTGTGCCGTTCGTAGCGTTCGGATTTCGAATTCGATGGGGAAAATTGGCTGCTTTCCAAACACTAATTGATAAGGTGAATAGCCTGTAGTACTTCTCCATGTGGTTCTGTAGGCCCACAGTGCTTCAGGTAGTCGAGTGGCCCAGTCTCGCCTATGCGATGCAATGGTCTTTGTTAAAATTGATTCTATTACCTTATTACTACTTTCTACTTGCCCATTTGCCTGCGGATGGTATGGGGTAGTGATCTTATGTTGGACATGATAATTGTTAAGTGTTGCAGCTAATTTATTTCCAAAAAATTGTGGTCCACCATCGGTGATTAGTTCTCTTGGAAGTCCATAACGTACAAACAAATGGAACAAGAATTGTATCACAGAGTCTTCTGTAGCCCTAGGTAATGATTCGGCCTCGACCAATTTAGTAACATAGTCTGTCGCCACCAGAATGTATGTCCTCTGAATTGATGATGGATTAATGGGCCCAACGAAGTCCAGAGCCCATCATTCAAATGGCTCAATGACCAATTGTGGTCTCAGAGGCATTTCATTGGCTTGGCCAGGTCTTCCAGCTCGCTGGCAGCTGTCACAGGCTTGTGCAAATTTTTTCGCATCCTTGAAAATTGTAGGCCAATAGTATCCCGTCTGCAATACTTTATGTGTTGTTATTTTTTCAGCAAAATGCCCCTCGCATGGCCCATCGTGGCAAGCTTTTAGAATGTCGAAGATTTCGTCTTCTCGAATACACCTTCTGATTTGCATGTCTGCCCCTGTATGGAACAAATGGCCTCCAATCCACGAAAACCGAGTGCTCTTCTGAACAATCTGCTTGCGTTCCTGAGGGGTTAAGTGTTTTGGTAGCTTACCGACTGCAAGGTAATTGGCGACATCAGCATACCAGGGTGTTCGAACAGCAACAACAAACAGGTGCTCGTTAGGAAATTGATCTTCCATTGTTTCTGTTTCAATTGCTTTCGGTATTCGTGAGAGGAAATCAGCTACAGGGTTCTCCTTTCCAGGTCGATCCTTGATTGTGATATCGAACTCCTGCAATAAGATCAACCATCTCGTTATTCTGGCTTTCGTAATAGGTTTATTTTCCAAATATTTGATAGCAGAATGATCTGTATATAACACAACGGGATAGCCTGTGATATAATGTCTAAATTTGTTAACAGCATGTATCACAGCCAGGAATTCCTTTTCAGTAACAGTATAATTGAGTTCGGCAGAGGATAAATTTTTGCTGATATAGTAGATAGCGTATGGTCTCTTATCCTCTTCTTGCCCTAGGACTGCACCAATTGCTGTGTCCGAGGCATCAGATGAGATTTGAAATGGCAAATTCCAGTTGGGTCCTCGAAGGACTGGGGCTGTTGATAGAAGCTTCTTCAATTCCTTAAAAGCCTGGTCGCATTTTTCTGTCCACAAGAAATCAACATTGCCAGTTAAAGCATATAAAGGTGCAGCAATACGTGAGTAATGTTCTATAAATCGTCTGTAATACCCAGAAAAGCCAAGAAAACTGCGTACCTCCGTTTGAGTAGTGGGGGTAGGAATAAGCAAAAGAATCTGGATTTTAGCCGGGTCTACCTGGATGCCAGCTGCTGAGATATAGTGCCCTAGAATGAGCCCTTCTGTCATCATCATGTAACATTTTTCGTGGCTCAGACAAAGTCTGGTAGCGATACAACGTTGTAGGACTTTTTCCAGGGTATCTAGAGCTAGGTCAAAATCATCTCCATATGGTGTAAAATCATCCATATACACTTCAAGTCTGTCATTTATTAGATCTGCGAAGATACTAAGGACAGCTCTTTGGAATGTAGCAGGGGCATTACATAGGCCGAAGGGAAAAACTCGATAGGCAAACGTTCCCCAAGGGCAAGTAAAGGTAGTTTTATCCTGGTCTTCAGGGGCGATTTGGATTTGGTTATATCCGCTGAAGCCGTCCAGGAAAGAAAAGAATTTCTTTCCTGCCAAAGTGTCTAATACTTGATCTATAAACGGGAGAGGGAAGTGATCCTTCTGCGTGGCCTTATTTAACTCCCTGTAATCTACACAAATCCTCCATTTTCCATTTTTCTTGGGTACCACCACCAAGGGAGAGACCCATTTACTGTCGGAGATGGGATAGATAAAATTAACATCTAAAAGTTTCTGAAGTTCGGCTTTTACTACCTCTTTTAGATGGGGGTTAAGTCTTCTTTGCGGCTGACGAACAGGTTTTGCATCTTTTTCTATATAGATGTGGTGGGTGCATAATTGGGGATCGATCCCTTTCATGTCAGGGTAATCCCACGCAAATGCTCCTTGATATTTTCGTAACAGATTTACAAGTTTTGTTTCTTGGTCTGGTGTAAGGTTGGCGTTGATATTTAGGGCCTTACCAGGTTCAATTTCCACTACTTTACTATTGGCAACAACAGTCACTGGTATTGTTTGGTCATGTGCGTCTTTCAAAGGGTCTTCCTCTAGCTCACTATCAAATGCTGCTTCTATCATAAAACACTGTGTGTGAGATCTAGATTCAGTTTGACTGATGAAGTTATTGATGGCATCATCTTCTATTTGATCTTTAAAATCTAAAGCCTTCTGTACAGTCAGTGGGGATCTGATATTGTTAGTAAGGTATGACACAGGATACTGATTGGTTTTGATCATTGGCAGGCTTGGCTGTGCTGGAGGATATAGAACTAGATTTTTAACATCTGGTCCTTTAGTTATAGTCATGTTTCCCTGCTGGCAACCAATGTAGGCATCGACAGTAGCAAGCCAAGGTCTTCCTAATATTAGCGGATGTCCATCCAGTCGGGTTTTTGGATTAATTATCAGGAAATCAGTTGGATATTCCCAGGAGTCTACAGAAACCATGACATCATATAGAGTGCCTTCTGGTCGAACTACAGATTAATCTGCCAATTCTAGCAAAGTAGAAGTAGGTTCTACTGATGTGATGCCAAGCTTTTGGCAGGTAGAGGTTGTCAAAATATTGATTGCAGCTCCTAGATCAACTAAAGCGTTAGTCAAGGTTTGGCCATAGATTTGGACAGTCACAATTGGATTTCTGGGATCTTCGTATTTGATAGGTGTCTCTTTTCCCGATAATAAGTCAGATAAGGTGTCGACTACTTGGACTCTTGGGTTAGTGGTTGTATTCCTCCTTGATTTTTTTATGCACAGTTCTTTTATAGTTTTTGTGTATATAGGAATATCTTGAATGGCTTGGAGGAATGGAATTTTTATGTACAGGTTTTGTAACTCTCCCAGAATGTCAAAGTCTGGATGTTGTACTGGTCGTGGTATGACTAATTGTTCCGGGAAAGGAGGAGAGGATGTATTTGTTTGTTGATGGGTCTGTTCTTTATTTACACCCTCTTGTTGTGGTGGTTGTTCTATTGGTAACTGATCTTCAATGTGAACTGTTTTGTCTCCCTCTGTTTCTATGATAGGTCCAGATCGTAACTGAAGGTCATTGCATTCCCTTAGGTCAAGTCCAATTTCTGATGTTTCTATAATTTGGAGGGATTGGACTGGTCTATTATTAGGATTGGGATTGGGTTGGGCTGGGAGTTGCGGCCTTAGATTAGACTGGGGGTTTTGTTGTAAGGCTGGCAGAGTCGGTTGAGGGAGTGGAATAGTTCCTGTTGACTGATATGTCGATCTTGGCCAATTTGTCTGCCAGGGTGAACCTTGTGAAGTAGGGGGAATCCATTGTGGAGGGTATGAGTTATTCTGCCAATATGGTGGGGTGTAAGGAAAATTTGGCCAGCCGAATTGGCTTGTCTGATTCATCCATGGATTCGGAGAGGGAAACGGCTGTGATGACCAATTCGGGACTGGGGGTGTAGATTGGTTTTGCCACATACCATATTGCTGAGCATTATACTGCGGCGGCTGAAAAGAAGAGGTCGGGTCAGAAAACATACCAGATTGCCTAGGTTGCCATTGGCGACGTTGGTTAACAAAGTATGCTGGTTCTGATTCTTCTTCTACTTCCTTGTATACTGCCTTCAATCCAGGAAGTGAGGGGCAGCTCTCAGTAAGGTGGTCTTTCGTACAGATAGCACATGTTTGAACTGTATCTAGTGGACATTCCTTGTGGCTGTGTTTTCTTCTGCATCGGGGGCAGAAAATTGCCATATTTTGCTCCGCCTCCATTTGCTTTTGTTTAGCCTGCACAATATCAAGCTGAGTAGTTAATGTCCCCAGAATATCAGTTTTAAAATTTTCTAATAAATTCCCTAGTTCTACACGTGTTACTCCTTCTGTTGATATTTTGTTATCTTTAACAAACCTATCATATTCTGTTGATTTTATCCTTGTGCTGCCTCTTGAACTCCTGATGCATAAATTAATGATATCAGCAAAATTCTCTTGGTAAATATCCCCTTTTCCCATGATATTCAATGTTTCAATCCACTGCTCTTTCATTCCTCTAATCAATGCAGTTTTCAACACATTATCGGGCAGAGGTAGTGATGCATAGGGGGATCTCTGTAAATTATACTGGAAACGTTCTACGTATTCTTCTAAAGTTTCATTTGGTCTGACTGTCATTTTGAAAATTTCATCTTTTAGCTCTCTCGACCTACAATAATCCTGATATTTTTTGAGAAAGGATTCTTTCATTTGCTCCCAGTTGTTTATGACTCCACTACCTAAACCCATGAACCATCTCAGAGTTGCTCCTTTTAAGGTGGAGGGGAACAGCTTTAATTTCTGGGGGTCAGTGGTGTAATCGTACCCTCTACATACCACATCGAATTCAAATAAAAATGCATCGGGGTCTTCTGAAGTAAGTCCATGAAATGTCGGGATGTGTTGAAGAGGTATCGCTTTCATGGGTGCATTTGCAGCAGAATCTACTATAGGATATTGCAATGTAGAAGTTTGAGTATTTGGCTGATTCTGCGCCATTGAATCAAATATGTGCCAATATCCTTCCGGAATTTCTAGGAGGGTGTTCCTAGGTTGAGAAGGGACGGCCTTGGCAGGAACTGTTTTAATGACACTTCCCTTATCTGGGATTTCTGTCTGAGGGAATGGGGTACCTTCAATATTAACCTTGACCGCGCTCCCCCTATCTGGGCTGTTTAACAATTGGATTATCCTAGAAGGAGACCTTGGTTCCTCTATTTCCCCTGTTTCCCCTTCTCCTTCACAAAGATTGCTTAAATTCCCTTCTTGTAGCCGTTCTGACAAAGAATTTTCAATTTCTTGGAAGTTTTACTCATCAGTCTGACTATGCACCTCAGCGTAGGCTCCAGATGGTGATGCTGTAGCCTGAAGGGAACTAGCAGGCTGCTTAGAATGAGTCTTTCTGAGGCCTACTGACGGCTGAGATTCGGTTTTCTTATAGATTTCGTCTATGAAGGTTGTTCGGCCAAGGGTCACCGGTCCTTTGGCTTTTTCAGGTTTGACTGGAGGTTTGATATTCTTTTCTAGCTTTTTCTGCTTAGTCATGCACTCTAAAAACTACTAAATCCTATTCAACCAGCAATTCTGCTAAGAGAGCGGACGGTGGAGCAGGGCTTTTACATGCTCCGTACGCAGGTTCTTACCTTCCGTTTTTAAAATCCAACTCCCCCCTAGCAGCTTTGCGCACTACTCTGTAAAGGGCAAATGGCTATACTCCTTCCCCGGCAACGGCGCCAAAATGTAGAGCTGCAACTAGGGTCTCTCACACCGCTAATTATTCCACATTAATAAGTCAATCTGGGAACGTTTTGTTATTGCAAGAAGTAGCTCAATCCGAGGCTATTTGTCCGAGTAATGCTTAGTAGTACAGGGTTGAGAAGATCAAAGGAAAACAGATGCTAAGCTGTAACTATACAAAACAGTTGATCAGTCAAGGGTACGGAAGCAATATCCCATCCCTTTAGAAACTGATTAAAGAAGGGAAATTAGAGCATGGACTTATAGGTCTGGGAGCTAAGCAGCGTCTTGCTGAGGCTCACTACAGCCTTAGGCCTTCTCTCACACCAAAACAACGAAGGCAGGTAAATAAATCATCGGAAAGTAAAATGGAACAGTAAAATGGAAATGGAACAGCAGTAATCAAATGGAACAGCAATAATCAAATGGAACAGCAATAATCAAATGGAACAACAATCCGTAATGTTTTATGGAACAACAACCATCACCTGTATGTACATGTTTGACATTAATATAGCAAGCTGAGAGTATTGAATGATACAACTATGTTTCTAAACAGAATGACGCTACTCTCAAATCCCACGAATATTGTTTCACAAAAATCCAATGACAGTAACATTCATACCAGTACTCTGTTACAGAAATGGCTGAATAAAGATACAATTCGACCCTGTGTAAATCCAATTATATAGTGCAGAGTCTTTACATAGAGAAATCATTCATTCATTAGACATAACAGAGCATAGCGTATCATATAAAGAATTCATCAGATTGCTAAGTAATAAAGATAAACAAGCCACACACAAATCACCATATAATGATACAAAAGCAAGTGTCCTTCGGAGTCGGGCCCTTAGCTGCCAATGGTACACTGCCTTAGATTACTCCAGACACAGAGACGGAATAAACACCAAGTCTTTTATATTAATCGCATTCACAAAAGTATAACAAAATCAGGTCTTAGTGAGACTCAATGATTAAAGTTTGTTCTGGAACTGTAAAATTACAAAAACAGTCATCTGTTTGCTTAATGATGCTGTGCCATTATATAGAAGAAATGACGGAGATATCTAGATAATCAGAGATAAGTAAAGCAGCGATCCCTCAGGATCGAAGATCCTGAGGGATTCGCTAATCGTTCAATCTTTCTTGCATTCGCCGAGCCGGTATCCCGCATTCTTTTCCTAGACTATTCAATTCCGATTTTGCTTGATCGTGTCTGCATCCGGTTCCCTACTGGAGGAACAGCAGTTATTTTTCCTCTACTTCTTGCTTTGTGGCGGGAACTCCTTGCTTGCACGTCTTCTTGCATAGAAAACGTCAATTATTAGCACTTGAGCTTTCTTTTTCTATTTTTGCCCATTTTATCAAAATCCTTTATCTTCTTTGAATTCCTAATGCAGAAAAGGTTACAATTATTATTGAAAAACCACTAGATTGCTTGTCAAAAGCATACCTTCCAGGTGCTCCACATAGGACAACCTGGTTTAAGTACGGTTGTCACAAGTCAACCACAATTCACCTATCAACCGTACCAGGGACAGTACCAATTTGGTCCTGCTGTCCAGCAGCCAGTTTATCAGTATCAACCGTATCCTGAGTACACTTATCAACAACCTCAACAACCCCAGTACGGTCCGGTTAATCCTGGTTTTCCGAGAGGATACAATATCCCAAACGCGATTCCTATTCCTAGTTATCCTGGATATCCTCCTCTTGGGGCTGGTCTCATGACCCAGAGTTTTAGGGATCCTAATCAGCAGTTACCATTTATCGCAACTTTGGACTTACCTGACTTGTCGCGCCTAACGAACGATCCCATTAATTATCTTCCGTTTTGGCCGCCAATGCCGAATAAGTTGCCCAGTGACATTCCCAAGTTCGAAGGTAAATCAGGAGAGGACCCGTCGAACCATGTGATGACTTACCACCTCTGGTGTGCGTCTAACTCCATCATAGATGATTCAATCCGTCTTAGACTTTTCTAGCGCACTCTAATTGGTCTCGCGGCCAAGTGGTACATTGAGTTACCGCGAGGCACTTTTTATAATTTTAGTCAGTTAGCTACCTCGTTTTTAACTCATTTTCAGTTTCCAATCCGATATGACAATGGCACGGAATTGTTAACTTCGCTAAAACAATCGACATCCACTTACATTTTAGATCATATTCATGAGTGGAGACGTCGACGGCGTTTAGTGAAGGTATTTATTCCGGATCAAATTTTGGCTGAGTGGTTTGTAAAATCTTTGTTGCCAAAGATCACAGAAGATGTAGCTAAAGCTGGAGTTGTTACTGAGGAGCAAGTAATTGCTCAAGCATAGTACCTTGACTTGGTTTATACTCAGTCATGTACGTTACACGAAAAAATCCCTGATCTTCCCAAGTCAAATCAAATCGTTGCAGCTCCTTCGGGATCTCATGCTGCCGATGGTATGATTGGCACGGTTAACACTAAAAGTAAGAAGAAGTCTTCCAAGAATTCTTCTCCCATTATAACCTTGCCTGATTCCCCAACAGGAGATTCTTCTGCAGATATTTCCATCGACATTCACATTGTAGAGTCATCTACAGCCAAATCAAAATCTGGTGGGAAGAAGAAAGGAAAGAAGAAGAATAAAATGGACAAAAGTTTAAAGGAGAAACCTAAAAAGGCAGAATCCAATGACGAAAAGCGCAAACCTCGTTATCCTTGTCTCATTTGTGACGATGAACATTTTACAAGAGACTTCCCTCATCGTGCAGAGGTTGCGAAGTTTGTCAAGGGTTCCCAAACTCCTGCTGTTTTGAAGGATCCTTTTCTGGCTCAAGACAGTAAGATGATAGGTTCATCCTCGAGTGCCAATGAAGAACCCATACTGATGATGTCCCATGTTAGGATTGCGACTCGATCGCAAGATTATGGTAGTAAGAGTTCTGTTGATGGTAAAGAAGCAGAATCTTCTCATTCTAATCCATCAACCTTAGCTCCTGGTTCCGATCCACTACAGATCGAGAAACCTAATCCAAACTTGGTAATCAAACCACCCGCCAAGGGTATACTTCGAAAGTCAGCTTTCAATCCACATGCGAGAGCGGCTCAGAATTATAACATTGTTGAGGATTTAGTTGTTTCACCCTCAGCAATGTCGGCTTTGGAAGTGCTGCAATCATGCCCAACACAACGTAAATTACTTTTGTCGGCTATAGGAGCTGTTGATGTTCAGGACCTGAACCTAATAATTTTTTATCTAGAAAATAGTACACCGCGTTTGCCTCATCAAATGGCTTTCCAAATTCCAGTGATAGTAAAAAACATGCCTATTCATCGGACTGTAATTGATGAGGGAGCCTCAACGTGTATTATGTCGATACAGTGTTGGAGATCGCTTGGTTCTCCTTCACTAAATCAATCCCCGATGATTCTAAAGGCTTTTGATGCCCGTGGGTTTCATCCTTTTGGCATTCTACAGGATTTGCCTATAGGGGTTGAAGCAAAAACCGTTAGTCTAGATGTGGAGGTGGTTGATGCCCCTCTAGACTACAACCTTCTCTTGGGTCGAAGTTGGTCTTACGCTATGACAGCGGTCGTTTCATCGGTCTTTCGAGTAATAAAGTTTCCACACAATGGAAAGATCATAACAATAGACCAACTGGCTTACTTTTCATCCGACCCAGCCTCTTCGGAGAGTATTCAGCATGTTGGTAAAACAACTATCCCATATAAGGATGTTGGTGTAGGATTAGTTAAAGATGCCGGTTTACTAGGAACTTTTCTTTTTCCTCCAATCAACGCATCATCTTCATTTGCAACCATTCATATGATCACATCAGACACCATTATTTATGATGATCCTTGGATCGTCCCTTTTGAATCTGAGATAGACTCATTTGGTAATTCCATGCCTTTGAGTCCATATGAAATTGCCTATGAAGCTGTGTAGTCGCTAACTCGTTTTCAACCAAAAATGACTTAATGAATGTAGTCCGTGAGGAATCACTTTTCACATCAACCTCGGATTTAACTACGTTTTCTGAACTTGTTCACTTTGATGAACAAATTCGTGAAATCCTATGTGTAGATGATTTACCATGGGAAGGTCTCCATCACAGATCTTCGTTTTTACCTGAGGATGATCGTTTTGAAAATGATTTCTCATCAATTTTTACAACTGAATATGTCAAGGAACCTCAGAATCCAATGAAACATCCAGATTCAGAGTTAAATTTGGGAAACATCTCTCGAACTATTCCTATTGACATTTCGGTTAAGCCCGGAATTGTTGAGAACATTCATATAGGTGCCTCGTGTACAGATAACGAAATTCAATTATATAAGGCCCTATTTCAAGAATTCTGCGACGTGTTTGCCTGGTCCTATGAGGAAATGCCAGGAATTGATCCCGCGATTGTTTTTCATGAGATCAAGACTTACCCGGACGCTAAACCCGTCCGGCAATGTTTGCGTCAGATTCACCCACGAAAAGCTGCTACAATTAAAGTAGAAGTTGAAAAACTGTTAAAAGCAGGTTTCATTTATCCGATCCCGTTAACGGATTGGGTATCGAATATTGTTCCGGTTAACAAAAGCAGGGAACAATAAGAATATGCATCGATTATAGGGACATTAATCGAGCCTGTCAAAAGGACAATTACCCAACTCCCTATATCGATCAAATCATTGATGATTGTGCCGGCAGCGAAATATTCTCCTTTCTACACGGTTTTTCCGGATACAATCAAATCAACATTCTACCTACCGATCAACCAAAAACGGCTTTCATTTGTCCATGCGGGACATTTTCTTATTGCAAATTACCTTTTAGGCTAAAGAATGCCAGAGAAACTTTTCAAAGGGCGATGTCTTATGCGTTTCATGACATCAAGCACATTGTGCAACCGTATCTCGATGATTTGCCTGCTCATTCATTACATCGAGCTGATCACCTCGTCCATTTACGAGCAATCTTTATGAGGTGTAGGCATTATCGTATTCGGTTGAACCCACACAAATGTGTCTTCTGTATAGAAACGGGTCGACTGCTGTGATTTGTAGTTTCGAAAGCCGGCATTCGCGTTGATCCCTCGAAGGTCGAAGCTATCATCAAATTGCCTCCTCCTTCGAGTCTTCGCCAACTCCAAAGTTTGCAGGGGAAAGCAAACTTTTTACGACAATTCATTCCTAACTACGCCGAGGTTACAAAGGGTTTTACCCAGTTGTTGAAGCAAAACACTCAATTCTATTGGGATGAGATAGCTCAGAAATCTTTTGATGCACTCAAACACGCGTTGACCCATGCACCATTGTTGCATCCTCCCAATTACAACCAGGATTACTTCTTGTATCTCACCACTTCTCATTCCACCATTGGAATGGTCTTAATTCAGGAAGATGAATCAGGAACTGAACATGTGATATATTACCTTAGTCGAACGTTAAATCCAACTGAGCTAAAATACTCACATGTGGAGAAATTGGCATTGGTAGCCGTCCAAGATGTCCAACGTTTTCGTCACTACATTCTACTACGTAAAACTATGGTAATTTCAGATTGCAACCCTATGATCTACATTTTGACCAAGCAATTGCTAGGGGGTAAGTACTCTAAATGGATCGTTATCCTGCAAGAGTTCGACTTGGAATTTGAGAAATCTAAGTCTAAGAAATCTTTAGTTTTTGCGGAGTTAATGTGTGACTTCCCGCGTGCTGACACAGAAACTGTGGCGGAGGAGCCCATTGCGGACGAATCCTTGTTTCTAATCAGTACTTTAGATCCGTGGTATGGGGATATCATCATTTATCTCCAGACCTAATCCTTTCAGCCAGAAATCTCAAGGTCAGAACGTCGGAAAATTCGATTCCAGTCCCAACAATTCAGGATTATTGGAGATACTCTTTATCGCCGTGGGGCGGACTCTGTTTTTCGACATTGCTTAACTCACGAGGAAGCTGAAAGGGTTCTAAATGACTGTCACTCTGGAGCGTGTGGCGGTCATATGTCTGGGTATGCCACAGCCCAAAATATATTACGCGTTGGCTACTTCTGGCCATCTTTATTTAAAGATTGTATTACGGCGGTCCGAAAATGCCACAACTGCCAGATTTTTTATCGTAAGATGCGCGCTCCACCTGCTCCTCTCCACCCTATAATTGTCGTTGGTCCTTTTGCCAAATGGGGTATCGATTTTATTACATGTAACCCTCACTCGGCCTGGGGGCATGCGTATATCATCCTTGCGGTAGATTATTTTACTAAGTGGGCCGAGGCGATGCCTACATTCGAGGCAGATGGCAAAACAGCTGCAATTTTCGTGTTCAATCATATAATTGCTAGGTTTGGTGTCCCGCAAGCGATAATTACTGATCATGGGCATCATTTTCGAAACGTTATGATGACCAGACTTACAGGCCAGCTTGGTTTACGTCATGATAGTTCAACCCCTTATTATCCACAAGCGAATGGTCTGGTTGAGTCCATCAACAAAGTTTTAGTTATCATGATCCGACGAATCATTGGGATTCATCGGTTGAATTGGCACAACATGCTATTTTCAGCGCTTTGGGCATACCAAACTTCAGTAAAAACATCCACAGGGTTCACTCCTTTCCAACTAGTCTATGGTTTGGAAGCCGTGTTACCCATTGAATGCGAAATCCCGTCACTGCAAATTGGCCATTGAGTTACTTCCAGCCACTTCTGAAGAGGAAACGTGTTTGTTATACTTGGCTCAATTAGATGAGAATCGACGTGATGCTGCATTGGCGATCGAGACTCACGCAAAAAGGATGAAAGCTCAGTATGATCGAAATGTGACCCCTCGAAATTTTTCGGAAGGGGATCTAGTCTTAGTTTATGATCAAGCTAATGATAGATTAGGCGCTGGAAAATTCGTTCCTATGTGGCATGGTCCCTATGTTGTCAAGCGAAAGCTAGCCAAAGGGGCTTATGAATTGGTAGACTTTGATGGGCACTCTTTGGGTAAACCCAGAAATGGCCTTTACTTGAAGAGGTATTATGCTTAAAAGAATGGGTATGGATATTTTTAGTTAGGATAGTTTTTCTTTCTAGCTGGTGTGTTTTAGTTTAAACAGTGTGCTTAGCTTAGAGAGTGTTTTTTCGTCATTATTCCTGCTTATCTTGGTTCTACTCTTGATATTGCAGATGTTGATGCCTCTCCAAACATACATTGGTTTCGCTAATGGTGCTTGTCGTAATACACGTAACATCTCTTCCGCAGCTTGGGTTATCTATTCACCCTCTAACGGGTTAGTATCTATGCATGGGGTAAGCCTCGGTCAAACAACGAACAACATTGCCGAGTACAGTGTAGTGATTGAGTTATTGTCTGAATCTATTTCATTTGGGATTCAGAGTTTGATAGTGAGGTTAGATTCTGAACTCGTTTTATTACAGATTAATAGAGTGTATGCCATTAGAAATCCAGTGTTATTAAGATTATTTTTGAGAGTGCGTTTCTTGGAACGTGAATTTGATTACATTGAATATCTGCATATTCCAAGATCTTTAAATACATTAGCAGATGCAATTGCTTCTCGAATGTTAAATAGACATTTGCAATAATCATACATGTAAATTTAAAATCATTCCATAACATGATTAACAAGATAAGCTAGTAATAGTGATATATATATATAGGAGTGTGTCAAAAAATACATCATCCTCGATCATAGGCTGAAAAACACCTTATGATTGGCAAAAATGATAAGTACAAAAAAAAAAATGTCACATGTGCCCACAATAGGCGATCATCCTATCACTAGTGATGATCTCTATAAGAAACCACTACACGGGCCACCTTGCAAAGGAACCTCCTAAAAGGTCCCGGGACTCCAATCACATAGCGCTGAAGTCGACGAGGAATTTCATCTATAGCGGTCTCAGGAATATCTCCTGTCAAACGCTCAAGATGACCCTCCAACTCGGCCAAAACCTCTGCTGATTCGTCCTGTGGGGCTGGCGCGGGTGCAACTGGTTGCCTCCTCTCGAAAGGCCGGAGAGCGACTGGTCACTGTGGACCCACATCTGCATTTGAAATTTTTACTATCAGTTTTGAGACAATGAAAAAATAAAAAAAAAAAAATAGGAAAAATGTTGGAAAGGATTTTACCTGACTCGTCCCACTGCTCTCCTGGTGGAAGAGCCATGTCTGGGTCACCACGAAAATCTATCCCAGCGTAAGGGAAGTCCTGAATGGAAAAGACCTGGTTTTCCAACCATTGGAAATACTCAGGTTTGAAGCAAGCAACCTTTGTCCTCTCGTCTGGGTGACGGGCCATGACTGCGACCCATCGCATCAGTTTGGGCTCTCGAGGAAGCCCAACTCCAACAGTAAGGTGCTGTGGGATCAGCATAGGAACCCTCTCCAGGCCAAAACTCATGACCAAAGCCCCATAACCAAAGGTCTTTAGTCATCCGTTCTTGGCCCTAGTCAGTTGGCCTTTCACATTGGCTAACACAGCATCGCACGAGTTGAAGATGGTGCCTCGTAAGCAATCAACTGCCATACGCATCTGGGATCCGGTGGCAATATGTAATGCAGCAGCTCCGCAAAGTCTGGTGACAGTAAACGCAATCACCATGAGTTCAGGATGGGATATGGTCTTTATGTCTATCCCTTTGTCTTTAGCCTGGTTGTTGCAGTACTCTAGCCGGAGGCTATTAACAGACTGGCCACCTGGCCTAGTCCCGTGCAGAGTCAAGTCTTCGCCTCTCTTAGGCAAACCAGTCAAGAAATAAATGTACGCCAGCTCGATTTCGAGCTGGTGGCCACCAATGAAGAAGCACTGGTCCTGTATGCTCTATCTGTCAACCAACCACTGTAAGAAATCCACCTGAGCCCTCATGCCAGGAATGGCCCAGAATTTGTATAATCCGCACGCCCTCAAAGCATCAAGTGAAGGCTGATGATTCCATGCGGCAGCATCCACGTCCTCATGCTCTCATTCACACCAATCTAGCATGATGTACTCTCTGCATCAAGTATAAAGATTAATTAAATTGCTAGAAAATATTTTGATTGGTCCATTTTTGAGAATTTTTGGGTTCAAAACCCTTGCGGCGAGGTACGCACCCTCCAGGTTAGACATAGTGCATAGGACTGCACTTTTTCTACACGGAAGGTGCGGACCCCGAGCTTTTTCCCAATGGAGAAAAAGTCGAGGTCTGCAGGCCCGTAATGGTAAACCTGCGGGCCCCCGCGCGCGGGTTTTACGCCTAAAAACCCTCCCAAAAATAAAATGAAGGAGTAAAACAAAAACTAAATGGTTGAAAATGAAGAGTAGGATGATGTGGATTACCTGGAGAAGATGGCGCTCAATTCCGACAGTTGGATTTTCCGCAATCTTGACAGGAAGTTTTCTGAGCAAAAGCACTATTTTCTCACCCAAACTCAAACGGTAAAAATGAATCGACAAAGGCCCTTTTTATAATTTTTTTGAGTAAATAAATCGCAAATTTGTTTATGTTTCACTTTGAAAAGGTATTTTGCGACATTTTTATCCATTTCAAACAGGTATGAGTAATGTTTGTGTTTTTGTGCAGAATAAAGGATTATTCAGGCGAAATCTACCATTTTCGACAGAAAAACATGTAGAGTCATCTTTAAGCTCTTTTCTGACTCCTAAAACATGAAAAGGTTGCCGAGTGTTTCTTTTAAACTCGTTAAAACGAAATTAAAAGACGATCCCCTTACAGCTCTTTTCCGACTGTAAAAACATCAAAAGATTGCCGGATTTTTGTCGTTTCAAATTCAATATTGGTTATAAAACGACGTGTCATTGATCACTTTTTTACTTTTTCGGGTCAAAGGCACTAATGATGAAAAGTACTCCTTGGCCGTAAAAGATCAAGCAGTTCTCTCAAGTATTATTTTATACTTTTTCGGGTTTGGGAGACACAAATTTACGAAAAAGGTCAACCCTGGAGTCTTCTTAAGTTTTTTCAGACTCTCTAAAATTGAAAAACGCTGAGTTTCTCCTATACTGGAGTCATTAAAATTTCAAAGTAAAGGACCTATTCAATTACAAACAAGAATGAACCACTCCTTCTTAGGGTTCGAATTTAAACTAAGTTGGACTCATCCGAAGGATGAGCTTATAATCAAGCAAATGTTATCATCCTCAAGCTTGTCAAAAATAAAGAGGTACTTGCCAGAAATGGTGGGGGAAAAGAGAGAAAAATGAGCCTGTTTGCCATACTTTGTAACCACTCTTGAACACGACACTTTCATTCACCTGGGTTGGGAAATCCTTTGCCTAATAGTTGATCAAACCACATTGAAAGTCTTCAGCCGGTTTTTGGGTATTAACTTTGGGTCAATTGTCACCAAACCATCTGTTGTGTCGTTATGTGTTCAAGAGGTCACTGCCAATAAGCCATTCATCTGCAAAATATCTGTCATCCATCTTGACCATCCCTGAGTCAGTTCTTGCAACTAAATTTCTTCAACTTGATCTATGATTTCGTGTTGTAGGCTTGCCTACGACGGATCGCTTTCTATCGACATCAGCTCATTATCTAGAAAGATGATCTAGGAATCGTCAGTACCTTGAGATCTGCATGCATCAATGGCAGGTTTCTCGCCTTTGACGACAGTTTACATCATTGACTTTCGATCAAAGGATTCCGTGACATGCTTGACATCAACACATTTATTCGCATCTCATGGATTGTACTGGGTACTTTGAGAGCCATTGACATCACTGGTGGTTTCTCTCACACTTG
Organism: Pinus tabuliformis; assembly: GCA_031772625.1. Classification (NCBI taxonomy): domain Eukaryota; kingdom Viridiplantae; phylum Streptophyta; class Pinopsida; order Pinales; family Pinaceae; genus Pinus; species Pinus tabuliformis. The sequence continues at coordinate 310,273,048 of CM062810.1, read as the reverse complement.
TTAACGGTTTACATCATTGACTGGTAATCAAGTGGTTTCTACCATGTTCGACATCAACACATTCATTCGCATGGATAGAATCGTACTATTTCGGGAAGTAGAAATGAAGACCCTGGATCTAGTTTCCACAATCCAAGCTGCGAGGAATTTTGTATTCATTATATAATGGACTATTCATAAACAGATGGCTGCGTCCATACTGTGTCCACATGAGTCTATACTTGTGATGTTTTACAAGATCATTCCTATATCAGAGCAGTAGTTAGTTTTTCTAGTCAGTTTTGATCTGAGCATGGGAATGCCTACCTCAGCGATGATATGATCTCATATATATATTTTGCATTGAATTTTTTTACAGGTTCCAACTAGGTTCTCCACAAGATGATCCTCGAAATGATAAAGTACTTCACTCTTCCTAAATGATAAGAAATCCTCATCTACTACAGACTTCGCACTTTAGGGGGCAATCTGTTCCACAAAAATATCGTCATCATGATTATTTGCAGTCAGTATAGGTCTATCATCACTTATACTGTCCTCCTAAGCAAGTCCCAGACCTCAGCTCTTCAAATCAAGCTTTGGAAATGAAAGAAAGACATTAAAAATCAATGTAACTCTGGTTCCGCACTTTCTCTCATGGTCACCTGCGGTCCCGCACCTTCTGTGTACAAAAATTGTGGACCTGCCCGCTCTGTCCCTAACGGTGTAGGTGCCGACCCCTGTGAAAATCAAAAGGCGCAAGTTTTATCTTAAAAAACTCACTTTGGGTTAATTCTAGAGGTTTCTAGAAGGAATTTTGACGTGGATTGTTCGCTCTGAGGTGGTTCATGCATCCCAAAAGAGAAGGAGCTAATCCCTTGAGGAGAGGAGCTATCCCTTTGAAGGAGGGCTTTATCCCTTTGAAGGAGGACCTAGTAACCTCCCTCCATTGCACTATAAATAGAGGCATTGGGCTGGTTGCTAGGGAGGTTAGAAGCTGAACATTTTTGAGGGTAAATGCTGGTGAAATCAAGACTTCCTAGTTAAGCCTAAAGAGGAGAGATCACATACCTTTTTGGTTTCATTGGGAAGTGAGTGAAACTTGTCAAAGTAGAGGAGACTTCTTGTTGGACCCTGGGAGGAGCTTGTACAGCGTCAAGGCAAAGGTTGTAAAGTTCTTCTTCTTTTGAATTAATACAATCAAACTCATTTTTCTCAACAAGTATCTTATGTTATTTGTTTCATGGACTCCTTGACTTTCATGTTAAATATGTTTTATGAAATTGGCTTTTCAGGTGCTATTTAATTTGTTTGCCTTGTTTGTGCTTGCAGATTCGCGAAAAGGAGCTCATTTGGATCGAAGGAGCGAGGGCATCCACAAGCTAGCGTTGGACCTAAGGTAGGCCCTAAAAACACTTGTTTTCTATTGTTTATTAAAGCATATTTAGAGAAAGATAGTGTCTGGTTGGTTTGCTTGTCATTAGGTCTTCTTTAGATTCTAGGAAGGTCTATCTTGTCTGCAAGATTGACTTATTCCATGTGAAAAGGGGGTAGTTGTTATAGAAATATTTGGGCATTGCAACCCCAAACTCATATGTCCATAAACTAAGGGCTCTTTAAGTCCCTAAAAGTGTTGTTTCATACCCTAAAGGATCATGGTAATCTGATTGCAACATTTCCCAGAAGTTCCACCTGAAAAACTACTTAGAACTGGCCAAAATTGGACCATACAGACTACCCCATGGACAAGATGTGATGCATACTGACTGCCAAACTGGCCAGGTGTGATGCATACTGAAATGGCCTTCTGTGTGGTGCGATGAGCGAGAATAGACAAATGGAAGAGATAGTTTGCTAGGTGGATGATCATGGAATCTTCCAGAAACTTCTCCTGTGACACTTGCCTCTCTAAATTCGCCTAGGAATGAGTAAGAGATCAATGAAATCTCCAAGTGGAAACAAGAACTATCAGTGGAATGACACTAATAAAAAACCCAGAGCTGACTCACACCCTTGCAAGACATCTATAAACGGATCCCTCATTTGAGAGATCTAGAGGCTGGAATTTTGTATTTGGTAAGGAAGTGTTGTTGGTTTGTTGGTGAGAAGAGACATTGCATTGTTGGGTGATTTGCTTGTTCATGAGGTGAAGAGGGCTTCTACACTGGGAGGATGATGCTGGATCAGACAGCTGAGTTGTAATCCTCTCTTTCACTACTATTAATAAAGTTCTTTGAGTTTTCGTCCATATGATCCTGTGTTTATGAATCTTATTGTTTATGAATGCAATTGTATGGTCAATGTGTTTCTGATTCTGCATTGTTTATGATGTTTTAGATGGATATGCTTTGATGGTTTGCTGTTACTTTGACTCTACAAGTACTCTTTGAAGCAGGACAAGTAGGAGAGGAGTGGCAAATTATATCAAGGGAAAAGGAAATCAAGCTAGGATCAAAGCGAGAGATCCAGGTTGGTCCTCTTTTCTTCCCTCTCATCTATAACACTTAAAGGAACTCTTGAAAAGATTTCATTGTTTGTTTCTAAGATAGCTACCCATCTTAGTGGGACTAGCAGTTCAAATCGACACTAGTTTTCCCTAAAACACTACACTTGAGGATGGTGGGAGTACGCGGCGCTCAATGCTCTGTTCTTGCTCAATTCTCAAACAACCAAGTGTTGCCTTGAAGCTGGCCCTAGGGGTTTTATAGCATCCTTTGAATTTGAATTCGACCCTTCCCCCCACTTCTGCATCATTAATGCCTCCTTGGTGGCAGATCGTCCCAAATCTAATTCTTAATTCGTGTCTTAATTGCCCGCCGCCCACTCCTTTTTGCCTTAAATTGGACCTCTTGTCATGAACAGTGACACCAACGGTCACCTCCCAGCCTACCCGCATAGCAGCATAGCCCCCATACCGACACTGCGCGCAACCTCCTTGTCATGTAGCTCCCATACAGACTCTTTTAAAGTCCCACGCTCTCTTTCAACTACTTGGAGTGCTGAGACTATGCTTGCTACAGATAGTCAGGTGGTCGCACCACTGGTGTGAGGCTTCAATTCGTCTTCCTTAGTTACCCTTGCGCCAGTTAGCACCTCGCATTCATCCTTATGCGGTGCACTCCCCTATTTACTTTTTCTAGTAAGGTGTGGTAGCAGCCATGGTAGCAGGGTCATAAACACTTCTACTGCAATAGTATGGTTGGTTATTCCTTGTCCCATCATGCTTAGTTTCTCGGCAAAGCATGCTTACGTGACTTCAGTTTCCAGTTTGTGTATTTCTTCATCCAATATCATGCTTTTCTTTCTCATCCATAGCCAATCGTCTTTGAGTTCAGCGAAGTTTCAAGTTCGCTCGTCGAATGGCTTCCTGTAACTGCATAATTCCTTTACGCGAGTCCTCGCATACTATCTCAACTGTGGGAGATATTTTAGGGGGATTCTTCTCTGCTCTTATGGTTTCGTCTCTACTCGTCAGTGTTGGGATCACTTCTGTGCTCCGGTTTTTTCTTATGGCTCTATAGGCCCATCGAACAACTGGTATGCACAGGTCCCAGTCGGTTTGTCTCACCTAGTAAACTCTGTTCATGATTCTGCATAACTTTTTGAATTCTTCGACGTGGAATATTTTGTAGGTTTTAACCCCGTACAGAAATTACCTGCATACGAATTCTAAATCACAGAAAAATAAACAATGTGAGAGCATAACACATAAAACACATATACACAGAGATTTTCCCCTGGATCCCAAAACCGGGACTACCAGCTTGATTTTTCATTATATTCCTTTCAATGTTACAATACATATTTATACATGCTGAAGCATCCAATACCATGGACCGAAATCCATTGCGTCCAAAACCATGGACCGAAAACCATAGGTAGGTTTGCCCAACCTAATATAGGGTCCAAAAAAAATTTTCCCGGGGCACTGCCCCGAACCCCATAGCGAGGGGCTACCCGCCCCCCTCAAACCCCCTGTGACCCCCCCGCTACGCAATCGGCGCAATGAAGGGGGGGCTCCGCCCCCCCTCTAACCCCGTGGTTCACTATGTGGGTTAGTCGTGGAAAGAATATAAGACAACCCAACATATTTGTGGTGCACATGGCTTTTCCTGCTGCCATGTCTAGTTCTGATTTTCGATCCTTAGTCTGGGATGTTCTTGCACATCACACGTCTGCACCCATCGACACAGGTGGGCACGCAAATTGCTTCGTCCTGGCTGCCTAGTTCTCATTCGACACTAGGGGCTTCCAAATCATAAGTGCATCCATCTTCTACATTTGCACCAGTTTACAATGGTCTTCTGATGTGTATTCCACCATTGTGAGGGTGTTTCTCACAGTGCCCATTCCAGCGCACCGTACCGCTGTTGTTCTGGTACTGCACTTTCAAATTTGTCCAGGAATTCATCCACCACTGTTACTCCATCATGTTTTGGCAGTTCGCTTGCCTTTGTTGTCATGTAATGCAGTGATCTAATCATCATGTTGCAATTCAGTGTTGTCACTTCGTGCAACCAGTTCTGCCAGAATTCTACTTCTTCATCTGAATTCGAGGTACAAGAGCTATCACGCTCCCACAAGATTCTCCCATCTGCAATCGAGTTCACCCAATCCTAGTCTCGCACCATTATCTAGTAAATACGATCCACCTGATCATCACTTTCATCGTCATGCACTGGCTCAGTGTAGCGCACTCCTTCGGGTGGGTCTAGCGTGACTACTACGCATTAGGAATTTTTCTCGAATATCATTTTCCACTTCTTCAGGTTGATGACTCCATTCATATTAGTGTCCCAGTCTATTCCTAGCAATGCAGGATAAGGATTGTTGTCATTGATAATCTATATTACTTCAAAGTCCATCTATGTGCTCGCAACTTCAATATGAATTGTTACCCCTTGTAACCTTCCCATGGGTAAAATCTTCTATTGGTTAGCCATTCGTAATTGAATAGGGGACGACTGTAACATGGGCCTGCCCATGCGCTCCCATGTCTTGTTTGGTAACACATTTGCATTCGAACATAGGTCTAGGATTACTTGATCCATTTCATATTCTCCAATCTACACTGTCAATCTCATTTCCCTCCCGGTGCACAACGTATGCTTCCCAAATTTCTGGACTACATACGGTTCCCCTGACCCTCCGCATCTGGTGATCAACTCCTGTAGTCCCTTAACTACCTTATTGTCACATAGTAGTTTCATGCATGTCTCCAAAAAGCATGGAAAATTTTAGGGGCTAATGTTCGCCCATTGGGCTAATTTTCCATGATTTTTCCAAAAAAAAGATTCGCCAATTTCCAATTTTATAAAAGACGATTCGCCCAAATTTTAGAATATAAAATTATTTTACCTTAAAAATCGCCAACATTATAGAGAGACTATATATAAAATAATTATAAATTTGATTAATTTTACAAATATATCAATAAACATTTATAATTTGCATATTAGGGATTAGTGAGATTCGCCAATGTTTTAAACTTCAAGAAAATTTTCCATCCTTAAAATTTTCCTTGCCAAAAAGGCAGTAAGCATAGATGAATCCATCCTTGGCTCTAGTTGATCCTTACTACCTGAAGTAGAGGCCTCGTTAAAGCTCTTCTTAGCTTCCATGAATGTCTCCTTTGCGCATTCTAGGTCAAACTCAGGTTCCTTTATAGGAGCCTTATGAACCCATGTATCTTCCTCGAGCTACTTCCCCTTATCCTCCCTTGTGATTGCATCGCTTCTGAGCATCATGTTCACTTTTGGGTCTTCTTCACACGGTTCAAACCTCATCATCTAGATATTCTGGGGTAGGAGAGGCTGGAGTACCCCTTTCTCGCACATTTGTGTGATCAACGTAGGACAATCTACTGCTTCATGATCAAACTATGCACAGTATGAATATGATATTCTGTCACACGGAATTGGTCAAGGGTGCGGACACGACTGACCTTCCTAGAAGTCTAAGACATTCTAATGACAAACAAGACAAAATGGAGTGATCTTTCTCTAAATACACCTTTTACAACATGAAAACTACAAGTGTTTAGGCTTACCTTATTCCAAAACGCTGTTGTTGAAGTCCGTTCTTGACGATCCGGATGAGCTCCTCCTTCAAGTCAATTCCTGCAACCACAAACAATCAAACAATTACCAAGCACTTGCATTTCATATAATAAAACATATATTCAACATGCAGACCAAGGAACACATGAAATAACTCATTAACACAAGCTATTGAGAAAAATAAACCAGTTTGTATTAATAACGAAACAAAGAAACTCTTACAACCTGGCCTTGGTGTTGTGCAAGTTCCTCCCAGGGTCCATCAAGGGTTTTCCTCTACTTTGACAAAGCTCACCCTCTCCCAAGTAGAATCAAGTGAAGACAATCTCTCCTCACAAAGGCTCTAATGGAAGACCTAAATCCTGTAGCATTTACCCAAAGAAAATGTATAGCTCCAACCTCTTCTCCTTCTGGCTCAATGCCTTTATTTATAGTGCTGTAAAGAGGTTATTCGGGTCCACTATCAATGGGATCATCCCCCTCTATGGGTGGGATAGCTCCCTTATTGATGGGATAAGTTCCCCCTTAATAGAGATACATGAACCAACTGGAGGCGCATCCATTTCATCAAACCGACCTCTAGAATGTTCCAGAAGTAACCACAAGTAACTTTTTCAAGATAAAACTCGCGCATTTTGCCTTTTACAGAGGGACGCACCTGTCCCTTAACATACAGAGCGTCCATGGACGCAGATTTTGTGAACATGGTCAGCGTCCCCGCAAGTAAGGCTAGAGAGAACCTGCGACCCCAGAGATAAACATAGTTTTTACAAGACTTTCTCTCTTCTTTGAGTTTGAGATGGATAACAGAGGCATGAGACTTGCCTAAGAGGGTAGCATGACTGTTGATTTGAGCCATACTAACTGTAAGTAGTCAAGGTGACATTTTTTAGTGTAACAGATTGCCCCCTAAAGTGCGAAGCCTGGAATAGAATAGGGTTTTGTAATTCTAGGAAGGGTGAAGCGCTTTATCATTTCAAGGATTGCCTTGTGGATGGCCTGGTTGGAACCTACAATTTTCAACACAAAATACATGGATAAGATTATATCATCACTGAGGTAGGCATTCCCATACTCAGATTCAAAACTTTAACTAATGGACTAACTATTCTGATACAGGAATGATCTTGCAGTACATCATTTTTATAGACTTTTGTAGACACAGTATGGACGCAGCCATCTGTTTATGATTAGTCTACATAGATAATGAATACAAAACTCCTCGCAGCCTGGATGGTAGAAACTAGATCCAGGGTCTTCACTTCTACTTCCCGAATTGGTACGATTCTAGCCATGTGATTAAATGATTCGATGTCGAACATGGTAGAAACCACTTGATTACCAGTCAATGATGTAAACTGTTAACAAGCGTGAGAGAAACCACCAGTAATGTCAATGGTTCTCAAAGTACCAAGCACAACCCGTGAAATGTGAATAGATGTTTTGATGTCGAACACTTCACGGAATCCTCTGATCGAAAGTCAATGATGTAAACTGACGTCAAAGGCGAGAAACCTGCCATTGATGCATGCAGACTTCAAGGTACTGTCGATTCCTAAGTCATCTTTCTAGATAATGTGTCGATGTCGATAGAAAGCGACCCGTTGCAGGCAAGCCCGCAACACGAAATCATTGTTCAAGTTGAAGAAATGTTGCTGTAAGGACTGACTCAGGGATGGTCAAATGGATGACAAGTATTTTGCAGATGAAAGTTTTTTCTTGCAGACCTCTTGAACACATAACAACACAACAGATGGCTTGGTGACGTATAACTCAAAGTTAACCCCTGGAACCCGGTTAAAGACTTTCAAAGTGATTTGGTCAACTGTGAGGTAAAAGATTTCCCAACCCAGGTGAATGAAAAGTGTCGTGTTCAAGAGCGGTAATAAAGTTTCTTCTGAGACAAAAGGTGACAAATAGGTTCATTCTTCTCTTTTTTCCCCCACCATTTCTGGCAAGTACCTCTTTATTTTTAACAAGCTTGAGGAGGATAACATATGCTTGATTATAAGCTCATCCTTCGGACGAGTCCAACCTAGTTTAAATTCGAACCCTAGGAAGGAGTGGTTCGTTCCTGTTTGTAATTGAACAGGTCCTTTACTGTGAAATGTTTAACGAGCCCAGTATAGGAGAAACTCGGTGTTTTTCAATTTTAGAGAGTCTGAAAAACTTAAGAAGACTCCAAGTTGAACTTTTTCGTAGATTTGTGTCCTTCAAGTCCGAAAAAGTATAAAATAATACCTGGGGGAACCGCTTGATCTTGCGACCAAGGAGTACTTTCATAATAGTGTCGTTGACCTGAAAAGTAAAAAGCGATCAAGGACACGTCGTTTTATTTCCTTATCGAGTTTGAAACGACAAAAACCCGGCAATCTTTTCCTGATTTTGCGGTCAGAAAAGAGCTAAAAGGGGACCGTCTTTTGGTCAAGGGTGCGGACACGACTGACCTTCCTAGAAGTCTAAGACATTCTAATGACAAACAAGACAAAATGGAGTGATCTTTCTCTAAATACACCTTTTACAACATGAAAACTACAAGTGTTTAGGCTTACCTTATTCCAAAACGCTGTTGTTGAAGTCCGTTCTTGACGATCCGGATGAGCTCCTCCTTCAAGTCAATTCTTGCAACCACAAACAATCAAACAATTACCAAGCACTTGCATTTCATATAATAAAACATATATTCAACATGCAGACCAAGGAACACATGAAATAACTCATTAACACAAGCTATTGAGAAAAATAAACCAGTTTGTATTAATAACGAAACAAAGAAACTCTTACAACCTGGCCTTGGTGTTGTGCAAGTTCCTCCCAGGGTCCATCAAGGGTTTTCCTCTACTTTGACAAAGCTCACCCTCTCCCAAGTAGAATCAAGTGAAGACAATCTCTCCTCACAAAGGCTCTAATGGAAGACCTAAATCCTGCAGCATTTACCCAAAGAAAATGTATAGCTCCAACCTCCTCTCCCTCTGGCTCAATGTCTTTATTTATAGTGCTGTAAAGAGGTTATTCAGGTCCACTATCAATGGGATCATCCCCCTCTTTGGGTGGGATAGCTCCCTTATTGATGGGATAAGTTCCCCCTTAATAGAGATACATGAACCAACTGGAGGCGCATCCATTTCATCAAACCGACCTCTAGAATGTTCTAGAAGTAACCACAAGTAACTTTTTCAAGATAAAACTCGCGCATTTTGCCTTTTACAGAGGGACGCACCTGTCCCTTAACATACAGAGCGTCCATGGACGCAGATTTTGTGAACATGGTCAGCGTCCCCGCAGGTAAGGCTAGAGAGAACCTGCGACCCCAGAGATAAACATAGTTTTTACAAGACTTTCTCTCTTCTTTGAGTTTGAGATGGATAACAGAGGCATGAGACTTGCCTAAGAGGGTAGCATGACTGTTGATTTGAGCCATACTAACTGTAAGTAGTCAAGGTGACATTTTTTAGTGTAACAGATTGCCCCCTAAAGTGCGAAGCCTGGAATAGAATAGGGTTTTGTAATTCTAGGAAGGGTGAAGCGCTTTATCATTTCAAGGATTGCCTTGTGGATGGCCTGGTTGGAACCTGCAATTTTCAACACAAAATACATGGATAAGATTATATCATCACTGAGGTAGGCATTCCCATACTCAGATTCAAAACTTTAACTAATGGACTAACTATTCTGATACAGGAATGATCTTGCAGTACATCATTTTTATAGACTTTTGTAGACACAGTATGGACGCAGCCATCTGTTTATGATTAGTCTACATAGATAATGAATACAAAACTCCTCGCAGCCTGGATGGTAGAAACTAGATCCAGGGTCTTCACTTCTACTTCCCGAATTGGTACGATTCTAGCCATGTGATTAAATGATTCGATGTCGAACATGGTAGAAACCACTTGATTACCAGTCAATGATGTAAACTGTTAACAAGCGTGAGAGAAACCACCAGTAATGTCAATGGTTCTCAAAGTACCAAGCACAACCCGTGAAATGTGAATAGATGTTTTGATGTCGAACACTTCACGGAATCCTCTGATCGAAAGTCAATGATGTAAACTGACGTCAAAGGCGAGAAACCTGCCATTGATGCATGCAGACTTCAAGGTACTGTCGATTCCTAAGTCATCTTTCTAGATAATGTGTCGATGTCGATAGAAAGCGACCTGTTGCAGGCAAGCCCGCAACACGAAATCATTGTTCAAGTTGAAGAAATGTTGCTGTAAGGACTGACTCAGGGATGGTCAAATGGATGACAAGTATTTTGCAGATGAAAGTTTTTTCTTGCAGACCTCTTGAACACATAACGACACAACAGATGGCTTGGTGACGTATAACTCAAAGTTAACCCTTGGAACCCTGTTAAAGACTTTCAAAGTGATTTGGTCAACTGTGAGGTAAAAGATTTCCCAACCCAGGTGAATGAAAAGTGTCGTGTTCAAGAGCGGTAATAAAGTTTCTTCTGAGACAAAAGGTGACAAATAGGTTCATTCTTCTCTTTTTTCCCCCACCATTTCTGGCAAGTACCTCTTTATTTTTAACAAGCTTGAGGAGGATAACATATGCTTGATTATAAGCTCATCCTTCGGACGAGTCCAACCTAGTTTAAATTCGAACCCTAGGAAGGAGTGGTTCGTTCCTGTTTGTAATTGAACAGGTCCTTTACTGTGAAATGTTTAACGAGCCCAGTATAGGAGAAACTCGGTGTTTTTCAATTTTAGAGAGTCTGAAAAACTTAAGAAGACTCCAAGTTGAACTTTTTCGTAGATTTGTGTCCCTCAAGTCCGAAAAAGTATAAAATAATACCTGGGGGAACCGCTTGATCTTGCGACCAAGGAGTACTTTCATAATAGTGTCGTTGACCTGAAAAGTAAAAAGCGATCAAGGACACGTCGTTTTATTTCCTTATCGAGTTTGAAACGACAAAAACCCGGCAATCTTTTCCTGATTTTGCGGTCAGAAAAGAGCTAAAAGGGGACCGTCTTTTAATTCCGTTTTAACGAGTGTAAAAGAAACGCTCGGCAATCTTTTCATGTTTTAAGAGTCTGAAAAGGGCTTAAAAGAGAACTCCAAGGTTTCACTTTTTCGTAAGTTTTAACGAGTTCGAAAAAGGGATAAAAATGTACTCATGGTTTTCATTTTTTCGTAAGTTTTAACGAGTTCGAAAAAATGATAAAAATGTACTCATATGGCCGACTTTCAATTTAATTTACGAGCAGGAAAAGACAGAAAGAACTCGGCATTTTCATTTGTTTTACGAGAATGAAAGATAGCAAAATAATCTCGGTATTTTCATGAGTTTAACGAGTCTTGAAAATAACTGAAAGTGACTCGAGATAGGTTTCATTTTTACAAAAGCTTGAAACAGATAAAAACTATGCTTTAAAGTAGTTTCATTTTTACACAAGCTTGAAACAGAGATAAAACTGTGCTTGATGCCCCCTAAGCATAACTGCTAGAGCGCATGCCCCCCAGCTTCATTTCATTCAAACGGTTGGATGAAATGAAGGTTCATGAACGAGATCATTTGAAAGACTTGACCTTAAACTGTAAGAAAATTATGCAAAAACTGAAATAACTAACCTAAACGCTTAACATTTATGAGATCTAGCCAATCTCTCGACTCAAGTAGAGGAGGATTTGTTTCATTTTTTAACGAGCTTGACACAGGAAAAGAACTATGCTCGGATTCGGTTTCATGTTTACACAAGCTTGAAACGAAAAACTATGCTTGTTATAAGTTCACATGCCCCCAGCATAATGACGCAAAACGAGGTACATGCCCCCCAAGCTTCATTGCATTCAATGAGGTGGATGGAATGAAGCTTTACTTTCAAAATCTTAGAAAGACTTGCGGGAGTTGTTTCATTTTTTAGTGAGCTTGACACAAGACAAGGAACTATGCTCGGAACTACTCTCTACAATCTACCTAACAAGAAACTCTACTCTAAAAACCTTGATTCATTTTTTTTAACGAGCTTGACACAAGACAAGGAACTATGCTCTAAAATCCTTGATTCATTTTTTAACGAGCTTGACACAAGACAAGGAACTATGCTCATGACTACTATCTACAATCTACCTACTTAACCTACCATTGTTTCATTTTTTAACGAGCTTGACACAAGATAAGGAAATATGCTCAAAAAGTTCGCATGCCCCCAGGATAATGATGCAAAGCGAGGTACATGCCCCCCAGGCTTCATTGCATTCAACCGGCTGGATGAAATGAAGGTTTACTTTCAATATTTAACTTGAAAAGGGAGTTGTTTCATTTTTAAGGAGGTTGACACAAGAAAAGAACTATCCTCATACCTGATTCATTTTTTAACGAGGTTGACTCAGTAACAGGAACTGTCCTCAAAATCCTACTTTCTACAATCTATCTACATATTCTAAAATCTCGCTGATTCATTTTTTAATGAGGTTGACTCAGTAAAAGAACTATCCTCATACACTGATTCATTTTTTAACGAGGTTGACACAGTAAAAGGAACTTTCCTCGTACATACTGATTCATTTTTTAACGAGGTTGACACAGTAAAAGGAACTTTCCTCATTACATCCTAATTTCTAACTATCTATATGACCTAAAAACTAGCTGATTCATTTTTTAATGAGGTTGACTCAGTAAAAGAACTATCCTCATGACAGCCTGTTTCATTTTTTAACGAGGTTGATACAAGAAAAAACTATCCTCGTAACATTGATCATGGCTTCCAACTGGAGGAAAGACATGTCAATGGACACACCTTGATCATGGCTTCCAAGAGGTCTTCATCCGAAGGAAGAATACTTCTTGGGAAGGAACACATGTCAAGGGACTCAAAAGGGATAAGAACATCGTGTTCAAGTAATCCCATAGAGTTTTCCATGTCAATTACCGGAGCTAAATCAAAGGAAGATGAGCAAACAGTGAGAGGCTCACTTACATCGGTAACTGAAATCATGGGACCGGTTGCCACATAATTAACCCGTGGCAGGGTAGATACCACTTTAGAATCAGGAACATTTAGGGGTGTCATATTATTGGTAGTTGAAAAAAAACTAGGGAACGAAAGCTGGTCTACAGTCACAATACTGACATTGTGAGGGAAAGACATCACGCGAAAGAGTGTCGATACGACGGCTTTCATTGCATAAACATAGTCTCGCCCAAGGAGTAAATTGAAATCCAAGGGACCTCGAACTACCATAAGATCAACACAAACAGTTTTACCTTCCAAGGTAATAGAAAACTTAGGAAGGATCCCTAAAGGTTCACTAATTGTTCTGTTAAAAGCTTTCAGATTCTGCGTAATAGGCGCAAGCTGAGGGAAACCCAAAGCTTTCCAAACAACTGAGGATAAAATACTAACAGAAGCACCTTCATCTACCTGAGTACGATGTATGTCCCTACCACCAGCCTTGACAATGATTTGGAAAGGGATGGAGGAAGGAAGACGAGGTTCTGTCAGTCTATTCCAATCAAAGGAAAAGACCTCAGTACTTGGAGGGGGTTCTGTAGAAACAGGTGAAATGCCCCCCGGCATAGAAGAATCCAATGTAACAAGAAGAACATCAGCGGGATGAAATTTACTCTCGAAAGAGAAAGTGGGATCGACTCTTTGTGAAATTGAATCGACCACTTGATCAACTAATTGATCATCAACCTGAGTGACATGAGTTTCACTCTCCAATGGGAGAGTGTGATCGACTGTACTTGAATTTAAATCAATCACTCCGTCAGTTGACGGTAGGTTGGGAGAAAGTTTACGGTAACCAGTTGGAAATTCTTGCTGTGGAACAGTAAGGTTTTCCAATGATGTTGAGGCTTCATCCATGTGAGGGCAAATGTGAGTTTGATGACTCCCTTTGCATAACTTACAAGGAAACCTAACTTTACCTTTTTTCCCAGGAACCTGACTATCACTGGTTGATGGATCAACGGAAAGTTGATGGGATTTTTCTGACCATACTTCCAAGACCTTTGGAATACCAGGACAATTGACAAGGAAGTGGTCACCCTTACAAAGCCTGCAAGGGTATTTGGGTTTACGATGCATGTCGGAATTTTCCTCAACACAACTAACACTTACAGCCATGGTTGGTTGGTTGACTTCTTTCTTATCTTGCTTCTTCTTCCCTTTCTTCTTCTTCTTAGCCTCCTGGTTACTAACATCAAGGCTTTTACCAGGCGAAGAGGAAGAAATGGAGGAAGAAAGATTAGGCGAAGAAGGTAAAGGGTCAACAGAAGGTTGGTGATGTTGAGATGGTGAACTCTGTTGAGGTGAAGCATCCGGTTGAGATGGAACAATTGGAGTATTTTGGGCCAACGAAGTTGAAAATAGCCATATCGGTAAACCTATTGTAAATCCAGGTAATGACAAAGTAGCCATATAAGGAGGACCAACATTTCCAAAGTAAGGAAAAGTACTAGGATTCTCATTAGGAGGGGTTCCTAGGTTGATAAATTCCGGAACATTTGCCATTATATTCAACTTCAGTGAATTTTATTAGCAATTTAAAACTAAAATTAACAATTCACAATTCACACTTAACAACTAAAATTCACAATTCACACCTATGGTCTCTAAAAGTAAAAACAAACAAATTAACACGCGCTATCAAATCTAGGAGTCAAACCACACACAAACAGTAAGCTCTCCGGACCGAAAACACTAGTTGGTGATGAAGCCCAACCTCGCAGAATTCAGTACAGAAATGGCGGGTGGAACAGTTACCCCGGCAACCTGCTTAATGAATAGACCGGCACAAGTTCCTCCACTTTAACCGTCTCGAAGTGAAGTGAACCCCCCGGAAAATCCAAGTGAGTATAACTGACATCTGCTCCAGGTACAGTGGGACCTTCCCTCCACCGTCACCTCGGTAGAACCCTAAAGATTATGGTCACTAAGGTCACCAACAGTAACAAATACACCTGGGGGAACAGTCTAAACTCCGACAGCACGCAAGGGCAGAGTAGCAAGCTCAATCCCCTTACCGGTTCCTTGACAACAATCCAAGGTTTACCGATAAGTGACCCCTGGCTCCTCGACAATGGTTAATCCGAGGTTTACCGTTTGTAATACGTACTGTCTGGCGTCGTTCCCAACGAGGGGGGAATGATCCCCTCACTGGTTCGGACACGAGCTCGTGCTTCTCCTTTAAGAGGAGCTTTCCCAGAGTGCAATTGA
Organism: Pinus tabuliformis; assembly: GCA_031772625.1. Lineage (NCBI taxonomy): Eukaryota > Viridiplantae > Streptophyta > Pinopsida > Pinales > Pinaceae > Pinus > Pinus tabuliformis. The sequence continues at coordinate 310,257,837 of CM062810.1, read as the reverse complement.
AACAATTGGATTTATTCTACTCAAGATAAACTATCTGTTTGGTTTTGTAGTCTTGGAGAGTTAAGTACTCACCTACTCCAAGACCCTAGCCTAAGCTATGTTGGTGTTTGAGAGCCCTAGAAATGTAAAAATTACTAGATGAATTTTAATTAAGTGCTGTGTTATTAAGGCTGTTATTACTCAAATGGGTAAATGGAGATGAAACCAATGGTGTTATGACCCGACTCAACTGAATGCAATCGAATATGATAATGCAATCCTTTCAATTCGATGAATCCTAACTAGAGTAAGGAGAGAGTTTCCATTCACTTCCAACAATGCAAAAAATTGATCATTAAGAGAAAATTTAACAAATTCTCTAATGCACTAATTTCATCAAGAAAAACCAATGCAAATCAATTCCAAACCAATTTTTATTTTTATTTTTGTGTAAATTCAAATCAAAGAAAGCTGATCTAAATCTACGATTGATTTTTCAGAATGTAAACTATGCAATTGTAATCTATGCACAATTCACATGAAAAGTATGCAAATGTAATCTATGCACATTTTTCATTCATATTCTGAAACTGAGAACTCTAATTATGCAAATGTGATCTATGCAAGAGAATTCTCAAACACAAGATGATTCTAATGTAATCTAAGAACCAATCAAGTGCAAGTCGAGAAAATTGGGTGAGAGTTCCAAAGATCAAAACATAAAAACACTCAAAGGCGATTAACACTCATACACAATTTAGCCCCCCCCGGCGAATGAGGGGGAAATTTTTTTGCAAAAACAAAAGCAAAAAGATGCAAAATTGTGAAAGAACTGAGAGAAACCTCCAAGTAATGACCAAAGGAAATCAAATTAAGAATTTCTCAAAAAAGAGACTCAAAACACCCAATTCATGAAAGCTAAAAGCAGGAATGCTAATGAAACAAGTTCAGGTGAAAATTTTTGACAGGGTACTAAAGGATCTGGGTAGAAAACACTAAGAAAAACCAAAATCTAAAAGCAATTAAAGCAAAAATGGAGTTTTCCTAAATTTTTACAGGAAGACGCAGGCAACCCGTTAGAACAGGCGCGGGCCCGCTCTGTGCAAACGGCAACAGCGCGTCCAAAGACGCACTGTGCAGTAATCAGAGGGTGCGTCCTTCTGGAAAAGTTAAGAAAAACCAAATCTAACTAAATCTAAAGCTAAGCCACCCAAATACTAATTCTCACAGTCAAAAACCAGAAAATAAAAATGATTTTCTCAGAGCAAAGTTCACACAAAGGAAAAGACTCTCTCATTAATGGATTCCCCAGCGGAGTCGCCAATTTGTCACACGGAATTGGTCAAGGGTGCGGACACGACTGACCTTCCTAGAAGTCTAAGACATTCTAATGACAAACAAGACAAAATGGAGTGATCTTTCTCTAAATACACCTTTTACAACATGAAAACTACAAGTGTTTAGGCTTACCTTATTCCAAAACGCTGTTGTTGAAGTCCGTTCTTGACGATCCGGATGAGCTCCTCCTTCAAGTCAATTCCTGCAACCACAAACAATCAAACAATTACCAAGCACTTGCATTTCATATAATAAAACATATATTCAACATGCAGACCAAGGAACACATGAAATAACTCATTAACACAAGCTATTGAGAAAAATAAACCAGTTTGTATTAATAACGAAACAAAGAAACTCTTACAACCTGGCCTTGGTGTTGTACAAGTTCCTCCCAGGGTCCATCAAGGGTTTTCCTCTACTTTGACAAAGCTCACCCTCTCCCAAGTAGAATCAAGTGAAGACAATCTCTCCTCACAAAGGCTCTAATGGAAGACCTAAATCCTGCAGCATTTACCCAAAGAAAATGTATAGCTCCAACCTCTTCTCCTTCTGGCTCAATGCCTTTATTTATAGTGCTGTAAAGAGGTTATTCAGGTCCACTATCAATGGGATCATCCCCCTCTATGGGTGGGATAGCTCCCTTATTGATGGGATAAGTTCCCCCTTAATAGAGATACATGAACCAACTGGAGGCGCATCCATTTCATCAAACCGACCTCTAGAATGTTCCAGAAGTAACCACAAGTAACTTTTTCAAGATAAAACTCGCGCATTTTGCCTTTTACAGAGGGACGCACCTGTCCCTTAACATACAAAGCGTCCATGGACGCAGATTTTGTGAACATGGTCAGCGTCCCCGCAGGTAAGGCTAGAGAGAACCTGCGACCCCAGAGATAAACATAGTTTTTAGAAGACTTTCTCTCTTCTTTGAGTTTGAGATGGATAACAGAGGCATGAGACTTGCCTAAGAGGGTAGCATGACTGTTGATTTGAGCCATACTAACTGTAAGTAGTCAAGGTGACATTTTTTAGTGTAACATATTCTCATTGGGTTGGTACAATCGTGGGCGTAGTGCCTTGGTCCTCTGCAATTGTAGCAAATTAACTATTTGTGGCCCCTTCCTGGTCCCATTCCTCATCCTCAACCTTGCCCCTGAAATCTAGCACACGCCATCCCCGTAGTTGGGTCGAGGCCTCATGTTTCTGTCTGCATTCTATAGGTTGGGGTCTGATCCATCATTAACTCGTAGCTGTGACAAGTACGCTCGTCGTGGCCTACTGACCTGCAGAAATTACAAAACAATTGTTGGGGAGTCTGTGTATACTTCTGCAACAAATGACAATTATCCGTTGTGTTTTTCTCCTATCTGACAGATTGTGCACCATAACGTGGTTGTCACACTTGGCCCTACCTATGCCTCTGGTCTCAACAGCATTGGCCCTCCTCCTGCCAAGTAGTTCGCGAATACTGGACAGTGGTCTTTGTCATGGCCCTAGCCTTTACATTTTATGCACCATACTCCCTCGCCCGCCTCTGGCCACAATGCCCTATCCTGCTTCAAGCTCTACATTTCTAGGCAGAGATTCTGTAGTTGCACATGGATTTGTTGAACTCCCATTCCTAGATCTTGTATCGATGTCTTGTGCAACCTCATCACCATTTCTAACACTTCGGCCTGGGTAGAAATTTTCTATTGTGTTAGTGTCATACTCAGGTGCAGTGTCAGAGATGCTACAAACCATGTGCGATGCTATGCATCTGTGAGCTTCATATTAGCCTTGTGGATCATACTCTTTAGTAACTGATCCAGATCCCAGGGGGTCTCGCCTGGAAGCATCATGATCTCTTTCAATCCGATGATTGACTGTGTCTCTGATTTCGACTGGCTAAATTCTCTGTTCAGCGCATTCTGGATCTCTGTTATTCCTACATTTGGGTGAACATTAGAGTGCTTGCTATACCATGTCAGCGTGTGATTCTGCAGCACTCTCACCAATGTAGCCTTCTTAATGTTGTCATCTGTGACCCCTTGCACTTCCCACGCTGTTCTTACCACGAACCAGAACTGGTCCTGATCCTCATTCCCTACTCCTCTGAATATGGGTAACTTGATCACACTCACCATGCTAAACTACGGGTTTGGTGGAGGTGGAGTGGGTGGAGATGGAGGTGAAGGAGGTGAAGCGGGTGGTGGTGTGGGTGGAGGTGGTAACTGCGGAATGCACTGCCTTATCAAGCTGACTGCACTTCTCAAAGAGACCCGAGTGAGCTCTTCCTCGCTCTCTCGCGAAGGTGAAATTAAGGGACTGTTTCCTACTTCCCCGCTACCTTTGTAGATATTTCCACTCCGTGTCATTCCAAACATTAATGTATTCGCATAACCCGTTTTTCACATAACAACATCTTAATCTAGGTATTCAAAGATTTAATGTACTTACCTCGTGGTCCCTTGAGAAAACGTCATTCTGCTTCGCTGTAGCTCACGGTCATGTCTATCGCAAACTCAGTGATAAATCCCCCTATTATCCAATCAAGCCAATGGTCCATAGCTCGCGTGATCTTATCTTCTGATGCCTCTAGTCTGCGCACTAATTCCAGAGTCCACACTATCGGTTGGTCAAGCTTACACCTTCCCTGGCTATCGGCTAACCTCGCGATCCACTCATATAGTTCAGAAGGAAAGGATGCGAAGAAGATCTCGTGGATTTCCGTATATACGTAGCAATCCAGCCACCTTTTCTCAGATACCTATGGAGTTCTGTTTTCCTGTGGCACAAACTCATGAATCTTCTTGTCCAACCACTCTTCCATTTCCTTCTTTTTTGGGTTCCAGTGGCACACCATTACATTCCTTAGGCAAATCCCGGTCCCGGTAATGGAACCATTTGTTGGCTTGTTGGCGCCTGACCCAGGTTCAGAAGTGATTTAGCCAAACAAATCCCAAAACTACTGGCCCTTTGGACAACAATCCGCGATGCGCAGACTGAGGTCTCACCCAAGGTAGTATGGGAGGGTGTTGGAACCAGGTTTCCGCACCCTAGGGATGTCTTAATGAAGTCTAGGAATTTCGCGAACCGAACCTGTTCGCTTGCACTGCTCTGCGTAGCCGTCTGTCCTTCACCACTTGTGTAACTGCTTCCGTGCAGCTCTGTAAGGAGCGCGAAGAGGTACTGCCTAGATCCTTTATCCTTACTATGCTATTACTATAGATCTTTAACTTAATTGTGTGGGCCCAATATTCTCATTAATCATTCAACATTCATAACAAGTGCACGCAATCATAAAACTGTAAAGAGATGCATAAATATAACAGAAGCATAGACACACAATATTTCATAATCAACTTATCTTTTATTAATTCTCTGTCCAAGTACAATCCCAACTCCGCCCTGTGCACTCAGCTGCAGGGATCTGCACACACAGCTTTGGACTCTACCAAGCCTCTGTGTACTCAGCTGCAGAGCCTCTTCCTACTACTACAACCCAAGACTCGGACTTACAAACTCAGAGCTAATTCATCATCCCCAAAAAACATATCTCTTACATCTTAGAGCCATGCTCTATTTATACAAATCCCATGGTCCACAAACCATGGGTAGGTCGACATTACAATATATTAATTTATATTTTCAAGGGCAGAAAAACCTTTGACTTGACCATTTACTTCGTGCTTCGTGCCCGCATTTTGCGGGGTTTTTACATTACACTTGACCAAAATTCGGGCTTCAAACCCCAAAACCAAGCTATGGGGGGATCCACTGTCCAACAAGTGTGGATGAGGTGAGATATTTCATGGGGTTGGCAGGCTATTATAGGAGGTTCATTAGGAACTTCTCACAAATTTCTTATCCTATTACATCATTGCAGAGAATAGGTAAGAAGTTCGAATGGACAAAGCAATGTGAGGCTACTTTTGAGTATCTTAAGTAGTTGTTGACACGTGCACCAATGTTATAGATTGCAGATCTAGAAAAAGAGTTTGTAGTATGCACATATGCTTCCAAGAGAGGACTTGGTGGGGTCCTTATGCAGGATGGATAGGTGGTATGCTATGATTCATAGAAACTAAACGAACACAAGTAGAACTACCTGACACATGACCTTGATTTAGCAGTGATCATACATGCCTTCAAGATGTGGAGGAACTATTTTCTTGGCAAGAGGTTTGTACTTATGAGTGATCATATTGGGTTGAGGTATTTGTTTGACCAGCCGAATCTAAACACCAGGCATGCTAGATGGTTGGCCACGATTAGTGTGTTTGATTTTGAGATTAGGTACATCAAAGGTAAGGAGAACAGGGTGGTAGATGCTCTCAGCAGGCGAGTCCATGAAAATCACTTGGAAGCTATGAGCTCCTATGGGACAGACTTATAGAATATGATCTTGCAAGCAGGTTAGCAGGATGTCACGTACATGGAGATTGTGCACAGGTTGCAACAAGGTGTTGGTATAGGTACAGGTGGTAGTACAAGTACAAGTGAATGTACAGGTACAGGTAGTGGTATAGCTAGAGGTTCCAGTATTAGTACAGGAACAAGTATAGGTATAGGTATAGGTACAAGTGCAGGTGTACAGGTTTGGATTAGTGTCTTATAGTGGATGGATTGGTCAGATTCGAAGATAGGATATATGTGCCGGATAATAGTGAGCTCAAGAAGGTGATATTGAGGGAGTTTCATGTGAAACCATATTCATGTCACCTAGGTTATCATAAGACATTAACTGCAGTGAAGATATTTTACTATTGGTTGAATCTGAAGAATGATGTAGTAGAGTTTGTGGCTAGGTGTTTTGATTGTCAGTAGATAAAGGTAGAGCGTAAACATCCAGGTGGGCTACTACAACCGATCACAATTCCAGAGTGGAAATGGGAGGTCATTTCCATGGATTTCATCAAAGGGTTGCCTAAGACAGTGAGACAACATGATTCCATCATGGTTATTGTGGACAAATTGACAAAGGTTTCACACTTCATTCCAATGAAGTCTACATTCTCAGCTAGCGATGTAACACAGGTATTCATTAGAGTTGTGGTTAGGTTGCATGGGGTGTCAAAGAAAATTGTGTCAAATAGGGATGCAAAGTTCACTTCCAATTTTTGGAAGGAATTGTTTACAGGTTTGGGCACAGAGTTGGCCTCTAGCACAACCTATCATCCATAGATAAATGAACAGATAGAGAGGGTCAATGAGATATTGAAGGAAATTTTGAGGATGTATGTGATGCATCAACACTAAAAGTTGGAAGAGTATTTTCCACTAGTAGAGTTCGCATACAATAATGGTTATCAGGAGTCATTGAGGATGAGTCCTTTTGAGGCATTGTATGGGTGGAGTTGTAACACTCCCATCAGCTAGAGTGAACTAGTTAATAAGGTATTGGTTGGACTTGACTTGTTGGCAGACATGTAACAGGAAATGTAGGTGATCAAGAAGAACCTAAAGGCAACATGGGATAGGAAGAAGAGCTATGCATATCAGAATAGTTTTTTTAAGGAGCTACAGGTTGGGGAAGAGGTGTACTTGCACATCAAACTGAAGAATATCTCCTTATGGATTGGATCATGTGCCATGTTGGAACCATGGTTTGTTTGACCCTTCAGTATCATTGAGTAGCCTATCGACTTACACTACCTCCGAGAGTGAAAGTCCATGATGTTTTCCATGTATCATTGCTTAAGATGTATCTTAAATATGTTGATTGTGTGATTGACTAGTCTATATTGCATATGCACGCAGATGGAGAATTACAGCCAAACCATCAGTGTATATTGCTGAAAAGGGTGCTCATGCTCTAGAACCAAGTAATCGAGCAAGTTAAAGTGTAGTGGAAGCACTTTGGGCTCGAGCTCGATTAATCTACATGGGATATGGTGGCTCAAATGTCGGCTATGTATCCTTCCTTATTTACTGGTTGAGGCAAAGCATCCTTGAGATGGTGTTTTGGTATATGTTTTGGTACATGTTTTGATATGATGTCTTGGTATATGTTTTGGTTATATTTCTATATGCACATATGTATATGGATTTAAATATCGCCATGAGCTGAGTTATAAAGCTCCAATAAGAGGTATGGGTGTCATGTCATTATGTTTATGTTGTCATGTTACTATGCTATCATGTGGTTATGTTATCATGTTATAATGATTTCATGTTGGTTGGCACTCAACATGATGATCATTGTAAATACTGCATTGAGTTATGTTATAAAGCTCCATGATCAGTATGTATTTTTCCACTAGTTTTCTTAGGTATATGTGTGATTGAACACCGAGGGTGATGCCCCCCAAGGGGGAGGGTTCTGTAACAACCCTGGTGAAAATTCCATGTAATAAAAGTTAAAAATAATAACCACGGTTGATGGGACACTTATTCCAAGATGAATGTTAGGAAAGACATCCTAAGGGAAGTTTATTTGGTTGTTTATGGATAAGTAAATTGGCAAAGGCAATGACTAAGGCTTTGGAAAGGAAAAATGGCATTTTTGGCACATTTATTTATGAAAATAATGGAAATTATGAGAAAAAGGAAGTGAAAGGTCGCAGGTTGCATATGAGGAGGAAAATGAAGGAACAATGAAAAATGAAGAAAATAGATACCTCATTCTTAAAAAGGCTTCTGAGGATCATTTGGTAACCTTCTTGTCAATTGAGTTTTGGAGCTGTCTCATTATTCTCTCTCTCTCTCTCTCTCTCTCTCTCTCTCACTCTTGGACACTTATATTTTTCTTGGAGAACTTTGGCATTGGAGAAAGAAAGGCAAAGAAGGCAAGAGGACGCAAAGATAAAGTAGGGAAAGGTAGGATCAAATAGCTACAATAGGCTTCATTGCAGGGATCGACTTGCATGTGTGTTTTCCTTGCTAGATTTGGAATGCATTGTATTTCATGTGGTTGTTTTCTATTATGGCATGGGTTTTTCCAAGTGTGACAGTGTTCTTCAGCCAAGCCTTGTTGTTTCCTGATAAAGTTAATAAGATGGGTTCTCATATTCGGTTAATGTGGGATGTTTGGATGGATTCGAGGTAGAGTGGCGTGGATCTCCGAAATGAAAAATACATGGCCTAGTGGTCCCTAAACCGGACTATGGATCATGGTAAATTCACTGTTGGAGTAACCCTTGATCCAGACTGTGGGTTGCGGTAAAGCCAAGATTGTGTTCTTCGAAGGGCCTAGGAATCCTTGCTGGTGAATAGTGGGATATAAGATAAATCCAAGAGGTGGATTTCTCTACATTGGGCCTAGTAGTCCCAGGATGGGATGTATGGTAAAGCTTGGAGAGTGTGTCTCGATGTAGGGCCTAGTGATCCTTAGGTCAGATTATGGATTACAGTAAAACCTGAGAGACTAGGAAGCACTCAAATTCATCATGGTGTAGGTGGAGAACTCCAGTGGCATCCATGCTTATTTTGTGTTTTTGGTGTGTTCTATGAGTCCCACATTCATGGTTGGAATATAGCACGGGGGTGATTGGATAAAGAGAGACTTGGCTCAGCTAATCTATGGTCAGGTGGAACGTGGTAGTCCCATCTTCGATTGGCTTATTGTATCATTAATGAAAGGTCTTTTCTCCTTGTATTTCTATTAGTATTTTGATGGATTATATGTTGTTTATATTGTTGTACTTTCATGAGTATTTTTGTTGTTATTATGTTGGTTATATGTGTATGTTTTATGACAATATCTATGTATGTCTCTCAGCATGTTTTTACTTTTAAATGAATGGATAATATATTTATGGCCTAATAGATGATAATGCAGCAAATGACATGAGGGAACAATGGTTCATAGTGATTCTTATATAAGTATGAGATACTTACAGTTAATTCTATTGTTTACACCTGTAGGTTACATGTTGATGATATTTTTGACGAAAACCTTGTCATGGTTAGTAGGGGTCTATTGAAGCCTCGAAAATCATTGCTTACAACATGGGGGAAAACCATCTGGTCCAAGCCTTGGTTGGAAGTTCCCTTTCCATTTGGTGTAATGGCTCCGACTGGGGATAATGGGACCAGTTTCCTAATCTAATTTATGATAGTGTTGATGGGGTGATATGTGATATTTTGGAGTAATGTTTAAGCTAAAAGTAATCTAATCTAAACTAATAATCACATGTATATATCCTAATTTAAACACTATCTAGCTATGACTATACCCAGGAATAAATTTGAAGTATGTGATCTACAATAATGTCTTAAAGCAATTGGTAATAAAGATGATTCAACTACAACAAGAAATGAAATCATTTTAACAATAATCGTTTCGGATAAATAGTTAGCCGAAACGATTGTGAAAGATATATTGCATTAGAAATTATTGATGTATTCAACATAAAACTTAAGGCCATCATCATACAAAAGTGCAATAATGCTAACCAAGATTCAAACTTTCTTACATAAACAACTTGAAGATAAGTTATTGCTTAATACATAAGTAAAACAGAATTACGAGATAAAAGTACCATTTGTAATAAGTTCTGCTCATGTGTTTCGGCAATATTGAAATACTTCCAATCAATCCAATGCCATCTAAGAGTACCAAAGTGCAATTTCAGTAGACTATGCCATATAAGATGAAAATAAATCTTGTTCCATTCATTTCACCAGAACTTTCTCAAAGGTACAAAAGTGCATGTTTTGAATATTATTTCTGATAAAATTTTGGGACCCCTCTCTAAATGCATGAGAGGGGTTTAAATACTAAACTATAAAACTAAAAATAGATTATTACAAAAATAGTTTAGGAGGTTTAAACAACCTTCCTCAAATATGAAAAATAAAACAAAAATATAAATGAACATGGTGACTAATTCCTTTGCGTTTGATCTTTGAGATCGCAGATGTCTGTCATGAGCTTGAGCTGTGTCGTTTGACCGATTTCAGATTTCAACTACACAGTGAACACAGATTCGGTTAGTGTTGGCACCATTTTCTCCATGGAAGTGGTTAGGCATTGCAGGGTCATCCACTGGCTATCAGGTGTCACTAAATGTCGCCAGTATGCTTCCCAGTCTAACCTGGTCATTTGCCTAATTGCTTCTCCTTTTTCCTTTGTTTCCTGCCTCCACTGTTGTTCGAGTTGTTTGAAATTTGGAAGAAAACCTGGAATGGACTCTGCCACAAGGCTGGTGCTATGTAAATTTTCATTGATGTTCTCAATAACACTATTTTCTGTTGCTGCTACATTTGTTGTCACCTTTTCTACCTGTCTAAGCCGAGAATCTCAGTCTGCAAATAAAATTTCCTTGTGTGATTCCTCCAGTTTAGGAAAGTCGGCCTTTCTCCTATCTTCTGAATTCTTCCAAGTAATGAATTCGGAAACTCTTTTCAAAGCTTCATCATATTTGAGTCTCATCTCAATGACTTGACTCGATAATTTGTCACTTGTCTCGCAATAAGAATTCCATTGCAAGATATTCTAGCATAATAGTTCCTTTTGGTGCATCCGCTGGGAGTTAAGACCAAGCACTTTAGTAATAAACTGATCAATTTTTGGATCATCTTTATGCAGATCAGTTATTCCTTGTAGTTGTGCTTCCTTTTCTGCTAAGCTAGCTTGATGTTTTATTTGCATCTACTTGAATTCTTGTTGGAGCTTAGCTAACTGTGATTTTACTTGCTGGTTAGTTTTTTCTTGTTGTAACTGTTGTTCTAGAAACAAAATTGTATTTTCCCTTTCCTTGAGCAACATTTTCACCTCTGTTTCTTTATCGATAGTCACTACAGCATAGGCTCCTAAAAACTATGACAGTCTAGTAAGGTTCTCGGACGGGTCGATGGGTGAGTCTTTCCAGACAATATCCATCAATTCATTATCAGGAGTAGTAGCAGCTGTAGCATCCAACTTCCTCTTCTTCCTTTGTATTTTAACAATGGCTTTGCGGGTAGGGCTATAAAATACATATAAAGGAGGAATATCCTCAATCCTCAAAACAATTTCAGAGGTAGTAGTGATAGGAATGTGCTCTAGCTCTTGAGTATTTACAGTTTTCTCTACTGCAATTTCTTGAGTTGTTCTATGTTGTGGAGTCTATAGCTCTAGCATTTGTTCCTCTATATGGAGCTTTCTATTAAAGTTCTCCCATTCTTCATCTAAATCAATCACCCGGGGTTTTATTGGTTGGGTGGAGGTGGAATGAATTAAAGCCTGTTTTTTAGTTGAAGTTTGCTCAACTATCTTTTCTGTAGATTGGGCTGTATCTTTTTTTGACTCCTTACTTTTACTTCTCCCATTCTATGATTGTTGTTCTGAGTGCTCTAACTCCCTAGTAGACTTTCCTTGGGATTTTGCTTCAAAATCAACTTTAGAATTTTCTTTGGAACTCCCTTACAGACTTACGCTACGAGTTGGCTCCCTTATTGCTTCAATCTGTAATTGGTCCAATGGGACCTTTAATAGTCTCCTCTCTCTATATTCACAAAAGGCTTCGATATAATTTGGGTAAAAAAGTAGTGATGCCATGTGATTCACATATGTGAATTTTTCTTTCTATAAAAATGTCATCAAATGCATCTTTCTCATGACTAAATACCTTCACTTTTACCACGGTAGTAAAGTCTTTGGTAGTGCCAAATGGGTCATACTGCCTTCCTGGGAATTTAGGTAATTGTAGAGATAACATGATCTCTACTTCTTTAAATGCATGCCCCATATCATGTAGTGCAAATGATCCACACTGCAAAGGGGATGTATGCCAAATGGCCTTTTTTATTCCTTTAATCCTTTGCTCAACCCACCCTCACTAGTTGTTTGATAGGCTATCTCTCTGGCCATCAATTTGTCCAGAACATAGTATGGGAGGACATGTGGTGAGGTAATGCTGCCAAATACCCTAATATATGTGAATGTTTCCTCTCCAAACCATCTGGCCACTGGGAGGATATCTACCTCGGCTTCCTTGGAAAACCTAGGAGCATCTCGGTTGTAAATCTGTTTATGGATAGGCAGCATAACTCCATGACAAATTTTGTAAAAATGTGGGTGAAACTGAGATTCCCACATGTCTTTATGGTATATATGAATGGGAAGTGGATCTTTGACAATCCACTTCCATCCCATGACAGGAAATTTTGAACCAAAATAGATTGCATCCATCACATATGCACTCATAAAAAATGGAGGGTAAACCCTCGAAGGGACACTTCTTTTCCTCCTATACTCCATTATCGTTCTTGCTAAATTATTAGACAAAATTTGGGCCCAATTCATTATAGTTGCATTTACGGCTACATCTATCAATGGCAGCCATTCTGGGGAAAATTTAGTGCTATCGGTCTTGCCAAATATCCTACATAGCATGGCCATCGCAAAACTATGAGGGGGAGAAAAAGACACAAATTATTTTTCCCTCATTATTTGACTAGGTCCAGATGTAATCTATTGGGTTCTCCTTCACTTTCGCAAACTTCTCAATGGACTGTTTGTTGTAGATGACTTGTGGCTCTGGTAGGTGGTACATAATCCGTAGGTTGTCTAGAGAAAAAGATCCCATAACCTCTTGGCTTCTGGTCATGAATTCTCTGTCTAAGATATTGGCCTCATCAATAAGCCATTTAACCATATCTGTATAAGGGATTATCTTTGGGCGCACAGCTATGCGATGCAAAAATGAGCACGGCATCTCAAAAATGGAGGAATATGAGGAATCACAACCATAAACTATGATCTTTGTTTCTAGAAGTCTTGGTTCCTCTTCTTCTAATATATTATACATGGTTTCCCACGTAGAGGTTCCTCCATCTCTGCTGCATGTAGTATCCAAAAATAAAGGAGTCATTTCTGATTTCTCAGATGTGACTACCTCCCCTTTCTTCACCGTCGCTCCCAAAGATTTGTTCTATGGATTGTTCCTGAAAGTGGAGAAAAACAACAGCTATCAGATATACAAATATAATAATGAACGTGAAATGGAATAATGCAGACAACTTGTAAAGGTGATAAAAAGGAGTTTTATTTGAACACAAGTAAGAATATATCATATAACGTTGAATGGATTTTCACACATAAATTCCATTAACCTTCACTAAATGCCCACTAATGTTTCGTTAGCTCTTAGCTTTAATGCTCATAAATTTCCGCATCGTAAGTTAGGAAGAAAGATTCTAGGGTGGAAAGCCTTTGAATTGTGATAATCTTGATTTTGCGATTTGCGAAACAATATCGTAGATCACATTATCGCATTATGCCTTTTTTCTTTTCTTATCATCTCTTATGTTTCTGTGAGATGTGAGATGCGAGCCACTCGTTATTATTTCTAAGACATAGCTCATTTGTTAGGTTTTCTATGTAAAGACCTTTTTACTAAGCAGTGACCTAAACATTTTTTTGTAATGTATCTCAAGAGTGGGTCTGGGTCTTGATGACCGATGGTAGGTTTGCGGTTCTCTTTTAAATGCACGAAATGCGATGCGGTAAGGGAAATGATTCGATTGCAATTTCTCGTTTCGCTTGTTTTTTAGGTAACTTATTAAGGCGTGCCTTCTATGAATAGCGATATGCGATGCGAGACTTAGTTTTGATGAGAAATACCTAAGGACCTAGTTCATATAAGAAACTTAGTAGTTTCTATTAGCACTCAGAATGAACCTCAAGGCTGAGAAGAGGCAATTCCGAGGTAACCATAGACCAAGCTTTCGATTTGGCATATAGCCCTGCCAGACCAGAGAGGGCTCTCTCTTTTCCAACAAAATGTGGCTGCAATAAGTGAATCTTGGGCTAGCTATGAAGTACTGGGTTTTGATTGAAATTTGTGGGTCGAAACAACAGGAGAAGGAATCATTAGGCTATGGAATCGAGGCTAGTTTCTGCCGGCAAACTTGGGCCAAAGTAAGTGCAATGTTCAGCTAGATTAAAGATATAATGAAAGAAGAAAAGAGGAAAAATACCATTGACCTATAGACATCAATGAGGGGAGGGATCTACAGTGGAAAATTTAGAAGAAAGAGAAGTACAAGGTTACTCAACAGAGCATCTGATAGAGGATGGGTTATAAAAAGGTAACCACTACATTAAACAACATAATCATTGTGAAAGGAGCATCATGCATGGATGGATTCCTAACACTTCCTTTAGAGAATGTGTAATGAAATTAGCAGAAAAAAAAAAGCATGGAAATGAATTTACAAGAAAAACATGTTGCACATCAAACACTGTGATGGATCTTAAGTTTAAAGGGTAGAGACTGCTCCAATAGAATAATATTCAGAAAAGTTTAAGCTTTACACAGTACAATAGTATCTTTACTCTGTTGAAAATTTTGAACCTTTTACACCCTGAAATTCATAAAATATATACAATTAGCTCATCCCTATACTAATGGATTTGAGCTCAACCTTCTCCCTCAAGATAGAATCAGTTACATTAAATTTGGACCAAATTTCTGAAATCAAATGTCAAATATTAACTCGTATCTCTTGAACCATAACACCTATGACAAAACTGAAAGAGGTTTTTTTAGATAAGGTCATGTTTGAGAAAATACTCTCTCAAAGTTTGGAAATTCGTTTCCAGTTGCTCAGAATCTATGCCACAAAATAATCTCTAAAACAAGAAATCATTAAATATTTAAATATGTAAAAATAGATTGTAAAGATCTTGTCAAATATTCTAATTCATGACACCTGTTAATACAATGAAAGAGGTTTTTGTTATATGGCTCGTGGTTGAAAAAAATCTCCTTGGGTTTCTCAAAATTATTTCCCTTCTGTTGTAAAATATTGTCGCACTACAATGACTAAAACAGTAAAACAAATATAAAATTTGTTTTGCTTTAATGTAGGCTTCAAATATCACTGCATATCTCCCACATAGTAACACCAGTGCATAAACTGAAGGAGGTTTTTGTTATTTAGTATGTGATTCACCAAAAACTCTTTCATGTTTGTAAAATTCATTTCCATTACTTCATAAACGGATTTTGTATTAAACTTGTCTTTGCGTGCAGCAAATGACCTCAAAACATGCATAACCAATAATCAATCATTCATTTCGATCATGTCTTCTGATCCAAGAACTAGTTTTAGGCATGCAATATAACATTGGAAAGATATTTCCAAGCTTCTTTTGATGAACATACTTAGGATATGATTTTCACTGAAACTCATGTGCAAAACATCTTCGAAAACCAGACATAGTAAGAGCCCATTTTGATCCCTGGTGATAGGCTACGAACACTGGAACTAATAGTTTCAAAGCATTTTAGCATGAATTCCTTATTTGATTGCTTTTATCTATATTTGGTGGGTTAGAAAGGCTTTCAATCATGCTTAATCGTGCGATATGAGGAAAAGGCAAGCATTTACTAGTTCTTTTCAAAAGGGGTTTGATTGATATCTTGTTTTATTCCAAAATTAAATAAGAAAAATGGCTAAATGCTAAGTTTATTTTTTGAAGGATTTTTTAAAGGGTCCCCATTTATTAATTTAATATTGAATACTACTATTAACAAATGGGGGATTTTTGAATAGCACAACAAATGGTGATTCACTTGGAAGAATGAGTTATCTCTGAGAGTTTTTTTAATTTCAAAAACTTTCAAAATAAAGATGGTTTTGAAAATAAAAATTACATGAAATATAAGCTAAGTAATACTGCTCTGTGAGTAATAAAACAACATCTACTTAACTATCATTCTTTTGATTATTTTCTTTTCATAAGAAAGTTACTTTGTCTACATCAGTCATTACTTGGTTTTTTAAGATAAAAATAGGGAGGCTCTTCTCATATCAGTTTTTTGGTATACTCAGTTGTCATAGGTAGAACCTCTGCTACCAGCAGGGATTCATAGCCTCGACATGGTTACCTTTTAGCCAATAATGATTCAGTATCCCACGTTGGTCAGAATGAAATTTTAAAGATATGTTCGGGTTTATATACTTACTACCTTTTTATTTTCTGAAATAATTATTTTTCTTCAATTTTTTGTCTTTTAACCCTTAAAGGACAATGTCTTGGTTTGGTGACCAAAATTGACAATGCCATTCACTTGATGTATAACTTAAATGAAAAAACTAGCTCTTAATGAGACCCCTTGTCTTTTGATTAATACAATCTCAAGCCATTACCATGTTTTGATATGCAGTGTTGGTAATGTCAGCTAGTTATAACCGTATGATCATGGTAAGCCGACTCTTGATAAGACCTTTTTTCCTTTAAGTTTAAGTATATTTTAGAATTACACTCTAAAAATTAAACCTGATTAGGTGGGGAGAATCATTGGCTCCTTAAGAGCTTCTGGATGAAAATTGTAGAGTTTAAAGATGCTTTTATGTATAGAGACTTTGCTTTGTTATTGATACTTTTCTTGACTGATGTAGAGGAAAGATTTCATTCTAAAGTTATGTTTCATCAAAGATAAAATAATTTTGGCAAATAATAGGCAATTTCAGAGCAATAGAAATTAACTCTATGTTTCATGTGTGAAGATAATTTTCATAACAATATTTACTTATACAAGCAAAAAGTCAAAATTAAAAAGAGACTATTATTTGCAAAGCCGAAAGTAATCAATTTCTGTAAGGATGTATCTATGTTGCATAGAAGAATGAGGAACAATCTCACCTATTATGTCCAATCCCCATTGTTCAAATTGTTGTTCAATATTGACTGGTTATAATGGTAATGCGGGTTTTTCCTGTCTCCCAGCAGTTGTTTAGCAAACTTTACATCTCCTTATATAATTGTGTGTATCTTTGAATAATGTTGGCCAGTAATAGCTGACATGCAGGATTTTATGTGCGGTGGTATCTCCTCCAAAATGTCCACCAGCTGGTCCATCATGAAGTTCCTGCAACACCTTCTCTGGCTCAGATTTTTCAAGACATCTAAGCAAAATAGAATCATAATTTATTCTAAATATCACGTCATTGACGATTTGATACTGTCTAGATTTTAGCCTCAAGGCCCTTCTCTTCTTGTAATTTAATTGCATTGGGGCATATCCATTTTTTAAGTAAAATATGATATCAGCATATCTTGACTCAGTGTCGTTAAGGCTTACCTCATAGACTTGTACATCATCACCTGAGTCTTGTAGTGCTGATAGATTAGATGCTCCTACTAACATCCTGCAAAAACCTTGACCTTTTATAATTTTTGCTAGTCTAATTTCAATGTCATCTTCTTGAAGAGCTGTCACCCAATTTTCTCTCTTCTCACCTACATCCCTTTGCATCAACAGATTTATCACTACTGAGAATGGCACTATTACTTTGGTGTGGGTTTTGAGGAGAAAATGTCTGAAGTGTTTTACTAATTTGAAAATAGCAAAAGCTTGTTTTTCAACATCTGAGTAATTCAATTCAACCCCCTGCAAATTGGAGCTAAAGAAAGAGATTGGAGCTTCAGCTTTTTCTTCATTGACTTGTGTCAATATGGCTACATATGATTTCTCAGAAGCGAAAGTGCATAAAATGAAATGAATTGAAAAATTCAGAGTTGTTGAAGATGGAGCATTTATGATTGGTTGTTTAATCAAGTTAAAAGCTTCATGTTCTGAGTGTCCCCATTTAAACAGAGAATTTTTCTTTATCATAGATTGAAGAGGTAAAACAATTCATGTGAAATCAGGGACAAATATTTTAACAAAATTTATCTGACCTAGGAAAGATTGCATTGATTTTTTGTTATGAGGTAAAGGTATTTCATAAATTTCTCTTATTTTATCAAGTTCTATGTGAATCGCTACTTTGGACACAATGAATCCAAGGAGCTTTCCTTCACTTAATGCGAAGAAATATTTCTTAGGGTTAAGATAAATTCCATAGCTTTGGCAACGCTCAAAGATTTGTTTTAAATCCCTTAGATGATTACTGCACTTTCTGGAATATACAGTTATATCATCTAAGTAGATCACTACTGATTTGTTTACTAAACCTTTGAAGGCTATGTCCATGGCTCTCTGGAAAGTAGCACCAGCATTAATTAGTCCAAATGGCATCTTTTGATAAGCATAAGTGCCCCATTTTTTCCTGAATGTAGTTTTCAGCTGGTCATCTAGATGTACTAGGATCTGATTATAACCTGAGAATCCATCTAGGAAAGACATTAGTTCTGAGCTTGCAACTGATTGCAATATCTGTTCCATAGGAGGTAATGGGAAATTTTCCTTTTGACAAGCTTTGTTGAGGTTGCGGAATTCTATACATATCCAAATATCATCGTTCTTCTTTCTAACTGGGACAAGATTGGAGACCCAATGGGAATGTTTTACAAGGAAAATAATCTTGGCTTTCAGCAGTTTATTAAATTAACATTTAATTTGATTTTCTAAATTAGGATGGATTTTTCTTAATTTCTATTGAACAGGTTTTTCATTAGATGTCATGGGAATAGTATGTTGAATAATAGAAGTGTCATATGTTTTAAGATCTTCATAGTTCCATGCGAAGACATTCTTGTATCTCTTCAACAACCGTATAAAGGCTGATTTTTCATCTGATGTAAGTTTGAGGCCTAGATTAATATTTTGAGGTTTTAGGTCAGTTCCAAGGTTAATCAATTCAAACCTCAGAGTTGAACTCTGAAGTTTTGAATTGGTGGGTTTTTTAAATCTGTCTTTGAGGTCATATAAATCTTCCAACTTAACTACAGAATTTGGTATAGCATTATTGGTTGTTTCTTGTTTAAGTTGGTTATCATGTTGGTCTTCATCAACTATCTAATCATTATAAGAGCCTTCTCATGTCAAAAATCTTATGATATCTAGGTCATTATTAAAGACTCTCCAATTGGTGATATTATCAAGAATAGAAGGCCTAAAAATCAATTCAATAGAAAAGTGATCAGGGCTATAATCTTCTGGTGGAATAAGCTTGGAAGTGACATTAGGTAGGAGATCAGCACTTGCGTTTTGGAGTCTTGGAATAGGGGAAATATTAAATGCTATAAAGTGGGAAGTTAGGTCTTGGACCAACGACTGATAGTGTTTCAAATGCCTTGACAAATAGTGTATAGCATTTCTTACCTACTTAATCACAATTTCTGAATCTCAAAATACTTGGAGGTGTTTGATATTAAGGCCAACGGCTTTATACAAACCTTGAACTAGTGCTTCATATTCAAAAGTGTTGTTTGTTCAATCAAATTCAAGTCTACATGCTAACATAGTATTTTCCCCTTCTGGGCTAACTAATATGCATCCTGCTCCTGCTCCATCATTGGATTTAGATCCATCAAAACTAATTTCTAAAATAAAGAGCTAACTACAAGCTTATCTACAAAATTTATGCATTTAGAAGTGTCTGTTTGGGAAAAACTTTCGACTTGAGATACAACAGAGTTTTCCAAGAAAGGTGAAGTATAAGCATTGAAATTTCCTAGAAATGATTCTACTAAGTAGTTTCCGATGATATTGTTGCTATACACGACTAGTTCATTTTCTCCTTCTAGCTCTGTGACTATGTACTTTTGATGTTTTTCGCAATCAACCCTTATTTGATTTGGCTTGCCATTATAGGGAAGCCACATGTGAGACTAGTCAGTTGAAAAATAACCATGAAGTTTCTTTGACCAGTCTCTACTAAGGATTAAGCCATAGAACTCAGGAATATCAGCCACAAGAATGTCAATGACTTGAAAAAATTTAGGGTTTGACGAAAGTCTGATGGTTACTTGATTAAGTTCCCCAACAACTTCGACTTGAGACCGATCTAACTGTACTATACGTACAACAGATTTTTGGGGTTGAACATTCAACTTTGCACAAACTGTTCTAGGTAAAATGTTAGATGAAGCTCCTGAATCAACTAAATAGTTGTGTAAGTTCCTATTAAAAATTTCAAAAGTAAGGAGAAATGGAGGAGTATGAGATTTAGATCTTCCTCCAATCAGAGCAATGTCAGTTGGATCAATTTTGTCTAAAGAAGTGCTAGGGGGTCTTCCCATTTCTTGGGCAGCTTGTGAGATCACAACAGCAGGAAGAGGTGATGTAGGTACTGCTTTGAGTTCCTTGAGGAGTAGCTTCTGTTGATGTTTCAATTTTCTAAGCTCATGAAAGGTGATGTTTTCCCTAGTCTTCTTCATATCATCAACAATATTATATTCCATTTCATCATAAACTATCAGGGTTTTAGCAGAAGGTGAAGAATCCAATTGATAAGGAGTGGTTTGAGTAGATTTTGGTGAAGACTTCTTACCTGTTTTTTTGTCCCTATGAGGTGGAATTGAAGCCTCCTGCTTTGGATTTATTTGTGGAAAATCAACAGGGTTTTTACTTCGGGTGGCAATAGGCAGTGCTTCTTGAGTTTCTTCGTTGGGAAGTATAAAATCCCACATTCCTTGTAACTCCGCCACTTCTTCATCATCTGTTTGTTCTTCATTTGTTGAAACTTCATCTTCCTCTCCATCTAATTCAGCATTTGATATAGCATTTGGAGGTTTAGGATCAGCAGGGGAATTCCTCTTAAATGGTCTAAAAGATTTCTTAGAGGAAGTCTCTACTACCTGTTTTTTTATATCAACCATTTTGTTAGACATGGTTTTGAGGACTTTTTGTAAACCTTCAAGATCAAAAGGATCTTTAGGTGGTTTCTTCTTGGAGTCATCCCTAAAAGTCACTTTCTTATATTTTTGTTCTTCTAATGCGTTTTTCTTTTCTACAGCTAGAATGTGTTTTTCTATAGCTATTGCCTCTTTCATATTTTCTGCCAAAGTCGGTTTGGTAGCTCTATCAACGAAAATAGCTATGTTTGAAGGGAGAGCAAAAATATACCACTCATTTCAGACCTCATCGCTAGGCTTAGATGGCATTGGTATATTATTGAATAATTTATTTAAGTGAGAATTGAAGTCTTTAATGGGTTCTTTGGTTTCGACTTTAAAATTTGAGAGATCATTTATTAGGGTAGTCATGGATCTATCATCTCCAAATTTAGTTAAGAATTTCTCTTTGAAAAGAATCCCAACTATTAATAGAACCTGATGGTAATGAGAAGTACCATGATGCTGTTGCTCCTTGTAAAGTATATGGAAATAATATTACAACTGCGTCTTCTTCTACTACCTCATTCAAGTTAATGGACAACATGAAATTGTTTATGTGTTCCTCAACAAGTAGGCCTTATCAGGATTGAATTTTGCTAACCACTTCTCTGGATGGGTTAGTAATTGATGTAAAGGCCCAGCCATCCTAACAGCTCTTGGGTTTGTCCATGGCCTCGGAGAATTTTGTGCCATTGTTGGTATGTGAGTAGGAGAAGGTGTAGCGGTGGTTGAAGTTGATTGGGTAGAGGAGAATGTAGTTCATGTACCTATGTGAATCACGATCTGGAGGGGTGGGGCAGGTGATTGATCTTGTGATGGTATGGATGGAATGAATGAAGATGAATATTGTGTCAATGAGAGAACCTCACTGTGAGATTCAGACGGTGTTTTATTAGCTTTCTTACGACTTGGCAGAGGGAATTCGAATAGTGGGATTCTAAGCTTTTCACTTTGTGCTCTATTTAACCATTGAGATGGGGTAAACTGAGAGGTAACACTATCTTGGATAACTCAGATTCTTCTTGAGATAACGAAGTCCCCTATAATTTATGAATCAAGGATTGGACTTTAGGGGCTTTAGTAAAAGAAGAATGATCTGGCTTCTTTGGGATTTCAGCAGTGGGTTTTGTAGTTTTCTTTGCAACTTCTCGCTTAGGATCAAGAGATTTGGAATGTGATCGAGAAGTTCGAGGTGATGGTGACGGATTTTTACTCTTAGAATGGCCTGTTGATTTGGATTTACTTTCCATTCACAGTCAGGCCCTCCTTCTAGCACCAAAATGTTGAATCCTCGAAAATCATTGCTTACAACATGGGGAAAACCACCTAGTCCGGACCTTGGTTGACAGTTCCTTTTATGTTTGGTGTTGTGGCTCCAACTGGGGATAATGGGAACAGTTTCCCAATCTAATTTATGATAGTGTTGATGGGGTGATATGTGATAATTTGGAGTAATGTTTAAGCTAAAAGTAATCTAATATAAACTACTAATCACATGTATATATCCTAATTTAAACACTATCTAGCTATGACTATACCAGTGAATAAATTTGAAGTATGTGATCTACAATAATGTATTAAAGCAATTGGTAATAATTATCATTCAACCGCAATAAGAAATGAAATCATTTTAACAATAATCATTTCGGATAAATAGTTAGCTGAAATGATTGTGAAATATATATCACATAAGAAATTATTCATGTATTCAGCATAAAATTTAAGGCCATCATCATACAAAAGTGCAATAATGCTAACCAAGAATCAAACTTTCATACATAAACAACTTGAAGAGAAGTTATTACTTAATATATAAGTAAAACATAATTACGAGATAAAAGTACCATTTTTAATAATTCCTGCTCATGTATTTTAGCAATATTGATCTACTTCCAATCAATCCAACACCATCTAAGAGTAGAAAAGTGAAATTTAAGTAGACTATGCTAGATAAGATGAAAATAAATCATGTTCCATTCATTTCACCAGAACTTCCTCAAAGGGACAAAAGTGCATGTTTTGAAGATTTTTTTTGATAAAATTTCAGGACCCCTATCTAAATGCATGAGAGGGGCTTAAATACTAAACTATAAAACTAAAAATAGATTATTACAAAAATAGTTGAGGAGGTTTAAACGACCTTCCTCAAATTATGCAAAATAAAACAAAAATAGAAATGAACATGGTGACTAACTCATTTGCGTTTGGTATTTGAGATCACAGATGTCCCTCGTGAGCATGAGCTATGTCGGTCGACTGATTTCATATTTCAACTACCCAATGAACACGGCGTCGGTCAGTTCTGGCACCGTTTTCTCTGTGGAAGTGGTTAGGCATCGCAGGTTCGTCCATTGGCTGTGAGGTTTCACTAAATGTCACTAGTATGCTTCCAAGTTTAACCTCGTCATTTGCCTAATTGCTTCTCCCTTTTCCTTTGTTTCCTTCCTCCACTGTTTCTCGAGTTGTTTGACATTTGGAAGAAAACCTAGAATGGACTCTGCCACCGGGTTGGCACTATGTAAATTTTCATTGATGTTCTCGATAACACTGTTTGTTGTTGCTGCTACATCTATTGTTGCCTTTTCTGCCTGTCTAAGCCGAGAATCTAAGTCTACAAATAAAATTTCCTTGTGTGATTCCTCCAATTTAGGCAAGTTGGCCTTTTTCCCATATTCTGAATTCTGCCAAGCAATGAAGTCGGAAACCCTCTTCAAGGTTTCATCATATTCAAGTCTCATCTCAATGACTTGACTCGTCAATTTGTCACTTGTCTCGCAATAGGAATTCCATTGTGATATCTTATGGCATAATAGTTCCTTTTGGTGCATCAGATGGAAGTTAAGGCCAAGCACTTTATTAATAAACTGATCAATTCTTGGATCATATTTATGCAAATAAGTTATTCCTTGTATCTGTGCTTCCTTTTCTGCTAAGTTGGCTTGATGTTTTATTTGCATCTACTCAAATTCTTGTTGAAGCTTAGCTAACTGCGATTTTTCTTGCTTGTTAGGTTTTTCTTGCTGTAACTATTGTTCTAACAACAAAATTTTATTTTCCCTTCCCTTGAGCAACATTTGCACCTTTGTTGCTTTATCAATAGTCGTTGTGGCGTAGGCTCCTACAAACTATTATAGTCTAGTAAGGTTCTTGGATGGGTTGATGGGTGAGTCTTTCCAAACAATATCCATCGATTCATTATCAAGAGTAGTAGCAGCTGTAGCATCCAACTTCCTCTTCTTCCTTTGTATTTTAACAACCGCTTTGTGGGCAGGGCTATAGAATACATCTAAAGGAGGAATCTCCTCAATCTATTGGAAATAATACTGAGAGGGGGGGTGAATCAGTATTAGTCAAGTCAATAATATTTTCCTTTTCATACTCTATTTCATATACACTACTTCAATGAAGGTAACCCATGTGTGCACGCAACTATGTTTAAGGAAACAAGCATATATCTAGCAAACTAATTATTCAGTTAACTCATCATATGTTGATCATTAATCTGTGCATTAGTACTTTATTTAAACATTAAACAGTAACCATGTGCAATTAATAACAAAAAGAACCATCACACATAAGCAACACACATGAACACTAAGATGTAAGGTGGAAACCCAATGTGGGTGAAAACCACCTGCTGTTGTCGTCTCTATCTTCTTTTAATAATAATAAAATCTATAGAGTTATAGAGTTTTGGGTTTACAAAAACTCTATACCAGGTCATTCCTCCTCCATCTAAAATAAGAAAACTTGTTTACAACATTGTAATGGTTCAGACTCATACCAATACGCAGGCTTCTACCTGCAGAAGGCTACAATGTTCTCTCATTCTCCAGCTTCTACTGGAAGGGACCTACAACCCCCTAGCTCTTGTACTAGCCGATATGTTTACTAGCATGTAGGCGCCGACCTACAGAAGGCTACAACCTTCTCTCTTCCTCTAGGGACCACGTTTCATAAATTTTCATACTAGATACTCCTAGAACACAACATCATAATCCGAAGGCCACGTTTCATCCAATTTTCATACTAGACCTATCAACAACATTGAAGCTCAAAATCAATCACTGAAACTCAATCATTACTTTCTGAATCAACCAAACTCAATCAATAACTGACACCCCATGAATCTCTGACACAACTAAATCAAACACTTACTAAACTTCTGTTAAGTTATGGTATGTTCTATGCTTATAACAGTTTACTTCTTTTTCTTATTATATTCCACATATTAGCAATCACATGTACATAAAGTAAAGTGTGGATAGAACATTAAATGATCGACAGAAAACAAGCCAAGACAAGAGACACAAGATGTGGCGGCTAGCTAGGGACAAACCCCACAATGTTTGGGAAACGCTTTGATCAAATCTTCTTTTATCTTCAATAATTCAGCAGAGAGAAATAGTACAATAAATCTGATTTATATCAGCAGTAGCAAACCCTAGATCATCAACATAAGCATTAGCACTTCATCATCAAAAATAGGGCAGTCGATATCTCACAAACCGACTGTTAGATCGACTTGATTCCACCATCAAAAGTTGTAGCCTTCAGAGGAGGTTTAGATGAACCTGTAGCGTGGTTCATATGAGGAGATCTTCTGGTCCACGTAGGTCAAACTTCACTTCTGCAGTTGCAGCTTCAGTTTCAGTAGCTTCCTTCAAACTAGGGCAGTCGATATCTCGCAAACCATCCGTCGGATCGACTTGATTCCACCACCAAAAGTTGCAGCCTTTAGAGGAGGTTCAGATGAACCTATAGTGCAGTTTAGATGAGGAGATCTTTTGGTCCACACATGTCAAACTTCACTTTTTCAGTTGCAGCTTCAATTTCAGCAGCTTTCTTCAAACTAGGGCAGTCGATATCTCGCAAACCGTCCATCGGATCGACTTGATTCCACCACCAAAAGTTGCAGCCTTCAGAGGAGGTTTAGATGAACCTATAGCATAGATCAGAAGAGGAGGTTTGATGGTCCATGCTGGTCAAAGTTTGGATCTGCAGTTGCAGCTTCAGTTTCAACAACTTCCAGCTTCACATGTGTGAGAGAGAGACCCTTTTCTGTGCAGTAGAGAAGAGACTCTTTTCTGCACAGTAGAGAGGGAGATGTGATGAGATGAGTGAGTGAAAATGAGGAAAAGTCCTCCTATATTTATACACAATTGTTGATGTTTGAATAGATGCGACTGTTGGGCTTCTGAGCCTACATGAGTTGTAGGTCGGCTTGATAATAATTCCATAATCAAAATAAATTCATATCTCCATGAATACTTATCGAAATCGGATGATCTTTAGATCAATCCTACACCTCTCAACAAGAGGAATCTAATGAACATATTATCAGCCATGAATAAGATGACCCACATGAATTTTGGCCCTAGTTTCCAATTTTAACACTCCCTCTCAACTAGGGAGAACTTCATCTGCAATTTGTATGTCAGTCGCTACTATTCATCCATCAAATGCATTGCCCTATACAACCTGACCCTTGCCCTGCTATACTCTATTTTGCCTGTTCTGCTTTGTCTTGTTTTGCCCTGTACTGATCTGTATGGCTCTGCTCTGCTTTTGTCTGAATTATGAAGAAGAAAAAATGATCGAGGATGTATCATACTTACTCAAAGTCAGTCTCAGAGTAAGTACCACTGGTCCCAAACTAGTCTCAACCAACCCGAAGTTAGCGCCATAGTGAGTTCAACTCCTACCACCGGTCCTAGACTAGTAACATCCTACACTGACTCCAAGTCAGTCTCAGAGTGTGTACCATTGGTCCCAGACCAGTAACAACCAACCTGAAGTCAGTGTCATAGAATGTACCACTTCTACCACTAGCCCCAGACCAGTATCATTGATCCCAGATCAATGGAGGTCATCCTAGCATAGGGAGTATAGCAGATACAACGATGCATCCATTGGTACTACTATGGTCCCTAACTTCATTTCCCTTCTCATTGATCAAATGAGAGGTACTTCCCATGAGTCCCGGACTGCATGGGTAGGATGTCTCGATAAGAGAACTTAATCAATTCCATACTCACAAGAGAACACATCAATCCTACTACAATCACCATGGAGAACACATCAGTCCATGCTACCATGGAGAACACATCAATCCAGGCCTCACGGGAGAACACATCAATCCTGCTACAATCGCCATGGGGAACACATCAATCCTGCTATAATCACCATGGAGAACACAACAATCTTGCTACAATTGCCATGGAAAACACATCAATCCAAGCCTCACAGGAGAACTAATCATCCTATTACATAGGAGAGAGAATCATCCTGTTCCACAAGAGAGAGAATCATCTTGTCCCACAAGAGAGTGAATCATCTTGTTCTAGTGCGCACCACCAGCGGAGGGTGAGTCACCGTGCGGTTGTATGTTGCTCCAGTAAGAACCGTAAGCCCTCAGAGCTCCCAGAGCTCAATGTATGCAACATGCAGGACCCTTGTATAAGGGTTTCTTGATGTCTCCAAGTCGTTTGGGAAAATCACAGATTAGATCTTTCCTTAGGGCTTTGACAAGGTGTATCGACTTGTACATCATCTTAATGTGATGGAGCCTCCTTTGTCATCGACTTACCATATCCCAAATGATGTTTATCTACTGGAGCAATAGACAAATACAAGATTCCTCAATAATCAAATCCCACCTCTGGTCGTTACAGAGAATCACCGTGGTATGTGTTCAAACAGCTCACTGAAGAGCTTCCCCAACTAGGTATCTTCATACAAGATGACACTCGTAAATATGTATCTAGTCTCGGCAGTGCTTATGGAAACTGACTTCTAATTCCTGCTCATCAATTATATCAAAGTAGAATCCAAAGAGAAACAGCACTAAAAAGTGCTCCAGTGATCCTCCACACTACCTTCCTAATCAACATTTGAATAATCATGCAGTTTCATATTTCCGGCAGTGTATCTCAATCCATGAGAGCTTGTGTCCTGAAGACATCTCAGAAGATTCTTAGCACCAATCTAGTGAGGCTCAACCAAATATGAGCTCACAATGCTAACTGCAAAACATATGTTCAGACGGAGGTTCACCAAGAACTTCAACGCGAATGAGTTTTTGAAACTTAGAGGCATTTCCCAAATCTGTTTCGACATCACTACCATATAAGTTCTGAAAGTTAAGATCCTCGAGGTAGTCACAAGCTTGCAGTCCACCATACCAAATCTTTTCAGAATCTTCACCAAATATTTTTCTTGAGATAGGAAAATTTCCATTGGCTTCTGCTACACTTCAAGTCCTTGGTTCTTCATTTCAAATCCAGAAGCCAACTCCCTCTTACATTTGTGAATGAGAGGGTATGCACCTATTAGAAAGAGGTCATCCAAATACAACACCAGTATGAGAGGATTTTCATCTTCAACCTTAAGGTAAAGGTTAGGATTGGCTTCACTCCTAGTGAATCCCAGCTTCATCAAGTAGCTATCGATCCTCTCATACCATGCTCGGGGTGCTTGCTTCAGCCCATAGAGAGCCTTCTTCAACCTGCATACATGAGATTTTCAATCATAAATCTCAAATCCTTCAGGTTGCTCCACATAGACCTCTTCTTTGATCGAACTGTGCAAGAACGTGGTCTTAACATCCATCTGATGTAGGTTCCATCCTTGTGAAGCCACAAGGGCTATGATCAAGCGGATGGTTGTATATCTGGCAATAGGTGCAAATATCACATCATAGTCTATACCTTCCTTCTGGGAGAAACCACGAGCAAAAAAACAAGCCTTATACTATTCCATACTTCCATCTGCTGCAGCTTTATCTTATAAAGCCATTTTGAAGTAACAATTGTCTTGTCCTGGGGTCTAGGAACTACTTCCCAGACATCATTCTCCATAATAGACTCATATTATTTGGTCATAGCATCCTTCCATACTTGATGCTTAACGGCATCTGAGAATGATGAAGGCCCATTTTTTATGATCGTGCTCATGATTGTCAGGTATCCCTGATACTTGTTAGGTTTCTTACTTTCACGAAAGGTTCCTCGGGGTGCAACATGTCCTTCAGCACCATCAAGTATCCCCCTAAGCCATGAAGGCATCTTCCTAGAAGAGGAAGGCTCAGGTGGATAAATAGGATCCATGGGTTCCTCCACATCAGGCATTGTTACATCATCTACCCATAGAGATAGCTTCCACAATCGTACGGTTCTTCCTTTCCGCCACACCATTCTGCTAAGGAGTATGTGGAGTAGTAGTCTCCCTCTTAATGCCAGCCACAAGTATGCCTAAGTGAACCAACTGTAATATATCGGAGGTCTTGCTTTGGCGTGAGGGGAATGGTCCCTTTTTGAGCTTTCCTTCGGAACATACACCTTCTTTCTCTACTCGGAATTCGGGCATCCCTGTCACCATTTGTCTTACATTGAGTAGAGCTTTATAATGAAGGTGGGAAAACCTCTGATGCCAAAGTTCGGACTGAAGAGATGTGTCATAAGACATGACACCTAGCAGACTTCCATTGACCTGATGTAATGAATCAACATGAAACCCAAGAGTAAAGGAATCTTATCATTATTTTTCCATATACGTACCTTGCCATCGCTAAAGGTTACCTTGTATCCTTTGTCTTCCTTTGTCAAAGATGGACACCAGGTTCTTTTTGAGGTCAGGTGCATTTAATACATCCTGGAATTTCTAGCCTTCTTGAATGGTTGTCCTCTTTGTTGATTCCCAACACTCCTCTTACCTTTGCTATTGAATTTCTCATTTCTTTGATTGCCATCAGAGGGATTTTGATCATCGTCCCGATGTGAGTCCTTTCTATTAGGGAACTCCCTTGCATAGTGACCTGCTTTATCACAGATTTAACATTGTCCTTTTCTTCCACCCTTATTTCCAGCCTTTCCTTTTGATTTAGTCCCAAAATTATTTCTTTTCTTAGCATGAGAAGAAAAGGCAACAGGAGGACCTTTAGGTATGGGCATTTCTTGCTCTTCTACCCTTGTTTCTTCTTGAATGCATCTAGCCATTAATTCCTAGAAACTAGGAATTACATTATTGTTCAGAAGAGTAGTCCTGAACATGTACCATTCGGATGGTAATCCTCCAAGTGTCATGAGTGCCATTTCTCTGTCAGTAATAGTCTCCCCAATAGATAAGAGATCATTCTCGATCTCAGTGATTCTTAGGAAGTATGCTTGCATACTCTCATCTTTACCCTTATTGATTTCCCTCAGTTTATTTCTAAGAAACAAAACTTGATTTGCATCATTAACTTTAAATATACTCACGATTCTATCGTAGATTTCCTTGGAGGTGTCTAGTTCAGATATGTAGGCCACCAAGTGCTTGTCAATAGAGTCCCGAATGATCTTCTTTGTTTTGACTTCTCCATTTTTCCATTTGTTCCAAGCAGTAGCGGATGTATTTGATGGTGGCTCAACAATATTTCCTCTTATATGGTCCAGCGCTCCTTGATCTTCTAAGGTTAGATCGATAGACATCTTCCATCCGTGATAGTCAGCTTTCTCACCGAGCTTGTCTTCTGCAGGAAAGAGTGTTGAGGACCCCATAGTTCTTTTAGGATAGCCTTGCCAATCTTCTCTTCAGTGATTGCTCTTGCTCTTGCTCAAGCTTTGTCTTCACCTCACCTCTGATACCATGTTAAGTTATGGTATGTTCTATGCTTATAATAGTTTACTTATTTTTCTTATTACATTCCATAGATTAGTAATCACATGTACATAAAATAAAGTGCAGATAGAACATTAAACGATCGACAGAAAACAAGCCAAGACAATAAACACATGATGTAGTGACTAGCCACGGAAAAACCCCACAATGTGTGGGGAAAATCTTTGATCAAATCTTCTTTTATCTTCAATAATTTAGTAGAGAGAAATAGTAAAATAAATCTAATTTATATCAGTAATATCAAACCCTAGATCAGCACCATCAGCATTAGCGGCTTCATCATCAAAATTAGGGCAATCGATATCTCACAAACCGACCGTCGGATCGGCTTGATTCCACCACCAAAAGTTGCAGCCTTCAGAGGAGGATCAGATGAACCTATAGTGTAGTTAATATGAGGAGATATTCTAGTCCACGCAGGTCAAACTTCACTTCTACAGTTTCAGCTTCAGTTTCAGCAGCTTCCTTCAAAATAGGGCAGTCGATATCTCACAAACCGTCCGTCGGATCGACTTGATTCCACCACCAAAAGTTGCAGCCTTCAGAGGAGGTTCAGATGAACCTACAGCATAGTTTAGATGATGAGATATTCTAGTCCACGCAGGTCAAACTTCACTTCTGCCGTTGCAGCTTTAGTTTCAGCAGCTTTCTTCAAACTAGGGCAGTCAATATCTCGCAAACCGTCCGTCGGATCG
Organism: Pinus tabuliformis; assembly: GCA_031772625.1. Taxonomy (NCBI): domain Eukaryota; kingdom Viridiplantae; phylum Streptophyta; class Pinopsida; order Pinales; family Pinaceae; genus Pinus; species Pinus tabuliformis. The sequence goes on along the minus strand of CM062810.1, from coordinate 310,226,679 downwards.
ACTTGATTCCACCACCAAAAGTTTCAGCCTTCAGAGGAGGTTCAGATGAACCTATAGAATAGATCAGAAGAGGAGGTTTGATGGTCCATGCTGGTCAAATTTTGGATCTGCAGTTGCAACTTCAATTTCAACAGCTTCCAGCTTCACATGTGTGAGAGAGAGACCCTTTTCTGTGCAGTAGAGAAGAGACTCTTTTCTGCACAGTAGAGAGGGAGATGTGATGAGATGAGTGAGTGAAAATGAGGGAAATTCCTCCTGTATTTATACACAATTGTTGATGTTTGAATAGATGCCACTGTTGGGCTTCTAAGCCTACATGAGTTGTAGGTCGGCTTGATAATAATTCCATAATTAAAATAAATTCATATCTCCATGAACACTTATCGAAATCAGGTGATCTTTAGATCAATCCTACACCTCTCGATGAGAGGAATCTAATGAACATATTAGCATCCATGAATAAGATGACCCACATGAAGTTTGGCCCTAGTTTCCAATTTTAACAACTTCTATCACAACTGAATCAACCATTCATTCAAACTTAATCAAATTCAATCAATCAGCTGGAACAGACAGATCACTGTAACCAGTACACATATTTGAACCCAGAACACTGCATCATCATTCAAAAATAGTTGTAATCTTCAAAACATGCATTAGAGTGTATACACAACTTGGAAGAGACGAACTAGTGTGTATACGCAACTTCATCAAGGTGGACCAGCGTATAGATCTGCAAATACTTACTTATAACTTCGCTGCTCTTCCCGACCCACAGATCATCACATATAAAGGATAAAACATGTGTTATCAATTAGATCTAGCCCATCAGATCACATAATGATAAGTCATTATGATCCTGCTCTATCATTAGATTTCGTCCATCATCACTGAAGCAAATCACACTCAATCAATCTGAACATTGCCACCAGAATGCAGTCAGCAAAACCCAAAACTTTGCATCAACAACCAGAGCCAACTATAACTTCAAACATCATAGTTCATAAGGTATACGCTACTTAGATGTGTCAAACCTGCATGTATATGCGCTTTTACCAAAGTCAACCAGCGTATACATCTGTTAATATTCATTCATAATGTTGTAGCTATTGCAGACTTCAGTTATACCTAGATCATAATATTTATAGGACAACACATGCATCAGTACACAGATCTAGAATAAACATGATCAAAACATATAAAGATAATTCATTCCAAGCCTTAAGATCTCGATCCATTGTTAGATCTTGTCCTCCATCAACCGCTAAGGTTCATCCTTGGTTCAAATCAAGCAATGCACCATAACCTAATAACTTGCATACTAGATCTCACACTTCATCAGATATTCAATACTTCTATGTCCTGGCCTAATGATCTTCTCCTCCTTTTACAGTTTTAGGCCTTTTTCAATACCATGGACCAAAACCAATTAGGATCAATACCTTGGATCAAATACCTAGGGTCAATACCTCGGACCAAATACCATGGACCAATACCATGGATCAAAATACCATGGACCAAATACTTCAGACCAAAAATTTAGTTTTCCAAGGTATACGCACTTTTCCTTCTGTGAGAGTGTGTGTGTACATATACACGACTTGTATACAGTGAACCTACGTGTATACGCAGCTTGGTAAATGGTGAATCTGCGTATACCTCTCTTTCTCCATTCTATGAAGACTAATTTGTCATTCTTTGTCGTTTACCTGCTATACTGTGATCTTTCATCTGAGTGAGTTGCCTTCTGAACTGATTCCTTGAAGCTACCCTGCATTTCATCACATTTGTAAACACTATTGTCATGCATTCTGTCACATCTGATATCTCTTCTGTAGATTCATCTAGTTACCATATTCAAGAGAGTTGTTCTACTACAAGTGTGTTGCCATCAAGTACAACACATACATAATAATGCCAACACAATCCTCAAAACAATTTCAGAGGTAGGAGTGACAGGAATGTGCTCTACCTCTTGAGTATTTACATTTTTCTCTACTGCAATTTCTTGAGTTGTTCTATGTTGTGGAGTCTATAGCTCTGGTGTTTGTTCCTTTGTATGGAGCTTTCTATTAAAGTGATCCCATTATTCATCTAAATAAATCACCAGAGGTTTTATTGGCTCGGTGGAGGTGGTATGAATTTCGACCTTCTTTTTAGCTGAAGTTTGCTCAGCTGTCTTTTCTACAGATTGGGCTGTATCTTTTTCTGACTCCTTACATTTTCTTCTCCCATTCTGTGATTGTTGTTTTAAGTGCTCTAAATCCTTGGTAGACTTTTCTTGGGATTCTACTTTGGAATCAGCTTTAGAATTTTCTTTGGAACTCCCTTCCAGACTTATGCTGGGAGTTGGCTCCCTTATTGGTTCAATTTGCAATTGGTCCAATGGGACCTTTAATATTCTCCTTTCTTTGTATTCATGAAAGGCCTCGAGATCTCTTGGGTCAAAAAGTAGTGATGCCATGTGCTTCACATCTGTGAATGTCTCTTTCTGTAAAAAGATGTCATCAAATGCATCTTTCTCATGACTGAATACCTTCACTTTTACCATGGTAGTAAAGTCTTTGGCAGTGCCAAATGGGTCATACTGTCTTCCTGGGAATTTAGGTAATTGTAGAGATAACATTATCTTTACTTCTTTAAATGCATGCCCCACATCGTGTAGTGCAAATGCTCCACACTGCAAAGGGAATGTAGGCCAAATGGCCTTTTTTGCTTCCTTTAATCCTTTGCTCAGCCCACCCTCACTAGCTGTTTGATAGGCTATCTCTTTGGCCATCAATTTGTCCGGAACATAGTATGGGAGGACATGCGGCGAGCTAATGCTACCAAATACCCTGATATATGTGAATGCTTCCTCTCCAAAACATCTGGCCACTGTGTTACACAAAAATATCGTCACCATGATTATTTTGCAGTCAGTATGGGTCTATCATCACTTGTACTGTCCTCCCAAGCAAGTCTCAGACCTCAGCTCTTCAAATCAAGCTTTGAAAATGAGAGAAAGACATTAAAAATCAATGTAACTCTAGTTCCACACTTTCTCTCACTGTCACTTGCGGTCCCGCACCTTCTGTGTACAAAAACTGTGGACCTTCCCGCTCTGTCCCTAACAGTGTAGGTGCGGACCCCTGTGAAAGTCAAAAGGTGCAAGTTTTATCTTAAAAAAACTTACTTTGGGTTAATTCTAGAGGTTTCTAGAAGGAATTTTGACGTGGATTTTTCGCTCTAAGGTGGTTCATGCATCCCAAAAGAGAAGGAGCTAATCCCTTGATGAGAGGAGCTATCCCTTTGAAGGAGGGCTTTATCCCTTTGAAGGAGGACCTAGTAACCTCCCTCCATTGCACTATAAATACAGGCATTGGGCTGGTTGCTGGAGAGGTTAGAAGCTGAACATTTTTTAGGGTAAATGCTGGTGAAATCAAGACTTCCTAGTTGAGCTTAAGAGGAGAGATCACATACCTTCTTGGCTTCATTGGGGAGTGAGTGAAACTTGTCAAAGTAGAGGAGACTTCTTGCTGGACCCTAGGAGGAGCTTGTACAACGTCAAGGCAAAGGTTGTAAAGTTCTTTTTCTTTTGAATTAATACAATCAAACTCATTTTTCTCAACAAGTATCTCATGTTATTTGTTTCATGGACTCCTTGAATTTCATGTTAAATATGTTTTATGCAATTGGCTTTTCAAGTGCTATTTAATTTGTTTGCCTTGTTTGTGTTTGCAGATTCGCGACAAAGGAGCTCATTTGGATCGAAGGAGCGAGGGCATCCACAAACTTGCGTTGGACCTAAGGTAGGCCCTAAAAACACTTGTTTGTTGTTGTTAATCAAAGCATATTTAGAGAAAGATAGTGTCTGGTTGGTTTGCTTGTCATTAGGTCTTCTTAGATTCTAGGAAGGTCTATCTTGTCCGCAAGATCGACTTATTCCGTGTGACAAAATGGCGACTCCGCTGGGGAGGTGATTGTTTTCCTTGTTTTTACTTTGACCTGAGAAACTGTGTTTTTGTTTCTGTTTTTGGCTTGTTGTGTCTAAAATTGGGTAGAGTTTGTAGATCCAGAGTTATTTTTTGTTTTTCATAGCTTTGGGAGAGGACCGCACCCTAGCTGTTTGACACAGTTGTACCTACTCGCAGCTTGGCTTTTAGCACAGAGCGGGACCGATCCTGTGTCAATCGTGGGCCTGCGTGCCCTGTCAAAATTTTGAAAAACCCTAAGATCTCCTCTATTAGTCAGCTTAGTGGTTGTTTAGAAATTGTTATCCACTGCCCAGACCTGCATATAACTTATCAGAAGCTTTCCTTAGAATGATTTCGTTAGTGTTAGGGTTTTAGGTGAAATTCCTAGGAGTTTTGCTTGTTGGGTTTGTTTTTCATTTTGGTTGTGTAGTGGCTCTGAGCTTAGAAGCTGTAGGGACTTCAGGTCACCTTAGTGTCTACCATCCTTCTTATGAGTCTGACCATTTATGAAATCTCCCCTTGTTTGAGGAATCCGCTTTGAGTTTTCTCTTTACAAAATTTCGAAAAGCTTGTATTTAAAAGTTTGGATTTTCATTTTAAAAAAGAAAACAAAATTGGTTGTTCTTGGCTTATTTGTGATTCTGCATAAATTGGTCCTTAGCTTACATCTAGCTAAGTAAAACATCCTTAAAAAAGACTTTTAGTAGGCTTTGACTTCAAATAGGTTTTTATAATTTGTAGATCTCAAAGTTAGTCATTTTCATAGTTTTGAGTGTTTTATTAAATAAAAATATAAAAATCTCTTTTGGAAAAAATTTTGTTTTGTATTGATTGAGTGCTTTGGAACGAAAAAGGGAAATTTTTGTGAAATAACTAGTTGTCTCGTTTTGAGTGCATTGGAAAAGGACAAAAACTCTTCTTTTAATTTGTTGAATTGAGAAAGATTTGTGTTTACAAAGTATTTGCATTCTCAAACTCTTTCTTAGTTTAGAAGTTCATCGAAGAGAAAAAGATTGTTTAAATCATCTTAGGTGCATTTTTAGTGATTTTGAGTCGAGTCTTCATACCACGAGTTTCATCTCCGCACCTTTGGACTTAAAAAAAAACCACTAAAATTAACGCTTAAAGTAAAATTCACCTAGTAACATTTTTTATTTCTAGGGCTCTGATACACCAATTTAGCTTAGGCTAGTGTCTTGGAGTAGGAGAGTAATTAACTCTCCAAGACAGTAAAAACAAACAAGTAGTTGTATCTTGTGGTAGGGAAAAAATCCAATTGTTGCATTTATGCTCTGGGAAAGCTCCTCTTAAAGGAGAAGCACGAGATCGTGTCCGAACCAGTGTGGGAATCAATCCTTCCTCATTGGGAACGACGCCAGATATTCACATATTAAAAGCGGTAAACCTCAGATTAACCATTATCGAGGAGCCTGGGGTCACTTGTTGGTAAACCTTGGATTATGTCAAGGAGCCTTCAAGGGGATTGAGCTTGCTACTCTGCCCTTGCGTGCGTATCGGATCGTAGACTGTTCCCCCAGGTATATTTGTCTCAGTTGGTAACCTTAGTGGCAATATTCTTAGGACTCTTCCTAAGGTGACAGTGGTGGGAAGATCCCACTATACCTGGAGCAGATGTCGGCTAGACTCACTTGGATTTTCTGGGGGGTTCACTTCACTCGAGACGGTTAAGTGGAGGAACTTGTGCCAGTCTATTCATTAAGCAGGTTGCCGGGGTAACTGTTCCAACTGCCATTTCTGTATTGAACTCTGCGACGTTGGATTTCATCACCAACTAGTGTTTTCAGTATGGAAAGTTATTGTTTGTGTGTGTTTGATCTCCTAGATTCTTTAGGTGTGTGATTCAAATTTGTTTGGTTCTTTAGAGACTTTAGGTGCTTTTCATTGAGATTTTACTTTGTTTGCGTGTGAAGTAGTTAAAAGTTTTCAACTGTGGCTGAATTACCAAGACAGTCTCGTAGACTTCGGGGCCAGTCTCCTGAGTTTGTAAACGTGGCTGAGTTACTGAGGAAGTCCCGTAGACTTCGGGGCCAACCTCCTGAGGAAGTACCGAGCCAGCTTGAAGGCTTGAAAGTCCTCGTAACTCCTAGAGACAGTAGAGTAGGGTCACCTGAGGAAGGAGAATCTTCTTTGATAGTACATCCTGATTTTCAACCGTTAGTAGCAGATTATAATCCACAGTCAATGTCTGTTTCTGAAATTGCTGGTAGCTTTTCATCTACTAGTGATATAGGTGAAGAACCCGAAATATCCAAGCCTGAAAGTCAATTTGCTGCTACTCCGACATCGGGGTTTGTTTCTCCAACTTCTAGTGGTCCTAGTTCACCTAGGGTAGAAAGAGTAATCACCCAAGATCTTCCTTCTAGACTTATTGCTATTGAAGAACTTGCTCCAGAAGAAGAAGTAGGCATCCCTATCCCTGAAAATCAACCTGTTATTGAACTAAGGGAGCGTGAATCAATTTTTTACAGTCCACCTAGGAGTAGTTCTTGGTATCTTTCTTTGACTAATTTCTTAGAAAACTCAGGGTTAAGTTTTTCACCACCTCGTGCTCTTTATCACCCAACACCTAGAGGTTTTTATACTCCCATAAATATGTCAGGACAGTCATCCATGTTTACTCAATCGCCCGAATCCTTTTTGTATGGCAGTCCTTCTGTTCCCTCCGGGTATCAATCACTTTCTGGTACTTTTTCGGGAGCATCTCCTCAACCCATTGAGCAAGGGTTATTAACTGGAAGCAATGGTACTAAACCATTGAGCGTAGAAGACATTCTTATGATGTCAGGTTCTATTCCCAATCCTCAACCTCAAGGTGGCCAGTTACCGCCTGGGGGGCAGCCTCAATTAACTCCTGGGGGGCAACCTCAAGGTACACAATTTGCATCTGGGGGGCAACCTCAAGGACAGTACATACCTATGGGACAGTACGTTCCTCAAGGTCAACCCCAGACTCAATATGTACCCCAAGGTCAACCCCAGTATCAATTTATACCTCAAGGTCAACCCCAGTATCAGTATGTACCTCAAGGGTATCAACCCCAAGGTCAATACTCAAACCAAGGTTTCCAACCACCCTCCGGTCAAACATATGTTCAAGGAACGGGAAATGTACCTTTCAATTATCAATCCTACCCTCAATCCGGTTATGGTCCTCAATATTCTCAACAAGTTATGGGTCAGTACCCCGGAATGAATATAGTGTGGGATCCATCGCAAGCTCAACAGGTATTGCAGCCAAGTGTACAGTTGTCATCTCAAACTGGACAACCCTTAGTTTCTGGTTCACCCCAGAAACCAGTCCAGTCTAACATTCAAACTTCTGTACCTTCGGTAGTTTCTCAGCCTGGGCCTAGTACACCTCGTACTCTGCCTCAACAGACTGCTACAACTACCGCAACATCTATTCAATCTACCCCACCTACTTCTGGAGTATCGACAGCAACGGTTTCTACTATTCCTGTATCTACTCCTCAGACATCTTTACCACCGTCTGGATCTACGATTCAAACTTCGGTTCAGATGCCTGTAGGACAACCTGGTTTAAGTACGGTTGTCACAAGTCAACCACAATTCACTTATCAACCGTACCAGGGACAGTACCAATTCGGTCCTGCTGTGCAGCAGCCAGTTTATCAGTATCAACCGTACCCTGGGTACACTTATCAACAACCTCAACAACCCCAGTACGGTCCAGTTAATCCTGGTTTTCGAGGAGGATACAATATCCCAAACGCAATTCCTATTCCTAGTTATCCTGGATATCCTCCTCCTAGGGTTGGTCTCATGACCAAGAGTTTTAGGGATCCTAATCGGCAGTTACCATTTATCGCAACTTTGGACTTGCCTGACTTGTCGCGCCTAACGAACGATCCCATTAATTATCTTCCGTTTTGGCCGCCAATGCCGAATAAGTTGCCTAGTGACATTCCTAAGTTCGAAGGTAAATCAGGAGAGGACCCGTCGAACCATGTGATGACTTACCACCTCTGGTGTGCGTCTAACTCCATTTCAGATGATTCAATCCGTCTTAGACTTTTCCAGCGCACTCTAATTGGTCTCGCGGCCAAGTGGTACATTGAGTTACCGCGAGGCACTTTTTATAATTTTAGTCAGTTAGCTACCTCATTTTTAACTCATTTTCAGTTGCCAGTCCGATATGACAATGGCACGGAATTGTTAACTTCATTAAAACAATCGACATCCACTTACATTTCAGATCATATTCATGAGTGGAGACGTCGACGGCGTTTAGTGAAGGTATTTATTCCGGATCAGATCTTGGCCGAGTGGTTTGTAAAATCTTTGTTGCCAAAGATCACTGAAGATGTTGCTAAAGCCGGAGTTGTTACTGAGGAGCAAGTAATTGCTCAAGCACAGTACCTTGACTTGGTCTATACTCAGTCAGGTACGTTACACGAAAAAATCCCCGATCTTCCCAAGCAAAATCAAATCACTGCAGCTCCTTCGGGATCTCATGCCGCCGATGGTATGATTGGCACGGTTAACACTAAAAGTAAGAAGAAGTCTTCCAAGAATTCTTCCCCTATCATAACCTTGCCTGATTCCCCAACAGGAGATTCTTCTGCAGAGATTTCCACCGATATTCACGTTGTAGAGTCATCTACAGCCAAATCAAAATCCGGTGGGAAGAAGAAAGGAAAGAAGAAGAATAAAACGGACAAAAGTTCAAAGGAGAAACCTGAAAAGGCGGAATCCAATGATGAAAAGCGCAAACCTCGTTATCCTTGTCTCATTTGTGACGATGAACATTTTACAAGAGACTGCCCTCATCGTGCAGAGGTTGCGAAGATTGTCAAGGGTTCCCAAACTCCTGCTGTTTTGAAGGATCCTTTTCCGGCTCAAGACAGTAAGATGATAGGTTCATCCTCGAATGCCAATGAAGAACCCATACTGATGATGTCCCATGTTAGGATTGCGACTCGATCGCAAGATTATGGTAGTAAAAGTCCTGTTGATGGTAAAGAAGCAGAATCTTCTCATTCTAATCCATCAACCTCAGCTCCCGGTTCCGATCCACTACAGATCGAGAAACCTAATCCAGACTTGGTAATCAAACCGCCCGCCAAGGGTATACTTCGAAAGTCAGCTTTCAATCCACATGCGAGAGCGGCTCAGAATTATAACATTGTTGAGGATTTAGCTGTTTCACCCTCAGCAATGTCGGCTTTGGAAGTGCTGCAATCATGTCCAGCACAACGTAAATTACTTTTGTCGGCTATAGGAGCTGTTGATGTTCAGGACCCGAACCTAATAATTTTCGATCTAGAAAATAGTACACCGCTTTTGCCTCATCAAATGGCTTTCCAGATTCCAGTGATAGTAAAAAACAGGCCTATTCATCGGACTGTAATTGATGAGGGAGCCTCAACGTGTATTATGTCGATACAGTGTTGGAGATCGCTTGGTTCTCCTTCGCTAAATCAATCCCTGACGATTCTAAAGGCCTTTGATGGCCGTGGGTTTCATCCTTTTGGCATTCTACAGGATTTGCCTATAGGGGTTGAAGGAAAAACCGTTAGTCTAGATGTGGAGGTGGTTGATGCCCCTCTAGATTACAACCTTCTCTTGGGTCGAAGTTGGTCTTACGCTATGACAGCGGTCGTTTCATCGGTCTTTCGAGTAATAAAGTTTCCACATAATGGAAAGATCGTAACAATAGACCAGCTGGCTTACTTTTCATCCGACCCAGCCTCTTCGGAGAGTATTCAGCATGTCGGTAAAACGACTATCCCATATAAGGATGTTGGAGTAGGATTAGTTAAAGATGTCGGTTTACTGGGAACTTTTCCTTTTCCTCCGATCAACGCATCGTCTTCATTTGCAACCATTCATATGATTACATCAGACACCATTGTTTATGATGATCCTTGGATCATTCCTTCTGAATCTGAGATAGACTCATTTGGTAATGTCATGCCTTTGAGTCCATATGAAATTGCCTATGAAGCCGTGCAGTCATTTGCCGACCCTCGTTCAACCGAAAATGACTTAATGAATGTGGTCCGTGAGGAATCACTTTTCACATCAACCTCGGATTTAACTACGTTTTCTGAACTTGTTCACTCTGATGAGCAAATTCGTGAAATCCTATGTGTAGATGATTTACCATGGGAAGATCTCCATCACAGATCTTCGTTTTTACCTGAGGATGATCGTTTTGAAAATGATTTCTCATCAATTTTTACAACTGAATATGTCAAGGAACCTCAGAATCCAATGAAACATCCCGATTCAGAGTTAAATTTGGGAAACATCTCTCGAACTATTCCTATTGACATTTCGGTTAAGCCCGGAATTGTTGAGAACATTCATATAGGTGCCTCGTGTACAGATGACGAAATTCAAATATATAAGGCCCTATTTCAAGAATTCCGCGACGTGTTTGCCTGGTCCTATGAGGAAATGCCAGGAATTGATCCCGCGATTGTTGTTCATGAGATCAAGACTTACCCGGACGCTAAACCCGTCCGGCAACGTTTGCGTCAGATTCACCCACGAAAAGCTGCTGCAATTAAAGCAGAAGTTGAAAAATTATTGAAAGCAGGTTTCATTTATCCGATCCCGTTAACGGATTGGGTATCGAATATTGTTCCGGTTAACAAAAAGCAGGGAACAATAAGAATATGCATCGATTATAGGGACATTAATCGAGCCTGTCCAAAGGACAATTACCCAACTCCCTATATCGATCAAATCATTGATGATTGTGCCGGCAGCGAAATATTTTCCTTCATGGATAGTTTTTCTGGATACAATCAAATCAACATTCTACCTGCCGATCAACCAAAAACGGCTTTCATTTGTCCATGGGGGACATTTGCTTATTGCAAGTTACCTTTTGGGCTTAAGAATGCCGGAGAAACTTTTCAAAGGGCGATGTCTTATGCGTTTCATGACATCAAGCACATTGTGCAACCCTATCTCGATGACTTGCCTGCTCATTCATTACATCGAGCTGATCACCTCGTCCATTTACGAGCAATCTTTATGAGGTGTAGGCATTATCGTATTCGGTTGAACCCACACAAATGTGTCTTCTGTATAGAAACGGGTCGATTGCTGGGATTTGTAGTTTCGAAAGCCGGCATTCGCGTCGATCCCTCGAAGGTCGAAGCTATCATCAAATTGCCTCCTCCTTCGAGTCTTCGCCAACTCCAAAGTTTGCAGGGGAAAGCAAACTTTTTACGACGATTCATTCCTAACTACGCCGAGGTTACAAAGGGTTTTACCCGGTTGTTGAAACAGAATACTCCATTCTATTGGGATGAGATAGCTCAGAAATCTTTTGATGCACTCAAACACGCGTTGACCCATGCACCGTTGTTGCATCCTCCCAACTACAACCAGGATTACTTCTTGTATCTCGCCGCCTCTCATTCCACCATTGGAATGGTCTTAGTTCAGGAAGATGAATTTGGAACTGAACATGTGATATATTACCTTAGTCGAACTTTAAATCCAACTGAGCTAAAATACTCACATGTGGAGAAATTGGCATTGGCAGCTGTTCAAGCTGTCCAACGTTTTCGTCACTACATTCTACTACGTAAAACTACGGTAATTTCGGATTGCAACCCTATGATCTACATTTTGACCAAGCAATTGCTAGGGGGCAAGTACTCTAAATGGATCGTTATCCTGCAGGAGTTCGACTTGGAATTTGAGAAATCTAAGTCTAAGAAATCTTTAGTTTTTGCGGAGTTAATGTGTGACTTCCCGCGTGCTGACACGGAAACTGTGGCGGAGGAGCCCATTGCGGACGAATCCTTGTTTCTAATCAGCACTTTAGATCCGTGGTATGGGGATATCATCGTTTATCTCCAGACCCAATCCTTTCGGCCAGAAATTTCAAGGTCAGAACGTCGAAAAATTCGATTCCAGTCCCAACAATTCAGGATTATTGGAGATACTCTTTATCGCCGTGGGGCGGACTCTATTTTTCGACGTTGCTTAACTCACGAGGAAGCTGAAAGGGTTCTAAATGACTGTCACTCTGGAGCGTGTGGCGGTCATATGTCTGGGTTTGCCACAGCCCAAAAGATATTGCGCGCTGGCTACTTCTGGCCGTCTTTATTTAAAGATTGTATTACGGCGGTCCGAAAATGCCACAACTGCCAAATTTTTGATCGTAAGATGCGCGCTCCACCTGCTCCTCTCCACCCTATAATTTTCGTTGGTCCTTTTGCCAAATGGGGTATCGATTTTATTACATGTAACCCTCACTCGGCCGGGGGGCATGCGTATATCATCCTTGCGGTAGATTATTTTACTAAGTGGGCCGAGGCGATGCCTACATTTGAGGCAGACGGAAAGACAGCTGCAATTTTCATGTTCAATCATATAATTGCTAGGTTTGGTGTCCCACAAGCAATAATCACTGATCATGGGCATCATTTTCGAAACGTTATGATGACCGAACTTACAGGCCAGCTTGGTTTACGTCACGATAGTTCAACCCCTTATTATCCACAAGCGAATGGTCTGGTTGAATCCATCAACAAAGTTTTAGTTATCATGATCCGACGAATCATTGGGATTCATCGGTCGAATTGGCACAACATGCTATTTTCAGCGCTTTGGGCGTACCGAACTTCAGTAAAAACATCAACAGGGTTCACTCCTTTCCAACTAGTCTATGGTTTGGAAGCTGTGTTACCCATTGAATGCGAAATCCCGTCACTGCAAATGGCCATCGAGTTACTTCCAGCCACTTCCGAAGAGGAAAAGCGTTTGTTATACTTGGCTCAATTAGATGAGAATCGACGTGATGCTGCATTGGCGATCGAGACTCACGCAAAACGAATGAAAGCTCAGTATGATCGAAATGTGACCCCTCGAAATTTTTCGGAAGGAGATCTAGTCTTAGTTTATGATCAAGCTAATGATAAATTAGGCGCTGGAAAATTCGTTCCTATGTGGCATGGTCCCTATGTTGTCAAGCGAAAGCTAGCCAAAGGGGCCTATGAATTGGTAGACTTTGACGGGGACTCTTTGGGTAAACCCAGAAATGGCCTTTACTTGAAGAGGTATTATGCTTAAAAGAATGGGTATGGAGATTTTTAGTTAGGATAGTTTTTTCTTTCTAGCTGGTGTGTTTTAGTTTAAACAGTGTGCTTAGCTTAGAGAGTGTTTTTCGTCATTATTCCTGCTTATCTTGGTTTTACTCTTGATATTGCAGATGTCGATGCCTCTCCAAACATACATTGGTTTCGCTGATGGTGCTTGTCGTAATACACGGAACATCTCTTCCGCAGCTTGGGTTATCTATTCGCCCTCTGACGAGTTAGTATCTATGCATGGGGTAAGCCTCGGTCAAACAACGAACAACATTGCCGAGTATAGTGCAGTGATTGAGTTATTATCTGAATCTATTTCATTTGGGATTCGGAGTTTGATAGTGAGGTTAGATTCTGAACTCGTTGTATTACAGCTTAATAGAGTGTATGCCATTAGAAATCCAGTGTTATTGAGATTATTTTTGAGAGTGCGTCTCTTGGAACGTGAATTTGATTATATTGAATATCAGCATATTCCAAGATCTTTAAATACATTAGCAGATGCAATTGCTTCTCGAATGTTAAATAGACATTTGCAATAATCATACATGTAAATTTAAAACCATTCCATAACATGATTTACAAGATAAGCCGGTAATAGTGATATATATATATAGGAGTGTGTCAAAAAATACATCGTCCTCGATCATAGGTTGAAAAACACCTTATGATCGGCAAAAATGATAAGTACAAAAAACAAAAATGTCACATGTGCCCACAATAGGCGATCATCCTATCACTGGTGATGATCTCTATAAGAAACCACTGCACGGGCCACCTTGCAAAGGAACCTCCTAAAAGGTCCCGGGACCCCAATCACATAGCGCTGAAGTCGACGAGGAATGTCATCTATAGTGGTCTCAGGAATATCTCCTGTCAAGCGCTCGAGATGACCCTCCAACTCGGCCAAAACCTCTGCTGATTCGTCCTGTGGGGCTGGCGCAGGTGCAACTGGTTGCTTCCTCTCGTAAGGCCGGAGAGCGGCTGGTCGCTGTGGACCCACATCTGCATTTGAAATTTTTACTATCAGTTTTGAGACGATGAAAAAATAACAAAAAAAAAATTAAAATAGAAAAAATGTTGAAAAGGATTTTACCTGACTCGTCCCACTGCTCTCCTGGTGGAAGAACCATGTCTGGGTCACCACGAAAATCTATCCCAGCGTAAGGGAAGTCCTGAATAGAAAAGACCTGGTTTTCCAGCCATTGGAAATACTCAGGTTTGAATCGAGCAACCTCTGTCCTCTCGTCCGGGTGACGGGCCATAACTGCGACCCATCGCATCAGTTTGGGCTCTCGAGGAAGCCCAGCTCCAACAGTAAGGTGCTGTGGGATCAGCATAGGAACCCTCTCCAGGCCAAAACTCACAACCAAAGCCCCATAACCAAAGGTCTTTAGTCGTCCGTTCTTGGCCCTGGTCAGTTGGCCTTTCACATTGGCCAACACGGCATCGCACCAGTTGAAGATGGTGCCTCGAAAGCAATCAACTGCCATACGCATCTGGGATCCGGTGGCAATATGTAATGCGGCAGCTCCGCAAAGTCTGGTGACAGTGAACGCAATCACCATGAGCTCAGGACGGGATATGGTCTTTATGTCTATCCCTTTGTCTCTAGCCTGGCTGTTGCAGTACTCTAGCCTGAGGCTATCGACAGACTGGCCACCTGCCCTAGCCCCAAACAGAGTCAAGTCTTCGCCTCTCTTAGGCAAACCAGTCAAGAAATATATGTCCGCCAGCTCGATTTCGAGCTGGTGGCCGCCAATGAAAAAGCACTGGTCCTGTATGCTCCATCTGTCAACCATCCACTGTAAGAAATCCACCTGAGCCCTCATGCCAGGAATGGCCCAAAATTTGTACAAGCCGCACGCCCTCAAAGCATCAAGTGAAGGCTGATGATTCCATGCGGCAGCATCCACGTCCTCATGCTCTCGTTCACGCCAATCTAGCATGATGTACTCTCTGCATCAAGTATAAAGACAAATTAAATTGCTAGAAATTATTTTGTGTGGTCCATTTTTGAGAATTTTTGGGTTAAAAACCCTTGCGACGGGGACCGCACCCTCCGGGTTAGACACAGTGCGTGGGACCGCACTTTGTCTACATGGAAGGTGCGGACCCCGAGCTTTTTCCCAATGGAGAAAAAGTCGGGGTCCGCAAGCCCGCAATGGTAAACCTGCGGGCCCCCGCGCGCGGGTTTTGTGCCTAAAAACCCTCCCAAAAATGAAATAAATGACTAAAACAAAAAATTAAACTGTTAAAATGAAGAGTGGGATGATGTGGATTACCTGGAGAAGACGGCGTTCGATTCCGACGGTTGGATTTCCCGCAATCTTCACGGGAAGTTTTCTGAGCAAAAGCACTATTTTCTCACCCAAACTCAAACGGTAAAAATGAATTGACAAAGGCCCTTTTTATAAGTTTTTTGAGTAAATAAATTGCAAATTTGTTTATGTTTCACTTTGAAAAGGTATTTTTGCGACATTTTTATCTATTTCAAACAGGTATGAGTAATGTTTGTGTTTTTGTGCAGAATAATGGATTATTCAGGTGAAATCTATCATTTTCGACGAAAAAACAAATAGAGTCACCTTTAAGCTCTTTTCTGACTCCTGAAACATGAAAAGATTGCCGAGTGTTTCTTTTAAACTCGTTAAAACGGAATTAAAAGACGGTCCACTTACAGCTCTTTTCCGACCGTAAAAAACATGAAAAGATTGTCGGATTTTTGTCGTTTCAAATTCGATATCGGTTATAAAACGACGTGTCGTTGATCGCTTTTTTACTTTTTCGGGTCAAAGGCACTAATGACGAAAAGTACTCCTTGGTCGTAAAAGATCAAGCGGTTCTCTCAAGTATTATTTTATACTTTTTCGGGCTTGGGAGACACAAATTTACGAAAAAGGTCAACCCTGGAGTCTTCTTAAGTTTTTCAGACTCTCTAAAATTGAAAAACGTCGAGTTTTTCCTATACTGGACTCGTTAAAATTTCACAGTAAAGGACCTGTTCAATTACAAACAGGAACGAACCACTCCTTCTTAGGGTTCGAATTTAAACTAAGTTGGACTCATCCGAAGGATGAGCTTATAATCAAGCAAATGTTATCCTCCTCAAGCTTGTCAAAAATAAAGAGGTACTTGCCAGAAATGGTGGGGGAAAAGAGAGAAAAATGAGCCTGTTTGTCATACTTTGTAACCACTCTTGAACACGACACTTTTATTCACCTGGGTTGGGAAATCCTTTGCCTAACAGTTGATCAAACCACATTGAAAGTCTTCAGCCGGTTTCTGGGTATTAACTTTGGGTCAATTGTCACCAAGCCATCTGTCGTGTCGTTATGTGTTCAAGAGGTCACTGCCAATAAGCCATTCATCTGCAAAATATCTGTCATCCATCTTGACCATCCCTGAGTCAGTCCTTGCAACTAAATTTTTTCAACTTGATCTATGATTTCGTGTTGTGGGCTTGCCTACGACGGATCGCTTTTTATCGACATCAACTCATTATCTAGAAAGATGATCTAGGAATCGTCAGTACCTTGAGATCTACATGCCTCAATGGCAGGTTTCTCGCCTTTGACGACAGTTTACATCATTGACTTTCGATCAAAGGATTCCGTGACATGTTCGACATCAACACATTTATTTGCATCTCATGGATTGTACTGGGTACTTTGAGAGCCATTGACATCACTGGTGGTTTCTCTCACACTTGTTAACAGTTTATATCATTGACTGGTAATCAAGTGGTTTCTACCATGTTCGACATCAACACATTCATTCGCATGGATAGAATCGTACTGTTTTGGGAAGTAGAAATGAAGACCCTAGATCTAGTTTCCACAATCCAGGCTGTGAGGAATTTTGTATTCATTATATAATGGACTATTCATAAACAGATGGCTGCGTCCATACTGTGTCCACATGAGTCTTTACTTGTGATGTTTTACAAGATCATTCCTATATCAGAGCAGTAGTTAGTTTTCTAGTCAGTTTTAATCTGAGTATGGGAATGCCTACCTCAGCGATGATATGATCTCATATATATATCTTGCATTGAATGTTTTTACAGGTTCCAACCAGGCTCTCCACAAGATGATCCTCGAAATGATAAAGTACTTCGCTCTTCCTAAATGATAAGAAATCCTCATCTACTACAGACTTCACACTTTAGGGGGCAATCTGTTACACAAAAATATCGCCACCATGATTATTTGCAGTCAGTATGGGTCTATCATCACTTGTACTGTCCTCCTAAGCAAGTCTCAGACCTCAGCTCTTCAAATCAAGCTTTGAAAATGAGAGAAAGACATTAAAAATCAATGTAACTCTGGTTCCGCACATTCTCTCACTGTCACCTGCGGTCCCACACCTTCTGTGTACAAAAACTGCGGACCTGCCCACTCTGTCCCTAACAGTGTAGGTGCGGACCCCTGTGAAATTCAAAAGGTGCAAGTTTTATCTTAAAAAAACTTACTTTGGGTTAATTCTAGAGGTTTCTAGAAGGAATTTTGACATGGATTGTTCACTCTGAGGTGGTTCATGCATCCCAAAAGAGAAGGAGCTAATCCCTTGATGAGAGGAGCTATCCCTTTGAAGGAGGGCTTTATCCCTTTGAAGGAGGACCTAGTAACCTCCCTCCATTGCACTATAAATACAGGCATTGGGCTGGTTGCTGGAGAGGTTAGAAGCTGAACATTTTGGAGGATAAATGCTGGTGAAATCAAGACTTCCTAGTTGAGCTTAAGAGGAGAGATCACATGCCTTTTTGGCTTCATTGGGGAGTGAGTGAAACTTGTCAAAGTAGAGGAGACTTCTTGCTGGACCCTGGGAGGAGCTTGTACAGCGTCAAGGCAAAGGTTGTAAAGTTCTTCTTCTTTTGAATTAATACAATCAAACTCATTTTTCTCAACAAGTATCTCATGTTATTTGTTTCATGGACTCCTTGAATTTCATGTTAAATATTTTTTATGCAATTGGCTTTTCAGGTGCTATTTAATTTGTTTGCCTTGTTTGTGTTTCCATATTCGCGACAAAGGAGCTCATTTGGATCGAAGGAGTGAGGGCATCCACAAACTTGCGTTGGACCTAAGGTAGGCCCTAAAAACACTTGTTTGTTGTTGTTAATCAAAGCATATTTAGAGAAAGATAGTGTCTGGTTGGTTTGCTTGTCATTAGGTCTTCTTAGATTCTAGGAAGGTCTATCTTGTCCGCAAGATCGACTTATTCCATGTGACACATTGGGAGGATATATACCTCAGCTTCCTTGGAAAACCCAGGAGCATCTCAGTTGTAAATATGTTTATGGATAGGTAGCATAACTCCATGACAAATTTTGTAAAAATGTGGGTGAAACTGATATTCCCACATGTCTTTATGGTATATATGAATGAGAAGTGGATCTTTGACAGTCCACTTCCATCCCATGACAGGAAATTTTGAACCAAAATAGATAGCATCCATCACATATGCACTCATAAAAAATGGAGGGTAAATCCTTGAAGGGACACTTCTTTTCCTACTATACTCCATTATCATTCTTGCTAAATTATCATACAAATTTTGGGCCCAATTCATTATAGTTATGTTTACAACTACATCTATCAATGGTAGCCATTCTAGGGAAAATTTAGTGCTATCAGGCTTGCCAAATATCGTACATAGCATGGTCACTGCAAAACTATGAGGGGAAGAAATAGACGCAATAGAGTACATACCATTTTTGTCCTTTTTGATTTTGCCCTCATTATTTGACTAGGTCCAGGTGCAATCTGCTAGGTCCTCATTCTCTTTGGCAAACTTCTCAACGAACTGTTTGTTGTAGATGATGTGTGGCTTTGGTAGGTGGTACATAATCCGTAGGTTGTCTCGCTAAAAAGATCCCATAACGTCTTGGCTTCCGGTCCTAAATTCTTTGTTTGATATATCAGCCTCATCAATAACCCATTTAACCATATTTGTATAGGGGATTATCTTTGGGCGCATAGCTATGCGATGCAAAAATGAGCATGCCATCTAAAAAATGGAGGCATCTAAGGAATCACGACCGTCAACTTTGATATTTGTTTCCATAAGTCTTGGTTCCTCTTCTTCTAATATATTATACAGGGTTTCCCACATAGAGGTTCCTCCATCTCTGCTGCATGTAGTATCTGAAAATATAGGAATCATTTATGATTTCTCAGATGCAACTGTCTTTCCTTTCTTCACCATCGCTCCCAAAGATTTATTCTATGGATTGTTCCTAAAAGTGGAGAAAAATAGCAGCTATTGGATATACAGAGATAATAATGAATGTGAAATGTAATAATGCAGACAACTTGTAAAGGAGATAAAAAGGAGTTTTATTTGAACGCAAGTAAGAAGATAGCATATCATGTTGAATGGCTTTTCACACATAAATTCCATTAACCTTCACTAAATGCCCACTAATGTTTCGTTATCTCTTAGCTTTAATGCTCATAAATGTCTACATCGTAAGTCGGGAAGAAAGCTTCTAGGGTGGCGAGCCTTTGAATTGCAATAATGCCAATTTTGCGATTTACGAAGCAATATCACAGACTGCATTATCACATGATGCCTTTTTTCTTTTCTTATTGTCTCTTATGTTTCTGCGGGTTGCAAGATGCAAGCCACTTATTATTATTTCTAAGACATAGCTCATTTGTTAGGTTTTCTATGTAAAGACCTTTTTACTAAGCGGCAGACCTAAACATTTGTTTGTAATGTATCTCAGGAGTGGGTCCAGGTCTTGATCATATTTTGCAATTTTGACCGATGGTAAGTTTTCAGTGCTCTTTTAAATGTGAAAAATGTGATGTGGTAAGGGAAATGATGCGATCACAATTTCGCATTTCACTTTTTTTTGAGGTAACTTATTAAGGCGTGCCTTCTATGAATAGCGATATGCGATGCGAGACTTAGTTTTAATGAGAAATACCTAAAGACCTAGTTTATATAAGAAACTTAGTAGTTTCAAATCATTTTAGTAAGAAGTCCTTCTTTGATTGATCTTCGCTATATTTGGTGGGTTTGAAAGGCTTTCAATCATGCTTAATCGTGTGATATGCGGGAAAGGCAAGCATTTACTAGTTCTTTTGAAAAGGGGTTTGATTGATATCTTGTTTTATTCCAAAATTAAATAAGAAAAATGCCTAAATGCTAAGTTTATTTTTGGAAGGATTTTTTAAAGGGTCCCCTTTTATTAATGTAATATTGACTACTACTATTAACAAATGGGGGGTTGTTGCATAGTGCAACAGGGTCTGATTAAGGTATTTTTTAACTCTTTTCTTTTACATCATTGTTTCCCTATTATTTTACTGATCTTACGTTATCATTCCATTCTAGGTAGTGACCTGGGCTCCGGGCCTGAAAAAGTGGCTCAAATCTTGGGGACGTTGGCACAGAACTGACAAAATGATTCTCCCGATGTTGGCAAGAAAGCTTGTGAGAGCGACTCTGGTTTCTAGATGTTTTCATGCTTATAGCATGAGAGCGACTAAGGCCTAAATTGTCCAAAAACATAGTGGGAACCAAGGGAAAGTTGTCTGAAGTGTTGGATTAGCTCTTGTGGGTCCTGAAGCTGATGTTGAATGTCTGTGTGTTATTTATGTCGATTCCACTCCCTTAAAGTCACATAGGATGTTGAATCCAAACATAGTAGCCTCTATGTTTACCCTGGTTGGATAGCTACTTGGTTAGATGTGGGATCAGGGTGTTATAGTTGGGACCTCAATAAGGGTTTCCTGGTGGAGGATTGGGGGAGGGATAATTATAAGTGGAACTGCTCCCTCCCTGAGGTGGACCATGTTGGCTTAAGGGGGCCTGACCTAGGTTCAATGTTAATTATCCAAACAAATCCCTACACTACTAGCCCTTTCAGCATCAGCCCATGGAGTGCAGACCGAAGTATCACCCGAAGCAGTATGAGGGGATGCTGGAACCAAGTTTCTACACCCTGAGATGGTTGTGATGTTGTTTGATTCCCTCTATCCCTACCTTCACACAGGTCACTTCGCTCTAGGACTTGCAAGACAAGCCCTCTATTCCAACCTTCAATACCTCCATGGAAAGGTACGGTCGATGTTCACGCAGCCCTAGCCTACTGCTTAGGTACTTTCGCACTGCTATGGAAGCGTGTCGTGCAGATTCCCTAATTAATCTATGTGACTTAATTATCTTATCAAACAATTATAGTTAACACAGCGTAAGTAGATATTCATAAATGCGTTTAGTTATTCAATGTAATTGCATTCATTTGTGCACCACATAAGAATAATAAAGGAAATTCATACATAACATATCAATATGCATCAACAGAACAAAGACACGGGAATTACTGAATATTTCTCACTATTGATATCTTCCAAGTGATTACATACTCTATCCACCCTGCACACACAACTGCAAGGGTCCGCGCGCTCAGCTGCAGACTTCTACCCTAGGCCTCTATGCACCTAGCTGCAAATCCTCTACCTACGCTACAACCCAAGACCTAGACTTCTTACTTTAGAGCTATGACTCTCTTTTTCCTTGTCTGTCTCTAACTACTTAGAGCTTAGCTCTTTTTATACAATCCCATGGTCCACGGACCATGGGTAGATCTCTTACAACTGACTTTACTTTACAAAACTAAGGGCGGACTACCCTTTATGACACATGATACCTTCACGCTCCGCGACCACAAAATGCGGAGACTTTACAATTTTATTACAAAATTTGACTCAAACATGGGCTTTTAGCCCCAAAACTGCCCTTAGGGGATCCCGCTCCCAACAGGCCCCCAACACAAACATCGTGACTCGCCCTCGAGTCACTTGATAGGCACAGAGATCTTTGCACGAAGCCCATCCAACTTGACCCGTATGACTGCAATCTCGGACATGCACTAAGTTGCCACCTGCTTCGTGTCTTCCACTGTCTACTCGGTCACTGCTCTTACGCTGTCAACCTGAAGTTTTTGTTGCATCACTTGTAGAGTTGCAAGCTTGCCTTAAATATTTCCTATGACTGCATAAGCTTCCTCCAGCTAGGGCTTTAGTCTTGCTTTCAACACTGCTTCATTGTGCAGCGCTGCATCCACTTTTTCCTTCAGCTGCTTGGCCTCCTGCAGCTTGGCTAGCCTCTGTGTCAGTGCAACGGTTCACATTATGCCCTTAACCTCATCGTAGCACTGTTGTAGCTCGTGCACTTCCATCTCTAGCCTTTGTATATTGGGGTCCTCCTGCAAGCTTGTCAGGACCTCAAATGATTTCTCAAACAACTGCGTACAGTCTACTACTACACTATCCACCGCCGCTACTACTTCTGTGATAGTGGTTGCCCACTATTCCTTTACTTCTGGCAATGTTGAAGGCTGGGCCCTCAAATTTAGCTCAGTAATTTTCATGTTCAACTCCAACTGAACCCATGCCATCTTAGTTTGAGTGTTGCGCACCCCTGTGGCCAACTTGTGGATGCATACCTCGACTAGATCCTCCTTCGGAATGGCCAACTCTGTGACCATTCGGCATGCCTCCTCAATGACCTGCATAATCCTCTTACTTTGATTGGTCACCTCAGTCTCAACGGTGATGGAAACATTTCTCTATAGGGCCATCTGCTCGTTGTTGATCTATTGTTCACTGATTATCTGGAGGGTGTGGTGCTCACAGGCCCTCAACTCTGCAATTACTCCATCCTACAAGAGGTGGAGTGCTTCATGCAACAACGCTTCTAGGTTCAGCCCAACTCCCTTCAGGCTGCTGACAGTGGGTCTGTCAGCCTCATTTTCTGTGGTCAATGCTCCATCCATCTAATGAGCGCCAGTATTGCAGCAAGGATGCTACAACTCCTAGGCTACTAGCTTTACTTATCAACCCGAGGTTTATACAAACTTGGAGGTGACAGTGTTGTATGCACAAGTAAAACTGATGGTTCTTCCTGTTGTCATTGTCCAGCTGGCAAGAGACCACTGGAGTTCCAAGCTAGTCTTCTATAGAGTCAAAAGAAGCTTGATTCTTTGATGGAAGAAAGGAAGATCTACTCTAAGAGAGTTACTCTACTGCAGTAATGGAGAAAGCCAACATGTAATGCTATACCACACCATACCCTAATTAACCATTTAAGAAGTTATGCTAAGAAGAAATGCTAAATCAACAATAAACAAATGCTACTATCTAAGTTGTAGAAGTAAGAAGCATCAAATAATAATAATGTGTAGGTAAAGAAACTAAAATAAATATTTTTTCACTTCTTTTTATCTTTTTGTGCGAAATCAAGTATGCAAACTAATTGTTCTTGTGGATGTGACAGGTGGATTGAAGGTGTTTTAGGATGGCTAGAAGGTTTATGAAGTGGTTGGATGGTGTGCAGGGGTCCTAGGAGTATTTTTGTGACTTTTTTGGGCATGGAATCCCCCTATGGCATGTTTTGGGGCTCAAAGCCCGAGTTTTGACTTGTTATGGTTGTAAAGCTCCATGAATTGCGAGTGCAAAATGTATGTTAGAGTCATAGGGTTGTCCACCCTAAGTTTTGAATGTAATGTTTGCCTACCCATGGTCTGCGGACCATGGGATTGTATAAATAGAGCGAAGCTCTAAGTGTAAAAGAGAGTTAGTTAGACCGAGGTATGAGATAGAAAAGTAGAAACATAGAGCAAGTGTCTAAGTGTATATTGGGTCGTAGAGTAGGAGAAGGCTCTATAGCTGAGTGCGCAGAGGCCTAGTTGTCCACAGCTAAGTGCATAGGGAGGAGTTAAGTCTGTAACCAAAGAAGAGAATAATAAAAGAAGTTCATTCCAAATTCTGTGTATCTGTTCTTGAGTTATTACATGTTTGATATCAATTTTTAATGTATTGTTTATTTACTATGTGCACTTGTATGAATGATTTATATTTCTAAGTATACTTTACACATGCAAGTAAGCTAAGTTAATCAACTAATATCAGATTACTAGTAAGGACTTGGGTAATAACACTTTTCTACCCCCGGGTAGGGCTGCGAGGAACGGCTAAGTGCGCATAGTGACGTGCGCACAGGGTCGAACCGCGGACCACTTGAACCCATCATACATCTCTAGGGTGCGAAAACCTAGTTCTAGCACCCTCCCATACTAGTTCGGATGAGACCTTAGTCCACGGTCCATGGACTATTGTCAAAAGGGCTAGTAATACTGGGATTTGTTTGGCTAAATCACCTCCAAACCTAGGTCAATCCTCAAAAAGCCAACAAATGGTTCCGTTTTTGGGACTAGGATCTGCATAAGGGATGTCTAATGTCGTGTCACTAGAATCCAATGAACAAAGAAATTGAAGTGTGGTTGGACAGAAAAATTCACGACTTCGCAGCACAAGAAAACAAGAATTCATGAGTATCAAAGGAACAGTGGTTAGAGTGCTACTTATATACACAAATCCATGAAATTTTCTTTGCATCCTTCCCCTCTGATTTGTATGAGTGGATCGTGAATCTAGAAGATAGTCAGGGAAGGTGTAGGCTTGACAAACAAATTGTGTGGACTCTAGAATTGGTGCGCATACTAGAAGCATCAAAAGATAAGATCACGTGCGTTGTGGACCACTGGTTCAATCAAATTATAGGAGGGTTTATCACTGAATTCACAGTAGATATTTCAGTCAGCTACAGTGAGGCAAAACGACGCTTCCTAAAAGGACCACGAGGTAAGTACATTAAATATTTGAACACTTGGATTAAAATGTTATTGTATGAAAAGCGGGTTATGCAAATGAATTGATTTTTGGGGCTACATGGAGTGGGAGGATCTATAGAAATGAATGTAGCACAGAAATAGAAAATAGCCCCTTGATTTCGGCTTGGGTAGAAAGCGAGGAAGAGCTCATGAAAGTTTCACCAAGAAGTGTGATCAATCTGATAAGGCAGCGAATTCCGCACATACCACCTCCACCTACACCACCACCAGTTTCACCATCTTCACCCCCATCTCCTCCCACACCACCTATGCCACCACCATAGTTCAATATGGCGAGCACGATAAAATTGTCGATGTTCAAAGGAGTAGGGAATGAAGATCTGGACCAATTTTGGTTCGTAGTAAAAGTTGTATGGGAAGCACAAGGAGTCGTGGATGAAAATATAAAGAAGGCAACACTGGTAAGTGCATTGCAGGATCATGCACTAACATGGTACATTAAGAACTCTGATGACCATCCAAACGCAGGGATCGCAGATATCTAGGTTGCGTTGAACAGGGAATTTAGCAGGCCAAAATCAAAGACACAGTCGATTATCAAGTTTAAGGAAATCACGATGCTTCCAAGTGAGACCCCCTATGATCTGGATCAAAGACTGAAGAGCACGATTCACGAAGCCAAGATGACCTTGACGGATGGATAGCACCACGAATGGTTTGTAGCGTCACTAATGCTGCATTTAAGGATGGAATTGTCACAACAGAAGTTATCCACCCAGGCTGAAGCTTTGGAGATTGCAATGAGATTGCACGAGACCCCAATACAAGATCTTGGCCTGGGAATCCAAAAAATCCACGCGCAACTGAAAAAATTGTGTCTAGAAATGCAGAGTTTGAAACAAGACAGGACAACTCGACAAGAGGCGCGCGAGGAGGTATGGTACATAAAATGCAAAGGCCAGGGGCATGAAAAGGACCATTATCTAGTCTTCATAAACTACTTGACGAGAGGAGCACCAATGCCATTAAGACCAGAGGCACAAGCAAAACTGAGCACGGTGCCTGCATTATGGTGTGCGATTTGTCAGATAGGAGGAAAACACGCTACAGATAATTGTCATCTCTTGCAAAAGTATACATAGACGTCCCAACAGTTGTTCTGTAATTTCTGTAGATCAGTAGGCCATGATGAGCGCACCTGCAGAAGTTATGAGCTGATGATGGATCAGACTCCTACCTACAGAGTGCAGACCGAAACGCAAGCCCTTGATCAAAATGCAGGGATGGCGCACACTGGATTTCAGGGGCGCAGACGAGGTCGAGGTGGAATGGGACCAGGAAGGGGTTGCAGACAGCTGATTTGTTACAATTGCAGAGGACCGGGGAATTATGCCCACGATTGTACAAATCCGAAGAGAGCATCATGTTTATGTTGTACTCAGTTTGATCATCAGATGGAGGATTGCCCTACACTGATAGTGAGGTTGCGCGATAAAGGAATACTCCAGCCTCCACCAACTCAGAACCTACAAATGATGAGGTCTAAGCCATGCGAAGAGGACCTGAATGTAAAAATCATGCTCCGAAGCAGTATTATAATAGGAGATGACAAGGACAAGCAACCTGAAGAAAGTGCTTGGGTTTGCAAGGCTCCTACAAAGGAACCAGAGTTCAATTTGGAGCACGCGAAGGAGACATTCATGGAAGCTAAGAAGAGCTTCATGAAGGCCTCCACTTCTGGTAGTAAGGATCAACTAGAACCAGAGATGGATCCTTCAATGCTCACTACCTGTGAAGGGACTACAGGAACTTAGCACTAGGTGTGCTAGGTCAGGAGAACCTCACGTAGTCCAAAAGCTCAAAAAGACCACATCGTGAACAGGAAGGGAAATGAGATTATCTGCGCAAATCGGGGAGTATGAAATGGACCAAGTAATTCTGGATCTAGGATCGGACGCAAATGTACTACCAAAGCAGACATGGGAGCGCATGGGCAGGCCCACATTGCAGTGGTCTCCTATTCAATTGCGAATGGCGAACCAACAAAAGATCCTACCCATGGGAAGATTGTAGGGAATAACAGTGGATATTGAAGGTGCGAGCGTGCTTGCAGATTTCAAAGTGATAGAGATTGTTGATGACAACAATCCCTATCCCATGCTACTGGGAATAGATTGGGCCACTGATATGAATGGGGTGATAAATCTCAAGAAGTGCAAGATGATTTTTGAGAAAAATTCACTACACGTAGTGGTACCACTAGACCCTATGGAAGGAGTGTGCTACACAAAACCGGTGTGCGACGATGATAGTGATGGTGATCTCGACTATATCTACAAGATAACCATGCGAGAGCAGGATTGGGTGAATCCAATAGCATATGGTAGGATTTCGTGGAAGCGCGAAAGCTCCTGCACATCAGCTTCAGATGAGGAAATAGAATGATGGCAAAACCGGTTACACGAGGTAACCACACTCAATTGCAACATGATGATAAGATCATTGTATTGTGTGACAACAGAGGTAAGGGATCTACCTATGTATGATGGGTTGATAGTGATGGATGAATTCCTGAACAAATTTGAAAGAGAAGTGCCAGAATAGCAGCGCATTGACGCTCTGAAATGGGCACTGCGTGCTAAGCCTGCAAGATGGTGGGGTACGCATCA
Organism: Pinus tabuliformis; assembly: GCA_031772625.1. Lineage (NCBI taxonomy): Eukaryota > Viridiplantae > Streptophyta > Pinopsida > Pinales > Pinaceae > Pinus > Pinus tabuliformis. Next base: position 310,199,306 of record CM062810.1, on the reverse strand, counting down.
AAGAAGTTTTGAGAACTGGCGCGAATGCAAAACAATGATGCTTATACAGTTTGGAAATCCTCAACTATGGATGGAAGCCAGGTATGATGGACGAAATAGCCTATGCACCCACCTCTCCAAATGGGTACAAGCGTATGGTATGCAACCTGCACGAATGCACACTGTCCTCACAATAGAAAATAGGAACAACAAGTAGGAGTAGGCAAGACAAGGGCGTAAACAACGAAGTTGGACAAGACCAAGTGTGCCAACAATGATCCATGTAGAAGCCTTTGACAAGGTGTGTGAAGTGCTGAACACGGTCCACCATGTGAGACGCACTAACTGGGACTTGCATGTACCAACAGTTCTATGGGCTTATAGGACCATGTGCAAAACCCTGACCACGCAAGCACTTATGAAGCTGAAGTATGAAGCAGGGGTTGTGATCCCTATGGATCATGTGAAACCTAGTCCACGCATAGCAACATCCATAGAGACGATGATCTGCGAAGCTCAGAATGAAGAAATCACACAGTTTCAAGAAACAAAACATATATGACTTGAGGAAGAAATCCAATGGGGAAATGTTAGACTCCGTGAACTTGAAAAGGATCAGGTACGACTAAGGGAGAAAAGCACTTATATGGACACAGAGGTCAAGAAGCTAGAAGACAAAATAAATAAATCATTTCTTGTTGAAAAACCAAGGATGGTAAAATAGAGTGCGTACTATCATACTGACAAATGGGAGAACTATCGCCGTGAACTCGTTAATCTACTGCCTTGGCTTAGAGCGCATCTTGCCAAACGTAATGACCAGAGTAGCACATTGCAAATAGTAGAGTGTGTGATTCCAACCACAACTATGGAAGGTGGGGATTCTCTGCAAACCATGGTGAAGAAGGGGATGTAGCTCCACATGGGTGGTGCAACTACCTGACTAGCTGCAGTAAGGACGGTCTTAGCGCTCCAGGTAGTTGAAAGGAAGCACAAGATTATAAACTATTCTGCTCGGAAGTTGCGCAATATTGGGGATGTGCACAGAAGCAAAGTGTCACAGGGTTCACAACTACGCATGGAGGGTTGCACTACCACATGGGTTGGCTGGGAAGTGACCATTGAGGTCACTATTCATGATGGGATGTGTGATTTGAGGCAAAATTGAGCTGGCGGCGAGCATTTAAGATGCAAGTTATGGGAAAGATTTGGAAAAATTTGCCACCAAGAAAGCATTAATTGCTCGGAATTGGGGGGAATAGTCGAATTCGAATTCAAAAGGCGTTATAAAACACAAAGGGCTAGCCAGCAAACAACACTTGGTCATTTGAGAATTGAGCGGTTGAGCAGAGCACTGAGCGTTGAGAGCTGATGAAGCAAACAAAGTTCCTTCTACAAATTAATAACTCCAAAATACTTGGAATATACAGATATCCATGAGGATACAAATATTATATATTAAATGTGTGAATAAGAATAAGATGAATGATTTACAATGAGAATGAGAGGCTTGCTTATATATCAAGCAAGTGTCTCTTCATGAAGAGTCATGTCCTATTAGACATGCCTCTTCAACCTAATTACTAGCTTAACTAACTATTATTTATGATTATTATCTTTTATATTATATTTATATTATTCATATATTTTATTCGTTACATTACCTTCTTCCTCAAAAATATTTGTCCTCAAAGCTTGTTGATGACAAAAGGCTTGATCTTTTTTTCTACTTCAAAAGTCTTTCTATCTCGGAATAGTCATCCTCGTCGATACAAGTTGATAAGATCTTCTTAGTGACAAACAAAATTGTCACACTGAGAAGGGATCAGACCATCCCAGATTAATCTTCTGTATAGTACTCTGATCACTAGAAGTTTGTAATGACTTGTTAGCATAAGACTTGATTGATTTTATGTCATTATTCTCTGAAACATCAATTTGTTGTTTCTGGTCTGAATGGTACTAATATGCAGCATGTTTGATTGGTCTACCTTCGTGATTCAAATGTTGATATGGAGTTTTTATATTTTCTTCTGGCGAATATGTTAAACTGGTTATGGAACATTTACTTGGGATGTCCATTGTTTGAACTGCCACATTTACGTGTGTCATTTTTTCAACTGACTTGTCTTCTTGAGTTGTCATATTCACTAGATCGATATTCGTTCCCTTATTTTCAACTTGAACTGTTGTGACTGGAGATTTCGATACTTATTCTTGAGTGACTTGTTCCAACTTATCTTTTAATGCTTTCTTATCCTCCTTAAGTTTCTTAGTTTGATTCAGTAGACTTTGATTATGGTTTCTCAGACGTAAAAGTTCTTTGGTTTTTGATTCATCAACCTTATTTTCAGTGTTTTGAATTTTAAATTTTTCATCTTTTAGATCTCTTATTTTTTCTAATAAATTTTTATTAAGGTTCTTTAAACGTAAATTTTCCTCTTCTTGTTTTGATAAATGCTGCTTGAGTTCTTTCTTTGAGACTTTAGTCTTCTTCACTTGTGCCAGTAATTTTTCGACGTGGTCCTTGAGACGGGAAATTTCTTCGTCCTTTTCCATTATTTCTTTGTAATGTATATCCACAAGATTTTTATGTTCGCATTCTAACACTTCCTTGCTTTGTTGAATTTTGGCTATTTTGTCATTCTCTTGATCTTTTAGCTGCACTTTCTCGGTACACTGGATAACATCATTCTGTGGAAGTGATGATGGATGTAGAGAATCGAAGAAGGAATCCATTCTCTGTCTCTTCTCAAGTCGCTCAAATATTGTAATTAATTGTTCTATATCTCTTGTGATTGATTGTCTTTGTTCCTTACTCATGGATTCCATATTTTTTCTTTTTCTTCACTTCTTTTATCTTTCTTTTTTTTTTTTTTTTTTTATATGATATATTCTCTCTCCTTTTTTTTTTTACTCTCTTTTTATATAATTTCTCTTTTTTTTTTTTTTTTTTGTATATATTCTTTTAATCTATAAAATATATTTCCACTTCTCTCTTATAAAAATCTAATATATATATATATTTCAAATATTCTCTTGTTCTTCTTCTTCTTCCTTTTTTGTTCACTCTTTTAATAAAAATTTTATATAATAATATTTTTTTTTAATATATATAATTATAAATTATATATATTATATAATTTTAATTTATATATATTGTAAAATTATAAATACTTTTTTGAGACTCGCTTTTCCCTTGATATGTAACTATATAAGGCTTATATAGTATCCCTTTTTATAATTATAATAATATTTTTTTTCTCAGAAAATTTGGATGAGACGTGACTCTTGGTATGGTCACAATCTTTAGATTTGAACGATTAGAATTATTTAGATCACACCTTCTTTTTCCATTGTTATCAAAATATCTTTTACTTTTAAAATACCATGGGGAATTACCATGGGTTGTTTCTAAAACCTCTCTTAATGTTCTCGACGTAAAATGTAAAACCTACCACTGGTTTCTAAAACCACGGGCAATTACCATTGGTTTCTAAAACCACGGGCTTCTCCACGTAAAAAGTATTAGATATACTTGAAAAGGGTTCCCGCTTATCTTTATTATGCACTTTTTATCAATAATGTAAAACCTTCTCATCTATATATATATATATATATATATATATATATAGATATAGATATATATGTTTTTTTCACCTTTTTTTTGTTTGTTTAGAATATATTATTTCCTTTCCTCTCTTTTTTTATATACCCTTCTTCTTTATTCTTTATTATTTTTATTTTTTTTTAAATAGTAGCAAATGGCCAAAGACCTAAAAATGGAGAATCTCCCAATGTGTGGCGAAACGCTTCAATTATGACAACAACAAGGTTGATGATAAGCTGATAGCCAAAGGCCTGGTGATAAGCCAAACATGGCTCTGATACCAAATGAAGCGAACAAAGTTCCTTCTACAAATTAATAAATCCAAAATACTTGGAATATACAGATATCCATGAGGATACAAATATTATATATTAAATGTGTGAATAAGAATAAGATGAATGATTTACAATGAGAACGAGAGGCTTGCTTATATATCAAGCAAGTGTCTCTTCATGAAGAGTCATGTCCTATTAGACATGCCTCTTCAACCTAATTACTAGCTTAACTAACTATTATTTATGATTATTATATTTTATATTATATTTATATTATTTATATATTTTATTCATTACAGTCGAGCGATACTTGAGCCCCTAAGTTCACAAGTGATAGAATACAGCCTAGCTATGATGACAACCACTAAGGATGGTTTAGGGATTGAAGAGGTAACCGTCGGCGAGGCGCGCATACCCAAATGATGGAGGATGTTCCAGAAGGCACCGAGGTTGTGACAGAAATCCCCAAATCACCGCGAACACTAAGGCCCAAGAAGGATAAACAGGCAATGGGTCCAGTATGTGTGTCCCCAAGGAATCCGTGGCACAACAAACTATCCATGGCAGAGAAGGGGAAAGCAGTCACAATAGAAACAGATGAGGAAGAAGAAGACTTGCAGGCCCTAATCGCCGTAGAAGAAGAAGAAGAAGACATGGAGGAGGATATCCAACCGTTACGCTCTGCAACAAAACTACCCACATATGTCCCTCCATGGAAAGGAAATACTAAATTACCGAAGGATATAGAAGAATCCAAGAGTCCGCTCCAGACCCCACTCCTCGCAGATGACATCGTGCTTGAAGGCACGCACCTGGTCCGTGTGCCAACCATGAAGGTTGAAGACTGGGACCTCACTGACCGTGAGAAGTTCCCAAACCTAGAGACTAAGAACCTAATGAAGAAAAACACTGAGTGGGCGGTGATAATGTTAAAGCTGCGAAAGTGGCTGTGCGATATGGAAAAGGCCAGGTTGCTGCACTTATTATGGATACCACATTTCCACCATGCGCCCATCACCATTTTCGTCATCAGTTAGCTACTCTGCCTAGTGCATGATGGGTATCTATGGTTGGAGGAGCCTATTCCCATCATGGCATACCTCATTCACTACATTTCTTGGCTCCCCTATAAAGGAAATGACCCCACGACCATAGCCGAAGGAAAAGGTAACGATTTATCTCTCGCAGAATCCATGAAGGAAAAATACAAGCTGGAGAAGAAGAAGGGGGGCTACGCCATCTCCAGCATCAAGGAAAAAGGGGTACACATAGCAACCCAACTCCTGGCCAGCAAAGTTATGACGAAGTGCCATGACGATGAGGTACTAGCGTTGGTGGTCGCACTAGCTGAGTAGTGCGTGGAGGGGGTCCAGTTCAATTAGTCTGAATTCCTCTACCAGGAATTTTTGAAAAACTATCGCAAAGCCTAGGAGCAGGGTAAGACCTTCCACTACATGTGGTTGTTGTTATCCATCATGCTCGTAGCAGGGGAACTACCAGAAGACAGTCAATTCACCAACATTGGCATAGACTTACCGAAGGCCGTGAAGTACACTTCACTCTATGCCACAAAGGATTCAAAACGGATCCGTGACACCAAAATCTTTTGGGTGCTCATGGACATGAACATCCAGATGTGGATCAACTAGAAGCCACACCTATCACCCATGGTGTACAATAGTCTGCAGAGTTTTGCAGACTTCAAAGCTAATATGCACAACATTTATATCAGGGCGCGAAAGGATCCGACAAAACAGTGGATGAAGCTACCGTTTGTAGCCACTGACGACGCAATTTTTACTGTCTTGGAAACATGGCCTCCTGAATGGCGCACCCTAGATCTGGCAGAACTGGAGGACGCAGTAGCACGTAAGAAAAAGGACGATTCCAAGTTGTGCGTCACTCAATTGGCAAAGAAAAGGTGGAAGGAAACTGCAACAGTTAAGGAAAGGGCGGCGCGGTAAGCGACATAGAAAGCCACAGAGCAGAAGAAGGTTTCAGAAGCAGCAGCAGCACAGGTAGCACAGGCAGCAACAGCACAGGATGAGGAGGGCCAATAAACTTCCTCGCAAGGGTAGGAGGCAGAGGAACCAGAAACAACAGAAGGGAGAGCGGACCCGAGGGCCGCGTCCACACAGTTAAATCTCCCATGCATTGCAGAAAAAGTAGGACCAAGGAAAAAGGTTAAGGCCTTGAAGTTGGCCATTGACTCGATCACCTTAACTGAAGGTGATCTCCATGACATCGGCGAGATGGTCTGTGATGTCACCAGTGAAGCACTTCAAGAGTTCATGTAGGAGCACTAGACTCTGTTGGGGGCCCTTAGGGCACAGCTGCAAGAGTTACAATTGCGGCCCCCTCAGGTGGGTACCATTTCTACCCACCTCGCAGCAGGATCCTCGGCAGTAGAGAAAATTTTGTGCGCATGGATGGACAATATGATAGTATTTCCAGAAGGGGCCATAATTGTAGCGAATGTGACTGATAGATTTTTGGTTAGCATATTGAAAGGACTTGGCCTTAATTTAGCTACCCTTCCATGAGAAACACTATATCAGCTACAGGATGGGATAACGGCAGAGATGCACACCAGGGAGAGCCATGCAATACAAGTTCTTGGTGAGCAAAATATAAACATAGAACAACTCAACTTGCAGCATGACGAATTGGTGTCGTAAAATCAACATTTGGTGCAGATAGTAGATGACGCTTGCCGATGCGTCCCGGTGCTGGCCATCGCAACAGATCTACCCGTCAAAGTGCAGATCCATATTTTGGAAACTAGAGTCCACGAGGCTAGGGAAGAGATGAAAAAGGTGTAGCTGGAGCTGAATCTCTAGATTGTTGAGCTGCAGTTGAAGGCGCAGCCTTCCACTCCCCCAGAAATCAGAGAGCAGTGCGCTAGCGCTATCGCATCAGGGTTAGACGAAATTGGAGGTGCAGTGTGCGACTATACCGGCATGTTGGAACATGCACTTGAGGTCCTCATGACTTTGCTGGAGGACCCCAACATCCAACGCCTCGAGAAAAAGGCACGTGAACTCCAGCAGCAGTACGACAGTGTGAGAGGAACTGCGTAGATAGTGGTCCTCACTCAACAACTTACGAGGATGCAGCAACCAAAGGCATTACAGGAGCAAGTGGACATGGCACACCATAAGGAGGCAGTTCTCAAAGAACATGTTCAGCCATGGATTGATGAAGCCTTCACAATCACGACGAATATCAAAGGAAAGTTTTCGCACATACAGGGGATGCATGCGCAGATAAAGGGAAGCATACCAGACACAAAGGTCTCAGAAGAACAGATGTAGCAGGTTCAACAAGCAGCAGATCAATGCATTGTGGACATCAGTACCATTTGAGAACAGTTGGAGAGACTCTGCGGCAAGATCGTTGCACCAACAGAGTGACTCAAGGGTGAGTCACGATGTTTGTGTTGGGGGCCTGTTGGGCATGGAATCCCCCCACAGCATGTTTTGGGGCTCAAAGACAAATTTTTGACTTGTTACGGTTTTAAAGCTCTGTGAATTGCGGGCACGAAATGTATGTTAGAGTCATAGGGCTGTTCGCCCTAAGTTTTGAATGTAATGTCAACCTACCCATGGTCTGGGGACCATGGGATTGTATAAATAGAGAAAAGCTCTAGGTGTAAAAGAGAGTTAGTTAGAGTGAGGTATGAGATAGAAAAGTAGAAGCACAGAGCAAGTTTCTAAGTGTATCTTGGGTCATAGAGTAGGAGAAGGCCCTACAGCTGAGTGCGCAGGGCAGAGTCGACTCTGTAACCAGAGAAGAGAATAATAAAAGAAGTTCATTCCAAATTTTGTGTATCTGTTCTTGAGTTATTACATGTTTGATACCAATTGCTAATGTACTATTTATCTACTGTGTGCACTTGTATGAATGATATATATTTCTAAGTATAATTTACACATGCAAGTAAGCTAGTTAATCAACTAATATCGAATTACTAGTAAGGACTTGGGTAATAACACTGTTCGGCCCCCGAGTAGGGTTGTGCGAAGGCAGCACCTCAAGCTGCAAGGAATGGGTAAGTGCGCGTAGAGACGTGCGCGCAGGGTCAAACTATGGACCACTTGAACCCATCAGACATCTCTAGGGTGCAGAAACCTGGTTCTAGCACCCTCCCATACTACTTTGGGTGAGATCTCAGTCCGCGCTCCGTGGACTGTTGCCGAAAGGGCCAGTTGTACTGGGATTTGTTTGGCTAAATCACCTCTGAACCTGGGTCAGGCCCCAACAAGCCAATAGACTTCCTAGAGTTTTTTCTGTCAATTTAGCCTCAAAACAGGCTGTTTCAAGAAAACCTACAGGATGTACTACAAACCTACAGGATGAGCCTATAGGAATTATAGGAAACCTACAGCATACAACTGAGAGCTAAATGTGAGGTATTGGAGGTTTTGGAGGCTTAGGAAAGGTGTGTGATGGGTGAAATGGAGTGTTATAAGGTCTAGGAGTACTCAGGAGTCAATATTCAAGATAAGAGATGGCTAGATTCGCTTAATGTGTTTGGAAGAATTTTAATGAAAAATGATGAAAAACTAGTGAGGGTGATGGTGAAAGCAAGGGATGGCTAAGGTGGATGAAGTGGAAGGTAGTTTTTGGCTATGAAGTCTTGGTCTCCGCCTGAAGCACCTTCTCTGCATAAAACTGATCCGAATTGGATCCATAAAGAACTGTCAAAAGAACCATGACTGCATCAGGTTGGGATAAACATCAAAGAATTCCACACAGCGATCAAAAACACCTCTAAACCAATGGTAATGGCAGCCAGCGTGGAACGACAAGGACCTTGGTCAAATCACGCTAACTGAGGCCCATGGAGACTACGCAAAATGCAGAATTAGCCCCTGGGAGGCCCAGATTGGGAAACAGAGGAGGTTTTTGGTGTGCTAATCGCGCATCGCTGGGCGAAAAGGCTCGAAATGAGAAGCCCTCAGCGCTTGGTCGCGTGGAGAGCCAGAGAACCAAAGGAAAAAAATTGAAAAGAGCTAAAGGATAAGGCAGGACCCGCGCTCCGAAAAACTAGCAGTATTGATCGGGGGCTCCTCAAACGGTAAGCAGTTTTGGAGAAATTGGAGTGATCCCATTCAACGATCGACGTGTGGCAAGCGGAGGAGAGAGAAAACCGCCATTGATCACATGCTAACATTTGAGCAAGTCAACCACACAAAACATGCGTATGGCATCAAATCTAGAGGCCCCAGATCAAACGGCTGAGATCGCGCCTGATGGGGAAGCGGAATCGATGAGGGAATAAGCCGCGACTTAGAAGGATTTGATGTCCGCTTTGACCGTCATGGTGGAGGAAGACTCTTTCCACGATGCAACCAAAGAAATGAACCAATGAAGCAGGTTGGCGCTTTATAGGAGGACATGTGGCCACTCCCTGTGAGCCTGATGATGACGCCGAACAAGGAACTCCAAGAACAACTGCAGAAGGTTATTCGATAGAGGCAGAAGAGGAACTAAACAGACATGGGAATGGATAGCCTTAAAGCCATGAACAGAGACAGAAAACACACAAACAAAAATACCAGAACCCCGAGAGGAGGACGGAACACAGAGAGAGGAAGACAGACAATAGAAGAAGACAGTGAAGCAAAAGCAGAAAGAAGACAGAGGGTCGAGCTGACCAGAGGTAGCATCGAGCACCAGAGAGCTTGATAGATTCAAGCCATCCCAGAGAGGATCTATTTGGACTGAGCACCACATTGGGCTCTCTCCATTGTAGACCAGAAGGTCACAGAGCTGGTAGGCAAAAGAGTCTATGCACTCTAGTGGCTTGGGGAATCCAAGAACCACCCTGCCAAGCAAATCTGCTTCAAGAAGCTCACATTGAGCTCCTGCATTGTAATTCTCTACTTAAGACACAATAAAATAAGGCCACCACTGAGAGCTGGACCAGAGATGTAGCCCTGGAGGATAGGGTGAACTCCTTATTAATTTCTTGTGTTCTTGTATTTGCTTACTGTATTTCTCTGTTGTCTTTCCATTTCAAGTGTTTGTGTATTTGCAATCTAATCGATCCGTTGCTTAAATAACATAGACACACACACCAGCACATGAGTCTGTAATACCTTTATTCAATAAATATTTAACTGAGGTCACTCATAGGGTGATTATCAGATCAAGTGGTATCAGAGCTTTAGGCTGTAAGGTTAGACAAGCTTGTGTTGGTTTAGTTGTTGAATGCTCACTAGATCAAAGCTCAAATTAGGAGAAGGAGAGTTGGTGGAAACTAATCCTGAAATTGGGAGAGTCTATCCTCAAAAGACAATGTTAGAAGAAGGTTCTGTGGGGCCAGACCCTCAATTCATAGAAATTTTCCTAGCTATAAAGTCTATTGTAGAAGAAATGTATAAGGACTTTAGAAAGCATAAGGATGAGGATTCATCAGGTTCTAAACAAGACAAAGAAGAAGATGAGTCTCATTCCCATGACCACTCCAAGGGAAAAGGGAAAGAGGAAAGCTTTCTCACACCTCCTAATAGCCTTGTGCATAACAAGAAAGCATCTTTGATCAAGCTAGATGTTAAATTTGATTTGCCTATATATGATGGAGAGCTAAATGCTGAAAAGTTGGACAATTGGATTAGAAAAATTGATGTGTATTGTAGGGTACAGAACATAGACTCAGACAAGAGTAAGATTCAGCTGGAAAGCCTACGCCTAGGAGCCACTGCCTTGGTTTGGTGGGAAGGAAAAACTCAAGCTGATATGAAAAGACATGGTAAGACTATCTCTATCTGGAGTGAATTTGTTTCTGCAATTAAAAGCAGTTCTATCCATTGGCCTACATGCAACAAGCCATGATGAGTTGGCGAACTCTTCGAAAGTTGAAAGGGAAAAGTGTGCAAGGGTACACTCAAGAATTTAGAAAGAGATAATTGATGTTGGGTATCTCATTAGACTCACCAGAGACTCTTTTGAAGTACATTGGTGGTCTACACAGCTACATGAGGCATACCATCCTCATGTTTAATCCCACTAGTATAGATGAGGTATTTGTACAAGCTACTCATCTAGAAGTTAGAGGAAAGAATGGAAATCCAGAAGTTTGGGGACCATCCCAACCCACTACAAGCAAGAGCAAGGAGAAAAGAAAGTAGAAGTGGAAAGCAAGGAAGGCTAACACTGCACAGAAAAGCAAAGCTTCATGCACTCACTGTAAAAAGGATGAGCATGATGATGAACATTATTGGATTCTACATCCAGAGCTGAGACCTAAGAAGTCTGAGGGCAAGAAGAAGAATAATGCTGCAACTATTTAGAAAGATTTAGGGTCAGACTCAGGAGATGAAACAACTATTGCAGCCACAGGTATAAAAGGTTGTCTGCTTTAGAGAATGCTGAAATCAAGAAGTAGGTATAGGAGTTGCTCGAGAAAGGGTTCATCAGGCCTAGCACATCACCATGTGGGTCACCAATCATTTTGATGAGAAAGAAAGATGGCTTGTGGAGAATGTGCATTGAATACCGAGCACTGAATAAGATAACAATCAAAAATCATTATCCCCTTCCTCACATAGATGATATTTTAGATCAATTATAGGAAGTTCTTTATTTCACCAAGCTAGATTTGCACAGTGGATACCATCAGGTCAAGGTTGCAGAACAAGATGCATGGAAGACTGCTTTCAAAACAAAGCAGGGATTCTATGAGTGGCTGGTTATGCCTGTTGGCTTAACAAACACTCATGCTACTTTCATGATATTAATGAATGATGTACTCAGACCTTTTCTTGATGATTTTATTATTGTGTACCTAGATGACATTTTGATTTTTAGTAAAACATGGGAAGAACATTTAAAGCATGTTAAGTAGACATTAGATGTTTTGAAAAGAGAAAAAATTTATGTTAAACTCTCAAAATGTGAATTTGGAAAAACATCTCTAAACTACTTGGGTCATATAGTAGGGGGAGGTGAATTGAAAATACATCCCTCTAAAGTGGCAGTCATTGTAAACTGGCCTAAACCCAAGTCTGCAACAGAAGTGAGAAGCTTCTTAGGAGCAGCACAATATTGGAGGAAGTTCATTTCTAACTTTTCCTCAATTTCAGCTCCCTTACATGCTTTAACAGGATTGAATAAGGTGTTTCAGTGGGGAGGCAAACATCAGAAAGCCTTCGACACCTTGAAAGAAAAGATTAGTATAGCACCTATACTAGCACTGCCAGATCTGCAAAGACCATTTGAGATCCAAACTGATGCCAGTGACTATGCCATGGGAGCAATGTTGACACAGCACAGTAAACCCATATGCTATCATTCTGAGACTTTTAATCCTGCAATAGTAAACTATCCTACCTATGATAAAGAATTGCATGCATTAGTTCAAAGTGTGAAAAAGTGGAAACATTACTTAATGGGAAAAGAGACAGTAATACATACTGATCATCAACCACTTCAATATCTACACTCCCAAACTAAGTTGCAACAATCAAGACATTACAGATGGATGGGTTTTCTACAATAGTTTCATTTAGTCATCAAATATAAAAAGGGAATACATAACAAAGTTACAGACATGCTATCTAGACCTGTTATAGATGCATCTACCATACTTAAGCATAATTATGTACTGCATGAAAGCTACATTGAACAATATGCTCATGATATGGACTTTAAAGATGTATATGCAACTTTGAGTCAAGGCAAAAGAGTAGAAGAATTGGACTATCATATGAAGGACCGACTCTTATACCATTGTGGGAAACTCTGCATTCCACAAATTGAGAGAGTAAAGATAATTAGGGAAGCGCACACTTCTCTGATATCAGGTCACTTTGGGCTAAGTAAAATAGTTGCACAACTGCAAAGGTTTTGTTATTGGCCGAAGATGAATGAGACAGTTTCTAGATATGTAAGAGGGTGTTCTATGTGTGCTAAAAGCAAGCCCAGTAACAGAAAACTAGGCTTGTACACTCCATTGCTAGTTCCTTCTCACCCTTGGGAAAGTATTTCCATGGATTTTGTTGGAGGACTGCCTAAATCTATGAAAGCTCATGATTATCTATATGTTGTTGTGGATAAGCTCATCAAAATGTGTATTTTGATACCTTGTAATAAATATATTATAGCTGAAAAGACTGCAAAATTGTTCTTTGAACATGTATGGGTTCATTTTGGATTACCCACTTCTATTGTATTTGATCGAGACACCCGATTTGTGGGGAAGTTTTGGTCCAGTTTGTGGGAACTGATGGACACCAAACTGAAGAAAAGCACAGCTTTTCATCCACAAACAGATGGCTAGACAGAGTAGTTAACAGGACAGTGATCCAATTACTGAGAGGATATTGCAGCAAACATCCTAAGCTTTGGGATGAACATTTATGTTATGTGCAACATGCTTACAACAGAGCAAAACATTCTTATACATGGAGATCTCCTTTTGAGACCTGTTTTGGTTTCACACCAAGGTCTCCTCTGGATTTTGTCTTTGGTAAAGATACCATGGTTCATGGACACAGTGATGTGAACAGGGAAACTAGGTTCATTGAATAGATCTAGGGGATCCACGAGGCAATACAGGAATAGCTGGAAAGGAGCCAAGCCAAATACAAGGCTAGGCATGACAAGCATCAAATGGAGCATATTTTTCAAATTGGTGACTAGGTCTGGCTGTATATCAGCAAGGACAGGATGCAAGGTGAAGGTAAAAAGCTAAAGCCTATCATGTATGGACCCTTTAGGATACTTGAGAATATTGGTGAAAATGCTTTTTGCCTTGATATACCAGCTTACATGCACATCTACTCAGTCATAGATGCATATTGCTTGTGATTGTTTGAACCTTCAATGATTGAGGACCCTGAAGAGAAATGTCAATCGCCTTCTATTGATGACCTGCTACCTGAGTATCTTAATTAATTATAGGAAGACATAGTGTTGAACAGGAAGGTGAGGACAACGCGCAGGGGAGATGTTGAGTACCTTAGGATTGGGCTCAAAGGTTCAAAGCCAGGCAGTGCAAAGTGGATTGAGATTGGCCAAGTGAGAAAACAATACCCTCACTTAGTTTATGCTTGAAAACCAACTTTTGGTGGTCCAAAAGCTTTTTCAGTGGGAAGGCTGTGATCCGAATTGGATCCATAAAGAACTATCAAAAGAACCATGACTGCATCAGGTCGGGACAAACATCAAAGAATTCCAAATAGGGATCAAAAACGCCTCTAAACCAGTGGAAATGGCAGCCAGCATGGAACGAAGAGGACCTCGCTTAAAGCACGCTGATCGAGGCCCATGGAGACTACGCAGGAGGTAGAATTAGCCCCTAGGAGGCCCAGATCAGGAAATAGAGGAGGTTTTTTGATGTGCTAATCACGCATCGTTGGGAAAAAAGGCTCGAAATGGGAAACCTCGAGTGCTTGGTCATGTGGAGAGCTAGAGAACTGAAGGACAAAAAGCAAAAAGAGCTAAAGGATAAGGCGAGACCAGCGCTCCAAAAAATTGGCAGTATTGATCGAGGGCTCCGCAAACAGTAAGCAGTTTTGGAGAAATTAGAGTGATCCCATTTAGCGATCGATGCATGGCAAGCAAAGGAGAAAGAAAACTGCCGCTGATCGCGTGCTAACAGTCGAGCAAGTCAACCACACGAAACATGCATATGGTGTTGAATCTAGAGGCCCCAGATCTAATGGTTGAGATCGCACCCGATGGGGAAGTGGAATCGATGAGGGAATAAGTCGTGATTTAGAAGGATTTGATGTTTGCTTTGACTACCACGGTGGAGGAAGACTCATTCCATGACGCAACCAAAGAAATGAACCGACAAAGTAGGCTGGCACTTTATAGGAGGACATGTGGCCACTCCCTGTGAGCTTGATGATGATGCTGAACAGGGAACTCCAAGCGCAACTGCAGAAGGTGATTTGACGGAGGCGGAGGAGGAACTGAATAGAAATTGGAACAGATGGCCTTAAAGCCATGAATAGAGATAGAAAACATACAGACAGAAAGACCAGAACCCTAAGAGGAGGATGGAACACAAAGAGAGGAAGACAGAGAACAGAAGAAGATAGTGAAGCAAAAGCAAAAAGAAGACAAAGGGCTGAGCTTACTAGAGGCAACGTCGAGCACCAAAGAGCTTGGGAGATTCAAGCCATCCCAGAGAGGATTTTTCCGGACTGAGCACCACATTGGGCTTTCTCCATTGTAGACCAGAAGGTCACAGAGCTAGTAGGCGAAAGAGTCTGTGCACTCTAGTGGCTTGGGGAATCCAAGAACCACCCTACCAAGCAAATCTGCTTCAGGAAGCTCACATTGAGCTCCTGCATTGTAATTCTCTGCTTAAGACACAATAAAATAAGGCCACTACTAAAATCTAGACCAGAGATGTAGCCCTGGAGGATAGGGTGAAATCCTTATTAATTTCTTGTGTTCTTGTATTTGCTTACTGTATTTCTCTATTGTCTTTCCATTTCAAGTGTCTGTGTATTTGCAATCTGATCAATCTGTTGCTTAAATAACATAGACACACACACCAACACATGAGTCTGTAATACCTTTATTCAATAAATGTTTAACTGAGGTCACTCATAGGGTGGTTATCAGATCAAAAACATGTGTGTCTTCCAAAAATTTATGCAACAAGATACATTTTTATAAACTAGAAAAGCAAAACTAATGATTCAACTACCTATATTATGCATGAAGAAAGTTGTTGAAGGGAATGAAAGCATGAGTGATATCTATTGCAGAAATGGAGATGGAAAAGATGACACTGAAATATACCTTGCAACATTAACCAAATATTGAATTAAGGACAGCAAACTCCAAAGCTCATAAAAGAACTAGAAATTTGTGTTTTTGGGGCTACTTAAAGGTCCCCTCCTCAAGTCATGGTGCCAGAGGGAGAAATTGAGGCCAGGACACCTACTAACAACCTTGTGGTGATCCTTTTTCTCTTTACTAACCTTCTACTTGAATTAAAGCACAAATGGAAGCAAACTATCACACAACCAATCTAATCTACACTACTTGTAATGGAAATGCATCTAATAAGAAAATTAACAATTAAGCTATGAATATACACTAAACATACATGTACAATAAAGAGGAACCTTGGCTACTAGGGTTGGGCCCTAACCCAAGAGCTTTAGCCCTCTGAGTTAACTCAATGCTGGCTCAAAACAAAACTCATTCTTATTACCAAAACAACAAATTACAACAAAATAATTGTCACAAGTCTTGCAGCTCAAAAATAGAGTAGTGTTTTACAATAAAAAAATATGAATCCTACTAAGGTCCTAGCCTCTCTAGTTATACATCTAAAGTCTCCAACCAATTCCTTAAAATTATGGAGGCTCAGCTCCCAAACTCAAGATAAACTGGTGTTTTGTCTCTTACTTGCTCAGCTTTCTTCTAGTCCTCATGATTTGGTTGTTTGCACTCCGAGCTGATGGACGAATATTTGAATGAAGAGGTAGTAAATGAGGAGGATTTTCCTCCTATAATCCCTCTCCCTTGTCCCATTCAAGTTTTGACCTTGGTCTTTGCCAAAATTCCTTGATTTTATCCTTTAATACTGCATTAAATAAAAATTAGACCACAAAGAAAAATATCCAACTCTATGTTGGCTTGATGGGGCCTGACCCAGGTTCAATGTTATTTAGCCAAACAAATCCCTTTACTACTGGCCCTTTTGGCAACAGCCTGCGGAGCACGGACTGAAGTCTCACCTGAAGCATTATGGGGGGGATGTTGGAACCAAGTTTCCGCACCCTTGAGATGTCTGAGGGGTCTATTTAGTCTAACTATGAATACCCTCGCGTAGGTCACTTCGCACACTATCCTAACCTGCAAGGCCTTCACACTCTGTTATAGTCACCTTCGCACAGCCCTTACTAGGGGTTGAGGTGCTTTCATGCTACTAAGGCAGCGATCTGCGCTTATTTCCCCAAGTTACACCACGGATCTTACTTATCTTCTTATAACAGTTAGTTATCTTCGCATAAACAGATACTTTACGTTATATTTGCTTTATCAACACATTCATATAAGTTCACACATCATATAAACAACAGAAATGGATTTTATACCCAATACATTCAATGCACAAAACAAGAAAAAGATACACAGAAATGATGTAAAACATCTCTTTATTAATACTTCAATCGGTTACAGACTCAACCCGCCCTGCGCACTTAGCTGTGGACTACTAGGCCTCTGTGCACTCAGCTGTAGAGCCTTCTCCTACTCTATGACCCAAAGACACAACTCAATGCTTCCACTAAGACTCAAGTCTTCATCATTAGATATTTGGTTAACTTCTACTTCTTTGATGTCTCTTTACAACTTAGAGTCTCGCTCTATTCATACAATCCCATGGTCTGCAGACCATGGGTAGAACTTTCAAGCTGGCATTACATTACAAAAGTAAGGGCAGACAACCCTATGACTCAATTACAACTTTGCTCTCTGCGCCCACCAATCACAGAGTCTTCACATCAGACTCAGTCAAAACTTGGGCTTTAAGCCCCAAAACTTGCCTTGAGGGATCCTGCGCCCAACAGGCCCCCAACACAAACATCATGACTTGCCCTCGAGTCACTTAGTCGGTGTGGATTTCTTCACATGAAGACCTCCCAACTCTGTCCAAAATATTGCAAGCTCGGAAACACACTGAGAAGATGCCTGTTGTATCTCCTGTATGCGTTGTTCAGAGACTTTTATATCATAATTGCTTCCTTGTATCTACTCCTGTGTTCCCTGCATCTGTTTATAGTCCTTTTCCCCCTTTCAACTGCCTGGAACGCTAAGACTATGCTTCTATTGGCTAGTCAGACAGCTGGGCCACCTGTGTATGGCTTCAACCGACTCCCATTCACTTTGCCTGGGAAAAGTCCACCTTTTAACTTTACTGTCTGCATCGCGCACTTCACCATCTGCATCGCGCCACTATCAGTGATCCCTTTAGTAATATACGGTCCAATCCAAGGCATCAATTTGATCAACTCTCGGCAGTAGTCCACAAATTTATCAAAATAATCGTGTGCATCATGTTTTATCTCCATAGTTTCCTTATCAAGAAAGTCCTTCTTTATTCCTTCCTCAAGCTTCTTGACTTCTTCTTCCATCATGGCGCTTTTCGCCCTTAAATGAACTCTTCCTTCATGAGTTCTTGGAGATTAAGATCACCCTGTTGGATCTCTTCATCAAGTCCCAAGCATTCTTCTTTGTCCAGCTGCGTGATCCCTTCTTCCATGGCTCTGCGAACCATCATATCCACAGACGCTGCTATGCGTGGACTAGGCATAATATACTCCATCGACATTATAGCGTTTGCTCCATAGGCCAGCCTAGAAGGTGTCTGTCTCATCAATTTCTTGCACGTTGTCCTATAAGCCCATAAAACTGTTGATACGCACAGGTCCCAATCACTTCATTGCACATTACATACCTTGTTTAGTGCTTCGCAGATTTCGTTAAATGCTTCTGCATGGGTAACCTTCTGCGCACTCGTTATTTCCACTTTTTCATTCCAATTTAAGGGACCATTCGTGCAATTGCCCCCCCAACACATGCTTATTGACCATATTCCCCAATGTGAAGTTCATGTGCATTCGTGCAGGTTGTTTACCATATGCCTATACCCACCTGGACAGAGGTGCATGCAGACCATCCCGTCCATTGTATTTATCTGTTAGTCGCATCTTAGGCTTCCCAAAATGTATGTGCATCACTCTCCTACATTCATGCCAGTCCTCAAAGTTTCCTTCGTGCGTACCCCACCACCTCGCGGGCGTAGAATGTAGTACCCAATTCAGGGTCTGGAAACGTTGCTTTTCCGGCACCTCCCTTTCAAATCTATCCAAGAAAGCATCTACCTCACCTAATCCATCATAAGTAGGGAGATCTCTCACTTCTATCGATACACAACGTAGTGATCTTGACATCATATTACAGTTCAGCATGGTTACCTCATGTAACCAGTTCTGCCATCGCTCTATCTCTTCATCCAAATCTGAAGTACAAGAGTTTTCATGCTCCCATGAGATTCATCCATCCACGGTTGGATTTACCCAATCTTACTCTCACGCGGCTATCTTGTAGATGCAGTCCAAATCATTGTCTCTTTCATAGTTGCGCACTAGCTCTATATAGCACGATCCCTCAGCAGGGTCCAAGGGTATAACTATGCACAGAGACTTCTTCTCTAAAAGCATCTTGCACTTCCTTAGATTAATCACCCCATTCATGTCAATGGCCTAATCAATTCCTAAGAGCACGGGTAGGGATTGTTGTCATCAACAATCTCTATCACTTCAAAGTCTGCTAGCACGCTTGCTCCTTCAATATCCATGGTGATTCCTTGCAACCTTCCCATAGGTATTATCTTTTGCTAGTTTGCCATTCACAGCTAGATAGGAGGCCATTGTAGCGTAGGCCTTCCCATGCGCTCCCATGTCTGCTTCGGCAGAACGTTCACGTCTGATCCTAGATCCAGAATTACTTGGTCCATCTCATATTCTCCAATCTACGTGGTCAACCTCATTTCTCTTCCCATCCTCCTCACATGCTTTCCAATTTTCCAGACTACGCACGGTCCTCTTGGTGCGGTCCCATTGCATCTGTTAATAATTTCCTATATTCCTTTTATAGCCTTACTGTCGTGCAGTAGTTTCATGCATGTTTCTAGGAACATCGTAAGCATAGATGGGTCCATTTCCAACTCCAATCTATCTTTGCTTCCTGAAGTGGAGGCATCAACGAATTTCTTCTTAGCTTCCATGAAGGTTTCCTTAGCGCGCTCCAAATCAAACTCTGCTTCCTTTTTCGGAGCCTTGCGAACCCAAGTACTATCTTTGGGTTGTTTTCCTTTATCATCTCCTATCGTAATTCCACTTCAGAGCGCAATGTTCACATTTGTGTCTTCCTCGCATCACTCAGACCTCATCATCTGCAGGTTCTAAGTCAGGGGAGGTAGTAGCGCTCCCTTGTCACGTATCCTAGCTATCAACGTAGGACAATCCTCTATCTCATGATCAAACAAGGTACAATACAGACATGATGGATGCGTTGGATTTGTACAATCAAAGTCATAATGTCATGGCACTCCGTAATTGTAGCATATCAACTGTCCACAACCTCTTCCAGGTCCTCCTTCACCTCGGCCTTGTCTGCACCCCTGAAATCCGGTTCGCACCACTCCTGCTTTCTGGTCAAGGGGCCGCAATTCAGCCTGAACACTGTAGGTGGTAGTTCTATCCATCATCAGCTTATAGCTTCTACAAGTGTGCTCATCGTGTCCAACTGATCTAAAAAAATTATAGAACAACTGTTGTGAATTCTATGTGTACTTCTATAACAAATGGCAGTTGTTCATAGCATGCTTTCCTCCTATTTAACAAATCGCACACCACAAAGCAAGCGCTAGGTCCTACTTGTGCCTACGATCTTAATGGCATCAGTCCCCCTCCCACAACGTAATTCATGAATACTTGGTAGTGTTCATTTTCATGACCCAGACCCTTGCATTTTACGCACCATACCTCTTCGCGCACTTCTGGTCGAGCTATCCTATCCTGTTTCAGACTCCGCATCTCAAGGCATAAGTTTTTCAACTACGCGTGGATCTACTAAACTCTCAAGTTAGGATCTTGTATCGGGGTTTCATGCAGCCTCATCGCAATCTCCAAGGCTTCTTCCTGAGTCATTAACCTCGATTGTGACAACACATTCCTCAAATGCATTGTTAGTGATGCTACAAAACATTCACGGTGTTTTCCATTCGTCAAAGTCATATTAGTTTCACGAATCATGCACTTTAGCCTCTAATCTAGCTCCCAAGAAATCTCGTCTAGTAGCATTGTGATCTCTTTGAATCCAATGATCGACTGTGCCTCTGACTTCAGTCGGATAAATTCTCTCTTCAACGCAATTTGGATATCCGTAATCCCCACATTTGAATTATCATTATAATGCTAAATATACCAGGTCAGCGTGCGATCCTGCAAAGTGCTAACCAACATCACTTTCTTTATATTATCATCTTTAAGTCCCTACACTTCCCATACGGTTGTTATCACAAACCAAAACTAGTTCGGATCTTCATTTCCTACTCCCTTGAACACATGCAACTTTATCGTGCTTGCCATATTGACTCACGGTGGTGGTGATGGTGGTACGTGTGAAGATGGAGGTGAAGGAAGTGAAGCTATTGGTGTTGTGGGTGGAGGTGGTATGCGCAGAATCCTCTGCCTTATCAAATTGATCGCACTTCATGGCGAGAACTTTGTGAGCTCTTCCTCGTCCCTTCGCAGAGGTGAAATCAAAGGGTTATTCTCTGGTCCCTTACTTCCTTCATTTCTATAGGTTTTTCCACTTTGTGTAGCTCCGTATATCAGGGTAATTGCATAATCCTCTTTTCACATAATAAATTTTTAATCCTAGTATTCAGAGACTTTATGTACTTACCTCGCAGTCCCTTGAGAAAGCATCGCTCTACCTCACTATAGCTGACTGAAGTATCTACCGCGAACTCAGTAATGAATCCTTCTATAATTTGATCGAGCCAGCGATCAACAGCATTCACGATCTTATCCTCTGATGCTTCCAATCTATGCACCAACTCTAGGGTTCACACAATAGGATTGTTGAGTTTCCACCTTCCTTGGCTATCTGCTAGCTTCGTGATCCACTCATACAGCTCAGTAGGGAAAGATGCGAAGAAAATTTCATGGATCTCTGTGTCCAAGTAGTATTCTAACCACTCCTCTTTTGTCAGTTGTGGATTCATGTTCTCCTACACTACGAATTCGTGAATCCTCCTGTCCAACCAACCTTCAATTTCCTTCTTAGTTGGATTCCAACGATACGACATCAAACATCTCTATGCAGATTCCGGTCCTAGAAACAGAACCATTTGTTGGCTTGATGGGGTTTGACCTAGGTTTGGAGTTATTTAGCCAAACAAATCCCTATACTATTGGCCCTTTTGGCAATAGCCAGTGAAGCGCAGACTGAGGTCTCACCCAAAGCAGTATGGGGGGTGCTGGAACCAAGCTTCCGCACCCTTGAGATGTCTAAGAGGTTGATTTAGTCCAACTGTGAATACCCCATGCAGGTCATTTTGTGCACTATCCTGACCTGCAAGGCCTTCGCGCTCTGTTATACTCTCCTTTGTACAGCCCTAAATAGGGGCTAAGGTGCTTTTGCGCTGCTAAACAAGTGATCTATGCTTATTTCCCCAAGTTACACCACGGATCTTACTTATGTTCTTATGACAGTTAGTTATCTTCACGTAAACAGATACTTTACCTTATATTTGCTTTATCAGCACATTCATATAAGTTCGCGCATCATATAAATAACGGAAATGGAATTTGTACCCAATACACTCAATGCACAGAATAAAAAAAGATACACAAAAATGATGTAAAACTTCTCTTTATTAATACTTCAATCGGTTACAAACTCAACCCACTCTACGCACTGAGCTGCAGAGATCTGCACACTCAGCTGCTGACTACTAGGCCTCTGCACACTCAGCTGCAAAGCCTTCTCCTACACTATGACCCAAAGACATGACTCTATGCTTCCACTAAGACTAAATTCTTCATCATTAGATTTTTGGTTAACTTCTACTTCTTTGATGTCTCTTTACAACTTAGAGCCTCGCTCTATTTATACAATCCCATGGTACCAAGACCATGGGTAGAACTTTCAAGCTGACATTACATTACAAAAGTAAGGGTGGACAACCCTATGACTCAATTACAACTTTGCGCTCCGCACCCACCAATCACAGAGTCTTCACATCGGACTTCGTCAAAACTTGGGCTTTAAGCCCCAAAACTTGCCTTGGGGTATCCTGGGCCCAACACTCTAACTCACCTCATAAATAAATTATAATCAAAAGCATGTAATAAGTTATGAGAATAGTTGGTTTGACTAAGCTATGAGGTGAATTAAGGCCCATAAAATTGCCCAATGATGAAGCTCATCATCACCCCCCTACTGAAATTGTTTCTCATCCTCTGAGAAACTTAGTCAATATCCATATCCTTCATGTCTCTGGTAGCCTCTCTGGCATCCCATGCCTCTTGTTACACAGTAATTTGTCATTGTCTTCATCCCAGTCTTCCTACTGTGTCAAGTGTCCAAAGTCAAACATGCTCACATTAGACAAATGCTCTCTGACGTTGCCAAATGACCCACTTTTCCTAAGTTATCTGCCTCATCGTGTCTGTTCGCTAAATAAACGCGCTGAAGGGTGCTCCAAAACAGTCCAGAAGAGCTGCCATCGTGGAAGTGCACCTGATTCCCGCGATGGTCTGATTATATGTGCCAACGCGAGGTCGTTTGTAACCTTAAGTGATGACCTGACTAGCTACATTATTCAATAGCGATGTCAGCGCAGAAGATCAGCTATGGACCCGCAATGATCCAGATTGGGCGAATTTGTTCCAACAGTCGGCCTTCCAGATGACTCCAAACTTGGTTGTTGGCATAGTTTTTATCGCCCTCCTTTCTATAGCATGGTTGTTCCGTCATTTGTGCTACCTTCCTTGGAGATAAGCTCACTCTTCCACCTTTCATGGAGACTCCTTCTCCTATTTAAACTCTCACCATTGCTATGCACTGCTAGTTTTTTGGATAGTTTTTGGAATGGTTGCTGATAGTGTTGTTAGTGTTTGTGAGTTTGCTAGATAGCTTATGTGAGTGTGATAAGTGTGGGATTGTTGATAGCTTGAGGAAGGTTTTGAAGTGCCCTTAATCTTGTGTAAAACTTGTGGGTGAGAGAGACTTGTGTATTAGGAGATTCATCTTCAAAGAGTGAATGCTTGAGGAACATGCTGGCTGGACCCCTCTGAGAAGGCTTGTGACGTCAAGACTTTGGTTGTAAGCTTACTCTTATTTCATTATTAATGCAATCAATGATGTTTTCCTATGTGTTGTATGTGATGTACTTGATAGCTCATGACTTCTTGACTTTATGAGTAAATAGATCATTGTTGTTTCGGTTACGTGCTTTGTTGTATTTCCTTTGCATTGTTTCAGGTTGATCACTCATTAGGAGAAAGGAAGCAGAAGCTAGAGCAGCACAATGAAACTCCATTGACCACCGGTTGAGGTAGGCCTCCAACTATGATTGTTTAAGGAAAGCCATTGTTGATTTGTCCTTGTTTGTGACTACACCCACTCTAGGGCTAGAGGGGTTGCCTCTGTCTGCAGAGGGAACACTTTCCTACATCACAAATTGGCAACTCCACTGGCGATGAGCTTTGGCCTTTGTTCTTTTCTTGTTTAATCTTGTCTTGATTTTTTTTTTGGTCTCTTTTGAAGTTTTGGGGATTAGTTACCAGTCTTCTGAGTTTCCTGGCCTGATCTGGGAAATGCCCTTATTCGATTAAAGGATTGATTGTCTTTGATTTGGGAGTTTTGGTTCGCCTATTATTGTTTTGAACATCATCGGGGCTTTTAATTTAACAATCGCTTTGTCATTGCATCACCCCTTTTGTAGTATCCTGTTCGTCACGTAATTACGGTTAATAGTCACGACGGTTCTGTAAACCGAACCATCGCGGAAAAGTCGTGTACTTCCGTGCTGACATCGCTTTGTTGCCACGGTGTGTTCTTTATCAGCGCTTGTTGCCTGTGTATAACCCGCGCTGATTGCTGTAGAAATGATTTTTTCAATTCTTCCTCCTAAATCCATCAGTCTTGCTAGTCCCTTGCTGTTCTCACTTGTTTGATAACTTGTTTTTCATTGTTCATCGGTTGAGGCACTCTCTCATGAGCTTTGTTGAATGAATCTTGTTTTTTTTCTTTGTGACCTAGTTTCATTGTTTCAAGTCTTTTGGATCAGTTTCGCTTGGTTGCTTGGTTGCTCAAAGATCCATTTGCAGCTTGCTGTCAGTTTGATTGAGCCTTCCCCTTTGCTTACTTTTGGTTGATTGTTTAGTGATTGTTATTGGACCAATCTTGGCATTGATTCGATTTCTCTTCACTACCCAGACATAGATTACAATTGTTTGGATCAACCGTTTTTCCACATTTGTTTATTTCTTATTGGTTTCTTTTAGATTTAAGAGACATCAAAATCAAAAGGATTGCATTCATTTAGTCTATGAAAGTGAAAGTACATTTGCATTACGAATTTTCATGTTTGAGAAATTGGAAAGAAAATTTTAAATCTTTCAGTAGTAGTATCGATGCATCGCGAGATTAGTGTATTGATGCATTGCATTTCCTAGTGTTTGCATTTGCTTGTCTTGGTTTGGGAATGAACTCTCTACCTTTCTGTAAGTAGGTCTTTATCAAAATGAAAGATGTTTTACTCATTCTAGCTGCATGCTAGGTTTCTGATATACATACGGTAAGGCCTGAAAACTGAAACATAATCCAAGATCAACTCTAAAATGAACTGGATAAATCTAACAACACATTGGAACATAACGCACACTGTTTAGAGTTCTAGGCTAGAGACGTGCTCCAGCATCGTTAAACCTAGTCACTTTTGTTTCCACTCAAGGTTGGGTGATTCCTCCTTCTGTGGCTCAATAGTGGTCTAGCACGGTATTGTGCTCCCATGTACCATCGAGTATATGTTGGGAGACCCCACTAGGTTATCATCCTTTATCCTTAGGAAGCCGTGTCTGCTGCCTTACAAACCGTAATGCACTGAACACGGCATTCGGGAAGATTGACTGTCGTACGGAAAGTCCTTGGTTTTCATATGACTGCCAAGGTGTATATGCAGTTTTATGCATTGTTTGGTAAACCTTTTGCCTAGTTCTCTAGAGTAGTCACTTTTGTTCCTTTTCAGACTCCTTAAAAGAAAAGGTCCATCTAAGCACTTGTCCTTTCAGGCTCATTAAATATTCGAAGGCGACTAGAGTCATCTTTTCGTCCTTTTCTCGACTCTTGAAACATGAAAAGGTCAAGTTTTGTTCCCGTGTCATAAATTTTATCTGCCCACGAAATATTCCTGGTAACAATTCGAGTTATTGGTTGTGATAAGAGTGTTTTTCGGGCTCATTCTCGATGGCCACATTCCTCGAGTCTACCGGCCAAGGTCTTCCCCCAGATGGGAACCCTGGTCCGTTTCCTCCTTTTGGAAATGTCGGTGCTCCATATATGGAAACTCTGTCCTTTCTTGTGTTAACCATCGGTTTACCCGTTTGGTTGTTTTCAACCTCCGTGGTCCCGAGTGTCAAGACTCCTGTTCCACCGTCTCCTTCGTCTGAACCATGACATGTTGATTCCAAGGTTGAGCCTACGCCTTCTTCCCCTGTTTCTTCCTCCTCCTCCCCTCCTTCGCCTGGTGAAAGTTTCACATCTAGTAACCAAGAGGATAAGAAGAAAAAGAAGAAGATGAAGAAGAAGAAGAAGAAGTCCAATAAATGCGAGGCCACCTGTGCAGCTACTACTCCGAGTACATCTCAGGTTGGAACACCTTCTGCTCCTCTGCAGAAGGTTAAGTTTCCTTGTAAATTATGCAAGGGTGACCATCTTCTTCATGATTGTCCTGGTATTCCTAGGATCTTAGAAGTATGGTCTCACGATCCGGGTTGTCCCTCATCGTCCTCTAAAGCTCATGGTGATGCTACCCTATTAACTAGCAACGGTAAGAAGAAAGGGAAGATTCAATTCCCCTGTAGGCTATGTGAAGGCAACCATCCCCTTCACCTTTGTCCGCTCATGGATAAAGCTTCCTCCATTTTGGAAAGAATTACAACTTCTTCACCCCAACTTCCCGTTGGTTATTAGAGGCTCTCTTCAGACCCTCTCCCGATTGGCAAAGAGATTGACGTAGATTCTTCTCTTGTTTGTCCTCCTCCTTCCGAGCCTGGCTGTGCTAAGCCTGTTCCAAACCAACCATTGGTCAGGGAGAGTGTCAACTTAGGTTCACCACCTATTGATCACTCTGTTTTGGAAGAGTGTTATGCTCATTTTCTTCTCGTCTCGTCAGATTCTCCCGAGTCCGAGAACAACCCTCTTGTCCATACTAATCACGAGAGTCCTTCTTCGGTTCCTGTAGAGCAAGGGGGCAATCATACGATTCCCCCTCCAGGTAGTTCAGTCGTTTCCTTTGACTGGGGTCATTTGACTACATTCCGCCTTCCATCCCATGTGCCTTTCCAGATTACAATACATGCCTATTATAAGGTAGTACCTAGCACTGCCTTGGATGAGGGTGCATCTTTCAGTCTTATGCCTTCCACTACTTGGCAAGCTTTGGGCTCCCCACAGCTTGTGCTGGTTGCACAGCATCTGTTAGCTTTTGATGGAGGAACCAGTCAACCGTTAGGGATCCTCCCAAAGCTTCCTATTACTTTGGGGGGAAAACCGCCTATATAGGCATCATGGTTGTCCAAGGGGCTTTAGATTTCAGTCTTCTCCTTGGCCGTGACTATGTTTATGCCATGGGGGCCCTCGTCTCTTCACTTTTCTGTGTGGTTTGTTTTCCACATGACAGAAGAATGGTGACCATCGATCAATTATCATTCTTCAATCCCCCAGTGCCTCCTTTGCAGCTGTCATCCCCTATCGGTTCTTGCTCACAAGTAGTACCTTCCTTGCCACAGGTCAATTATGTGGCTACCCATTCCGTCTCTGCATCTGCTGCTAGTCATGCAAATGGTCTCGTACATCATGTACTGGGGGCATTAGAACCCGATCTGTCATTGGTGCATCATGACATGTATTCCTCCCAGAGTTCGTTTCTTCCATCCCGCGAAGACCTCTTGGGAGCCATGTTCTCATATGGCCCATGAACACGAGTCCCGAGGATAGTTCTAATCTTGTGTCGACCTCGTTAAAAAACGAAACAAGGTGCCCGAAGATAGTTTTGATCTTGTGTCGACCTCATTAAAAAACGAAACAAGGTGTACGAGGATAGTTTGTTCCTGTGTCAACCTCATTAAAAAATGAAACAAGGAGTGCCGAGGATAGTTCTTTCTTGTGTTGACCTCGTTAAAAAATGAAACAAGATGCGTGAGGATAATTCTCTTACTATTTCAACCTCATTAAAAAATGAAACAACTCTCCTTTCTGAATCGAGTCTTTGATTAAGATCTTGTAAAATCCAAAGTCGAGTCTTTCCAAGATCTCGAAAGTGAACCTTCATTCCATCCACCTCGTTGAATGCAATGAAGCTTGGGGGGCATGTACCTCGATTTGCATTATTATGCTAGGGGCATGCAAACTTATAACAAGTATAGTTTTTCATTTCAAGCTTGTGTAAACATGAAACCAAATCCAAGCAGAGTTCTCCATGGTTCAAGATTGTGTAAAAATGAACCCATATCCGATTTACATCTCGTGATTGCCATTTTTATCTGATAAATTCTGCTAGATGAGCCTTGGTTGTTTCATTCCATCGCCACCATCTCTTTGGCTAATCATATGCTTTCACTTGGTTGTTTTTCCTTTCCTGAGGAACTGCAGCGATGAGTGGTTTTATTAGCTAGCCTCTTGACCATTACATGTTTTGAGCAGTTCCACCATTGTTGGAACCAGTTACTCCCCTTTATACCACTCGTTCCTCTAGGACGAGTCACCTTTAAGCCCTTTTCTGACTCGTAAAAGATGAAAAGATTGCCGAGTATTTTTTCCCTTTTTTGACTCGTTAATGAGAATAAAAATGGAGGTCTGCTTTCAGCTCTTTTCTGACCATTTAAAGATCAAAATATTGCTGAGTTTTCCCTTTTAACTCGTTAAAAGAAATAAAGGGACGGTCACATTTAAGCTCTTTTCCGACCATGTAAAAATGAAAAGATTGCCGAGCCTTTGTTGTTTCAAGCTTGTTATCGGTTCGGAAACGACGTGATTCCGACCGCTTTTCTACTTTTTCAGGTCGAAGTCACTAGTTACGAAAAGTACTCCTCGATCGTAATGATCAGGCGGTTCTTTTGAGCATTGTTTTATACTTTTTTCAGGCTTGAGAGACACAAATCTATGAAAAAGGACCCCCCTGGAGTTTTCTTTTCCGTGTCTTTTTCAAACTCTCTAAACATGAAAAAGACTCTGAGTTTTACCTATGTCGGACTCATTAAACCCTGACGACATTGGACTCGTCACCATGATGAGACTCGAGCTTCTCCTTCCTAGGGCTCGTTAAATTATTACTAGGTTGGACTCAACAACAGGTTTATCATTGATTGTCTATGGCAGCTAGTCACTCTTGAACATCGACACTTTTGCTTCTTGTCAGGTTGGGACATCCATACATCATCATTTCGCCTTCCACGGGTTTGGGTTATCATTCTAGCCTCATTCCATCTGATTCACGCCATCTCCTTTGAGCCTCTAATCCCTTGGTACCTGAATGCTGCCCCCCCGAAGTCGTGTCGTCGACATGTTCAAGAGTATAATCCTTCTGCAATTTACACCCTCGTCTTCTCCTCTAATACTCTATTTCACCATCTTCCACTTATTCCTTATCTCATGTCGTTGATGGGGGAAACATTATGGCCCTCCTGCGATGGGTCGTCTCCTGTCGACGTCAGCTCATTATCCAAGAGATTGATCTAGAGATCCCCTTTTGGTACCTTAGAGCTTGCATGCCTCAATGGCAAGTTCTTCGCACCTGACGGTTGACTTTCATCATTGGTCATCGATTGGGTGATTACACGAGTGTTCGAATTCAGCTCCTTCCTCACACTTCTTGGATTGTGCTAGCTAGTACCTTGAGAACCATTAGCATTATTGGTGGTTTCTCTTGCGCTTGTTAACGGTTTTCATCATTGACTGGTAATCAAGCGACTTTCTATCATGCTTGACCTCAGCACATCTATTCGCATGATCCGGATTTAAACAGGAACGCAACAAATTACAGAGATAACCATATACACAAAGATGCAGCGGAAATAATACTTCATTTCATTAATGGGAAATACTGAAATATGCTTACAAACAGAAATGGCAATAAACTAGCTAGGGCGATGGTAGCTTATCTCTGAGAAGAGATGTGATGGCTACATGCCTCTGAACTGTGTTACAATGAGGCTCGAAGGCCTATTTATTGTTGAGAAACAATGGAAAAACCCTTAACATTCCAAAACCTAACCCTAGGAGATGAAACGCCAAACTGTGGGCCCCGTTTGGGGGTAAGTTGGTACATCAACTTCCCGGGGTCGTAACTTTGGCATATGATCTCCGTTTGATGCGTACAATAGCTCATTAGAAAGATCTATCCGAGCACTATCACTGTTGGAATGGGAAACACCAGTCCATTCCATGGACTCGTGTTGCCCCCGGATTCCCCAAAAAACGTCGTTTGGGGCCTCAAAACGGCTCCGGAAGTTCAGGACCCGAAAAACTGCTAAAAATAGTAAGTTGTGCTACAATTAAGGAAACTGAAAATGCTGAGAAAGACAATGGTGGGGGTCCAGGTGGACTTGGTAGGTGGCCACCAATATCCACCTGGATCATTCCTCCCCCCTTAGGAAGCAATGGTCCCCATTGCGTTGAGCTCCTTCATGAGATGAGGAAACTTCTGTTGAACTTGTTCCCTGGTGAGCCACTTGCCCTGCTGAAGGAGTTGGCCCGCTTTGACAACTCGATACAGTTGGATATTCTGTTGGCGAGTGTTCTTGATCTGTGTGTCCATGATCCGATCAGTTGCAGCTTGTTCCATGCAATCTGGATTTAATTCTGTGGGTTTGAGCTGTTCTGCAATGTCGGATGTGTCTAGCAATGGTGGAAAGTATGGCCGAAGGCGGTCCACATTAAATACTGGGTGCAGGCCAAGGAATGGGGGAATGCTGAGCTCAAATGCATTGTCTCCCATGGCCTTAGTAATGGTGTAAGGACCATATCGGAGTGGTCTCAATTTCCGATAGGCTCCAGTAAGGCGTTCCTTTTGCAAATGCAACCAAACTTTGTCGCCCACCTGAAACTTGTGTGGCACCCGATGTTGATCATGTCGCTGCTTGTACTTGGCATTTGATTTCTCAAGAATGTCATGGACCTGCTGGCGAATATGTTGGATGCGCTCAATGAAGCTGGTGGCCTTATCTGTTTCGGACTGGACATGAGCTGAATTCATGTGAGTAGCTGCAAGTGGCATGGCCACATCAATGGGGCATAGTGGCTGGAATCCCAAACCCACCTGAAAAGGGCTATGGCCAGTGGAGCTGTGAAGAGCTCGGTTGTAGCTGTGCTAAACGTAGGGGAGGCTCTCGTCCCATGTGCGTGGATGCTTTGAGTTATACATGCGCAGAATGTGCACAATCATCCTATTGACAACCTCTGTCTGGCCATCAGTTTGAGGATGGAAGGCTGTGGACTTCGTGAGTTTGGTGTCCAGCATTGACCAGAGACTGGACCAAAAGGTGCTGAGAAACTGACTGTCCCGATCTGAGATGATAGACTGTGGGATCCCAAAGTGCACCCACACTCGTTCAAAGAAGAGTTTAGCAGTGGCTTCTGCTGTGATATTCTTCTTGCAGGCCATCATAATGGCCATCTTTGAGAACCTGTCGACGACCACAAAAACACAGTCATTTCCATGCTTAGTGGAAGGAAGGCCTGACATGTAATCCATGGAGATGGATTCCCAAGGTCGACTAGGGGTAGGCAACGGGGTATAGAGGCCTTGCTTCTTAATGGTCGGTTTGGCAATGGCACAGGCAGTACATGATCGGATGTACTTCCCAACATCCTGTCGAAGATTCGGCCAATAGAAATATTTTTGCAGTACTGCCACTGTTTTCTCGACCCCGAAATGCCCAGCAGCCCGACTGTAGTGTGCTTCCCAAATCATCTTGGCACGCTCGCTTGAAGGAACACAAAGGTGACCGAGGTGGCATAATAGGGCATCCTGGAGGTGAAAATCTGCAACCTGCCGACCCTCCAAGAGTGTCTGGTATGTGTGGCCAAATTCTGGGTCGCTTTTGTAGAGAAGTGGCCAATCAGAAGTCTCGTGCCCGCAAGAGTTGAGCACGGTGGTTAGCGCCATGATCGGTGGTCGACTGAGGCAATCTGCAACATTATTGGTGCTGCCCTTTTTATACTTGATATTCAAGTGAAACTGTTGCAGGTATGTAGACCACTTCTGATGGCGATCATTCTGCAATTTCCCTTGGGTCTGTATGAACTGCAGAGGTCGGTGGTCTGTGTGGATGACCGTTTCCTTCCCCAAAATGTAATGCTTCCATTGTCGGCAGGCCTGTACAATGGAATACATCTCTTTATCATAAGTGGGGTACTTCCGGACTGTGTCTGAAAGTGTTTCACTGTGATATGCCACTGGATGTCCATGTTGAGTAAGGACTGCCCCAATAGCATAGTCAGAGGCATCTGTCTCGACCTCAAATGGTTGTTGTAAATCTGGTAACGCGAGCACTGGTGCCGTGCAGAGGCGATCCTTCAACTCCCTGAATGCCTTCTGTTGAGATTCAGACCAAAAGAATTTTGCTTTCGCCCCGCCCTTGGTGACTTGACTCAAGGGCCAAGAAATATGAGAAAATCCCAACACAAACCTGCGGTAGAAGTTGGCAAGACCTAGAAAGCTGCGGAGCTCTGTTAGAGTGGTTGGAGAGGGCCAATCCCGAATGACTTGGACCTTGGCTGGATCGACATGCACCCCCTGTTCATCAATGATGTATCCCAGATACTGAACCTCGGTCATGCCAAAAGTGCATTTCTCCAAATTGGCACATAGCTTGTGTTGCCGCAGTGTTTGGAGAACCTGTCGGATGTGGTGGAGGTGCTCTTCCCAACTCTGGCTGAAGATCAGAATGTCATCCAAGTATACTACTACAAAGGAGTTGGTGAATGGCCGCAAGATGTCATCCATTAGCCTCATAAAGGTTGCAGGAGCATTCGTCAATCCGAAAGGCATGACCAACCATTCGAAGAGGCCCTCCTTGGATTTGAAGGCAGTCTTCCACACATCTGAGGGTTCAATTGGTACCTGGTGATATCCTGACTTCAGATCGATCTTGCTGAAATATTTCGCCCCCTTTAGTTGGTCTAGGAGGTCATCAATCCGCGGGATCGGGTACCTATTACGGACAGTGATCTTGTTCAGCGCCCGATAGTCAATACAGAGTCTCCACGTCCCATCCTTCTTCTGTACCAACACTATCGGGCTCCCACAGGGCGAAGAACTCGGACGGATGTGACCTTTCTGCAGGAGCTCCTGAATCTGCCTCTTGATTTCATTGTTCTCCAGAACGGAGCGCCGATAAATTGGTCCATTGGGTAGCGGCGCACCTGGGGTCAGATCGATGGAGTGCTTGACTTGACAGTGCAGAGGAACCCCTGCCGGGGAGGTGAAGATGTCTTCGTACTCCTCCACAATCTTGTCCATCTGTAGCTGCCGTGCAGAGGGACCCCGTTTGGAGGCCGCGGCCACTGTCTTCTTCTTCCCTTGAGGGCGTATCATCAGGAAAACAAATTTCCTGGTTTTGGAAATGATCTTACTGCATTGTTTTGCAGTAATCAAAGAGATGGCGGCAGGTGGTGCTACCTCTGGTATCCTGAACAACTTATTTCCCAATGTAATAATAACAGCACAGGGCCTTGATTCATACACAGCATGTCGCTTCCACAAGTATGGTTGTCCTAGTAATACATCACAAACTTCAAGGGGAGCAATGTCACACAATACCTCATCCGTGAAGGGCTTGATGTTGTATGGAAGGCGACACTGCTGGCTCACGCGAAGATCTCGCCCTTGGTGAAGCCACCCAATGGTGTATGGTTGTGGATGTGTTGTGGTCGGTAAGCCCAACCGCTTCACGACCTCTGCCGAAATGAGGTTCTTTTGACTCCCGCTATCAACAATGAACTGTATCGGGGAGCCCTTTACCCACATCTGGGAGTGGAAGAGACGCTCCTCCTCCTCTGGATCTTCGGGTTCATTTTTCTGGATCTTTGCGGTAGCAACAGTGGCGCTGGGATCCGCATCAATGATCTGCTTCCCTTTTTCATACCCCTTATCGGGTTCTGACTCAGAGTCGGAACATGCATCTGATTCTGAAACCTTTAGCTCAGCCACCAGTGACTGCTTGGCCCGACACTCACTTGTGTTGTGAGTGGAGCTCTTATGGAACTCGCACCATTTTCCAGTGTCCTTTCTCGGCTTCGCAGCGTTGCTCTTTGCTTGCAGCTTCGGCTGGTTGTCTTGGGATGTCCCGCCTTGGCTTTGTCCTTTGTTCTGTGGTTTAGGGGCACCTTTCCCCTGCTTTGGATTCGCAGATCCAAAGTCTCGCTTCTTTTGTTTAAACTTTTGCTCGACCTTGACGGCATACCGGTATGTTGCGCCGAGCGAGGGGATGTTTAGGAACTGTATTTCTTCCTGGATGTACTTGTGCAGGCAGCCACGGTATTTGAGTATCAAATGTTGCTCTGAATCCTTGATACCCAACTTTGTGCGAAGGGTATGGAAAAGATTGGTGAACTCCGGCACGTCTTGGTCCCTTCCCTGCCGCAGTGTGGTCCACTTTATGTATTCATCCTCATAGCTTCCGACAGGGTAGTACTGCTCCTTGATGGCATCCCGGAACGAATCCCAGGTGGGTGCGGCTGAAAATAGTGAGCCAGTACTTTCATCCTTCTGCTCGCAGTAGGTTTCCCACCAGTCCTTGACGTGGGGGGCTGCTTTGAGAAGAGCAAAAACAATCTTTTCCCGACTCGAAAATTCATGAACAGAAAAATAACCCTCTAGCAGATTTAACCATTTATCTACGGCATCGGCGTCTATCTGACCCTCGAATATGGGGATTTCAAAATTAACTTGTACCTTAAAGGGTGTGGCGTTTCCAGAGGAGTTGCTGGAAGCTGATGCGCCGCTTCTGGGTAGCCGCTAAAGGATCTGCGCAAAGCTGTCCATCATCACGTTCCGTTGTCGCTCGAGCACTTCTTCGAGCAAGATTTTGATGGGATCTCCTGCCCCCTCGTCTTTCTTCTCGTCTGCCATGGGAGGCCGTTGGGATTTGCGAGGCTGGTCTTGCAAAGGTTCAACCAGTTCAAGCCCTAACTCCTTATATCCCGACCTTGTTGGGGACATGCAAAGAAAAACAGAGAAAAAGCAGACCGCTCTGATACCACTGATCCGGATTTAAACAGGAACGCAACAAATTACAGAGATAACCATATACACAAAGATGCAGCGGAAATAATACTTCATTTCATTAATGGGAAATACTGAAATATGCTTACAAACAGAAATGGCAATAAACTAGCTAGGGCGATGGTAGCTTATCTCTGAGAAGAGATGTGATGGCTACATGCCTCTGAACTATGTTACAATGAGGCTCGAAGGCCTATTTATTGTTGAGAAACAATGGAAAAACCCTTAACATTCCAAAACCTAACCCTAGGAGATGAAACGCCAAACTGTGGGCCCCGTTTGGGGGTAAGTTGGTACATCAACTTCCCGGGGTCGTAACTTTGGCATATGATCTCCGTTTGACGCATACAATAGCTCATTAGAAAGATCTATCCGAGCACTATCATTGTTGGAATGGACTTGTGTTACCCCCGGATTCCCCAAAAAACGTCGTTTAGGGCCTCAAAACGGCTCCGTAAGTTCAGGACCCGAAAAACTGCTAAAAATAGTAAGTTGTGCTACAATTAAGGAAACTGAAAATGCTAAGA
Source organism: Pinus tabuliformis (assembly GCA_031772625.1). NCBI lineage: Eukaryota > Viridiplantae > Streptophyta > Pinopsida > Pinales > Pinaceae > Pinus > Pinus tabuliformis. The sequence continues at coordinate 310,163,852 of CM062810.1, read as the reverse complement.
AAGACAATGGTGGGGATCCAGGTGGACTTGGCAGGTGGCCACCAATATCCACCTGGATCATCGCATGCTAGAATTTGTACTATGATTGGATGGGTTCAAGACCCCGAACTCAGATTACACATGTTCGGGCTGCGTGGATTGGTTTATGATTACATGACTCATTGATGGATGGCTGCGACCATACCTGAGTCTTCATGGATGGCTGCGACCATACCTTTATCATCATCATGGTCTCATTAGCTGGATGGCTGCATCCATACCACAGACCTATTTCGTATGTCTTTTGGATGGCTGCACCCATGCCTAGACTACATGTACTTCATTATCAGAGATATCAGTTGTACTTGCGTACAGGTTCTTCCAGATGGTGTTACAGCTCAGCCAGTTCCTTAAATCATTTCACCCCTCCCACTCTCTCAGACTTCATACATTGGGGGCATCTGTTACACAGTAATTCGTCACTGTCTTCATCCCAGTCTTCCTATTGTGTCAAGTGTCCAAAGTCAAACATGCTCACATTAGACAAATGCTCTCTGATGTTGCCAAATTACCCACTTTTCCTAAGTTATCTACCTCATCACGTCTGTTGGCTAAATAAAAGCGTTGAAGGGCACTCCAAAACAGTCCAGAAGCGCTGCCATCGCGGAAGTACACTTGATTCCTGTGATGGTCTGATTTTATGTGCTAGAGCGAGGTCGTTTGTAACCTTAAGCAATGACCTGACTAGCTATGTTATTCAATAGTGATGTCAGCGCAGAAGATCAGCTATGGACCCGCGATGATCTAGATTGGGCAAATTTGTTCCAACAGTCGGCCTTCCAGATGACTCCAGACCTGGTTGTTGGCATAGTTTGTGTCGCCCTCCTTTCTCTGGCATGGCTATTCCATCATTTGTGCTACCTTCCTTGGAGATAAGCTCACTCTTCCACCTTTCATGGAGACTCCTTCTCCTATTTAAACTCTCACCATTTCTATGCACTGCTAGTTTTTTGGATAGTTTTTGGAATGGTTGTTGATAGTGATGTTAGTGTTTGTGAGTTTGCTAGATAGCTAGTGTGAGTGTGACAAGTGTGGGATTGTTGATAGCTTGAGGAAGGTTGTGAAGTGCCCTTAATCTTGTGTAAAACTTGTGAGTGAGAGAGACTTGTGTATTGGGAGATTCATCTTCAAAGAGTGAATTATTGAGGAACATGTTGGCTGGACCCCTCTGAGAAGGCTTGTGACGTCAAGACTTTAGTTGTAAGCTTACTCTAATTTCATTATTAATGCAATCAATTATGTTTTCCTATGTCTTGTATGTGATGTACTTGATAGCTCATGACTTCTTGACTTTATGAGTAAATAGATCATTTTTGTTCTAGTTACGTGCTTTGTTGTATTTCCTTTGCATTGTTTCAGGTTTATCACTCATTAGGAGAAAGGAAGCGGAAGCTGGAGCAGTGCAACGGAACTCCATCGACCACCGATTGAGGTAGGCCTCCAACTATGACTGTTTAAGGAAATCCATTGTTGATTTGTCCTTTTTTGTGACTAGACCCACTCTAGGTCTAGAGGGGTTGCCTCTGTCTGCAGAGGAAACACTTTCCTGCATCACACCTCTGTTGTGGTCTCCTGTTCTTGTTCATAGAAGCCTGCTTTCTTTTCTACTTCTTCCCACTGCCTCTTTTCTTCTTCTTCTTTTATCCCTTCTAGCATCTCTAAGCATAGTGGTGGACTGAGTTTTAGGCCTATCCAATTGACCTTCAACTTTTGCATAGTTTGCTTATACATAGGTGTCATGTTGAGTGCCTCTCTGAAACTTTGAGGGGAGTTATATTCTCTTATCTTTAAACTGTATGGCAAGGTTTTCCATCTCCTCAGGCAAGCATGTATACTATCATCCCCTAGCAACCTAAACATGTCCTCAAAATGTGAAATTGCTTGCTCTTTGGCAGCAATATATCTAGGTGCTAGCTAAGGATCATTTGCAATCAAATTATGGGTATTGATGAGAGCCATGGGATTTGATCGTTCAACTCTAATCAGAAGAGGTTCAGTTTGCTCTCTTGCCAATATCATTTTCATCTCTGCAGCTCTTGACTCCTCATGGTTCATCCATGAAGCCAAAGACATTAATTGTAGATCTCCTAGCTTGGCATTAGGGTCCCATACATTCATGTCTATGACGGCCATGTTGTGCAAATAAAACTCAGCCATTTTGGCCCTATCATCTAGTGTATTTTGATCACAAATATCAATAAACTACCTGTAGTCCTAAAATGGCATGGTTCCTCTTTGTGCTAGGGTCTTAATCTGAAACTGCAGCCATTGTTCTTTGAGGTAGATAGCATAGGATTTAGCTTTCATCCTACACTGGATTTCTTCCAAGGAGAGGCTTGCCATACATGCTAGTTGGTTCTCTCTTTCTTGCAATTGTCCCCTCAGCCATGCGTTTTCTATATCTAGTTGATTTCTCATTATAGCTTCTCCATCGCTCAAGCCACTTAGCTATATGTCCATTTCTTTGAGTTTCTCTTCCATGTGCCCAATGTCTTCCACCCCTTTGATTTGGTGATCTGCATTCATCGGTGAGTTTTGGCCCTCTCCTTCTCAAGCTCGAAGAACAGTGGGATGGAAAATTTCTTAGGTATGACCCTGCCTCCTTCAATAAACTGGTAGTAGGAATTCAGGTTACGTTGGGGGCTAGGTTCTTTTGTCTCTGTCTCCTCCTCTTTAGTTTGTTGTTGCTCCCCTACCTTCCTTTCCAATTTATGTGCCTCCTGTAGATTCAACAGAGTATCCTATAGCACTGTTTTTGCTTCCTGTAGATTTTGTTGTGTGTCATGTAGGATTGCCTTTCCCTTTGAGGAAGTTGATATAGTAGTAGGCCTCCTCACATAGGTGATAGGGGACATAGGGGAAGGCCTTTTTTATTTTTGTGTAGGGGAATATTCAATCACAATAGAAATTTTTCTTGATGTTTGTGACTTCCCATGTCTTATTCTTGTGCTCTTTCTTGTCCTGAAATATAATGGGGTATGCCTCTGCCTTTTTCCTTTTTGCTTGATTGGGGTGCTAAGAGCAGTGAGGGTAGTTGTTGCCTCTCTTAGAGTGGCTTCTAGAGACACCCTAGGTGACTCCTCCTTGTTCTTTGTTCCCTCTGTTCCATTGCCTTCTTCCTCTATGCCCTTCCTGTCTTCTTCTTAATATTCATCATGTTCCTCTGTGTCAACTCCTTCTTCATCCATCTCATCCTTATCTCCTTCTATATCTTCCTATTCTTGTTCTAATTCTTCTTCACTGATAGTAGGACTAACAACATTAGTGAGAGCTTTGATGTCATCCTCTACTAGCATGTCTCTAAAAACTGTCCATGTTATAGGAGTTCTGAGGTTTTGGAGGGCATCTTCTATGAGGATCCTAATCAACCCATGGTGAGATAACTATTGGGAATTTCCCTCCTTCACTTTGATGCTTGAGTCTATGAGTGATTGAAGCAAGAAGTATGGTATGCTGAGCCTTTGGTGAGGGGGTGTTTCTGCTCCAAATCTTAATTCTTCAAGGATCCTGAAATGATAGCCATAGACAACACTATACCTACCCTCACATGAGATGTATTTGATTAGTTGGTAGCCTACCTCATTCCATGGATATGGCAGAATTTCCCTCCTTACGCCATGTTTTTCCTTAGTGGGTTGCTCACCTTCTAAAAAGAATTTTATTTTGGAAACATGGCTATCTCCTTTGTCTTCTTTCCTCCATGGTATTCCTAGGGTAAGTGTGGTGACTCTGCTAATGAGCTCAGGGGTGAGATCTATAGTGAGGCCCCTTATTAAAATAGTGGCATGGATTCTGGTGTGTGGAGTGAGGGAAAGAGAAAATTCTTGAGCCACCTCATCATCATATCCTCTCAATTTTTTGAAAAACCCCATCCAATTATGTCTTATGAATATTTCAAGAAATTGGGGGTGTTGTTGGATTCTCACAGTGTTGGTGGGCTCTCTCCTATTAAACCCTCCTGTCATCTTGTTGGTGAAGTTTGAAGAGAAAATGAGAGGATTGAAACAATTTTTCAAATGTAGAACCAAAAAAGAGATGACTGTGTGTTTAATTCCCTCACACAGTTGCTAAATTCACCCAAACTTCAAGGATTTCTGGTTCATTTACTTGCAAAGAGGGATGTAGTTACAAAGCCTACCTCTTTAGATTTTTTATAGTGGCCAACTCCTGTGATATCCCTTCTGAATTATTCTCTGCTAATCCTATAGACAGTCTCTATGTATCCTAGAGACAGTCTCTGTGTATCTTGTAGGAATTCCTGTGCATGCTCCTGTAGGAATTCTTGTGCAGTCCTGTAGGAATTCCTGTGCAGTGAAATGATGGAGTATTGCTTCTGGTGGGTTGCCTGGGTATGAGAGTGACTTGAGTGAGGGAGTTTTGAGGAGGTGAAATGCATGAATGCATGGGAACGATGTTTTATTTCCTCTTATGGTGATTCGGGGTGAGGTGGTGTGCTGGCAGAAAAGGTACATTTCCATTTTTGGACCATTGGTTCCCACTACCACCTCATCACTTCCCAATCCTCGTAATAAGCTCCCACCTTATAGATCCATAGTTTAACCAGTTTTTGTCCTACTCCTTCTCTGCTTTTGAGTTGATTGTAGCCACGTGTGAGAGGACACTCGGTTGTGCATGTGCTGACTGAATGAAGGCATCCAAGTTAACTGGCCACCTTTTCACTTATAAACCAACTATCTCATAACCCTTACATTTTTTTGACTACATGATGCATATGAGAGAGCGAACGAGATACTTACCTGTGGTTCCAATGCTATGTTGTAGTTGTCAAAGACCAGAGGTGTTGTTGTGTATCTTTGTTGCATGCCATTCTTCTTCCTCCTCTTGTTGTCTGCTAATGGCTTCTTTGTTTTTGCAAGTACCTGTGGTTGAAGATATGATGTTGTTGCTTTGGAGCTCATGGATCATCATGGTGAAGACTTGTTGCTGGTGTGATTGGTATTTTGTGGGATAGGCTGCTATAGGATTTCCTACAGCATGTCCTGTAGTTGCTTCTCCCTCAGAACTCTTTAATCATTTCACTTGATGGGGCTGTGAGGATGGTGACATGGATGGAAAGAAGGAGTGAGAGTGTGGAGAGAAAATAATGCTCAGGTGATGCTCTTTATTCCTCTCTATTTCCTTTTTTCCCTCTTTTTTTTTGAAGATGAAAAAAAATCTTGAAACTAATTTTTTTGAATGGTGAGTGTATGGATGATGATGGTGGACAAGGTGTGGTGCTAGATCATGAAGAGGGTGAATTTTAGAGACCTAAAAAGTCCATCATTTTTCTTTGGATTGCTTCCTATAAGATTTATGGGTCATTGTAATTCCTATAGGATCATCCTGTAGGTTTCCAGGGGATCCTGTAGGAATACACGGGATCCTGTAGAAAACATAGTCTTTGTATAACCTGAAGAAATGGAGTAGAAAAATGACAAAAATGATGGAGGGATGCATGGTAATGAGTGAAAAAATAAATATGTGAGTGGCAGGGGTCTCCTTGGGATCCTCTTTTGCTCCTTAACTGTCCTTCCTGCCCACCTACAAATGGAAATTTTATGATTAATATATATATATATATATATATATATATATATATATATATATATATATATATATATATATATATATATATATATATATATATATATATATATATATATATTATTGAAAAACAAGTAGGTTGCCTCAGAGAGGTTTTCACCCTAGCTATTTGCCCTGGGCACCTCAAGAAAGATTTTCACCCAGGGATCTTCTTATTATCTTTTTCTTTTTCTTTTTCTTTTTTTTTTGTCATCACTGAGTCGCCTCAAGAGGTTTTCAACCCAATGATGGGACTCAGGTGCCTCATGGAGGTTTTCACTTGAGTCCTTATTTTTTTTTCTTTTTCTCAGTGATTTGATGAGGGAGGAGGTAAAACTTGCTCCACTATCATCATTGTTTTATTGATATTATCAATGAATTCTTATTTTGATAAAGGTCTCTTGTAGATTTTCAATCGGTGTCCATTAGCAAGAAAATGAATGGCTTCTACATCTATGGTTCTGATTTTCTCTGAACCATTATCATGGCATATGTCCACAACATAAGGTCAGAGCCATCTTGTCCTTAACTTGCCCTTAAAGTATTTATACCTAGAATCATATAACAATGCCCAATCACCTTCCTGAAATTGCTTCTCCTTGATATTTTTATCATGCTAGATCTTCCTCTGAAGTTGAACTACCTCTGTATGTAGGAGGGCCTACATTCTAAATTCATCAAAACCATTCAATTGGAACAATATCTCTTTCTGTGCACTGTTGAGATCCATATCTAGCTGGGCTGCCATCCTTAATGTATTATATTCAAATTCAGTAGACAGCAAGGCCTTTTTCCCATATACCAACTCATAGAGTGTGAATTTAGTGGTGGTATTCCATGTGGTATTATAGGCCCAAGTGGCCTCAACTAGTGTTTTTGCCCAATCCTTCCTACTGCTTCTCACCACTTTGGTCAAGATGCCCTCCAGTGCTCTGTTGGTCACCTCCACTTGCCCATTAGTCTGTGTATGACAGGGAGTGGAGGTTCTATGCTTGATCTTGTGATGGTTGAGCAAGTCTTCAATCATGTTGGAAGTAAACTAGCTGCCTTAGTCTGTGACCAGCTCTCTAGGGTACCCAAATTTGTAGAATACATTCTCCCTTAGGAACTCTGCCACCTTCTCTTTTGTTGTTGCCTTAATTGCCTTGATTTCAGCCCACTTAGTCAAATAATCATTGCACACAATAATTTATTATTTTTTCTTTGAAGGAGGATCAATAGGCCTAATGAAGTCCATGCCCCACTTTTCAAATGGCTTGAAAGTCACTTGACGTTGCAGAGGCATTTCATCTCTTGGAGTAGGCCTTCCCATCCTTTGGCACCGATCACACTAACTAGTGTATTTTTTTACATATTGATGAAGAGTAGGCCAATAATAGCCTGCTTGTAACACTTTGAATGTTTTCCTCTTTGCTGCAAAGTGACCTCCACAAGGCCCATCATGACAGGTCAGAAGGATGTCAAATACTTCCTCCTCCCTGACACACCTTCTCAAGATTTGATCTGGGCCAATTTTGAAAAGATTGCCCCCAATCCAAGTGAAGGGGTGTTTTTCCTGACTATCTTGCTCTTTTCTTTGGAGGACAAGTTTGGTGGGAACTGTGTTGATACCAAATAGTTTGCTATATCAGCAAACCATGGAGAGAGAACTGAAATAGAAAATAAGTGCTCATCTGGTAACTGGTCATCCACCATTCCTTCTTCACCTGCAGGAAAATTTACCCTAGACAAAAAGTCTGCAATAACATTTTCCTTACTAGGCTTAGCAACAATGGTTAGATCAAACTACTATAATAAAAGTAACCATCTTATAATTTGAGCACTCACATCTGGTTTGTTCATTAAATATTTGATTGCAGCATGGTCAGTATGCATAAGTGTTTGATAGCCTGTAATATAATGTCTGAATTTGTTTAATGAATGCACAATAGCCAGGAGTTCTTTTTTGGTCACTGTATAATTTAGTTCAGCCTTTGATAAGTTCTTATTGATAAAATAGATAGCATAAGGCAGTTTTTCATCTATCTTACCTAGGGCTACTCCTATGGCTTTCTGTGAGGCATCAATATGAATAAGAAAGGGGAGGGCCCAATTTGGGCCTCAGAGGATTGATGCAGTGGTTAACTTATCCTTTGGGATGTCTAAGGCCTCTTGACAGCTTTTTGACCATACAAACTCAGAATCTTTGGCCAACAAACCAAATAAAGGAGAGGCCAATTTGCTGAAGTCCTTTATGAACCTTTGGTAGTATCCAGCTAACCCTCGGAAACTTCTGACATCTCTCTAATTTTGAGGAGGTGGGACCCTTTGGATGATAGCTATTTTGTTTGGGTCCACTTGCAGTCCTTGCTGAGATATTGAATGACCTAGCACGGTCCCTGCAGCCACTAAGAATTCACATTTTCCAAGACTGAGAGACAGGTTCATTTCAATGCATTTGTGCAGTAATTTTCCTAGTTTAGATAGGGCTTCTTTAAAATCATAGCCATAAGGTGTAAAATCATCCATATAAATCTCCACCGCATCATTGATTAATTCAACGAAAATACTCAAGACTACTCACTGGAAAGTGGTAGGAGCATTGCATAGGCAAAAAGGAAGGACCCTATAGGCAAAAGTACCCCAAGGACAAGTGAATGTGGTCTTATCCTGGTCTTCTGGGCAGATCTGGATTTGGTTGTACCCACTAAATCCATCTAGGAAAGAGAAAAACCTTTTCCCTGCCAGGCCATCTAGCACTTGGTCAATGAAGGGTAGAGGAAAATGATCCTTCTTTGTGGCTTTGTTCAACTCCCTGTAATCGACACAAATTCTCCACTTACCATTTTTCTTGGGAACTAACACCAAAGGAGAGACCCACTCACTGTCAAAGATAGGGTAAATGAATCCTGCATCTAGCAATTTTTGCAGTTCTTCTTTGACTATATCTTTAAGAGCTAGATTCATCCTCCTTTGTGGTTTCCGGACTAGCTTGCAACCTTCTTTGATGTATATGTGGTGAGTACACACTGAGGGGTGTACTCCCTTCATTTCCTTGTAACTCCAAGTGAAGGCTTCTAGATTTTCCTTTAACATGTTGCATAGCTTCTCCTCTTCGAGAGCAGAAAGAGATGGATTGATCTTCAAGTTTCTCCCTAGGCCGAATTATATGGTTTTGACATGGGGTGGGTTGGAATCGACCAAGCATAAGTAAATTGGATGATTGTTCTAGGTTTCCTTTACTGCTTCTTCTAAGAGTACTGAACCAAGAGTTGGACTTTGGAGTAGGTGTTCAATCAAATCATCCTCATATTGTTTTCCTCCTCCCATGGTTGCTTCTAAATCATTAAGTTGGGCAGAATAAACGTCATCTTCTTCCTCCTCCTCCAACCATAAAGGTAAGTCATTCTCTAGAGAAGGTTGAGCACGAGGGTATAGGACTAATTGCTTGGACATATACCCATTCTTGATGTTCATATTCCCAACTTTGCAGCTAATGTAAGCAGCGGCAGTGGCCAACCATGGCCTCCCAAGGATGAGAGGGTAACCAGTAAGCTTAGCCTTAGGTTGGAGAACTAGGAAATCTGCAAGGTACTCCTAGGAGTCAATTGAGACCATCACATCCTCCACAATTCCCTTAGGGGTTATTGTGGAACGGTCTACAAGTTGTAAAACTGTTGTGGTCTTCCTCAATGATCCTTGGAGGTTGAGCTTGAGCATGGTGTCCTTTGTCACCACATTAATGGTAGCTCCAAGATCGATCAGAGTGTGTGGGATAATGGTGCCATTGATGTGCACATCTACTATAGGGCTTCGAGGGTCCAAATATTTTGGATAGATTACCTGCCCCAACATCAATTTTGACAGCTTCCCAATGACATTAATGGTAGGGGCATCCCTTTTCACCTCCCTCGATTCTTGAAGCACTTCTCCTTAATCAACTTATTATAAATGGGGAACATCTTTTATTGCTTGGAGAAGTGGGATATTTACACAAAGATTTTTCAATTCTCCCATAATTTCAGTCTCTTTTGCGGTAGGCTGCAGTGGTTGGGCTAATCTCTCAGGAAAGGGTGGATTTACTTTAAGGTTGTTTTCCTCTCTTTCTTCCTCAACCTCCCTAGGTGGAGGTGGAGGTTGGTTATCTGGGAGAACTCTCCCAGATCTCAGGTTAATCTCCTAGATTTCCATAGCATAAGCTGGATATGATGTATCTCCATTGTATATTTGCTAAGCCTGCCTGTTGTTCAGGCTCAGATTTGGTTGGGTAGGCATCTGGGGTTGCTTGGTGATCCGAATTGGATCCTTGAAAATTATCAGAGTTTTTATGACTATTTCAAATGAGCTAACAGGAAAGACCTCTAGATAGTGGGAGTTAGAATCCAGCACGGAACAACGAGGACCCTCAGTCAAAGCGCACTGACAGTTGGCCCATGGAGACTATGCAGTGGTGCAAACTAGCAAATAGGGAGTCTAGATCCAAAAACAAAGGCCGTTTCTATATTGCAAGATAAAAACCTCAGAGAAGGAAAAGCCCCAGCACCTAGTCATGTGAAAAATAGGTAAAACCATGCGGAAATACCCGAAACGTTAGAAGGCGGGTCTCACGCCCAAAAACTGGTGGGATATCGCAAGCCCCTCAAGTGCTAAGCGGGTTTGGCAGAGGACCAAGCGACGCCATACACTGAATGACGCATGTCTGGTGGATGAGAGAGAAAACTGCTCTCATCACAGGGTAATAGTCAAGCAACTCACCTGTGCGATAAAAGCGATGACCATAGGATCTGGAGGCCCCAGATCAATGGCGGAGATTGCACCCAATGGGAGACCGGATTTGATGGAAGAATAGGTTGAGGCATATGAAATTTGGGGTCTGACATGACCGCTGAGCTAGCGGATGAATCATTTCACAGAATAAACAAAACAACGACCGTTCAAGGAAGAGCTCGCACTCAGTTCGTGAGGGGACAAGTGGCCACCTCTCTATGAAACGTTACGCAGTGGCGATGACACAGAAGCAGGGAATTCCAGTAGACAGAGGCAGGTGATCCAAAGAGCCGGAAGAGGAAGCGAACAATCACGGGACAGAATGGCTTTAAGCCACGAATAGAAAAAGAGTATAAGGGAGACAGAGGAGAGAGTGAAGCAAGAAGCAGAGAACAGAGAAGTCGAGCTGATCTGTAGAGCTAAGGCAGCATTGAGCAGACAGAACCAAGAAGTCTTGAGAGGTTCAAGCAATTGAGTACCAAATTGGACTCATCCCATTAAGACCAGTTGAGGTCGAGCCTCGATAAGAGGGAGTCTGTGTACTCTAGTGGCTTGGGGAATTAAAGTACCACCCTACTAAGCATCATCTATTACAGGAGACTCATATTGAGCTCGTCATTGTAAAAACTCTGCTTAAATACACAATAGAAAAAGCCACCACTGAAATCTGGACCAGGAGACGTAGCCGAGGAGGATTGGGTGAAGTCATTATTAAATTGTTGTGTTTTGAATTTACTTGTTGTGTTTCTCTTACTGTTTTCCAATGCTTGTGTATTTCGCAATCTTATCGATCCGTTGCTTAAAATAACATAGGCATATCCCAGTGCATGAGTCTATAATACCTTCATTAATTTCCTGAGGTCACCTAGGGGTGATTTCAGATCAAGTGGTATCAGAGCTATAGGTTGTTAAGGTTAGACAAGCTTGTGCTGGATTTAGCTGTTGAATGCTAACTAGATCAAAGCTCAAATTAGGAGAAGGAGAGTTGGTCAAAACTAATCCTGAAATTGGAAGAGTCTATCCTCAGAAGACAAAGTCGGAGGAAGGTTCTGTGGGTCCAAACCCTCAATTTATAGATAGTTTCCTGTCCATAAGGTCCACAGTAGAGGAAATGTATAAGGACTTTAGAAAACATAAAGATGAAGATTCATCAGGCTCCAAACAAGATAAAGGAGAAGAAGAGTCTCTCCTCCATGAACACTCAAAAGGAAAAGGGAAAGAAGAAAACTTTCTCACACCTCCTAATAGCCCTGAACATAAAAGAATACATATTTGATTAAACTAGATGTTAAATTTGATTTACCAATATATGATGGAGAGTTGAATGCAGAAAATCTAGACAATTGGATTAGACAAATTGATGTTTATTGCAGAGTGCAGAGTATCGATTCAGATAAGAGCAAGATTCAGCTGGCCAGCCTATGCCTTGGAGGCACTACCTTGGTTTGGTGGGAAGGCAGGACCCAAGCTGATATGAAAAGACATGGTAAGACTCTTTCTTTCTAGAGTGAATTTGTTTCTGCAATCAAAAAGCAGTTCTATCCATTGGCCTACATGCAACAAGCCATGATGAGCTGGCAAACTCTTCAGCAAATGAAAGGGAAAAGTGTACAAGGTTACACCCAGGAATTTAGGTAGAGAGCTTTGATTCTAGGAATCTCATTAGACTCACCTGAGACTCTATTGAAGTACATCGGTGGTCTACATAGCTACATGAGGCACACTATCCTCATGTTTAATCCCACCAGTATAGATTAGGTATATGTTCAAGCTACGCATCTAGAAGCTAGAGGAAAGAATGGGAACCCAGAAGTTGGGGGATCATCCCAACCCATTGCAAGCAAGAATAAGGAGAAAAGAAAACAAAAATGGAAAGCAAGGAAGGCCAACACTGCACAGAAAAGCAAATCTTCATGCACTCACTGTAAAAAGGATGGGCATGATGATGAGCACTGTTGGATTCTACATCTAGAGCTGATACCTAAGAAGTTCAAGGGCAAGAAGAAGAAGATTGTTGTAGCTATTCAGAAAGATTTGGGGTCGAACTCAGGAGATGAAACAACCATTGTAGCCACAGGTATAAAAGGTAAGAATTCTGAAGCATCTACTAGTAATTCTGCACAATCTACTATTGATGAAGAAAATGAGAGAAAAAGACATGAGCTTTTCCATATTCGAGTTATTTCCAAACATCAAAAGATTGATACTTTGTTTGATAGTGGCTCACAAGTAAATTTAATTTCTAAAGCAATTGTAAAGAAGTTGGGATTATTGACTACACCTCACAAGAAACCATACCCATTAGGATGGTTAAGTGATAAAGCACAACTACAAGTGACTAGACAATGCAAACTCATGTTTTCTTTTGGGTCAGCATTTGTAGATGAGGTTGAGTTAGACATAATTCCTTTGGATATATGTGGAATTGTTTTAGGAAGTCCTTACTTATATGACAAAAAAGCTATTTTCTATAGAGCCAAGAAAAAATATCTACTCATTAAATATGGAATCGAATACTTTGTAAGAGCTCATAAGCTCAAGAATAATTACACTCTCATAAACTCAGGGCAGATGAAACGAATTATAAATTCATGCGACAATTTTTACTAATGGTTGTAAAGGAAAAGAAACCTGATAAAACCAATGTATTTGAGGGCTATGATGCTAAACAGCAAGTTGATTTAGAAAAATTTGTTTCAGAGTATGATATCTTGTTTCAAGAACCTAAAGGTCTGCCACCCAAAAAGGAAATTGTGCATGATATTAATTTGCAGCAAGATGCTCCATTGCCTAACATTGGGATGTACAGGTTGTCCACTTTATAGAATGTAGAAATCAAGAAGTAGGTGCAGGAGTTGCTCGAGAAGGGGTTCATTAGACCTAGCACATCACCATGTGGGTCACCAATTGTTTTGGTGAGAAAGAAAGATGGCTCATGGACAATGTGCATTGATTACCGAGCACTGAATAAGATAACAATAAAAAATCGTTATCCCCTTCCTCGCATAGATGATCTATTAGATCAATTGAAAGAAGTTGTTTATTTTTCCAAGTTAGACTTGCATAGTGGATATCATCAGGGCAGAGTTGCAGAACAAGATGCATGGAACACTGCTTTCAAAACAAAGCAGGGATTGTATGAGTGGCTGGTTATGCCTTTTGGTTTAACTAATGCTCTTGCTACTTTCATGAGAATAATGAATGATGTACTCAGACCTTTTCTTGATGATTTTATTATTGTATATCTGGATGACATTCTAATATTTAGCAAAACATGGGAAGAACATTTAAAGCATGTTAAGCAGACACTAGATGTTTTGAAAAGAGAAAAACTAGTAGACACTAGATGTTTTGAAAAGAGAAAAAATTTATGTTAAACTCTCAAAATGTGAATTTGGCAAAAAATCCTTGAATTATTTGGGACATATAGTAGGTAGTGGTGAATTTAAGATAGATCTCTCTAAGGTTGCAGTCATTGTAAACTGGCCTAAACCCAAATCTACTACAGAAGTTAGGAGCTTCTTAGGAGTAGCACAATATTGGAGAAATTTCATTTCTAACTTTTCCTTAATTGAAGCTCTCTTACATGCTTTAACAAGATTGAACAAGGTGTTTTAGTGGGGAGGCAAACAGCAGAAAGCCTTCGACACCTTGAAAGAAAAGATTAGTACAGCACCAGTACTAGCACTACCAGATCTTCAAAGACTGTTTGAGATCCAAATGGACGCCAGTGACTATGTCATGGGAGCAGTGTTGATACAGTACAGTAAACCCATATGTTATCATTCAGAGACATTTAATTATGTAGTATTTAACTATCCCACATATGATAAAGAATTGTATGCATTAGTACAGAGTGTGAAAAAGTGGAAACATTACTTAATGGGAAAAGAAACAGTTATCCATACTGATCATCAACCACTTCAATATCTACACTCCCAAACTAAGCTACAGCAATCAAGACACTACAGGTGGATGGGGTTCCTACAGGAGTTTCATTTAGTCATCAGATATAAAAAGGGCATACACAATAAAGTTGCAGATATGTTTTCTAGACCCATTATAAATGCATCTACTGTACTTAAGCATAATTTTGTGTTACGTGAGAGCTACATTGAACAATATTCTCAAGATATAGACTTTAAAGATGTATATACAACTTTAAGTCAAGGCAAACAAGTAGAAGAATTGGATTATCATATTAAGGACTGACTCCTATATCATTGTGGGAAGCTATGCATTCCACAAACTGAAAGAGTAAAGATAATTCGAGAAGCACACACTTCTCTAATATCAGGTCACTTTGCGGTAAGTAAAATAGTTGCACAACTGCAAAGATTTTGTTGTTGGTAAAAAATGAACGAGACAGTTTCTAGATATGTAAGAGGGTGTACTATGTGTTACACAGTAATTTTTCACCATCCCTGTTACTCCTCTTGTCATACCTTAGAGGACTCATTCCGGGAGTTATAAGAAGTGACAAGGGCTAAAAACACTTGCATTATGTTCCCCTGAGTATGTACTCCATGTTCCCTGAAGACACCTTCTGCAGATCATCCCTAAAAAGTGCTATTTTTCCATTGGCGCAAGTCCACAGTATCCTACCCGCGCCAATGATGGAGATCCTCAAAAGAGGGCGCGACCATTGGCGCTCTATCTTAGAGCAACAGTCGCGCCAACCAAATTTAGTCGTGCTTTTTGCCTTAATGCATGTCCGACTGTTGTTTCCTTCATTACATGGAGCTTTTCTGAGGATAGAATATCAGTTTTTTGTCGAGCTTTATCCATCTTTATGGCTTTTGCTAATTCCACGAAAGGTGTCCCGGTTCATCGCATCCTCCTCCCTTCTTCATCTATATAAGCTTGTCATTATGCATTGGAAAAGAGAGAGTGTTGGTGTTAGTGTTATGCTAGTGATTTGGTGATTGAGTGATAGTAGTGATGATTATTGGTCATGGAGAGAATGCTAATGAGTGCTAGAGAGGTTATGCTGCCGGAGAGGAGATGCATGTCAAGACACATATAGTTACTCACCCAGCCAGGAGAAGGGTCGACGTCAAAACAATGGTTGTAACTTTTCCTGTTTATTAATTGATGAGCGACTGCTATTATAGTTCCAATCTCATTATCTGTCATGGTGATATGTTGATTTATTTCCTTTCTGACTGAAATATAGTTGTGCCTTGGTAGTTTTTATGTTGGTATCCGTCTCTTCCTTTGCATGTGCAGGTATTCGTTATGATCTGTTGGAGCAAGGGATCGAGGATATCAACTCTGCTTCAATCATAGCGTTGGACTCCAGGTTAGTCTTCTTGATTCACCTTTGATGCATAACTAGGAACTTGCGTAGCAGCGTGGTTTGTTTGTGGCTAGTTCTGTGATAGGCTAGTGGGATCGCCTCTGTCCGCAGAGGGGATTTACCTTACCAACAAATTGGCGACTCCACTGGGGAGTAACTCTTTGATTTCTGTCTTGCATGTTAATTTTCTTCTGCTTGCTTGAGTGCATGAGCTTCCTGAGTCAGTTTTGAGTTGATTCTTTACTGTTTGACCCATCTGAGCACTGTCAACCCGACCTGAGGTCGTATCTTTTATCTTTTTAGTTGGCAAGCTTAATTGGCGCGGTTATTTCTCTAACAGTCGCGCCAGTTGGCGCACGTTGCTCAAAAGCAACTCGCGCCAATTCTATGGTAGCGCAAGTTGCAGGCTGACAGTCGCGCCATCTCTGTAAATTTTTCCTGTGTGTGGGTGGAAAGCTCATTCAGTCTCTTTATATATCTCTTTCAGCCTCTGGAACGGTGTTGAACCTCTGCTTGACTGGTTTTAGCCTGTATCCCTCAACTGTTTGCTTATTTCCAGTGACTTTGCATGTCTAGCCTTCTGTGGGAAGTTTCGGTCTCTTGATCATCCAGTCAGCTTGTTGATTGTTCTACACCTATCCAGTGCTTTGTTAAAGCTTGATCTTCTATACTCTGAATACTTCACTTCTAGCCTCTTTGAAGTTCACTAGTTTTTGTGTTTTTCCTTGCTTGCATGGTTCATTTTGTGTTTCAGAATTGGTTCTATTTCATTAACTGAACTTGGATTGTGCATATCTCTTAGAATTTGTTTACATGCATCATGCCATCTTAAAGGAAAGAAAAATAAAAAATCTCTTGCATCATAGTAGTTAGCATTTATTGTTATTTGTTGCTATTAAAAAGAAAAAGACAAAATTTCATTTCTTGTTATTAGCTGCATTAGGGTCTTTGTTGTTTGTTGAAGTGATTGTTTCTTTTGTGAAAAAGATCTCAACCCTCCTGTAGATAGAATTCATCGAATCAAATGATTTTATTTTGGCATATAGTTTGCATGTAAAAAGTTTTTGAGATATCACATACGGTAGGACCAAAAAACTGAAACATAATCAAAGATAAACCTTAAAATGAACTCAATGAACATAACAACGCATTGGAACATAACGCAAACACTCTAGAGGTCTAGGTTAGAGACGTGTTTCGGCGTCTTTAAACCTGGTAGTTTATCGTCGAGTGGTTGGGTGATTCCTCCACGGTCAAACGGTAGCTGCCAATACGGACTGTGCTCCCACGTACCGTCGAGTATATATTGGGAGACCCCTATAGGAATAAAGCCTTTATCCATAGGAAGCCGTGTCAGCCGCCCTACGATTCGCAATGCAGTGAACATAGCATTCACGAAGATCGACCACCCGTACCCTAAAAAGTATTCTGTGGTTTTGCGAAAAGTTTGGCACACCCTCTACCTAGAATTCCAGAGCAGTCACTTTTGATCCTTTTCGGACTCCCTAAACGAAAAGGTGCCTATGAGCATCTTGTCACTTCGTGCTCATTAAATATTCGAAGGAGACTAGAGTCATCTTTTACCCTTTTCTCGACTCTTAAAAAATGAAAAGGTTAAGTTCAGTGTCTTAAAATTTATTGGCCACGATAACATCTACCCAATTAGATTTTGTTTGCGTTAGCTTGAGTAGGGTTATTCCTCGTTCAATGGCAGCCTTTCCGGTGCCCACCGGCCAAGGTGTTCCTCCTGATGGGTACCCTCGCCCATTTCCTTCTGTTGGAAATGTTGGTGTTCAGTATATCGCAACATTGTCTTTGCCTGGGTTGACCATTGGTTTACCCGTATGGTTGTTTTCAAACTCGGTGGTCTCAAGTGTGATGACTCCTGTCCCACCACCACCTCCTCCACCCGAACAACACCATGTTGATTCTAAGGTGGACCCCTTCCCTTCTTCGCCTATTGCTGCGTCCTCATCTTCTACTTCGCCTGGTGAAAACTTGGATTTCACTAACCAGGTGGCTAAGAAGAAGAAGAAGAAGACCAAAAAGAAGAAGTCTCCTAAGGGAAAGGTCGTATCTACCACGAAGCTATCAGAAGTGGAACCACCTTCTGCTCCTCCACGGAAGCTCCGGTCTCCTTGTCGATTATGCAAAGGGGACCATTTTCTTTCTGATTGTCCTGGCATTCCCAGGATCCTAGATATATGGTCCCGTGACCCGACTTGCCCCTTGCTGTCGCAAATTGACGATACCTTACTAGTTGGTAACAGAAAAGGGAAGGTTCGTTTCCCTTGTCGACTTTGTGAAGGTAATCATCTCCTTCCCCTTTGTCCACTGATGGATGAAGCTTCCCGTCTTTTGGCAAGTCTGTCGGATTCCTTACCCCAACTACCCGCTGGATATTAGCGTCTTGTTACACCTACAGAGCGTCTCTCCACTAACCAAGTGATCAAACATGATTCCTCTTTTGTCCAGCTTTCTCTTCCTGAACCTACCTGTGCTCCGCCTGCTCCAGACCAGTCCCTGGTCGGAACAAGTGATTTATATTCATCATCTACGCACTACTTGATCATCAAAGATGAACCAACCGAAAGTCCACAGTTCCAGCTTACAAGTAACCCGGTCTTTCAAAAGGTCCAGCTTACAAGTGACCCGGTTTTGCCTACAGAAGTTCCATCTTTAGCTGCTCTTACATCTGAATCCAAACCAGACAACAGTCAAACGGTCCGGATTACAAGTGACCCGGTTTTGCTTTCAGAACTTCCACCCCTAGATGATCCTACATCTGAATCCAAACCAGACAACAGTCAAACGGTCCGGATTACAAGTGACCCGGTTTTGCCTTCAGAAATTCCATCCTCAGATGATATTATCACTGCAAGAAATGTCTCCACCCCCAGTCCTTCTTCCCGATGAGCGCGAGTAATTCGGAAGGATGTAACTGGAACCCAAGGGGCATGCATCCTGGTCTGCTTCGGGCAGAGAAAACTTTGGGTATAAAGTAGGTTTCCGCGAGAGAATATGACTAGTCTGTACCCCGTCCGTGATTGGAAGAGGGGTTGTTCTAGAATAAGATTCTTTTGTCAAAGTTATATGTTTGACGGAACAGGGTCACTCACCTTTGTTTATCTCGGTAAACATCGCCAAAGAAGTGTGCTGTTTGCAACAAAACAATCTTTGGGTAACCTGTAAGAGGTAGTGCCTTTCCTGATAAAACAAATGTTTTGTCAGCTCGAATAAAAGGCAACCCTTCCTGATAAAACAAATGTTTTGTCAGCTCGAATAGAGGAAGACCTCGAAACTCTATTTTATGCCTAGGGGCATGCAAACCTTTTTGATTGCAAGCAAGGGGCGGCTATTTATTTTTTAAATTTTTAGGTCCTCCCTTTAAACCTGTAGGTCTAACCCTTTAAACTCGTAGGATTAGCCGTTTCCGAACTTGCATAAAGAAAGGATGCCGGAGCAATGCTTTGTAAGGCGCAAGCTCCATAAAAAATGGAATCTTACAGGAGACATTCTTATCATATGACTGGATAATCGAGCAGTTTTAGCACACAGTTCATGCTCGTTAAAAAATAAACATAAGACCGAGGATAGTTTTGATTTGTGGCGACCTCGTTAAAAAATGAAACAAGAGTTATGAGGATAGTTCTTTTACTGTGTCAACCTCATTAAAAAATGAAACAACTCCCTTTCCAAATCGAGTCTTTTGATTAAGATCTCGTAAAATACAAGTCGAGTCTTTCACAGATCTCGAGAGTGAACCTTCATTCCATCCACTCCGTGAATGCCATGAAGCTTGGGGGGCATGTACCTCGATTTGCATTATCATGCTGGGGGCATGCAAATTTATAACAAGCATAGTTTTTCATTTCAAGCTTGTGTAAACATGAAACCGAATCCAAGCAAAGTTCTTCATGGTTCAAGCTTGTGTAAAAATGAACCCATACCTGATTTACATCCCGTGATTGCCTTTTATCCGCTAAAATTCTGCTAGATGAGCCTTGGTTGTTTCATTCCATCGCCACCATCTTTTTGGCCGATCATATGCTTTCACTTGGTTGTTTCTCCTTTCCTGAGGAACCGCAGCGATGAGTGGTCTTATTATCCAGCCTCTTAACCTTTACATGTGTCAAGTGAGTTCCACCATTACCGGAACCAGTTGCTATCCCTTATACCACTCGTTCCTTCAGGACGAGTCGCCTTTACGCTCTTTTCTGACTTGTAAAATATGAAAAGATTGCCGAGTATTTTTCCCTTTTTGACTCGTTAAAGAAAATAAAAATGGAGGTCTGCTTTCAGCTCTTTTCTGACCATTTAAAGAGGAAAAGATTGCCGAGTCCCTCCTCTTGACTCGTTAAATGGTGATAAGGGGCGGTCGTTTTAAGTTCTTTTTGTCGACCGTTAAAACATAAAAAGATTACCGAGTTTTTGTCGTTTCAAACTCGTTAGTGGTTACGAAACGACGTGGTTTTGACCGCTTTTTTACTTTTTCAGGTCAAAGTCACTAATCATGAAAAGTACTCCTCGATCGTAATGATCGGGTGGTTCTTTCGGGTATTATTTTATACTTTTTCGGGCCCGAGAGACACAACTTTACGAAAAAGGACATCCCTGGAGTTTCCTTTTCTGCTGTCTTTTCAAACTCTCTAAACAAGAAAAGACGCCGAGTTCTTCCTTTGTCAGACTCGTTAAAACTTAATGACATTGGATTTTGTCACAACACAAGCATATGCTATCCCCATCAAGCTTGTTAAAAATAACTAGGGTACTCGCCAGAAATGGTGGGGGAAAATAAAATTTTTTGAACCATAATTGTTACCGTAACGGCAGTATGTCGCTCTTGAACATGGCACTTTTTGCTTTCGTGTCCAGGGTGGGGATATTTCATCTCATATCTTTCACTTGCTTCCATGGATTTGGGTACCCTATTTGACCTCTCATTCACTCATTGCCTCGTCATAATGACCTTTGATACATTGATGTCAAATACTGCCAATTCCGTTAATGTGCCGCCGATATGTTCAAGAGAAGTTGACCTCTGCAAATAAACAACCTCCCTTTGATAGTTCGCACAATCTTGATTCACGACATTATCTCTCTGTCTCGTGTCGATGATGTGGGAAACATTATGGCCCACCTTCGATCAAGGTCACTCCCTGTCGACTTCAGCTCATTATCCAGGAAGTTGACCTAGAGACTCCCTTCCAGTGCCTTGGAGCCTGCATGCCTCAATGGCAGGTTCTTCGTGTTCGACGTGAGGTTTTCATCATTGGCCTCCGATCGAATGATTCTACGGGTGTTCGACTTCAGCTCATTAATTCACACGCCGTAGATTGTACCTATAGTACCTTGAGGGCCATTGTCATTATTGGTGGTACCTCTCGCGTCTATTAACAGTTTCCATTATTGACTGGTAATCAGGCGATGTTCATGCATGTTCGACTTCAGCTCATATATTCACATGCTTGGACTTGTACTCTTGTTCGGGTTGAGATGGAGCGCAAGACCCTGGATTGTGTCTGTCGTAATCCAGGCGTGATTCTTGGTACTTGACTCATTCACTGGATGGCTGCGACCATACCTGAGTCAGTTCATTGATCCTAACCAGATGGCTGCGTCCATACTATGGATCCAGATTATTTATGTACTCTCTTATGGATGGCTGCGACCATGCCACGTACATCATGTAATTGAACTATCAGTCATGTCTCTTAAGACAGCTCCTCGGCGGCAATAACTATATGTGCTCTTGTGTGCTCTTATGTGCGTTCTGGTAAAGCATTTCACCCCTCTCCACCTCTCGGACTTCATGCTTTAGGGGGCATCTGTTACACAGTAATTTGTCACCATCCCTGTTACTCCTCTTGTCATACCTTAGAGGACTCATTCCGGGAGTTATAAGAAGTGACAAGGGCTAAAAACACTTGCATTATGTTCCCCTGAGTATGTACTCCATGTTCCCTGAAGACACCTTCTGCAGATCATCCCTAAAAAGTGCTCTTTTTCCATTGGCGCAAGTCCACAGTATCCTACCCGCGCCAATGATGGAGATCCTCAAAAGAGGGCGCGACCATTGGCGCTCTATCTTAGAGCAACAGTCGCGCCAACCAAATTTAGTCGTGCTTTTTGCCTTAATGCACGTCCGACTGTTGTTTCCTTCATTACATGGAGCTTTTCTGAGGATAGAAAATCAGTTTTTTGTCGAGCTTTATCCATCTTTATGGCTTTTGCTAATTCCACGAAAGGTGTCCCGGTTCATCGCATCCTCCTCCCTTCTTCATCTATATAAGCTTGTCATTATGCATTGGAAAAGAGAGAGTGTTGGTGTTAGTGTTATGCTAGTGATTTGGTGATTGAGTGATAGTAGTGATGATTATTGGTCATGGAGAGAATGCTAATGAGTGCTAGAGAGGTTATGCTGCCGGAGAGGAGATGCATGTCAAGACACATATAGTTACTCACCCAGCCAGGAGAAGGGTCGACGTCAGAACAATGGTTGTAACTTTTCCTGTTTATTAATTGATGAGCGACTGCTATTATAGTTCCAATCTCATTATCTGTCATGGTGATATGTTGATTTATTTCCTTTCTGACTGAAATATAGTTGTGCCTTGGTAGTTTTTATGTTGGTATCCATCTCTTCCTTTACATGTGCAGGTATTCGTTATGATCTGTTGGAGCAAGGGATCGAGGATATCAACTCTGCTTCAATCATAGCGTTGGACTCCAGGTTAGTCTTCTTGATTCACCTTTGATGCATAACTAGGAACTTGCGTAGCAGCGTGGTTTGTTTGTGGCTAGTTCTATGATAGGCTAGTGGGATCGCCTCTGTCCGCAGAGGGGATTTACCTTACCAACACTATGTGTGCTAAAATCAAGCCCAGCAATAGAAAACTAAGCTTGTACACTCCATTACCAGTTCCTTCTCATCCTTGGGAAAGTGTTTCCATGGACTTTGTTGGAGGATTGCCTAAATCTAGGAAAGGTCATGATTATCTGTATGTTGTTGTGGATATGTTCAACAAAATGTGTATTTTGATACCTTGTAATAAACATATTACAGCTGAACAAACTGCAAAATTGTTCTTTCAACATATATGGGTTCATTTTGGATTACCCTCTTCCATTATATCTGATCGAGACACCCGATTTGTGGGAAAGTTTTGGTAAATTCTGTGGGAACTGATGGACACCAAACTGAAGAAAAGCACAGCTTTCCATCCAAAAACTAATGGCTAGACAGAAGTAGTCAACAGGACAGTGATCCAATTGCTCAGGGGATATTGCAGTAAGCATGCTAAGCATTGGGATGAACATTTGTGTTATGTGCAGCATGCTTACAACCGAGCGAAACATTCTTCTACACAAAGATCTCCTTTTGAGACCTGTCTTGGTTTCACACCAAGGTCTCCCTTGGATTTTGTCTTTGGTAAGGACACAACAGTTTAGGGACATAATGATGTGGACAAGGCAACTAGGTTCATTGAAAAAATCCAAGAGATCCATCAAGTAGTACGGGAACAACTGGAAAAGAGCCAGGCCAAATACAAGGCAAGGCATGACAAGCATCAGATGGAGAATAGTTTTGAAGTTGGTGATCAAGTCTGGCTATATATCAGCAAGGACGGGATGCATGGTGAAGGTAAAAATTTGAAACCAATAAGGTATGGACCTTTCAGGATCCTTGAGAAAATTCGTGAGAATTATTTCTGCCTTGATTTGCCATCTTATATGCACATCTACTCATTCGTCAATGCAGACAACTTGAGACTATTTGAATCTTCATTAATTGAAGATCTTGAAGAGTAGAGTCAATTGCCTTCTATTGATGACCTGCTACCTGAATATCTTAATGAATTGTAGGAAGACACAGTTCTAGACAGAAAGGTGAGAACGATGCATAGGGGAAATGTTGAGTACCTCATAATTGGGTTGAGGGGTTCAAAGCCAAGCAGTGCAAAATGGATAGAGATTGGACAGGTGAGAAAGTTGTATCCTCACTTAGTCGATGCTTGAAAACCAACTTTTGGTGGTCCAAAATCTTTTTCAGTGGGAAGGCCGTGATCTGAATTGGATCCTTGAAAATTATTAGAGTTTCTATGACTGTTTCAAATGAGCTATTAGGAAAGACCTCTGGATAGTGGCAGTTTGTAGCCAGCATGGAACAACGAGGACCCTCGGTCAAAGCGCGCTGACCATTGGCCCATGGAGACTGCGCAGTGGTGCAAACTAGCAAATAGGGAGTCCAGATCCGAAAACAGAGGTCGTTTCTATATCGCAGGATAAAAAGCTCAGAGAAGGAAAAGCCCCAGCACCTGGTCATGTGAAAAACAAGTAAAACCATGCGGAAATACCCGAAATGTTAGAAGGCGGGTCCCGCACCCAAAAACCAGCGGGATATCACAAGCCCCTCAAGCGGTAAGTGGGTTTGGTAGAGGACCAAGCGATGCCATACACTAAATGACGTGTGTCCGGCAGATGAGAGAGAAAATCACTCTCATCGCAGGGTAACAGTCGAGCAACTCACCCGTGCGATAAAAGAGATGACTGTAGGATCTGGATGCCCCAGATCAATGGCGGAGATTGCACCCAATGGGATACCGGATTTGACAAAAGAATAGGCAAGGCATATGAAATTTTGGGTCCGACATGACTGCTGAGCTGGCGGATGAATCATTTCATAGAATAACTGAAACAATGACCATTCTAGGAAGAGTTGTCACTCAGTTCGTGAGGGGATAAGTG
Organism: Pinus tabuliformis; assembly: GCA_031772625.1. Taxonomy (NCBI): domain Eukaryota; kingdom Viridiplantae; phylum Streptophyta; class Pinopsida; order Pinales; family Pinaceae; genus Pinus; species Pinus tabuliformis. The sequence continues at coordinate 310,139,437 of CM062810.1, read as the reverse complement.
GCCATCTCTCTGTGAAACGTTACGTAGTGGCAATGACACAGAAGTAGGGAATTCCAGTGGACAGAGGCAGGTGATCTGAAGAGCTAGAAGAGGAAGCGAACAATCACGAGACAGATTGGCTTTAAGCCACGAATAGACAAAGAGCAGAAGGGAGATAGAGGAGAGAGCGAAGCAAGAAGTAGAGAACAAAGAAGTCAAGCAGACCTGCAGAGCTAAGGTAGCATTGGGCAGACAAAACTGAGAAGGCTTGAGAGGTTCAAGAAATCCCTGTGAGGATATCGGTCGGGAACTAAGTACCAGATTGGACTCATCCCATTAAGACCAGTTGAGGTCGAGACTCGGTAAGGGGGAGTCTATGTACTCTACTGGCTTGGGGAATCCGAGTACCACCCTACTGAGCATCATTTGTTACAAGAGACTCAAATTGAGCTTCTCATTGTAAAAACTTTGCTTAAAGACATAATAGAAAATGCCACCACTGAAAGATGGACCAGGAGAAGTAACCCAGGAGGATTGAGTGAACTCCTTATTAAATTGTTGTGTTTTGCATTTTCTTGTTGTGTTTCTCTTACTGTTTTCCAATGCTTGCGTATTTCGCAATCTTATCGATCAGTTGCTTAAAATAACATAGGCATATCCCAGCGCATGAGTCTGTAATACCTTCATTAATTTCCTAAGGTCACCTAGGGGTGATTTCAGATCACTTGGGTGGAGCAGAGTGTAGGAGCTATGGTTGGGCAGGTGGTGGAGGAAATAGCACTGGAGAATTGTTGTATTGGGGCCTCCACGCCTAGGGTGGTGTATTCCACTGAGGTTTCGGCAGAGCATAAGGTTGAAATGACTGGCTGGTTGGCTGGGAGTGATACTGAGATACATAGGACCAAGGAGGGGGTGTAGACCGGGAAGTGTGAGCAGGGGGTCCCCAAGAAGGTATGGTTGTGGTTGGTTGGTGTTGTAATATGCATGGGACAACCCTTGCATGCTCTAATGGTATGGTCTAGGCCCATGAGGTATCATTTGGTTAATGTAGCAAAAAAGCTTAGTGACTCCTTCAGCTCCTTGATATACATCTTTAAGTCCAGGTAAAGAAAGGCACTTGTCTGTGGAGTGGTTTTCTTCACAGATCGAGCAAATTTCAATAGAGTTCAATGGACATTCATTCCTAGGATGCCTCCTGGTTCATCTAGGACAAAATATGGCCAAGGCTCTCTCTGCTTCCTCCTACTTCCTCTTAATGTTCATGGTGTCCATTTGCAAGGCAATGGTTTGCAGCATCTCACTTTTGAAATCTTCCAGCATGTTTCCAATTTCACCCTTGATGGATGAGTTGGAAGATGATGTACTAGCCATAGGTTGACTAACCCTACCCTTTTTCTTCGCTGCCCTAGAATGGTTTCTAAAGATAGTCTTGATATCCTCATAGAGTAATTGGTAGATATCTCCTCTTGCTAACAAATGTAAGGTATCTAGAAGATCTTCTCTTACTCACCTAAGTAGGACCAGCTTTAGTGACTCAGGGTCAAGTGTGCACCTAGCCCTTTTGTAACTAAGTTGGAATATTTATTCGTAATCCTCTAAGGATTCATCATTGCCTATGGTCATCCTGAAAATTTCTTCTTTAGTATCCTTTGACCGACAATAGTCCTGATATTTGTTTTTAAAGGCCTGCTGCACCTGAGCCCAAGTTGTGATGCTATCTCTAGGTAAGCCCATGAACCAGCACAATGCTGCATCCTTGAGGGTAGATGGAAATAGTTTTAACTTTTGCTCATCATCTGTATAGTCATAGGCTCAGCATATAACAACAAACTCAAACAGGAAAATGTCTGGGTCCTCTATGGTCAGGCCATGGAAATGAGGCAGGGTAGAGGGGCTTATATTTTTCATCTTAGTGTCCCCATTGGTTTCCCTAATGGGGAGGGCACCCTCAACTCTCTCTCTATTCCCTCTGTCATTTCCGTTTTTAGCCATTGGTTCAGTAGGAATGAGCTCCTCTTCTTCTTCTTCCCCTATAGGTTCTTCAAATATGTTAGGTTTCTCATCTAAGGTTTCCTCCAGTTCACAGCCATCGAATAAGACAGAAGGTTGGATGTTGGATGTAGTGGGGGTATTTGGCAAAAATTTCCCTAAGTTGTCCCTATTCCTACAAGGCATGAAAGGAAATATTTTTGGGTTTTTTTTGTATTTTTTTAAACTTGGAAAGTACTTGCAGAATTGAAATTTCTGATTGAATGAGAATTACTTACATAATGAAAAAGCTACTTGCTGAATTGAAATCCTACTTGCAAAATGGAAAGGAAAGTAGACAATGCAAAATGAAAGAAAGGAAACAACTAGATTACTTTTGCAGAAATAAACTAATGGAAGAATATTGAAGACGAGAAATAGAAGGAAAGAAAGCAGTAATCACATTCTACTCAGACACCTCTCTGGCAACGGTGCCAAAAACTGATGAGCAACAGTATTGCAGCAAGGATGCTGCAACTCCTGGGCTACCAACTTTACTTATCAACCCGGGGTTCGTACAAACTTGGAGGTGACAGTGTTGTATGCACAAGTAAAAGTGATGGTTCTGCCTGTTGTCACTGTTTAGCTGGTGAGAGACCACTAGGGTTCCAAGCCAGACTTCTATAGAGTTAGAAGAAGCTTGATTCTTTGATGGAAGAAAGGCAAATCTACTCTAAGAGAGTTACTCTACTGCAGTAATGGAGAAAGCCAACATGTAATGCTAAACCACACCATACCCTAATTAACCATTTAAGAAGCTATGCTAAGCAGAAATGCTAAATCAACAATAAACAAATGCTACTATCTAAGTTGCAGAAGTAAGAAGCATCAAACAATACTAATGTGTAGGTAAAGAAACTAAACTAAATCTGTTTTCACTTTTTTTGTCTTTTTATGCAAAATCAAGTATGCAAACTAATTGTTCTTGTGGATGTGACAGGTGGATTGAAGGTGTTTGAGGATGGCTAGAAGGTTTATTAAGTGGTTGGATGGTTTGGAGGGGCCCTAGGAGGATTTTTGCGACTTCTAAGAGGTTTTCCCTCAATTCGGCCTCAAAATAGGCTGTTTCAGGAAAACCTACAGGATGTACTAGAAACCTATAGGATGATCCTATAGGAATTACAGGAAACCTACATGATATAACCAAGAGCTAAAAGTGAGGTGTTGGAGGTGTTGGTAGGCTTAGGAAAGGTGTGTTATGGGTGGAATGGAGTGTTAGAAGGTCTAGGAGCACTCAGGAGTCAATATCCAAGATAAGAGATGGCTAGATTCACTCAATGTTTTTGGGATAATTTTAATAAAAAATTATGAAAAACTAGTGAGGGTGATGGTGAAAGCAAGGGATGGATAAGGTGGATGAAGTGGAAGGTGGTTGTTGGCTATGAAGTCTTGGTCTCCTCCTGAAGCACCTGCTCTGCATAAAACATGTGTGTCTTCCAAAAAGTTATGCAACAAGATACATTTTTATAAACTAGAAAAGCAGAACTAATGAATCAACTGCCTATATTATGCATGAAGAAAGTTGCTGAAGGGAATGAAAGCATGAGTGATATCTATTGCAGAAATGGAGATGGAAAATATGACAATGAAATCTACCTTGCAACATTAACCAAATATTGAATTAAAGACAACAAACTCCAAAGCTCATAAAAGAACTAGAAATATGTGTTTTTGGGGCTACTTAAAGGTCCCTTCCTCAAGTCATGGTCCCAGAGGTAGAAAGTGAGGCTGAGACACCAGCTAACAACCTTGTGATGATCCTTTTTCTCTTTACTAACCTGCTACTTGAATTAAAGCACAAATGGAAGTAAACTATCACACAACCAATCTAATCTACAGTGCTTGTAATGGAAATGCATATAATAAGCAAATTAACAGTTAAGTTATGAATCTACACTAAACATACATGTATAATCAAGAGGAGCCTTGACTTCTAGGGTTGGTCCCTAACCCAAGAGCTTTAGTCCTCTGAGTTAACTCAGTGCTGGCTCAAAACAAAACTCATTCTTATTACCAAAACAACAAATTACATCAAAAGAACTGTCACAAGTCTTGCAGCTCAAAAATAGAGTAGAGTTTCACAATCAAAAATATGAATCCTAATAAGGTCTTAGGCCTCTCTACTTATACATCTGAAGTCTCCAATGACTTCCTTAAAATTAGGGGGGCTCAGCTCCCAAACTCAAGATAAACTGATACTTTGTCTCTTACTTGCTCAGCTACCTTCTAGTCCTCATGATTTGGCTATTTGCACTCTGAGATGATGGAGGAATATTCGAATGGAGGGGTAGTAAATGAGGAGGATTTTCCTCCTATAATCCCTCTTCCTTGTCCCATTCAAGTTTTGACCTTGGTCTTTGCCAAAATTCCTTGGTTTTCTCCTTTAATCCTGCATTAAATGCACATTAGACCACAAAAGAAAATATCCAACTCTAACTCACCTCATAAACAAAATATAATCAAAAGCATGTAATAAGTTATGAGAATAGGAGGTGAATTAAGGCCCATATAATTACCCAATGATGAAGCTCATCACCGGCAGCACTATCACACTGGAAGCCTTCATGCACAACATATCAGTAGCCTCTGAAGTGTCAATAGCCAAGTTGGTAGACACTGTACCAGCCTGAGACGCAGGAGTTTGCAACTCCTGCAACCCAGTCTGGATAGCATGTAGGATGATCTGTCATTGTTATTCAAATTGCTGCAGGGCCTCTATGGTGAAATCCCTGACTATGTCACCGATATCATGTAAGTCGCCCTTTGTCAATGTGATAGGGTCCAGCGAGGTCTTGGTCACTTTTGACTTCTTCCTAGACCCTCCCTTCTCCAGCTCTCTTGGGCGCTTAATGCGGGCGAATGTCTCTTGAGGGTCCACGTTGTGCTGTTTTGTTTCTTCCTCTTCTATCTCAGGCAAAGGTGACCTCGTGCCTTTGTCAAAGCCATGCTCTGTTCTACCTATCTTCTTTCCTACCTGCTTTCCTGCCTACTCCACCTGGACCTTATCAGTGGCCTCCTTTTTCCTTTTCTCGACTAGTTGTGCCATCTTCAACTTGGCCTCATCCTTCTTTTGTGTGGCGGACTTGCTTCCACCCACTGCCAAGTCCGTGGTAGTGTGCCACTCCGCTAGCCATTGATCAAGCATCACATCAATGGAGTCATCTGTGGCCAGATACGGCAAGTCGTACCACTTTTGCGCAGGGTCTTTTCGCACCCTGATTGACACTCGATGGAAATCAGCTTTGAACTCAGTGTAGCCCTGCAGGTTGGCATACACTGTGGGAGAAAATCACGGCTTGCGATTGATGGCCATCCTGATGTTCATCTCCATCAAGATCTAGAAGACCCTGTTGTCCCGGAATCACTGCACGTCCTTGGTCGTCCACAGCGAAGCGTACTTCATTGCTTCAGGGAGGTCTGGTGCAATAGAAGGGAACTGGCTATCCTCTCGTATCTCCCATGCTACCAGCACAATCAACAACAAGAGCCACACGTAGTGGAACATCTTGTTGAGCTCTTGTGCTTTGTGGCAGTTTGCCAAGAACTCTCTGCAAAGGTAATTCGACCAGTTAAACTAGACTCCTTCAGCGCACTATTGTGCAAGCACGACAACAAGCGTCAACACCTCATCAGCATGACACTTCCTCATTACCTTCCTTGCAAGGATCTGTGTGGCTACCTTCATAGCGAGGTCACAGATGCTAGAGGTAGTGTACCAGTGCGGTTTCTTCACCAGCTTGAATTTTTCCTTCATTGACTCTGCAAAAGCCTGCTTGCCACCCTTTCCACCAAAGATCATGGATGGATTCTCACCTATATACAGCAAGCACGTTATGGGTGATTCAACATATATGTGATGGCTATTGGCTCCTCTAGCCATAGAAATCCATCATGCACCAAGCACAGCAGTTGCTTGATGACCAACACTGTCACCGGGGTGCGGTTATAGTGCAGCACCAGAGCAAGTTGATAAATCATGCCTTCTCTACTCCCTTAAGCCACCTCCGCGACTCCAAGGCAGTCATTCCCATATTCGTATCTATGATGTGGCACATCAGCTGCTCAGTCGCTAGGTGTGGGAACTTCTCATGGTCCGCCAAGTCCCAGTCTTCAAGCTTTAGTATCAGCATTCGTGCTAATCATGGACTGTCGAAAGTAATTTCATCTGGTAGCAGAGCAGTTTGCAGGCGAGTCTTACTCTTGTTGATGTCCTTTGGGACCTTGTACTTAGGCTTATATGGAGGGACATACTCTCGCAACTGCGTAATAGGGTCCGAACCCTGGGCTTCAACCTCCTCCACTTCCATTCTGAATTCCTCATTGTCCATTAGGATGTCTTCGATATCTTCCTCCTCTGGTTCTAGGTTTATAGCCTTGCCTTTCTCCTATGTAGTGGGCTTTTGTGGGTTTCTCCTTGGCAATGCGCGCACCAGTGTGGCAGGCCACTTGCCCTTCTTGTCCTTCATAGTCTCCTTAGTTGGGGTTAGCTTCAGTGTCGGCATTATCGGCGATTTAGGGACCTCTGCCAATACTTCAGCCACTTCTAGAGTAGCTACTTCTGCTTCTATTTCCATTTCCTGTGTTAGCTCCTCTACTACTTGTTCTATATTTATAATTTCTCGGCATGCTAACATAATGCTTTCTAACAGTGCTTGTGATGTCTCTAGAAATTTCACAAATGTGGGAGTCTATTTGAAAGCCTTAAAGAACTCTCGATCCATAGGTGTCTGAGAGCTCAACAACTCAATACTCAAAATGCCAAGTGTTTCTTGTTGGATAGCCACTTGTAATTTATAGGGCATTTTGAATTCAAATCCGACCGTTCCCCCCAAAATCGGTTCATTAATGCCAGATTGGCAGTAGATTTTCAAGGATCTAAGCCATAAATTTCGTCTTAAATGCCAATCACCCGCTCCAATAAATTTCGTCTTAAATGTCGATCGTATGCTCCATTTGGCTTCACTTCTGCCATCTTTTCATGAACAGTGACTGTAACAGTCACTTTCTGACCAACCTGTGCAATTTCTCCCTGGGTAGTGTAGCTCCCTTCGCGTTGTCGCGGACCCTATGACACTTCCTTACTTCATACCATCCTCCAATTGTGCAACTCCCCAATCGGGATAGTGTAGTTTATAGTCCACACCTCCTTTTAGCCGCCTGGAGCACTAAGACTGTGCTACCTTCATTTAGTCACATGGTCAGACTACCGGCGTATGGCTTCAAGTGATTGCCATTCACCTTTCCTGGGAAGGCTTCTCCATTCAATTTGACCAGTTGTACTACTCCTCCATTGGTAATTTCCTTAATGACATAGGACCCTAACCAGTGCATTCTAAATTTCCCTAGAGATTTAGCAAACTTACTATCATATAGAAAAACCAGATCATTTACCTTAAATGAGTGCAGCTTAATGTGTCGATCATGCCATGCCTTTTCGTGTTGCTTTTGGACCTACTAGTGAAATCCAACCAAAAATATCTCTTCCTCGAGCTCATCCAACTATGCGAGCTTCTCCTCCATGGCTCCGTGATCCATCATACCTGTGAGTGCTACTATGCGCAGACTAGGCATAATATATACCATAGGCATTATCGCTTCAACACCAGAGACAAGCCTAAAGGGGGTTTGTCCAGTCAACTTCTTGCATGCCATTTGATAAGCCCATAGTACTGTAGGTATGTGTAGGTCCCAATCACTTTGTTGAGCATTGCAAACCTTGGTCAACATGTTTTTGAGCACCTTGTTAAATGCCTCCACCATCCTGTTAGCCTGTGGGTGAGAAGGTGTGATTTTCTGATGGTATACCTTAAATCCTTCCATCATCACATTGATCATCTCATTCAGGAAGTGCGTACCATGATCACTCATCAAGATCTTTGGACATCCAAATCACGTCAATACATGCTCAAAGAGGAATTTTGCAGCAGTCGCGCCTGTGCAATCCTTCACAGGTTGTGCCTCCGTCCAGTGAGTCAAATACTCTACTGCAGTGATAATGTACCTTACTCCTGTCTTTCCTTGGGGCTGAACGAGTCCCACAAACTCTATCACTCATTTCTCAAAGGTTTGCAACGTCATCTATGGATTCAAAGGCATATCATCCCTCTGTGATGGCCTGCCAGTCCTTTGACACACATCGCATGCCTTGCAATACACTTTTGACTCCTGATGGAGGATTGGCCATCACAACCCTGCACGTAGAATCTTCTATGTGGTTTCTCTTCCTGCATAATTTCCTCCTACGGCACCCCCATGAGCATCCACAAGGATGCTACTTCTTTCAAACACAGGTACATACCATCACAATATCTCATCAGTTCCCATCTTGTACAGATGCCCACCAATGACAAAGAAATCTACCACGTGCACCACTAATTCCTTCTTCTGCTGGACAGAGTATCCTTCTGGTGCAGTACCTGTCGTTAGGAAATGTATTATATCCTCGAAATGATCATCCACGACGCACACTGCAAATAGTTACGCATCAGGAAATCCCTCCTCCAAATTAGTGGGCTCCTCCCTTGTTTCAATGCACGACAGATGGTCTAGTAACGCGTTCAGTCATCCGGGCTTTACAATAACTTTAAAATCATATTCCTGGAACAATAAGAGCCACCTACAAATTGTCCCCCCAACACAGTCTTATTGACCAGGTATTTCAGTGCAGAGTGATCTGTATACATTTTAAAATGGCCTCCTAGCAAGTAGTGCCTAAACTTCTGGAGTGCATACACCATAGCTAGCCTTTCGCATTTTGTGGTGGAATAGTTCTTCTCCACTTTGGATAGTCTTAGACTTGCGAACATAATAGGATGGTCCAAGCCTTCTCTGCCATCCTATGTCAGTACTACTCCCAATGCTATACATGACGCGTTGACATGTACATGAAACTCTTTCTTCCAATCCAGGAAGACTAGAATCGGCGCAGTGACCATCTTTTCTTTCAATGTATCCAAGCTCTTCTTACAAGCATCGTTCCAACAAAATGTGACATCCTTCTTCAACAATTTCTCCATAGGCGCGGTGATCTGGGCATAGCCTTTGATAAACTTTCTATAATATCTTGTATGTCCTAGGGTAGCGCACAGCTGCTTCACACTCCTTGGTGCTTCCAAGTTCAATATCACTACTATCTTTGTGGGATCTACCATCATTCCTTGTCTACAAACCACATGCTTCAACAAGTTCCCAAAAGGAACACAAAATAGACACTTCTTGAGATTGAGTGCAATCTGGTATCTTCGACAGGTATCCAGCATCAGGCGCAAGCTAGCTACATGGCGTTTAACCAGTGCAAACATGGTCCAGTCATCAAAATATACCTCCAAGAACTTATGAATAAACTCCTTGAATGCAGCAATGAATATGCGCGAGAAGATCGCAGGCGCATTATTCAATCCAAATGGAATTCCAGTGTACTGGAAACAACCCCACTTAGTCATGAAGGTTGTCTTTCTCCTATCCTCCAGCACGATTTTGATCTGGTGGTACCCAGAGAACCCATCAGTGAAGGAATATGCTTCTTGGCCACCTACATTATCCAACACTTCATCAGTGAATGGAGTCAGGAAAGGATAATGTACATAAGCGTCATTCAGCTTTCTGAGATCCACACCTATCCTTATTTCATCCTTCTGCTTCTTTTCCTGTACCACCATTGGACTTACCCACTCAGATTCTTCCACAAGCTCAATGATGCCTATTGCAAGCATCTTTTATATCTCTAAGTGGACCTTCTCCTTATATTTCAGATTGAGATGGTAAGGTCTTTGCTTAATTGGCTTTGCGTCGGGCTTTAATTTGATCTTCATCATACCTAGGTCCTTGATTATCCCCTTCAGATCTGTGAACTTTGTAGGGAATAAATCCTGGTATTCGGGGAGCAATTTAGTGACCTTATCCACTGTCACGTCGTCCCAGTAGTCTCCAATATTCTTTGGGTTCTACCTCCGTACCAATGTTTACTTGTTTTGTTTTCAATGGCATAGTTATATCAGGGTTCTCAATCCACAGTCCGTTGACCTCGCGGTGACCTTCTGTTTCAGGGATGTTAATCCTCCATAGATCCTCATCCTCTTCTTCAGCATTACACTATAACATTCTAGTGTGTGACTCAGCTAAGTAGCCCACTCAAGTTGAATTAGGTCTAGAGGACCCTGTGGTATCTGAAAGATGGTTGCTTTCCCCTCTTATAGCGCTTCATCAATACTGTCAAACCCGTCCTCAAAACTAAATGTCATCATGAATCCTTCATGCAGGATATCCCGTTCACCTAGCCCATGGTGGAGCTTTATTCCTATATACCAGTTCATTGGGACAATATCTAGGGTATGACAGAACAAGTCCACCCACTCAGGTTGGGGCTTCTCTCCATAAGCCTAGGCCCATTTGGCTAAGTGTGTACATGGATCATCCTGCCCATCATACTTGTCTGTCATCCACATCTTTGGCTTCCCAAAGTGAGTTCTCATCATTCTCCTACATTTGCACCAATCAGCAAAGCTTCCCTTGTGCGTACCCCACCACCTTACGGTCGTAGCGTGCAATGCCCAATCCAACACCTAGAAGCACTACTTTTTCGATACTTCCCTCTCAAATGAATCTAGAAAACTATCTACTTCATTCAGGCCATCATAAGTAGGAATATTTCTTACCTCTGAGGACACACAATGCAGCGATCGGGTCATCATGTTGTAATTCAGTGTAGTCACTTCATGTAACCAATGCTGCCAGCATTCTAACTCTTCATCGGAGTCCGAAGTGCAGGAACTCTCATGATCCCAGGTGATCCGCCCATCCATGGTGGGATTCACCCAATATTGACCTCGTGTCGTTATCTTATAGATACAGTCCAAATCGTCATCACTCTCGTAATCATGGACTAGTTTGGTATAGCGCAATCCCTCAGTAGGATCTAGGGGTACCATTACGCGTAGTGATTTCTTCTCAAAGAACATCTTCCACTCCTTTAGATTGATTACCCCGTTCATATCAGTAGCCCAGTAAATTCCCAAGAACGCAGGATAGGGATTGCTACCATCCACTATCTCTATTACTTCAAAGTCATCCAGTGTGCTTGCACCTTCAATATCCACTGTCAGCCCCTGTAGCTGTCCCATGGGGATGATCTTCTGTTGATTAGCCATCCTTATCTGAATTGGAGACCATTGTAGCATGGATATCCCCATTCGTTCCCAAGTCTGCTTTGGTAGGATGTTCGCATCTAACCCCAAGTCCAAAATAACTTGATCCATTTCATACTCTCCTATCTACGGGGTTAGTCTCATCTCTCGTCTCGTCCTTGTTTTATGCTTGCCAATCTTTCATACTACATGCGGCTCACCCAGCACGGTTCCAACACATCTATTGATGATCTCTTGTAACCATTTCACAACCTTACTATCGCGCAGTAATTTCATACAGGTCTCCAAGAAAGTTGTGAGCATAGAGGGTTCCATCTCTTGCTCAAGCTTATCCTTGCTTCTTGAGGTGGAGGCTTCAGCAAAGCTCTTCTTAGCTTCCATGAAGGTTTCACATGCGCACTCCAAATCAAACTCAGCCTCCTTCATCGGAGTTTTGCAAACCCATGTACCGTCTTTTGGTTGTTTCCCCTTGTCATCTCCTGTCATAATTCCACTCCTGAGCACTATATTTCTATTTGGGTCTTCTTCATGTGGCTCAGACCTCATCATCTACAAGTTTTGAGTCAGCAGAGGTGGTAGTGCCCCTTTGTCACTTATCCTAGCTATCAGCATAGGATAGTCTTCTGTGGCATGATCAAACAACGTGAAATGCTTGCACGACAGACATGTTGAGTTAGTGAAATCATGGGCATAGTGTCCTGGTCCTCCGCAATTGTAGCAGATCAACTGTCCTCAACCTCTATCAGGTCTTCCTCCGCCTCGGCCTCGTTCGTGCCCTTGAAATCCTGTTTGCGCTATCCCTGCGCTCTAGTCAAGGGGCCACGTTTCTGCCTAAACTATATAGGTGGGAGTTCTATCCATCATCAACTCATAACTCTTGCAATCATGCTCATCATGCCCTACTGACCTAGAGAAGTTGTTGAACAGCTGTTGTGATGCTTGTACAAACTTTTGTAACAAGTGACAGTTATCCGCGGCATTTTTTCCTACTACCTGACATATAGTGCACCACAATGCAGGCCCCGCACTCGATCTTGCTTGAGCTTCTGGCCTCAAAGGCATTGGTCCTCCTCCTGTAAGGTAGTTCGCAAAGGACAATGGTCCTTGTCATGCCCCTAACTCTTTCATTTCAGACACCATACCTCTTCTCGCACCTCTAGTTGAATTGTCCTATCCTACTTCAAGCTTTGCATCTCAAGGCAAATATTTTTCAACTGCGCATGGATCTGCTAAACCCCTAGATTTGGATCTCACATCGGTGTTTCATGCAGCCTCATTGCGATCTCCAAGGCCTCTGCCCGAGTTGTTATCTTCTACTGTGACAATGCAACCCTTAAGTGTGGCAGGAGTGAAGCAACAAACCACTTGTGATGTTGTCCATCCATTAGGTTCATGTGAGCCTCGCGGATTATACACTTCAACCTTTGATCGAGTTCCCAATTTGTCTCACCTGGTTGCATCGTGATTTCTTTGAACCCCACAATAGGTTGTGCTTCTGACTTAGGCCTATTGAATTCTCTATTTAGTGTTGTCTGGATGTCTGCCACTCCAGCATTCGGGTTATCATTAGTGTACTTGATATACCATGTTAGCGCGCGATCTTGCAGGGCACTAACCAATGTCGCCTTCTTCACGTTATCATATGTAACACCCTCAGCTTCCCATACAATGTTCACAATGAACTAGAATTGGTCCCGGTCCTCATTCCCCAGGCCTTTAAACAAAGGCAGCTTCACTAAGTTCGCCATACTGAATTCCGGTGGAGGTGGAGGTGGTAGGGGTGAAGTTGCAAGTGATGGTGGTGAAGTTGAAGGTGGTCGGGAATCCTCATCTTATTAACTGAATAGCACTTCGCAAATAAACCTTTGTTATTCCCTCTTCGTCACCTCGCGGAGGTGAAATCAACGGACTATACTCAGGACCCTTTTTTCCTTTGTTTTTGTACGTTTTTCCACTTCGCGTAGCCCCAAACATCAAGGTAGCTGCATAACTCATTTTTCACACAATAACATTTTAATCCAGGTATTCCAATATTTTACATACTTATCTCGCAGTCCTTTGAAAACACATCACTCTGCCTCATTGTAGTTAACTGAGGTGTCGACCGTGAATTTGGTCACAAATCCTCCTATGATGCAATCGAGCCAATGATCGATAGCGTGGGCGATATTATCCTTTGATGCTTCCAACCTTCGCTCTAGCTTTGAGGTCCACACAATAGGCCCGTCAAGTTTCTACCTTCCTTGGCTATCTGCTAGCTTCGTGATCCACTCGTATAACTCAATTGCGAAGGAACAGAAAATGACCTTGTGGATTTTTGTATACAGGTATTTGTCCAACCACTGTTCTTTTGTCAGTCGTGGATTTCTATTATCCTGCGGTGCGAATTCATGGATCTTCCTATCCAACCAGTCTCCGATCTCCTTCTTAGTCAGATTCCAGTGATACGACATCACACATCTCTTATGTAGATTTTGGTCCCGGCAATGGAACCATTTGTTGGCTTAAGGGGGCTTGACCCAGGTTCAACATTAATTAGCCAAACAAATCCCTACACTACTGGCCCTTTCGGCATTAACTCATGGAACGCGGACCGAAGTCTCACCCGAAGCAGTATGGGGGGGTGTTGGAACCAAGTTTCTGCACCCTGAGATGGTTGTGATGTCGTTTGATTCCTTCTATCCCTGCCTTCGCACAAGTCGCTTCGCTCTAGGGATTTCAAGATGAGCCCTCTATTCCAGCGTTCAATACCTCCATAGAATGGAATGGTCGACCTTTGCACAGCCTTAGCCTGCTGCTTAGGTACTTTCACACTTCTATGGCAGCATGCCATGCAGATTGCCCAATTAATATAAGTGACTTGCTTATCTTATCAAACAATTATAGTTAACACAGCGTAAGCAGATATTCGTAAATGCATTCAATTATTCAATATAACTGCATTCATTCACGGATCACATAATCATAATAAAGGAAATTCATACATAACATATCAAGATGCATCAACAGAACAAAGACATAAGAATTGCCGAATATTTCTCTTTATTGATGTCTTCCAAGTGATTACAGACTCTATCCACCCTTCGCACACAGTTGCAAGGGTTCGTGCACTCAGCTGCAGACTTCTACCCTAGGCTGCTACGCACTCAGTTGCAGAGCCTCTACCTATGCTTAGAGCTTAGCTCTTTTTATACAATCCCATGGTCCGCGGACCATGGGTAGATCTCTTACAACCGAATTTACTTTAAAAAACTAAGGGCACACTACCCTTTATGACACATGGTACCTTCATGCTCCATGACCACAAAATGTGGAGACTTTAGAATTTTATTACAAAATTTGACTCAAACATGGGCTTTTAGCCCCAAAACTGCCCTTGGGCGATCTCGCTCCCAACAGACCATAACTCACCTGAGGTGGAGCATATGGTTGAGGGTGTGATATGGTTCCAACTATTCCATTTGTGGCATGATATTCCTCCTGTGCATTAGTAGCACTAGGCCAAGGCATATCAGGGATGATAGTGTAAACATAACCTGAATGGGCGTAAATCATATCAAATTTTAAAGTTATTTGGAGAGCCTCTTCCTCAGACTAGGTCAAATGTGACGCAACATATTTAGCAATGGGGGTCAACAGAAATATAAGGAACTAATCCATATAGAATCGATCTTCGAAGTCAGGAGTCATGAGCCTTAGTATTGCAACAAGAATGTTGTAACTCCCATGCTACCAACTTTAATTATCAACCTGGGGTTCGTACAAACTTAAGAGGTATCGGCACTATATGTGCAACATACAATATGTCCTTCCTTCATTTTCATGATGTAATAGAGTGAATTTAATGAAATAAAATCCTAAACTAATTTCATAAATGGAAAATTTACTTTTAAAATAAATTAATCCTAGGAAAGAACAACAAATTGTAATTGAAATTCTAAGAGCATGAATTCAAATAAATAGGCCTAGTCTACATTATAAAAATTTATGTCCTTATTGGTGTTTATTCTTCCTCAATCATTTATTTAGATCCTAGGGGTCATTATTCAATCCTAAGAGACAAAAACCAAGCTTTTTGAGAAAGTTTGGGCAAGTATATACATGCTAGAAGAGTGTTATAGGAAGTTATAGGTGCTGCTACAGGAAGTTACAGATTTGCTACATGAAGATATAATTCACTGAATGACCAAGAAAATCAGATCAAAATTGTATGGGACATTTTTTTTATTTAATAGTATGTCTTAGGTCTCCATTTTAAGTGGAATCACTCAAAAATACCCCTATTAACACATGCTAAAAAATAGCAGAAAATTACTAGTCTAGAATCTAGAAATTCAAGAACTAGTGAGCTAGTTAATCTATCAAATACCTAACATAAACAAGTGAAAATTCAAGGGGGTGAAATTTTTTATTAACTTGAATTGTTTTGTGATCTAATTAAATTTGAATCACCTCGATTGAATTTCATTGGCATGTTCTAAAAAATAGCATAAAATTACTACTATTTGCCACAAGGGACTTCTAGAAATTTAGATTTGGCAATAAGCAAACTAATCCAAGTAGCTCAATTATTACTATGACCTTCCAAATATGTTCTAAGGATGAAATATTTCTTTTTATTCTGCAAAAGAACTTACTTCAACCATTTAACCCAATCCTACAAAAAGAAACCATCAATATTAAATGCAGAAATAGGAAAAACAAGAACAAGAGATCCATGTGAATAAGAAGTGAAAAGAAGAGAAGTAAATTATACAAAATGGATCTGAGGCTCCTAGGATGGCCAAGCCCAAGGAAATTCAGATTCCTATGAATGATACCAATATTTATAAGTTGAACATGGCACTAATCTTCATTATTTCCATCAATACAAATACATCCTTGCAAGAAATGAAAGTGGAGCTACAAAAATACAAGTGTTCTCCACAAGAAGACTAAGACAAATAAACCCCTAGAGGAAAATTTGAATTGATACTTATAAAAAATGATTAGGGAGAATTCTCCATGAAAGGAGTAAGCTTTCCCTTCCAAAATCCCTCAAATAGTGGATCTGGTTCCCAACACTAGGAATCTGCATTAAATGACAGGAAACCCATTCCTATATTTTCTCAGTCATTGGAGCTCCAAACTTTGTGCAATAATTTCATAATATCTTTTTGATTTATTATCCAATATTGATCCTCTTGTGGTGGGAGAAAGTCCCTAAATTAAATACTCCTCCAAATCTTCATAATCCACCCATATTCTCACAATATTCCACAAAAATAAATAATATTAGGCACAAATATCTAATTATCCATAAACCTTCCTAATGAACATATTAAAGTTAAAAATATGTTATCTAATGAAAAGATAGAGGTTTAATGTGTTGAAGGATGGTTATATGGACCTTAATTTATGTCTAATTTGGAGGCACATCAAGGAACTCTATAGATGCTCCTCCTTCTACACCACTCTTGAACATGGTCAAAAAGGAAAGTGGAAGAAGTTTGATAGAAAGAAGTCAAAATTTAGGTACTAGTATCATAACAGAGAGGTAACTAGAAATATGATACTAGTACTACACATCTTGGAGACCAATATCCTTATTAGTGGCCATCCTCATGTCTATTAATGGTTTTAATCATTGACTGGTAATCCGAAGAATTCTAGTATGTTTGACATCAACTCATTTATTTACATTTATAGAATTATGCTATTATGTGATGGTGATGAAGACCTTGGGTAGAGGCTTACATCACTCAGCCTTGTTTCCTCTCCCAAGTTGCAATTATTGTTTTTTGGAGACAACTTATCAAACTAGTTATGTTATGACATTTATCCACATTTTTCTTATCAGTGGATGATCTATTATAGATCCATCAGAAATCAATTTGGTTTAGCTACTGAGCATGGGAATTCCTGACTCAAGACATGATTATTATATATATTTGACATATGTGTGTTGTTTTCCAGCCTCTTTCATTTCTGAAACTTTCAAACTCTCTCTCTTCAACTATGATGTAAAGTATTTCGGCCATCATATTCTTCTCTGACCTCACACTTTAGGGGGCATTTTTTATACTGGAAAATACCTCCTCATCAACTCATAGGAGAAGAACACTTCTATGGTTGGAATAAACCCTGATTGTAGGCCCTCTTGCCACAGTAACACACCCTAAAAGACCTGGATAGAGCATGTTAACATTGGCCACAAAGTAGAAACTTGCGTTAGCCTAGTCAGGAATGTTCTTTATTGCAAAGAAGGTCGTGTTACCCAACTTTCACAAGTCCACAATAAAAAATAACGAGTTAACTCATTGTGCTTCCATTGTTTACTCAAAGTTGACTCTAAAAAGCTGCAAAATATCGCCTCAAGCTCATTTATGAATGTTATCTATCCTAACCTAGACTACTATATCAGGAGAAAGCAATAAGCGAAAGAAACATCTTCTAGACTTTGGCTTTTGCCTAAAGTGAACTGGCGAAGAAATCGATAAAAGCCCAGAGCCTCCCATTGCCTATATATTGGAGGCTAGACAATTATAATCAGAATGAGAATTCATGCAATGTTATGCTATCAAGATATCGTTTGAGAAAGAGAGGCTCTTCTGGAGGCTAGACAATTATAATCAGAATGAGAATTCATGCAATGTTATGCTATCAAGATATTGTTTGAGAGAGAGAGGTTGAAGAGCTAGGAGTTGGAGGAGGTTATGTTGCAGCCATCTATGGTTGTAATCTTCCTTCATTGAATATATAGATTTACTGTTGTTTTTTCCATATCATTGTCTCAAGCTTTGCTTCTTATGTTTATGTTGTAATGATTTGGATTATGATCATTGTTGATGTATTTAATGGTATTATGTTGCTTACTTGCTAGTGTTTTGGATTGGTGAAGTTTATATGTTGTGAAGATCACATTTGTTCATCTTGTGTGCAAGTTTGTCTTTGGAACTGGTTGAGGATCCTTTCTCAACCACACTGACTGTTCTAGTTGAGTTGCATACAAGGATAAGCAGGTTATCATTCACCTCTTCTTTGTCAATTTCAATCTAATGCTTGCTTAATTGAATGCATATACTTTTATTGCAGTAGATCCCTTAATCTGTTTGCCTTAGGTTCTAGGAAACCTGAGAGAGTTTTCTAGTTTGTCCACTCGAGCTAATTTCCCTACACAATGGCCCATCATGATACAATATCTATACATCTAATGAATAAGATCTACATATCCATGGTTAGTAGAAAAAGATGGGGGAGACTGTGATATAATCATCTCAAGGTGAGTGTGTTTCACAACACTAGGAAATAACATTGACTACCCACCGTAGTGGTTAAAGAAAAGGGAATGGTTTTTTTTTTTTTTTTACCATGGTGAATCAATAACTCATTGGTGTAATTTAGGCAAGGCCCAAGATCAAACCTAGTGATGATCACTATAACACCAAGAGTATATCCAACAATCCATAAGTCATATATAAGATGAATTTATGACTTAGCAAGAGTTGAGACTCCATGAGGGTGGGGGAGTCTACTCATTGAACCTTAGCACAATGAGCCAAAGATACCCCCTATGGGATTTGGAACTGGGCGGAAGGGATAACATCCCATTGTGCCAACCACTTAGTCATTCCATAAAAAGACAAAAAAATAGTATTCAAACCACATGATATTGCAATCTTCGAAAGAATTCCTCAATCCTCATAATAAAAACACCCCTGCTAAGTCCCTTAGAGATTCCTTCACACAATTTCTCCACCACATCCATAAAAAAGCCTAAGCCTAGCCTTGCTTTTCCTTGGAAGAAAAGTAATTGGTCATGGCTTCGATATAGACCGCTTCTCGTTAGTTATGGATTTTCCATGTAATACCCAAGACGACCCCTAAGACCTTCGAGAATTAGAAAGCTCTTATAAGATCAACGAGACATGTATGGTCACAAGTATCGTATGACAAATAAAAAAACCACAACCAAGCTTATTTATGGTATTTTACAAAGTAAATTCCTAAGTACTAGTTTGATTTCAACTTTATTACATCACTCGCTTCTCTTCAAAACTCAAATGGAAAACGCAAGCGTAACCTCATGCTCCCAATCAATCTCTTCAAAACTCAAATGGAAAACGCAAGCGTAACCTCATGCTCCCAATCAATCTTTGAGTATCACTTAGTTGAAAAGCATGTGAAAGTACAAATACGCAAGGCAAAGTTAGGCACGCCTAAAGAATACAAAAAATTTAAGATGGTGATTTTCTAAGAGTTTCAAATCCTAAGACACAAGACAAGACACAATATTCCATGACATATGGGGCCCACGACAAGACATTTCGCATAACACAATATTCCACTTCTTGTGGAAATCGTATGGAAGGGACAGCCAAGCACTCATTAGAATGAGAAATCCAGGGTTTTCCAAATTCCCTTGATTATCTTAAGAGAGAGAGAGGTGGGAGTAGGTTTCCCCTCTTGTCCTAATTTCTAGTGATTGTGCCACCATTTTAAACTAAAGTGAACGACTAAATTATTATTATTGCTAATGGTGTGCAACAAACTTTCCACGAAAGGTTTTGCACATTTCTCGATATTGATCATGGAATGGGAGAATAAGAAGAACGAATCAACCTCGCCACCTTCACGGGCGGCGTTGCACATGGGTTGAGTTGAAGAGTTGGTTTTGCTCGCCCGAACGACAGCAGCCGGCGTGATATTTACTTACCTACCACCCACCTGTGATATTTACTTACCTACCACCCACCCAAACATTCCCACATTCCATTCAAATATAATTAAAAAAAAAACACATGATTACATTCCATTCCATCCCGTCCAAATTGAATTGAGTTAATCGAAAAGCAAGGTCTAGCGCATGTGGTATACGTGGCACTTTTCATCCAGTGCTGACAAGTGTAACATGTTATTTTGAAATTAATATTTTGTTATTAGTAAAATGATTCTTTATATTATGGCGAATGATATTCCCAATGCATATTATTCAGCAATAATGTGTTTTTTATTCTGTCTAATGTTAAATAGTATGGTATCCGAAGCAAAGGATAACATTGAGTATTAATTTTCATTATTATTTTTTTTATTCATATTAATTAATTTATTTTTATTTAAATTAGATAAATTCTTAATTAAGTCAATCTTGTACTCATGACAAAGAGTGAATTCTAATCACTATTATTATATCTCTGATCCCTACAACCTATTCTGATCTCTGTAAACTGAATTACTTCCGAAATATTAAACCTCGATCTTAACTTAATATCCAGATCACTTTCAGTCACCTATTATCAATTTCACTACACCCCAAGAACATTATCCATACTAAAAATAAATAAAAAATAATTATATAAGTCACTTTCAATCACCTATTATCAATTTCACTACGCCCCAAGAACTTTATCCATACTAAAATTAAATAAAGATTAATTATATATTTTTAAACGTATTTGAAGACTCCCCAATCCTTCACATGCATGCTATGACTTTCTCGTAAAAGCATAAAGGAAAGCAGCTAGATCCTCTTTTCATATACTTTATGATCTGATTTAAAAATCCAAATTCATGAATTAGATTTTATCGTTATATTATTATCTTTAATTATGCCTTTTACTTTTTAATTTATTAAACGTGTCATTATTTTTATAATAATTTAATCAAATGTCTTTATTTATTTTAAAATAATTGTATTTTCATTTATAAAAATATTTCATTCACATAAATTTATTTCAAATTTCATTAGTAAATTATGAGACTCGTTTTTTTCTAAATTCCAATTGTTTATATTCATTATCAAAAGGATATGATATCATTGACAGGTCTATTTTTAGAACCGCCAAACTCAATATACAGCGCAACCATTAGAAATTAAAGAGCCGGAGCAATAACTTGTTCCTCAAGATAGCAACAAACAAAAACACAGTTTTTCCACAAGTCATCTACCAACCATCTGCACCGAGACAACACCGAAAAACAGACAAAAAATAAAGATAGCTCTGCCTAGGTCGCTCCAATCCATGAACCGAAGATAATGCCAATTTCCAACATACAATACATAAGTAAAAGTGCTCGACTCAACACAAATTCAATGCCATGAGCTTGTTTTGCATAGAAAGCAATGTGAACAACACTCACTTGCTCCAGTTGATGACGTTGTAACCAATACTAACGAACCATTGTTCGCTCCAACTTAACTAGGACAATATAACCCAATGCCAAATACAAAACCATCCCAAGATATATGCCACAAAGGAAACCACCATTTAAAAACCATGTACTACAATAACACAAAAGCACTTTATGATTATGGGCCAAAAGAAAAACAACATCAAAGAACCGACTTGAGGTCTCAAGAGCCCAACAATATTTATATGGAAAACCCCGCTCTCACCAGCATGAAATAAGGCCGTGAGAGGCCAATGATATCATCTCTTTCCCATCTAGAGGTGTAAAAAACCCAACCCACCAAGCCCATTCCATGAAGAACAATCAGACGAGTTACAAAAATGTGGTATTGTGATACAAAAAACAGAGACTCAACACATTTCTCCAAAATATTGAAGTTTGTCTACGAACAACATTTACCAGTACACTGTGCTAAAGATCCAAAAAGTGATAAGAACTGCCATGAAGAACCCATACTTGGAAAATGCCTACTAAAAGAGGACAAGAGATGTAGGACTAGCCATCTGTAGTCTTGATCAGAGGATATAATAGTTGGAGTCTAAGAATTATCATCTGGAGGATTAATGAGATCACCAGAGGTAGAGTCATTGACCAAAAAAATTTCCATGTGAGTCAATCAAGAATCCACATTATTCAAACAAAACCTCTACTTTCAAGGCATACATTTAATGTCCTCTAAGGAGGAGAAAACATTGTAATTCTCTACTTTCTTATCTTCGAATATTAGATGCAGCAGGGTAGCCATTTGTTGGTGTACAACCAAAGAATTTAGGAAGTGAAGCCACCTTTTCTTGAATCTACCAGGATCAAGAACCCACTTCATATCCTACCCCACTACTTCAGAGTCTGAGTGAAAAGGTCGATCCCCTGCCCCTTTACACTCCAACAATAAGATTTGCTTCCTCACCTCAAGAGGAACAACAAGAAAAAAGTAGCAACAGAGTCATAAGCAAAGGGGCAGACTCTTTTATACCCAACATTACCTCCACTACCCCTTCTGCTAACCATTCTCTAGTGAGGAAGCATGAGCACAGTTGCAAGGGAACATTGGGGACAACCACTAACAATACCTCTACCCATAAAATAGGAAAATGGATGAGACACAAAACCTTCACCCCCTGACCAAAAGACTACAGAGTCATCCACCAATTGCCACACAATAGGAGAAAATTCTAACAATGCCAGAAATTCACCATAATCTAGAGATATAACATACCATACTCCACAAAAACATAATAAACAATGAAAACCTATTTTACCCAAATAAAGGACAAAACAATTGACGACCCCACAATCACTTAGCATCTCCCCCAATATCAAAATCAAGAAAATTCAATATAATTGCTCCAAGGTAAGCTTATAGAGACCCAAAACAATATACTCAATGCACTGTTGATACAGAGGACAAAAAAATCTCATAACCAAATTAACAATGCATACCTCTATTGACCAAAAACTTTCTCTCCAAATCCCTTGTAAACACAACAAGACAAATGAGCTTCTAACACCATAACACAATGGAAATAAACGAAAATGTGAGCTCGTGACAACCACTACTAGATTTACCCGAAGAAAAGAAGTAAACAAGTTGGACACCAATAGAGTTAGGATCTCAATATCGTCATCCTAAAAGCAAGAACCCCAACCCACCTTCACCTTCCCAATGGCCTACCAACCATGAGGTAGGTGGCATGCCCCATGTGGGCTTTGTGATTAATGTTGTGAAACATCTATTTAACCACTTATCATTCATGCAAACTGGGGCCGAATGGAGCCATGAGAAGGGAAGTAGAGGAACTTGGAGTTGGGAACCACGTGGCACACAAATCAAGGACAGTATATTCTAGGGGAATATTCCACATAATATTCCATATGCAAAATCTTTGAGGAATCTTGAATATTCCCTGGGAGCCAATTTTTTACAGTGTCAGAAATATGTCAAATTTATACTTATATTGCTCGGAATTTGACCAAGAATCTGATAGTGAAAATGGTTTTATGATCTAAGAACCCAATTTTCCATAGGCAGAAAGTTGAGCGATAGAACCTTGATGTAGGAATCTACAAGGAATCTTTTAAATTCCTTGGAGGCCCATATTTGAAAGTTTTAGAACATGGTCAACTTTATACTCAAATTTTACAAATTTTCACAAGGAACACGATGACACAACTCGTTTCTTCATTTGAGCAGCATATTTTCAGGACATTGTCAGATTGGGAGGTATAATGATGCATTTGGCCACTTTTCTTGTTTTTATGATGATGAACATTTTTTGTAATCTGGTGAGTGGATTTAAGAGGACCATTTTATGCCACTTATGTGTGAGAGTACATTTATGTCACTTATATATGTGAGTCTATTTATGCCACTTTTTTCAAATATCATTCTTTTTTCATGCTAAAGGAGAACGTCTTGTGAGTGAGAGTTCTTTGTAGGAGAAGTCTCTATGGAGAGACATGCCACTAGAGATAAGGGTTTCATCCTTTTGTTGATAAATATTTTTCCATGTACTCATCATTCATTTGTAGAGACTAATTAAGCAACCTCCCCACTCTTGACCCAAGGCCCAAAGACGTAGTCCACACTAGATGAACTCTGTCATCAATTTCTGTTGTGTGCATTATCTTATGATATTCTTTATGTTTCCTCTTATTTAAGTGTTTTTCACATGTGGTCTTTCATACTCTTTTCCATGCAGTTCTGAATACATCATAGAAGAAAATATCTTGGTTAATTCCGGTAACTCAGAGATTCCAGATCAAGTTTGGTATCAGAGTGGTCTTCTTGTTGATGTGAGTTACAAGTATGAATGATAATCATAGATGAACATGCAACAAGAAGGAAAATGGAGAAGAAAAAAGATCTATACGAGGCCTTCTACAAGATGGAAAACATGGTAGATATATTGTTTGCAAATTATGAGGTGAAAGTGGAAAAAATAGGAACAGGAGAAAGCGAGAGCAGAGGAAGATGCTCCATCTCCATCTTTAGGTGAATATTCTTCTTCATCATCTTCTTCTCATCATTCAAATGAGGAGATCAACATAGCCTTTAAGCGGGGAATGTTGAATTGAAGAAACTTCTACAAGAAGTAGAAGAGGAGAAGCACATATTACAACTCCAATTATGAGCTACGGAAGAGGCCTTGGAAAATTTGAAATGCAACAAAGGCTTAGTGAAGTCGTCATCGCCTACATTAGAATCAACAACTGAGGTAGATAGTGTTCGTAATTCTTCAGTCTCAATTTCATATGATGATGATTTGGTTGCTTTTTAAAATCACACTACAAGCATTGGTTTGATATTAATGAAGAAGATGGGATATGAAGGCAAGGGACTATGAGCTAATGGCCAAGGCATTGTGAATCCCATCCAAGTGGTGGAATTACAACGACATGCAAGATTGGGCTATGTCAAAAAGGAAGAGAGAATAAAATCTTTAAGTGACAATTCTAAGACAATGAAAGATGTTGAGAGTGCATCACAACCTTCTAGTGATCATGATTATGGTTCATATACAAAGGGAGGTGAGTATTTCAAAGGAAGATCTAGGGCAAGCTATACTCTCTAGGATTGCACCAGAGATAACCAAGCAAGGTATAAAAAGTCTCAGTATTCTAATGTTCATTTTTATTACAAGAAAATTGGTAACGGTGAACAAAACTTATGGCATAGAAAATCATGTATTTTTTATGCCTTGAATAACCATGTTGTTGCCAAGTGTTGGAAAATAATGGCAAATAGGAAGAGGCCAAGACATGAATACCCTTCTCCACATCAAGATAGGAATAAAGTTAGGAAATTATGGAGGAGGAAGAACCATTGTAGTCACTACAACAAGGGTGGACATCAGAGAGCCACATGTTGGGAACTCCATGACCAAAAATACCCTGTGAAGAAGCTAGATGGTGAAGTTGTTCAGCAAGAGAATCAGGTACAGGAAGAAGACACATTCATCTTATTGGGTGAGAGATGGTGGCATCAAAAAAAAATTGAGCATGGTCGTGTTTGTAAATCACATGTTGCGAAATGTTTGTAAACGTGGTGAAGTGATTTCCATCACTAATGAATGCAACAAGATGATATTTTGACCTTTTAAGTTGATAGATTGGGTATTGAATTTGATGTAAACTAAGTTGACCATGAGTGTGTTATAAAACCTTGGAAAGTATAGGTTTTTCTTAGGTCTTATTTTGGTCTTGTAATTGAACATGTATTAGTTGTCATGCACTTGACCTGTGAGAATAACAAAATGCCAAAAATACAAAACAATATTACTAGAAACACAAAAAATATCACAGGAATTGAGACAAGCTGCAAATATAGTTTATTATTCAGAAGCAGAATACAATGTTCACTTGCCTCTTCGAGGGGGAAGCCTCCAATAGAGAAAACTCAATTAAGATAAAAATCGATGATTCTCTCATTGCTATCTACGACTATTTATAGCTTTATGACATCCAAAACCCTAACTACTAGTGCTCCCTTGCATAATATGGGTTAACCACTTTATTTCTTAAATATGGCCCATTTATAACTAATTGTGGTCCCTTTTCTATTATGCGGGTCAATCACTTAAATTATTATTAATGCGGATAACCTCTTACAAGATTTATTGACTCAACTAACTAATTATGACTCTGACTAGGCCCCTTGGGCTTATTACATAAACAAAGGGGTTAGTATTGGACCCTAGCATGCCCTCCCCCATCAAAATCAACCTTGTCCTCAAGGTTGAAGCTACGGAAACTACTGAAGAATAGTGGATGGTTCCCATGTCACTTCTTCTGGAGATGTGTCTTTCCACTTGATGAGGAATTCCTTGATCATGCAGTCCTGGAGATGTATTTTGTGAGTATCGAGGACCTATTTAGGTCGGATCCAAAGTTAACATTCCTCATCCAATTATGCATACTTGTTTGAACCCTACAATTGGTCCCCACAACTTTCTTGAGGTAGGATACATGGAAGACTGGGTTGATTTTTGAAGTAGTCAATAGGGGCAGTTTGTAAATGATTGCTCCTATACGCGGAAGTACCTAATAAGGCCCATAGAATTTTGGTGCTAATTTCTGGCAACTCTTTTCTTTGAGAGAGGTCTTCTTATAGGGTTGGAGTTGTAGGAACACCTGGTCACCTACTTGAAAGCACCTCTTTGAATGGTGTTGTTTGGCCTATTGCTTTATTCTATTTTGATCTTGATGTACATTATCTTTGCGATGAGTGATCATGGCAACACCACTCTGTAGGAGCTTATCGATTTTTTATACTTTAGAAGATACGGGGATTTAAGAAGTTGGTGAAGGTGGGAGTTGGCCATACACTACCTCATATGCCATCATCTTTGTGGCTTCATGATAGCTAGTATTATACCACCATTTAGCTAAATGTAGCCACTGTACCCATTGATGTTGCGTGTCTAAAGTGAAGCACCACATATAGGTCTCCAAACATTTGTTGATTTCTTTTGTTTGACCATCGATTTAGGGATGAGAAGTTGTTATCAGTTGGAGTTGCGTTCCCTATAGCTTGAAAAGTTATTGCAAAAATTTTCTGGTGAAAGTGGGGTCTCAATAAGACATAATGGAAGTTGGATTTCCATTCAGTTTGAAGATTTGGTCCATGAGAACTTGAGCAACCAATTTTTGGGTAAATGGATGTGATAGAGCACAAAAATGAGCATATTTGGAAAGTTTGTCAACAACCACCATGGTGATTGATTTATTGCTTGACCTTGGGAGACCTACAATGAGATCCATGGAAACATTTGTCCAGAAGGAAGCAGGGAGTGGCAAGGGTTGTAAGGTTCCTGGTAGCTTGATCGTTTCCCTTTTATTGCACAAGCGTATGTCACATTCATCTACAAAATTAAGAATTATGTGCTTCATGCATGTCCAAAAGAAAGAGCAACGTGCTCATGCATAAGTCTTCTGAAAGCCTAAATGTCCTGCAATCAAACAAAAGTGCAACTCTTCCAAGATGCAGCTTTTGAGGGTGGAGGTCAGGGATAACACTAATTGATCCTTACAATGAACAATCTCATCCTTACAAGAGTAGTCCTCTGAGGAATTAGGATCTTCTTGTAATCTTGTAATGAGATGGTAGAGGGAGGGGCAGGAGAACCATTCATGACAGACTTCTTCAATCCAATTTGGTATGGGTAGAGAGAGGGATAAAAAGGTGCCTTCTTCCTCAAATTGGTGTGATAAAGGAATCAACCACTACATTTCCACACCTGTTCTTGTAAATTAGCTCATAATCATATCCTAACATTTTTTTGAGCCATTTATTTTATTGTGGCGACGATAAACACTTTTCTAGGAGTGAATTTGGAAACGATGCCCTAATAATTATGGTCACCAAGTGTCTACTACATGTAAGATGGCCATATTTTATTCCCATATGTAGATTGACCTAGATGTTTCCCACTAAGTTTTTGACTGGTGAAAGCTAATGGTCTACCTTCCTGCGTTAATACTATGCCAATGCCCATAACTAAAGCATCACATTCATTTAGAAAAGGTTTTGTGAAGTATGGTAAGGTCAATACTGAAGTGGAGCCAAGGAGGCTCGCTAAGTTGCGTTAGTCTAGAGAAATGATTTTTTCTTGAGAAGATTAGTGACGGGTCGGGCAATGCATCCATAATTGCTGACAAATTTGGATAGTAGCCTATGAGGCCCAAGAATCCCCTCAAACTCTTCAAGGTGTTTGGTTGGGGCCAATATTACATTGCCAAAATAGTTTTTGGGTCAACCCTAACTCCCTCACATCCCACAATGTGTCCCAAATAATCTACTTCTTCCATGCTAAAGGAACACTTGGATAATTTGACAAACAATTTGTGATCTTGGAGCAGTTACAATACTTGGTCAACATATTGAATGTGTGTGTCCCATGTTATGTTGTAGATGACATTGTCATAAAAAAATACCAGGATGAATTTTTTAAGATAGGGTTTTAGAAGGCCATTCATGAGGCTTCGAGAAGTTGATGGGGAATTATAGAGACCAAATGGAATGACAGGAATTCATAATGGGTTTCATGAGTTTGGAATTTTGTCTTGGGAACATCAACTTTCTTCATTTGTATTTGGTGATATCCCGAGTGGAGGTCCATCTTGGTAAAAAATTTGGCACCATGCAGTTCATCAAGTAGATAATCAATTATTGGAATAGAAAATTTGTCCTTGATAGTGAGCCTATTAAGGGCCCTAAAGTATAGACACATGTGACATTCACCATATCTATTTAAAACCATGACCATTGGGTATGAATAACCCCGAATTTGAGGAGTTCCTTAATGATTTTTTCAATTTCATTATTTTGTGCAAAAGGATATCGATAGGGGCAGACATTTAGTGGTTGGGTACCTGGGAGCGAAGGGATGTTATGATCATGTTCACCCCTAGAGGATGACAACTCCTTAGGTTTTTCAATGACCCACTGGTGGCGATTCAATACCTATTGCATATCAAGATGAATTTTAGGATGAGTGGATTCAATGGCATGGATGACATTAAATTGTTCTACTATCCCATGATGGATCTTTTTTAAAAGCTTCTCCATTCGATGCGAGATGATGATAGTAGGAGAAAATGCTTGGAGTCCCTGCAGTATATGAGTGTGGTCATTCTGCTTAAAGCTCATATATAACTCCTGGAAGTGCATTTTGATAGGGCCTAGTGTGCAGAGCCATTTAATACCTAGGACAATGTCACAACCGCCCATTTTAATGGACAACATGTGGGTTTTGAGGTGATAATCCCCCATTTGAAGCTTAATATTTTCACAACATCTTTCACATTTCATGGTCCTCCCATTAGCGATAAGGACTTGGAAATTAGATATTGCATGAAAAAATAATGAACAACTTTTTCTACTCTCTTATGGACAAAGTTATGCATGCTACCACTATCAATCAACACCAATGTTGGTTGATGTTTAACAAAACCTCGGGTTTTGAGAGTTTGGGGTGAAGAATTGATAGCTAGGGCATGCAACGAGATAATCAACTCATCTCACATAGTTATAGTATCTGTGTTTGGGGTTGTTAGGGGTTCACCCTTTTCCTCCTTAGGAGCTTCAGTGGATGGAGCTTCATCGATAGAGTTGTTTTTAGTAGCGTTGATTTGAAAGAATTTTGGTTCCTTGCATTTATGTCCCGGGAGTATTTTTCATCACAGTAGTAGCAAAGTCCTTGTTTCCTTCTTTCATCCATTTTTGCTGGAGAATTGGGCATTTAAACTAACTTCTACCTCTAATGCCTTGCTGCATTCTTCCAACCAAGTAGCTGGGTGATGCATCCTGACATGGGCTTAGATGGCTTCCTTTATTCCACTGACAAAACATTCCAAGTAAAAGGAATCTCCTAGTCCTTTAGTCCTGATGGCCAACTGTTCAAAGACTACAATATAGTATCGTACTAAACCCGTTTTCCTAAGCTCAGTGAGACAACCCAAAAAGTGAGTTTCCCGATCAAAGTGGTCACAAATGGCTTTTGAGAACATGTTCCAAGTTGGTCTCCCTGGATAGCATTTTTGATGCCACTTCCACCACTTCCATCACTCTTGGTCCAAGTAAAGGGCTCCCACATGTAGTTTAGTATCATCTTCCCATATATTATTAAGGTGGAAATATTGTTCCATTTATGCCACCCATACTGTCAGGTTAGAGCCATCAAATTTATACATGTCCAACTTGGGTGTTTAGTGGCTCGAATATTGGAAACCTCCATGGAAATGAATGTGATGGATGGATTATCCTTGTACGTGTGCATCAACGTTGTGTTCTTCCCTCATGGGTTCATGAGATGTCCTGAGGGCTTCCAATACTGCTACTCTAACGCTATCATTAAAGGATGCTTGAAAGTCATTGTATTTTTTCTTGAGGGTGTCGAATTTCTCTGCAGCCTTCTCCGCAACCATAACTTGAGGCTTGGTATCTTGCATATGCTTTCCCTTGTCAAATTTTGAGCTTAATTAAGAGTAGTATGGTTGAAAAGACGACAATCTCAAGAGCCTAGTGATGTGGGTCACTTATAGTCGTGTCGGGAAAAATTTGGTGCCACATGAAAATTGGGGGACTTACAGGTCAATGGTACCTCTACGATCAAATTGTCATCTTGAATCTTATGGGCTAAGTCTCATGCAAGTGTCCTGTGATGGCCCAACACCTTTTTTTTACTCTAAAAGGAGTTTTACACCCATCTGATCAATACTGCAGTGGCCGAAATCCAAAATGCTTGATACTACCAAATAGCCTGCATAAATCCGGGTTGGACTATAGTACTAGAAACCCCAAAGTATCAACACTGCAAAATGTTCTATGAAAATTTAATTTGAGCTATAGCAGCCAAAACCATGCCTACATAAAGAGTCTAATTTGTATTATGAAAACCCCAACTGCTGAATCTGATCTGTGTGGTGGCGACATAACCCCAACTGTTGGATCTCATTTGTACAATGGCAACCGAATCCCAATTGCTAGATATGATCTAGACGAAAAGGTAAGGGATGATCTTCAAATAGTTGAGGGAAATATGGTCAGAAAGGAGTGTGTTGGCTTGATGGGGCCTGACCCAGGTTCAGAGTTATTTAGCCAAACAAATCCCTACACTACTGGCCCTTTTGGCATCATCTTGCGGAGCGTGGATTGAAGTCTCACCCGAAGCAGTATGGGGGGTTGCTGGAACCAAGTTTCTGCACCCTTGAGATGTTTGAGGTGTCGATTTAGTCAAAATATTCCTACCTGTGTGCAGGTTACTTTGCGCACTGTTCTAACCTTCAATACCTTCGTGATATGTTATAATCGCCTTTCGCGCAGCCCTAACCAGGGGCTAAGATGCTGTCGCGCTACTATGGCAGCATCCTGTGCTATTTCGCCAAATTACACTGCGTATCTTACTTATCTTTTTAAATATCTTAGTTAACTTCGTGTAAACAAATCTTATATCTTACATTCACTTATTCAACACATTCATACATATTCGCACATCATATAAGCATTAAAAGTTCAATGTATATTCAATGTAACAGATGCATAAAACATGACATAAATACGCAGAATGGTTATGAAACTTCTCTTTATTAATGATCAAACTATTATAGACTCGACTCGCCCTGCGCACTCAGTTACAGGGGTCCGCTCACTTAGCTACGGACTACTAGGCCTCTGCGCACTCAGCTGCAGAACCTTCTCCTACTCTACAACCCAAAGCTAGACTTTACACTTCAGATACGACTCAAATATTCATCCTTATCCTTATTCCATGATCTATTTCCATCTATTAACTACTTAGAGCCTCGCTCTATTTATATAATCCCATGTTTTGTAAACCATGGGTAGATCTCTACAGCTAAAATTACATTACAAAATTGAGGGCGAACAACCCTATGACTCTTTTACAAACTATGCGCTCCGCACCCACAAAATGTGGAGTCTTTACATCGAGGTTACAACTTTTGACCAAAATCTGGGCTCTAAGCCCCAAAACTTCCCTTGGGGGATCCCGCGCCCAACAAGCCCCCAACACAAACATCATGACTCGCCCTCGAGTCACTCTGTCGGTGCGGAGATCTTTGTGCAAAGACCTCCCAACTCTACCTGGATCGCTGCAAGATCGGCAGTGCACTGAGTAGCTGCCTACGACACTTCCTAGACACGCTATTTAGAGACCGCTATAGCTAAATTGCCTCCTTGAACCTATTCCTCTATTCCTTGCATCTGCACGAGCTTTGCTTCAATAGAGGCTGTAATGATATACACCTCATCAATCCACGATTGTAAGCGTGCCTTCAAAATTGTTTCCTTATGTCGAGCAGCATCCACCTACTCCTTGAGCACTTTCGCCTACTGCATCCGCGCGAGCCTCTGTGTAAGGGAAACCATCTGCGTGGTCCCTTTTACTTCATCATATTTTTGCTATAGCTTGCACGCCTCTGTTTCTAGGCACTACATGTTCGGGTTCTCCTGTAGAGTGGTGAGAACCTCGAACGACGCCTCAAACATCTTTGTGCAGTCTTTCACTACACTAATGACGTCCACTATTGCTGCTGTAATTGCGCTGGTGCGCTATTCCTTAACTTCTGGCAGAGTTGAAGGTTGTACCTTAAATTTTAGTTCAGCTATCTGAAGGTTCAACTCTAGTTGAACCTTAACCATCTCTTCCTTTGTCTCGCGCACCCCTACTGCTAGTTTCTGGATGCACGCATTCACTGGTTCCTCTACTTGGATGGCAAGCTCCGGGACCATCTGGTAGGCTTCCTCGATCACCTGCACTAGCTGTTTATTCTGCGCTACTACCTCGTCGTGCTGCAGGGTCAACTGTTCAATGTTGATCCACTGCTCGCCCATGACATGGAGCACGCGACCCTCCCTGGCTCACAGTTCTGCAGTAACTCCATCCTATAAAACAAAGAGCATCTCTCGAGGGAGTGCAACCATATTTATCCTGATTCCCTTCAACCTGCTGACCATAGGCCTGTCAGCATCATTTTTTATCACGAGTGCTCCCTCTGGTAGGACTATAGTGTTGGTCATTTGGGTGCGCAAAATTTCCTCAGCTGCGGATGTGCCTACTATGAGGCTAGTTGACATAGTGCCAACCTATGGAGTGCACATCTGCAACTCCTATATCTGTTCTCAGAGGGCCCCCAACACCATCTCGTTTTCTTTCGTAAATTGCTGGAGGGCCTCCGTGGTGACATCCCTCACCGTCTCCTCAATGTCATGTAGTTCCCCCTCAGTGAGGGTGATCGGGTCGAAAGAAGTTTTCGAAGCCTTCGACTTCTTCCATGACCCTACCTGCTCTCTTGGGCGATGTTGTTTCAGCTATGTGGACACTATTTGTGGGTCCGCCCCACCTTGTTCTATATTTCTTTCCTGATCAGGCGAAGGTGACTTCTAGCCTTCGTGCTCCTCCTCTACTGCCTTCTGCTACACTTCCGCTGCCTTCGCAGCGTCGCGCGCCTTCTCAGCGTCGCGTGCCTTTGCAACATTGCGCACCTCCTGGACCTTGGCTGCTGCTACTTCGTTCCTTCGCTTCTCTGCCAACTGCACCATCCGCAATTTTACCTCATCCTCTTTCCTCTGCGCGACGGACTTCTCTACTTCCACCGCGGAGCTGGCTGGAGTGCGCCACTCCGGCTGCCATGACTCAAGGACGATGAATATGACATCGTTCATCGCCATATAAGGGGGCTCGTGCCAAGTCTTCACAGGGTCCTTCCTCGCCCTGATGTACATGTGGTGGAAATCTTCCTTGAACTCCACAAAGCTCTATAGACTATTATAGATCGTGGGCAATAACTGCGGCTTGCGATTAATCCCCATTTTGATGTTCATCTCCATGAACACCCAGAATATCTTACTGTCCTTGATTCTGTGTGCATCTCTAGTTTCCCACAGCAAAGCATACTTCACTACCTCCGGAAGGTCCTGCACAATTGTTAGGAACTGGTTGTCCTCGGGCAATTTCCATGCCATGAGCACCATGGACAATAGCAACCATGCATAATGAAAAGTCTTCCCTTGCTCTTATGCCTCATAGCAGTTCTCAAGGAACTCTCTGCACAAGTAGTCCACCCATTTAAACTGGACCCCTTCTGCGCATTGCATGTCAAGTGCAACCACTGACATAGGCACCTCATTTGCGCGGCACTTTCGCATAACCTTCCCGGCCAATATCTGCGTTATGAATTTGACCGTAGGGTTACTGATGCTGGGAATTGTGTATCCTCTCATCTTCTTCTCCAGCTTGAACTCCTTCTTCATGGCCTCTGCGATGGCCAAATTATCACTTTTACCCTCCGAGATGTTTGTTGGGTCCTCCCCTTTGCAAGGGATCCGGGTAATTCCGTGAATTAAGTGGTCCGTGATGGGGATGGGCTCCTCTATCCATAAGCACCCATCATGCACTAGGCAGAGTAGCTGCCTGATGATGAAAATAGTCACTGGGGCACGATGGTAATGCAGCACCCAGAGCAGGTTTAGCAGTCCTACCTTTTCTACACCTCTTAGCCATTTACATGGCTCCAACTCTATAAATCCCATCGACACGTCTTTCTTCTGGTGTATGAGCTACATGGTTTCCAAATGTGGGAACTTCTCGTGGTCCGCAAGATCCCAATCTTCAAATTTTAGTGCAAGAACTAGCCCCATGTGTGCTCTGTCAAAAATGATGTTGTCAGGGAGTAGTGGAGTCTGTAGAGATATTTTTCTCTCATCTATGTCTTCAGACACCCCTGCTTTTCCCTTCTGGGGAGGAACATATGCACGAAGCCTTGTCAGAGGGTCTGCACCCTGGGTTTCCACCTCCATTTCTACATCCTCCTCCTCCTCTACTAGGATTTCTTCAAATTCTTCCTCCTCACCGGCTTCCAAATTGATCGCCTTCCCCTTTTCTTCCATGTTGAGCCTAGTCCTTAACGGATTCCTAGGGGACACACGCACCGATACCATAGGCTACCTATCTTTCTTGGGTCTCGGAATGTGCGGTGATTTAGGGATTTTTGCGACTATCCTAGAACTTTATGGGGCTTCTCCTATCATCATGGCCTGCGTGGCCTCCTCAGCGGTCATTGCTCCAGTATCCATGGCTTCCTCAGGTGTGGCCATAGTGCTATTCCACAATTCTCTCAATGGTTCGGGTAAGTTCTCAAACAACGAATTCACCTTCAACAGATCAAACAAGTCTAGGTTCATGAATGTCTAGGCGCGTAACAACTCAGTTCTCAAATTTCCAAGTGTTGTTTGCTGGACTTCCCTTTGCAATTTATAGCGCATTTTGAATTTGAATTCGACTGTTCCCCCCACATTCGGTCCATTAATGCTCACTTGGTGGCATATTTTCAAGAGTCAAGCCCATAAATTTCACCTTAAATTCTTGCCGCCCGCTCCATTTGGTCTCAAACCAAGAATCACATCATGAATAGTGACTGTAACGGTCACTTTCCAGCTAACTCGCAGCTACCATTGCGTTGTCGCGGACCCTGTGACACTTCACTACTGTGTGCAGTCTTGACATCGCGCAGCTCCCAGGCAGAGTAGTTTATAGTCCTGCACCTCCTTTCAGCTACCTGGAGTGCTATGACTGTGCTTTTGTTGGCTAGTCAGATGACCAGGCCACCTATGTACGCCTTTAAATGACTACCATTGACTTTTCCTAGGAAGAGTTCTCCATTTAACTTTACTAAGTACACCGCACCACCATTTGTGATCTCCTTAATAACATATGGTCCCAGCTAATGCATTTTGAGCTTCCCTGGGAATTTATTGAACTTACTATCATACAACAACACCAAATCATTTTCCTTAAAGGTGTGCAACTTAATATGTCAATCCTGCCAGGCCTTTTCGCACTGCTTTTGCACCTGCTGGTGGAATCCAGCCAAAAACAGTTCTTCTTCGAGCTCCTCCAACTGTGTGAGCCTCTCCTCCACAACTCTGCGTCTGTCATACCTGTGAGCACTGCTATGCATAGGCTAGGCACGATGTGCTCCATAGGCATTACAACTTCCACTCCATAGACAAGCCTAAAAAGTGTCTGTCCCGTCAGTTTCTTGCATGTTGTCCTATAAGGCCATAATATAGCAAGTATGTGTAGGTCCCAACACTTTGCTGCACATTACATACTTTGTTCAGCGCATTACACACCTTGTTGAATGCTTCCACGTGGATAACCTTATGGGAAATTTTTTTTCCTACATAATGTTTCCCCAACATTAAGAGCCATTTGTGCATTCCCCCCCCAACACATGCTTAATGAACATACAGTTCAGTGCGAAGTTCATGCACATCCGTGTAGGTTGTTTTCCACATGCGTGTGCCCACCTGGCCATTTGCATGCGCAAATCATCCCGTCCATTGTATTTCTCTGTCCATCATACCCTAGGCTTCCCAAAAAGTGTGCGCATCATCCTTATACATTCACGTTAGTCGTCAAAGCTCCCTTTGTGCGTACCCCACCACCTGGGGGGCGTAGCACGCAGTACCCAGTCCAAGGCCTGGAAGCGTTGCTTTTCCGACAACTCCCTTTCAAATCTATTCAAGAAGGTATCCACCTCACTTAGACCATCATAAGTAGGCAGGTCTCTTACTTCTGTCGATACGTAGTGCAGCGACCTTGTCATCATATTACAATTCAGTGTGGTTACCTCATGTAACTGATTCTGCCATCGCTTTGTCTCCTCGTTTGAATTCGAAGTACAGGAGCTTTTGCGCTCCCATGCAATCCACCCATCTGCGGTGGGATTAACCCAGTCCTGGTTTCCCACTGTTATCTTATAGATGCAATCCAAATCATCATCACTTTCATAGTCGCGCACCGGCTCCATATAGTGTGATCCTTCAGCAGGGTCCAAGGGTATAATCACGCGTAGTGACTTCTTCTCAAAAATCATCTTGCCCTTCTTTAGATTAATCACCCCATTCATGTGAGTGGCCCAATCAATTCCTAAGAGCGCGAGGTAGGGATTGCTATCATCAACAATCTCTATCACTTCAAATTCTACTAGTGTTCTCTCTCTCTCAATATCCGTGGTTATTCCATGCAATCGCCCCATGGGTATTATTTTCTGTTGGTTCGCCATTCATAGTTGAATAGGAGACCACTGCAGTGTAGGTCTCCCCATTCGCTCCCATGTCTACTTCGGTAGAACATTAGCATCTGATCCTAAATCCAGGATAAATTGATTCATCTCATATTCTCCGATCTGCATGGTTAGTTTCATTTCTCTTCCCGTTCTTGTCTTGTGTTTTCCGATCTTCCTGACTACAGGCAATTCTCCTGGTGTGGTCCCAGCGCATCTGTTAATGAGTTCTTGTAACCCTTTTACAACTTTACTATCCCGCAATAACTTCATACATGTTTCAAAGAATGTTGTGAGCATGGATGGGTTCATCTCTAGCTCCGATCTATCTTTTCTTCCTAAAGTGGAGGCATCAGCGAAGCTCTTCTTAGCTTCCATGAAGGTTTCCCGAATGTGCTCAAAATCAAACTCCGCTTATTTCGTCGGAGCTTTGCGAACCCAAGTACTATATTCTAGCCGTTTGAATTTGTCATCTCTTGTCGCGATTCCACTTCAGAGCACAATGTTTACATTCGGATCTTCCTCGTGTGGCTCAGACCTAATCATCTGTAAGTTTTGAGTATGGGGAGGTAGTAGTTCTCCTTTGTTGCGTATCCTGGCTATTAGTGTAGGACAATCTTCTGTCTCATGATCAAACAAGTTGCAATACAAACATGACGGGATCCAATACAATGCTTACCATGAACCAGAATTGGTCGGGATCCTCATTTCCCAAACCCTTGAACACAGGGAACTTCACTGTGCTTGCCATATTGAATCGCGGTGTTGGAGAAGGTGGTATGGGTGAAGATGGAGGTGATGGTGGTGAAGCTGGTGGATGTTTGTGTTAGGCCCCTATACTACTAGTGTAACCCCTTATTGTTATTAGTACAACCCACTTATTATATTGATGTACCCATGTAGTGCCCATATTGTTACTATTGTGCCCCATAGAAGCCCACTATTGTTATTATTGTGCCCTTACATTATTATTGTTATGTCGGCTCTGATTATGTTATGACCCCTTAGACTCCTATATATAGAAAGGAGGTCTTTTCATTTGTATCATCCAAGAATTGTTCATTTATAAAATGTAAAGGAGGTTTCCCCCTCGAAGAGGCTGAATTCTAAGGCGTTGATCTATCTTTTCTATCTTTTCTTGAGCTGGTTTCATAACATTTGGTATCAGAGCTTTGGATTTTAGGGTTTCGCTGCTCCAAACAGGTCATCGTGGCATTTTTGCTATAACTTTTTTTTCTGCGATGTTTTAGAAGTTGCAAAAAAACACCATTTGAGGAGAAATCGAGCAGAACCTCGGGTCCAAATTTTAGAGCTTTTCGTGCTATATTTGCAGAGATATGATCTGAGGAAGTTGGTCTTTTTGCAGACTCCTGAATTACATTCCAAACAGTTGACCTGGGGAAAATCGTCATAACATTCTTTCTGGGGATCAGATTGAAATTTCATAAGAAGGTACAGAAAGAGGATGGACTGTAGTTTCTTGTATGCATTTTTCAGATCCAAAGGTCGAAACAGTGACTCGTGGCATGTCGTACAAGTTCGCTCTATTGAACTAGTCTATAATCAAGTCACTGTGGGAGATTTCACATAACTCTTCGTTGCAGAATCCAATTTGGGTCAGACTTGTGGCATTGGAAAGAGGACGCAGAGGGCTACTACAAATCGCAATTTCAGAACTTAAAGATATGAAAATACAGAGTTACATTCATTTCAATATCAAGCTCCTAAAATCAAGAAAAAGCAAGATGAGGAACTTTGATGGCAAGGATCCGGTAAATTGGATACTTCAGATGGAGCAATATTTTGATCTACATGGTGTACCACTGTTACAAAAGGTATGTATTGCATCTTCATATTTAGAACCAGATCAATTTTTATGGTATGAAGGGCTTTGTTCTCGTAAACAACTTGTTACGTGGTCAATTTTCACAGAGGAAATGATAGCACATTATGAGGATACAAAGAGCAACACCTTCTTTAGAGCAACACCACAACAATTGGAAAGAGTAAAAGGGCTTTGTGACATAGTGAAAAGAAAAATTATGGAAACCAGGAAGCATACCCCTCACAACTATAAAGATGGAAGTGTTGTTTCTCCTAGCCTTCCACAACCTACAAGGGTTACACCACAACAATTGGAAGAAAAAAGAGAAAAAGGGCTTTGTTACAATTGTGATAGCAAATGCACTAAAGGTCATAAGTGTGCTGAGAAGAAATTATTTTACATAGAATATGAAGAGGAGAAAGAAAAGGATCAAGAAACATCAAAAGAAGAAGATATATGCTAGGACCCCACCCCAGAGAAAGAAGAAATGAATCAGACGATATCTTGTAAAGCATTGGCAAGAATTACCACTCCTCAAACTCTCAAGATAGAAGGACATATCAAGAAGAAAAAGGTGCAAGAAGTGAAAGATCACATCGAGAAAGAAGAAATGAATCCATCCATATCTTGTAATTCATTGGTCGAAATTACCACTCCTCAAACTATCAAGATAAAAGGACATATCAAGAACAAAAATGCTCAAGAAGTGAAAGATCACATCGAGTATCAAGAAATGAATCCGACCATATCTTGTAAAGGATTGGAAGAAATTACCACTCCTCAAACTCTAGAGATAGAAGGACATATCAAGAAGAAAAAGGTTCAAGTAGTGAAAGATCACATCGAGCATCAACAACAAGTTCTCCAACTTTTAAAGGATAACGCCACTTCAGTGCAAAATCAAACGAAACAACAGGTAGATCAACATTGTAGTGAAAAATGTTTTGATGTAGGTGATTGGGTATTTTTACTGCTACATCTCAAGCAAGCTATTTATGAGAAGGAAATGTTGGCAATACTACATGCACTTAAAAAATGGCGACCTTACCGAATGGGAAGACTCTTCAAGGATGAGGATGTGGAAGCATTGTTTTGTGCTATTTCTATTATCCAACCAGATTGGATAAACGAAGCAAGGGATGAATGGAAGAAGGAAGAAGAAGTATGACCACTTATTCAAAAGTTGCAGAAGATCACAATTCAAACAATATTTCCAGAAATTGAAGAGGAATGAAAAGTCATATTGGAACCTGGAGCAGTCATAGAAACAAGAACCCAACAGCTATGAAATCGATCAATTTCAGCGTATCTCATCAAGTGGAAGAACTAACCCGTTGAAGATTCAACATGGGAGGACAAGAATTTTATACAGAAGCATCAAGAACTACTCAAGCGTTGAGGACAACACTTTTTGAAGGAGAGGGGCATGTTAGGCCCCTATACTACTAGTGTAACCCCTTATTGTTATTAGTACAACCCACTTATTATATTGATGTACCCATGTAGTGCCCATATTGTTACTATTGTGCCCCATAGAAGCCCACTATTGTTATTATTGTGCCCTTACATTATTATTGTTATGTCGGTTCTGATTATGTTATGACCCTTTAGACTCCTATATATAGAAAGGAGGTCTTTTCATTTGTATCATCCAAGAATTGTTCATTTATGTAATGTAAAGGAGGTTGCCCCCTCGAAGAGGCTGAATTCTAAGGCGTTGATCTATATTTTCTATCTTTTCTTGAGCTGGTTTCATAACATCAACTATGCTCGAGTCAATGCTTGGCATTTCCTCATATGACCATGCAATGACATCTTTGAATTACCGAAAGAGAGCGCAATATATTTCCAGTTCTGAAGAAGAGAAAGATTTGTTGACATGAATATTCTATACAACATTAGGTTTGATCGAGATATTTATGGCAATAATTTCTTCAATATTGGACAGGTTTCGCATGGAATCCACCGTATTTACAGTATTTGATAGAAAATAAAAAAATGAAGGATGATTAAGGTTGTTGGAATAATCTTCATTGTTATCCTGAAGATGGGAACGATGGTGGTAATCTTCCCATGGTGCCTCTCCTATCATCATTGATTGAATGATTCCTTTGTCTGTAAAATGTGCATGAGACCAAGGATATGAAGAGTTGTCATATTCTTGAGACCTATCTATCCAAACACTCGATGAGTGTTGATTTGGGTTTGCCACCTAGGCCAAGAAAATTGATTGCTACAAAATTTCTATGGGGCTTGGAGGCAATACCTGGTGATGATCCATGCTAACAAAATTTTTGGAAATCTTCTTATTCTTTGCTAATGTAGAAGATACCCTATTACAAGTTTCCACCGTGGCCACTTCCGCCAGATTACTCGAAGGTGGGAGGGCAAAAATACCCATTAAGGCAGGGTCTTTTAGGAGGCCTACTCTGACATTTTGAAGTGATTGAGAGCTTCCATGGATCATTGGAGTGCTTCCTGTAACTTGTGAACTGTTGGGGAGAAAGGTTAGTTGGTCAACGATTGTAATTCCTCCTTGGAAAGGAAATGCAATCTTTCTGAAATATGTTGACACAATAGCGGCCATAGAATAAATCCAA
Source organism: Pinus tabuliformis (assembly GCA_031772625.1). Lineage (NCBI taxonomy): Eukaryota > Viridiplantae > Streptophyta > Pinopsida > Pinales > Pinaceae > Pinus > Pinus tabuliformis. The sequence continues at coordinate 310,098,104 of CM062810.1, read as the reverse complement.
GGTCTTCCCAGTAGGATATTGTAATCGAGCTTTCCATTGATAACTTTGACTTCAATTTCTACTGTCTTGACCCCCAGTTCAACTTGCAAGTTACTTAAAATACCATACAAGGTGTATGTTCGTCCATCGAATGATTTTAATGTCGTTTATGATCTTGACAAGGGTGGTGAGCCTAAAGTTTTCCAGCAACTCATTGACATAATGCAGGTAGATGCTCCCTCATCAATGATTGTTCAATGAACATTTTTGTTGAGGGCTTTTACTTGTACGAGGAAAGCAAGTTGAGCCAGTAACTGAGGTTCATATCCTTTATGATTAAAGGCCACAAGATTGGAATCCGTTGGGTCAATCCCACATATTGTTGATAATAGAGCCTGCTTTTGGGAGGGGCAATTTTGCAGTACTTCAAGTGTCCACATAGCGGATGGTGATTGGGCTAAATCCTCTACTATATTATAATTCTGTGTTGCTCGAGCATGAGGATTAAATGTCGATTTGTGTACTACTCCCTTTGGTGGCTTTATTGTTAGCTCAGGAATGATGGGTGGCACAACTTCAGACAAAGTTGTTGTCGAACTACTAGGTTGATCTATAGCCTTGTTGTTCGGCATTTGTGGATTCCCATAATATTTATTCCTTGTCGATATCAAAGCATCATTCTTCTATTTCAAAATGGACAACATAAGCACTTGGGATGGGGAAGCATTATCGATAGCAACCAGATTGGTTTCTGGGTTTGGAAACGGATCAGTCAATACTGCTGAGGTATTTGAATTCTTAAAGAACTTCTTGACCTCAGCTTTATGCGGACATTCTTTCATCCAATGGTCTCCATCACATATGAGACATGGCTGACTAGGTTTCTTTTGCCTAGTAGGGTTTTCAGAAGATTTTTCAGGATTCGAATCTTCTTGTTTCTTATTTTTGTTTTTCCCTTTCTTCTTGCCCCTTGGTTGCTTCAGTTCTTTCCCTTTGTCAGATGACACGGCATTAACCTCCGAGGTAGGAAGTTTTTCATTTGCTTTTTTACTGGAAACTGCAAGGGCTTTATCAGATGGGGCCTTTGCGATTTGCGTACTTGAGGTGCCAATAATGTTGTCACCAGCATGAGAGTCCCTGTTCGATTTAGGAGGAGGAGGAATGGAAAATTCTAGTCTAGGAGCATCAGGAATTTTGTCATAGAGTGTGCCAGACTGAGTATAGATCAAGTCTAGATATTGGGCACGAGCAATGACTTGCTCTTCAGTGAAAACTCCTCCCTTGGCCACATCTTCTGTAATAGAAGGTAACAATGACTTAATAAACCATTCAGCTAGAAGCTGATCAGGAACATATGTCTTTACCATTCGTCGACAACGTCGCCACTCATGAATATGATCAGATATGTGAGTGGCTATTGTCTATTTAAAATTGGTAAGGAGCTTTGTTCCTGTTTCGTACCTTATGGGTAACTGAAAATGAGTTAAAAAGGTGGTGGCAAGGGCGTTGAAGTTGTCGAATGAAGCTATAGGAAATTCAATGTACCATTTCGCTACTGGACCAGTTAGCATTCATTGAAAAAGGCAAAGCCTAATCGAATCATCATTGAGGGTGTTGGACGAATACCCCAAATGAAAGGTCATTACATGATTCGATGGATCTTCACCTGGATTTCCATTGAATTTAGGAATTTCCACCAAGGGGCATAAGCAATTGGATCATTTGTTAGCCGATTCAGATCTGGTAATTCTAAAGTTGCTACGAAAGGCAACTATTGATTCAAGTTTGGCAAAGCATACCCAGCATAAGATGGGATTGCCTGAGCAGTGGGTCTTTGCATACCAGCATAATGTATCTGATGCTGATAACTTTGATAAGTTTGATGGGCATAACCATTATAATATGATTGTTGGTAACCGCTTTGAATATACGGCTGCCATTACCCGCAAAGCTTTGTTGCTCAGGTCCTCGATAAGCCTGCTGCAATTGTGGTTGTTGATATTGTACCAGCCATGGTTGTTGGACCATTTGCTGTTGTCCAATACTGGATGTTTGACCAAGATGAGGGGTGATAGTACCCATTTGAGCCTGATTCACTTCAGTTAAGGAGCCACTAATCTTCGGTTGTGATTGAGTCATGGAGACAAGAGGCTGTTGTATTACGACCTGAGAGACTTGAGGTTGACATACAACAGGCAACGCTTGTACTTGCGACACCATCATGATAGCCGATGTAGTGGGAATGTTTGACATAGGTTGATTTGGTTGCATTGAATATACAACTCTTGGCTATTGAGGCAGTATTGGTACCCAACCACTGGATGCAATTCCAGCTTGACTCGAATTTTGTTGTGAACTCTCATATGGTTGCTCTCCCAGTAGGAACAATGAAAAGGCATACTGTTCCCCATATCATGGCAATCCAGTGTTCAAAGGATAAATGGGTCTTTGGAGACTGGACTGCCCAAATTGATACTGATGTGAAGGATCAATTTGCTGAGACTCAACATAAGAAATTCCAGATAAGATTCTGGATGAACAAAAAGGAACAGACCATACTGTCAAAACAGTCCCTGGGTGGACTCCATCTAGCGGTTGAGAACTAGTTGGGACAAATGGTATACCAACAAACATTGTCGGAGTAGTAGCAAGAGGTTTTGCTGCTATTGTATCGGATGACATAGTCCTAGATGTTGATGGTTGTTCAGACATATTGAGTCTATCCAAAATATTTCCTAGCGATTCGACAGGAACTTGCAATGAAGGGTGATCAAAAGAACTAACTTATGTAGTAGAAGGATATAGGTGGATCCCAGTTCCAAAGTGCAATGGGGTACTGGATGGAAGATCCTCTACAATCTCTTCTATAGCAATCAGTCCAGGTGGAAGAGGTAGACCGTCAAGTTCGTAAAATATTTTTGGTGCCGAAGAGGGTATAGACTCTGCAGCGACATATACTGGAGGGGTGACACTTTCCGAATTAGCCCTAGATGGAGTTGGTTCAGGAGTAGAAGTGTTTACCGTTATACTAGGATCAGTTCTAATGTCCTCTTGTAACTGCGGAACTTCTTTTGTAGGGCAGGGGTACCAGAAATAATCAGAGTAACTAGAGTCTTTGATGATGTTGAAACACAAGTTTCAAATAGACCAGGAGATTTCGACCTAGTTAAACGAGACTATTTAGCCCAGAATGGTTTTGTTTTCGGAGTCAAAGATAGTTGACTCATTAGTCTTCGTGAACGACGGGGTTTTGATTGACTTTCTTCCACGATTGCAGATTACTTGATCAACTTAAAATTAAAAGGGGAAAATGTTATTCCGAATTAAATGAATTTTATGATGCTTTGACACAACTCTCTTTTTCAATTTTTAAGAGTCAAGAAAAAGCTAAAGATGACTCTAGTTGCCTTCAATTTTTAATGAGCCTGAAGTGACAAGTGCTCAGATGGACCTTTTCTTTTAAGGAGTCGAAAAGGAACGAAAGTGACTACTCTGGAAATCTAGACAGAGGGATTACCAAACTAATCGCAAAACTGCAATATACACCTTAGTGGTAAATTAAAGGAAAATTACCGAGGACTTTATGTACGGCAGTGAATCTTCCCGAATGTTGTGTTCAGTGCATTGCGATCGATAGGGCTGTAGACATGGCTTCCTAAGGATAAAGGATATCAGCCTATTGTGGTCTCCCAATATATACTCAACGGTACGTGGGAGCACAAGTCCATACTGACACTTGTCGTATCAAAGAGGAGGAATCACCCAATCTACGATGAAAACGATAGTTACCAGGCTTTACGATGCCGAAATACATCTCTAGCCTAGACATCTAGATGTTGTGCGTTAGGATCCAAAGTGTTTTTATGTTCATTGAGGTTTATTTTATAATTGATCTTTCTTAAGAAGTTTGCCTTTCAAGGTTCACTGCATGATGTAGATGTACAATTCCTAAATATGCAATCTAAAATCATAAACAGTTGTTTATTTTCTTTTAGCAATGAAAATCCTAGCTACTAAGGAAAGAAGAGTAAGATTCTTTCAACATAGAGCAGAGGGCACACACTAAATGCACTTTTTCCTAAATCAATTTCCGCATGCAGTCTAAATGAAAATGCACATGCATGTATTTGTTTTTATGCTTTCTTAATGTGTAAATGCCAAAAAGGAAACTAAGTACAGATATAAACTATTTTCTTCAAAGCGACACTTTAACAATTTCTTTTCAAAATGAAAGGAAGACTAAGACGAAAATTTCAATTTCAAATGGAAAACTGCTTTCGACACTTCAAATATTGACAATTCAAATCAAATACAATGGCAAAAGTACAATCGACTATCTAAAAGAGGAAGACTTTATGACACTCTTTTTCTTGACTCAAAATGACAGTTGCGACACTTTCGAATCAAAAGACGACAGTTTGATTAAGTTACTATTTGAAAAGGAGGACTGTAAATGACGAAAAATACATAAAAAACATTTACAAATCCTTATCAATGGAGGCTGAATAATGTAAAGGAAGAAGGCTTCAACAATGATATACTGATCATAAGCAGGAAAACCACTGAATAGAGCTGAAAATAATGAAGAAAAAACCAAAATCTGGAGAGAGAAACAGTCTCATTCAATCATCGCACATGTCCTTAAGGGAAACAGGGATGCATCTCACCTGTAGGACACGGGAGGTGCGATGCATCCAAATTGCAAATGGGAGATAGTGCAATGGTCCAGGGACGAGATTGAGCTTGGTTTTTACCCACAGTTTGCAGCTAAGTTCAGTGATTTAGGCCGAGCTTATGATGGACAGTAAACACAAAGCATAGGGGTATGATCTTATGAGGTTATTGAGCTACCACCAGGGCACTTAAGATGTTTGTAAGTTAGATGTTCAGTTCATAAACCAACCTGGAGATTGACTGAAGTAGCGTTGATCTACTTTGCAGTTGCATAGCAAAAGCAGTTCGAAGGCTAGCTGGCTTAACTTCAGGCTCCGTCTGTAGTTTATAAAGCAAACAACAGTAACAAATAAACAAACTATTCGCTCCCCAGCAGATTCACCATTTTGTTTCTGGGAAAACTAGTGTCTATTCAGATCTGCTAGTCCCACTAAGAGGAAAACTCAAATAACTTTATTGATAATAGAAGTAGAAGAGAGGATTACAACACAGCTATCTGATCCAGCATCATCCTCCCAACATGAAAGCCCTCTTCACCTCATGAAAAGCAAGATCACCCAACAATGCAATGTCTTCAAAGAGAAACCGACATCACTTCCTTACAAATTACAAAATTCCAGCGTCTGGATCTCTAGGATGAGGGATCCATATATAGATATTTGCAGGGGGGTGAGTCAACTTTTGGGTTTTTGATTAGTGTCATTTCTCTGATATTTCTTGGTTCCACTTGGAGATTTCATGATCTCTTACTCATCCCTTGGCGAATTCAGAGAGGCAAGTGTCATATGAGAAGTTTCTACAAGATTCTTTGAGTTTCCACCTAGCAAACTACCCCTGCCATTTTTCTGCTCTCGCTCATCGCACCATACAGAAGGGCTTTTTAGTATGCATCGCACCTCTTGTGTGTAACAGGTGAGATTCATCGCACCCTCAACATGGAGCAATCTGTATGGTCTAGTTTTGACCAGTTCTGAGTAGTTTTTCAGGGAGAACTTCTGGGAAATGATGTAATCAGTTGAAATTGATCATTTAGGGTGTGAAACAACACTTTTGGGGGTTTAAGAGCCCTTGGTTTATCGACATATGTGATTGGGTTTGCAGTGCAAAAATATGTCTATAACAGGTCCCTTAAAACCCGTCAGAGCTAGCCAACCCAAAGGAAAGCAGGTCTAATTAGGGCTTACAATCAGGTTAGTTCCCCTTGTTTACATAGTGTACATTAGCCATGTCAACATGCACCTTAACACCCTGTAGCATACCTGCAGGGAGTGTTAAATGCCATTTACGACCTGCTTGAGTGATCAGGAGCTCAGGACCAAGTGTCGTAAAATGGTAAAAAATGAAAGTGCTCAGAATTGGTTTGAACCTAAATGACTGGATAGAGCTCATCTTCTTGATTTCAGCACCACAAACGGTTCGGAAAACAGTTGCCGTATGAGAAAGTTATGCCAAAAAGAAGAATGGTCCAATAACATTGAAATTTTGAATTTTTTCAAAAAATTTAAAAGAGAATATTCCATAGAATATTCATTGTAATATTCTGTTCTAGGCAACGAATGGAAGGTTTCCACGTGGCCAAAGTGACATCAGCGCTTTGGGTGCATGTTTTAAAAGTTTGGTCGAATTGTGGTTTGAACTCGCGACCTCCTTACCACAAGCCATACATCTTACCACTGGAGCGCGGCGGAAAGACTTGACATGAGAGTGGCGGAATTTGTTTATGAAGTTTAAACTTCATTTGGGTGGGGCCTGAACGGCGGGTACCCCTAAGGGCCAGCCCCCCATTCCATACGACCCAACCCCGGAACCGTGGGCCCAAGCCTACCCACCAGCACTTAACAACGGATAAGTATGAACGTGGTCACATGCCCTTGAAACGCGGCCTCAACACGTAGTTCCAAACTAACCGTTGGGCCCAGAATCTGATACAAACCTCCAGCCACTTATCCCGGTCACATACGCGCTGAATGCGGAGTTAAATAATAGTCAAGTTGGCGGATTTTTGGCGGAGCGGTCCAAAAATGGCGGAATTGCCTATTTGTTGGGGTTACATGGAAGTTAGCCAGTTTTATCTGGAGTTTTTCTATGGCAGACTGGAGAAACTTTAATGAGCCATAACTTTGGCTAGGAAAGTCATTTTTGGATGAATTTTATTTTTTTATTTTTTTAATTTTTGATTTTGGGTCTCTTCGACCTTCTGAAGCCATTGGCATAGGTTTCACAACCATCTGAGGTCATTTGCAGGTGATTTTTCTTCGTGGGAGTTCCAGGAGCCACTAGGGCCAAATCAGTTTGGTAGTTGCATTGGGAATTGTGCAGCCAGTGAATGTGGAACGAAGGTCATTCCTAAAGTTTTTTAGCATTCTGAATCCATTTCTACAGCTCGTTTTTCCTGTTGAGGAATTCTTCTCACTGTTTAGCTTCAGGGAAGCTTTTAGGGCCGCCAAGGCCATTTCAGTGCTTGAGCTGTTTGGGGGCTATGCTCATCCATTTTTGGTGATTCAAAAACCTATGTCTACTATTTTCGACCTTCTAAGTCTAATGGCAGAGGTTTTAGAACCAATTGAGGTCATCTTCACCTCAAAATTCTCCATGCAAGTTTAAAGGGCCACCAGGGCCAATTGGGGAAAGTATTGTATAAGGTACAATTTCACTGTTTAGTGTTTGGGAAAGAGCATGTTTAGCTAATTCCTATCTTCTGATTCTATATTTACAATCAGATCTATCTTTCGAGACACTCATATTCTTGTATTAGCCTTTGTAGCAATTTTAATACAAGAGGACAAGCCTAGTTTGAGAGGCTTGGTCTAGCAGATGTAGCCCAGAAGGGGTGAACTGCTTCATCATTTGGATGTCTTTATTTGCTGAAGATGATATGCTAAACAAAACTGATATAAAGTGTTAAACAACAAATATACATAACTTGCATACACACATAATCACCTATTCAGTTGCAGAAAGTTATTTGTCTTATTCCGCAAGACATCAAACTTCAGGTATGTGTATGTCAAAGACTTCTAAGTGTTTACTTCATTATTTCTTTAGGCAGAGCCTGTAGAGGGCCAGGTAGCCTCTGGAACTCATCCTCTCTTTAGAGGTGACATGTCCGATGAATGCCCCTACAGTCTATCTCTGTATAAGAAATAAGAAGTTTTCACATTTTCAGAGGTCACTTGGAGTGTATAACTCACATTTGAAATTATGGGAAATGGATACCCTGCACCCTTAAACAAGTACATTCCATTTTCAGATCATTGAGGGTGTTAATCCTCCCTATGTACTACTAGGCGGGGAGTTAAAGCATCAGGGCAGATTTCAAAACCCCAGATAGTGATTTCAGAAGCTTTTTTGCACCATTTTGACTGTTTTTTGGGTTGTTTTGTGTAGGTTTCAAGCCATTATGACTAGCCTATGGAGAGAACGGGCCCATGACAGATAATAATTGTTGATGCGAAATGATCTAGCATGCACACTTGCATTGCGTCGCTGTGGTTTGATGAAGTGTGCTAAGTTGGACTTGATGAAAGGGCAGGAGGAATTGTTGAGATGGATTATTTAGCACTAGGATGAAAATGAGCAAGCGTTCAGGATTGTAGATCATGAGTTGGCTATTGACCGTGATGATACTTACTTTTTGACTGGTTTGTCACACTAAGGAGCACAAGAAAACCTGACCAGGGGTAGGCCTGATGCTCGATCCACCGTAGAGCTGGTTCAATTTTACTGTATCCTTGAGAGTGGACTCGTCAGCAACAGAGTCCCCATAGAGAGGATTAGGTCCAGATCTATGAGGGCCATTTTATGGTTGATTGTGCGTTTAGCGGGGTCAAAGAGTCCCCACATTGCAACAAAGGCCCAACTATTTCTTGCAGTTGAATGTGTCCAACCTTAGATGTTCAACTGGTGCAAAGCAGTGCTTCGCTAGTTGAAGGCAGAATTGACTGCATGCAAGACTCAAACCCAACAGAGTTTTGGGTATGGCACTCTCATTGTCTCATTCATACTTGAGAGGGTACCCGTTATGTGCCCGAGGATGAGCTTACATCCCTTTGACCTGACAGAGCCAAGACAGGGGCGATGGGCATCACTTGATCCTCGCACAGTAGGAAAACCTATCCGACACTTCTTCGAGGAAGAGTTCTTTGAGTGTCTTAGTGGCTAGATTGTGATGATTGACGACTATGCCTATGAGGGCATGGACTTCACCAGTGACCTTGACTTGATGCTGCCTCCTGGGACTAATTGGGGTCCTCAAGGTAAGAATGATTTTTGAGAGTACATAAAGTATTTTTAGGATTTTGAATATTTATGTTATGTTTTTGTTGATTTTATGGGTGAATAAGTACTGACATGAAGCTTTTTTCTTAACACGGATGTGGCGCCGGTACGACCTGCAGGTGAACCTCTCCACATGAGGTGGGGCGGCCAACTACTTGATGGGGGGGGGTGATGTTGACAGTCTTCGTGAGGTTCTAAGGAACTTGGATGGCTTGAGCATGGGTGTGCCCCCCTTTATTATGATGGAGATGCCCACTCATATGCAGTGGCACACAGTCGGTGTCCCTAAGAGGTTCCCAGTTCCTCTTCGGAGGATAGCTAGAGCAGTGTTATCATTTCATGAGAAGTAGGCTCTATTAGCAGGTACTTTGGCATAGCCAGTGGGTGTTTATAGCTAGGCTTAGTAGCCATTTTGTACTTAAAACACCCAAGTTTTGGAATATTTTGATGTAAAAGACTGGATTCGATATCTATATATATATATATATATATGTATATATATATATATATATATCTATATATAGATATTTTGATATTTTATGATGTAAATGTTTTTTAAGTGTTTTTGTAAATTTTTAACTATGTAAATATTTACTTTTCATACATGTATCTATAGTGAATGAGACAGATGCCAATCTAACACATAGTTTGCCAATGAATCAACAACTATATTAAATTCTCTAGGAATGTATTCATATGTGATAAATTCAATTTGATGTTCCAAAAGTCATACCCTTAAATAATGACGTAACAAGGTTGGATTATGAACGTGATAATGATTTGTCAATTGCATAACAATAAGTCGAGAGTCTAACCTGACCACCAGATTGGAGATTTCCCTTGATGATGCTTCAGTGAGAAGTGAAATTATAGACATGTACTCAACAATATTTTTGGTGGAAGTACCAAGAAAGACTCCCCCGGAACAAAACAATTCTGACTCAAGTGTGTAAATGACCTAAGTAGCTGATGCAATGTGCTGTGTGTGATGACTGGCACCATCCGCGTATCCTATGTATGCTAAGGGTAATGACGACATCTACATTACGAGAAAGATGTATGTGACAAATACTTATCAAAAAAGAAGAAAAACTTATAAATACATAAAATTACAAAGCACATGCCTAGTGTAGTACTAGGCATAATACTTTTTCAGATAGAGCCAATTTTGGGGCTCAGGGAATGGGACTCCTTCCCAGTCCTAAAGTTCATATGCCCCTTTTGAGAGGGCTTTTTTGATGACATATGGACCGAGCCATAAGGGTTGAAGCATTCCTACCCCCAAGAGGTCATGTTTTTTATTGTACAGTAAAACAAGATCTCCCTCTTGGTAAGAACGAGGCTTGACCTTTTTGTCGTACTGGGCTTTCACCCGACGCTTGTGGGCCTCAAGTGCCAATTCAGCATCTCAATGAGTTTCATCCAGTTGATTTAGGTATAGCGGGTTCTCTTCTTCTGCAGTAGTTCCGAGCAAGAGTTCAACAACGATTTGTAAGGAAGGAATCTGACACTCAACTGGTAAAACTGCTTCCAGGCCATAAGCCAATTGAAAAGGTGTGAAGCCTCAGTCTTAACTGAAGTCTGGTATGCCCATAGCATAGGATATAACATTCGATGCCAATGGGTTTTATGATTCCCTACTAACCTACAAATCATGGTTTTTAAGATGCCATTGACAGCCTCTACTTGACCATTAGCTTGGGGGTAGTAGGAGGATGATTGATCCTAGAAAAAATCTAGTAGCGATATTAAGTCAGACATCATGTGATTATGAAAATGAGACCCATGGTATGTAACGATCATGTGGGGTGCACCGAAGCAACCGATGACCTAATTAAACTAGAATAGTGCTGCGGTTTCTCCATCAACCAGGAATGTGGGAAGGGCTTTAGCCCATTTCGTGAAATAGTCCACAACTATAGTAATATAGTTGTGTCCAACAGAGGAAACAGGGTTGCAAGTTACGAAGTCTATCCCCCATTTGAAAAAGGGGACGACAGAGATAACTAGGTGCATTAGGGCCAGAGGAGCGCACATTTTATTTGTAAACACTTGACAAGGATGGCATTGCCAGATAGCCTTGATACAATCTTTGAACAAGGTCGACCAGTAGTAGCCTGCGTGCAAAATTTTTTGTGTAGTAGATATGCCAGAAAGATGACTACCACATGCCCCAACATGGCAGTCATTTAAAATGTGTTCCACCTCTTCATGAGTGAGGCAACATCGAAGAACTGTATCCACACCACGACGATATAACGTATTGTTAAGCACTAAATAGTGTCGTGCTTGGTGGCAGATGCAACGACGGTCACCTGACGATAGCTCGGGGTGGAACCATTGTGCTTGGAGGTAGACAAGAATGTCAGCATAGCAAGGGTCAGTAGTGTCAATAAGATAGAAAACTTCATCTAGAATAGGATCATGGGCTATATCATTAGGATTGACAATGGAAAGATCTGACAAAAGTTTCAGTGAAGACTAAGGAATTTTTTGCCTTGGCAGCAGTGAAAACCAAATCAAATTGCTGGAGGATCACAATCCATTTTGAATATTTCCCTCCAATTACTTGACGAGACAAAATGTGTCTCTTGGGATTCTCCAAAGCGATGATAGTAGTCTGTCGCAGCAATATGCAATGTCGGATGTGGCTGACAACAAAGACAACTACCAAGGATAGCTTTTCCACATGTGAATATCTGAGTTCGGGCCCAACGAGGCCTTTCGACAACTAATATATCACATGTTCACTCTGGTCATCATGAGTTTGAACCAAGACCATTCCTAGTGAGGATGGCAAGGCTGCCAGGTATAGAAGAAATTCGTGCCCATAATTGGGAGCGATAAGGAGTGGGGCTAATATAAGTGCCTTTTTCAAGTCATCAAATTATCGTTGAGCTTGATCATCTCATAGATACAACACTCCCTTCTTAACTAGGCGCATAAAGCCTTTCGTCAATTCAGAATAGTTTATGATGAACCATTGTAAAAAGTTTGCTTTCCCTTGCAAATGTTGGAGCTGCAGAATGGATTGCAGTTCAGGCAATTGAGTAATTACCTATACCTTATTGTGATCAACCCTAATCCCGTACTTGGAGACAATGAATCCAAGTAAGCATCCAGACTCGATAAAGAAAAGGCATTTATGTGGATTTAGACGTATGCTATAAAACCGACACCTGAGAAAGATAACTCTTAAATGATCAAGGTGATGTGCTCGCTGCTTGGAATGGGTTGGAAGGTCATCCAAGTAAGCTTGAACGATATGCCTGATATCGTGAAATGCATAGTCCATGGCTATTTGAAATGTTGCTCCAGGATTCTTTAAACTAAATGGGAGTTTTTGATAGGCAAAGATTCCCCATGGGCAAACAAAGACAGTTTTGTGCTGGTCTTTGGGCTTTATAGCAATCGGTTTTAACCTGAGAATCCATCCATGAATGGAAATGATTCACAACTAGTGTAGTAATTGATGATTTGTTCGATGAACGGTGTCAGATAATTATCCTTTGGACACGCGGAGTTCAAGTCTTAATAGTTGACACATACACGGATGGTTCCTTGTTTCTTATTGACAGGAACCAGATTGGAAACCCATTCCATTAAGGGAATGAGATAGTCAAAACTAGAATGTAACAACTTTTCCACCTCAGTATTGATGGTTGCCATTTTGGGGGGGTGGACTAGTCGAAGCCTTTGGTAGATTGGTTTAGTATTTTCATATATCTTGATCTAATGCTAAAAAATAGACGGATATATGTTGGGCATTTCCTTGTAAGGCAAAGCAAATACATCGTAGAATTCCTTAAAAAGGTAGGTGAAGCTTGCACTTTCCTCAGGATTGCAATCTGCTCCAACTTGGATGTTTTCCACGATGCCTGTCATGACATAAATATTGATGAGCAATGTCTTTGAAATATTGCCCATGTTTCCTTCCAATCCAAAGTTTGGATAGTTGTATATGGTGAGGAAATGATTTCAGGTGTGTCAGGTGACAGGATTTGAAGAGGCATCATGTCTGAATCAGATATCGAAACATGATGGTGTGAGTCCTCCCAAGGTCGCTCTTATAAACTCATGATCTCTCTAATAGCTTCGTCCGTAGGTAGGATCTGATTGAGGGGATCGAAAGAAGGAGTAGCTATGATAGGGGCAGTGGTATTGTTGGCTGTGACAAAAGTGACCGGAGACTCCGATGTAGATTGAATGGCCTCATAGGCCAATTCAGCTGGTGATTGTGGCATTTGTTCTCCGTAAGTGTCAATGTTTGAATGGGCCAGTAGGATCCAAGGATCGGTCGGTTCATGAGGAATGGATGAAACCATATTGACCATGTGTGGAAATTTTGGTGGCAGAAGAGGGAAACAACCCATCATGGAAGAGCCCTTCAATAGATTGGTATCTATACTGACATAAGATTCAGGTACACCACCCACTAAGGGTATAGATTTGCTTGGTAATCAGGAATAATTAGGGTTGCAAAAGGACAACTAGTCCATTATGACTACCTTTCCATCCAATGGAAATAAAATGATGCGAAAGAAAGTAGACACAATAACAGTCATGGTGTAAGTCCAACTACGACCCAAGAAGAGATTATAGTCAAGCTTTCTATCTACGACTTCGATGTCCATCGCTACTGTTTTCCCATACAAGGTGATGGGGTAGTGTTGTGGCCACCAACAACCCCCTCTTTGTTTGGTATTAGCGATAACACCAAGCAAATGGGGACCTTAATAAAAAATCCAAAAAAAACATTTTATCAAAATTTTTGTATTTTAACTCCCTAAAGCTGTATCGC